>OX421971.1:122375777-123575777 GCA_949128135.1 Parasteatoda lunata
CCATGAGCCCAATATTACTTTAAGTTTACCTCTGAAACTTTGATGGTGTTATTAAGTGTTCAGCGAAAAGAGTACCTGACAGTTTCCCTTTTAATATATTTTATGATTCATTACTAGAGATGTAAAAAATTAATATTGAAATTCCATTTGAACATTTATCTAATGTATTTTAATTATAATTCAAATTTTACAATATGCGACTAAATTTCTATCACTTCCCTATTCATCTCTTGTCAATCATCGCGGAGTAACGAGGCTCTCTCTCTCTCTGACATTGGAAGCCCGTTCAGGAAAATTCTGTCTTCTATCTCTTTTGCCTCATTAGCGTATTTGGAAGGAGAAGAGAATGAGGTGTGTGTGCTTCCAATTAACCTCACCACTAAATTCCCCACCCCGGAAATCACCCCCATTTTATTTCTTTCCGATTTCCTTTTTTTCTTTCTCCTTTCCTTTTCCATACAAGTCGTAACCGTGACCATCCTGCTAATGAAGCAATTACAGGACCATTCTAAGAGGAAGTCCACGACCCTTTAGCGGCTCTTCCGCTAGCCCCCCCCTTTTCCCAATTAATGTCTGGACAAAAGTGTGGGTGGCTTGAACTGAGGGGGTCAGATATCTCCCCCTACTCACACCTTCGACTTCTAATGCCAAAGAGCCTTCTTTGGAACATAATTAGGCCTAACGAGACCAATAATAGAGGCTGATTATAGAATGAGTGATAAGACTGCCTGTTATACCAAATTAAGAGCGACGGGCGTTATTGTTGCCATTTTTTTTCTTTTAAATTCTCCTTTCCCCGTCTTTTAATCTCGAGAAACCACTTTTTTTCCATTAAACTTTTTTTATATCTATATACTTACGTATTATTGTCTTCAATAAAAAGAATTAAGCGAGAAGCCTGCGTTTTAAGTGAGAATTTAAGGAGGTTTTGCGGAGGCGAATCGACGCTTCATTAGACTATCGCAATTAAGGGTATGAGGAGGACAGATGAAAATTAATAAGGTTCTAGGTCTTTAATTAAAGTTCGCTTCAGAACGTTTTAAGACGTGGAAGAGGAGAATTTTTCCATTTGGCTTAAATTAGTGTTTGAGCAAGCAAAGAGGCCATGCTCTCTTCTTTCAAGTATTAAAAAGAAGGCTAGGCTCATCGATTGGTTTAAAAAAGGATTAATTTTTGCGCCGTTTAATTTCGATAATGCGGGACGAACTCCACTCCACTGGATCGATGGATATTTGCCAACGTTAAGTGCCGGCGTAATAAAATAGTCCTTAGTTTGAGTTGAAGGAAAGAACGCTGATATTAGGAATTCCCTTTCCTATTTGAAAATTCGTTTTCTTCTGCAGAAGGTATGAGCAAGAATTGGCTGGAAGGAAATTAAATTTTGGAAGCATATTTCTATTAGTAAATGGCATTAAATTATGATGGTATATGATAAAATTTTTATGATTAATTTAGGTAATTTCGATTAAAAAAATATTTTTGTTATATTTATTGTATAGGTTCGGGTAGAGAGAGAAAAATTAAATAAATTGGCAGGGAGGAAAATTCAATTTTAGAGAATGAGAATAATTCTATTATTAACTTAGCGTAAGATAGTATTACATGTGTAAAATGACATTTTTATGACTTATTTACCAGATTTTGATAAATAAAATAATTTAAATATTTTAATGATTATCAATGCGGTGATATGGATAAGAAAATTAATGAATTTGCTAGAAGGGAATAAAAATGGGGAGGGAGGTACTTTTTATAATAAGCAGCAATAGTTTGTTAATAGCAGCAAGTTAGTTAATAGAAGCAAGTAAAAGTTTGAAATTTATTAAACTGATTTTGATAAAACTATTTTTAATATTTTAATTACATTCGTTGTGCAGATATGAGTAAAAATTAGCATGAAGAAAGTTAAATTTTAGAGTATATTTTAATCAGTAAACAACATTAATTCATAATTGTATAAAATGAAATTGTTTGAATTGTATAGTAGATTTTGATAAAAACATTTTAAATATTTTACCTTAAAAGGGGTTCAGATTGGAAAGACAGCATTCTATTTCTTTTTTGAAATTATAAATATTTCAACTAACAATATTTTCTTAAGAAGCATAGTTTTCTGAAAAAAATTCTTTGGTAATTAAATTTCGTGAGAGATTAACAAAATAATATATATTTTATGTAATTTGTGCAAAAAATATATTTATTAATTGTTCAGTGATACTTGGAACTATTATACGGTATCACTATTATTACTACTCTGTCGAGGAACTATCTAATTAGTCACTTGAATTTCGAGTTCCCATGTAAGCTAGTCGTTGCTGTATTTTGGTTCATTAGAGCTTACTATGCTGTAAGCTATTTGATGTAATTATGCATATATTTAATAATGACATTTTTCATAAACATTACTTAATTCATTTGTCATCAACTTGAAATATAAAAAACAAGCGTTTTTGGATTTGTATAAACATTAATGTAGAAATAGAATTTTTATAAATCATTATAATTAATAGTTAGAAGCGAATTTGAATGTATATATTAAATTAGAAACTAAATGACATCTAACATCTACTATCAACATTCATAACTTGAACATCCGGGAATTATTGTTGTTTCCATTGTTGACGCAAATTTCCGACTTTTAAAAACTAATAATAAATGAAACATACAATTAAAAAAAGGACAATAAAAAAAGAGAAATATGATGCACTGCTGTCATAGCACAAAATATGTACCAAGTTATGGCATATTTACCAAATCTGACGGTGGTCGGAGGTGTTGAGTTGGATGCTGGCAGCTGACTAAAGAACCGGAAATTATACGCAGCAAGGTGAGTGTTGAAAATCTGTTGTGGCTGAAAATCCTCTCGTTTTTTGTTATGTAATAGTTTGGAAAGAAGGGTAACAACTCATGCGCTCTACACGTCGTCTCACCGGGTTCAAAACTAACTGCATCGCATTTCTATCCGTTAGGTGTTTGGCCGTAACTGGTATTCGTGTGTATTTTTAGAAAAGTTCTGAACCCTTATCAAATCTGATATAATTTTAGAAAAGTCTTGTGTACACACATATTTTGTAACACATATTTTGTTTGTATTTGTATCATAAACACATATTTTGTAAATTATTTACCTGTTAACTTGAACTCAGTGTTTAGGTTCAAATAATGTTGAATTCTCACAATGTGTGAAGCAATTTTTAATAAAAAAAAAATTATTTTCTGAGCCCAAAAAAAAAACAAAAAAAAAAAAAAACAGCGTTGCTACTTTCTCAGTTCAGTTTGTGGAATAGAAGTAAGGTCCATTTATTCTCCATCCAAAATCAAAAAAAGAAGAAGAAAAAAACTACAAAAACTGGAAAGCGCTCCGTCATGATTCCTTTCCCCAACTTAACGAACCCGCAATCTGTAATGATTACGGTCCATCAAGTTTCCTCATCCCAAAAACATCTATGAAATAGAACGTAGAATGAAAGGAGGAAAAAAAACTTTCTTAAAAAAAAAAAAGAAGATAAAAACAGAAAAGTATATGGAATGTACATGGAGTACCGATGCAATGATGTCAAATCTACCGTATCAAGCGAGAACTGCGATGTCGCATACCTAGGGTTTTTGGAACAAGAAATGTTCGGTAATTCTGTGCGGACATCAAAACATTAAAATTCCCTACCACCACTAAAGATTTTGGGGGTGGAGAAACATTTTCCTTTTACTCATAGAGAGGTAAATGTTCGAGGATATATCGCTTACAAGAATCGACATTTATCAAAGTAAAAATTCCGTTCCTCAATGTGGCATCATTAGAAATCCATCATGGCGGCGTAATGTACCATTCTAAAGTTCCCAAATGTTGAATGATTTTTCACAAAAACGTTTTTTTTTTTTTTCCATGTAGAATTTTTTTCCTCGGTTCGAATATAAAAAAAGGAATCTATGTGTTAACTGAGATTGGATACTTTGAAAATGTTTTTATAATCTTTGTTACTTTAAAAAGTATTGTAATAAAACATAAAATTTTGAACCATTCATTAAAAGCAAAAACAAAGCATAGCATAAGCATAGTTTATCTATCAATATTTTTTATTTTACGAATCTTTTAAATAGCCCAACATTTTAAGACCTTTATTCACTGTAACATAAAATTTTTTAATTTTATAACCATCCTTGAACAGATGACCCAATTTTGATTATACGACTACCAATGATGAACTCCTTAGCCTTGTAATTGTGAACCCGATCCAAAAGACAAGGGAACTCCTGGATCAAATATTGAGATAAATTTGTTTTAGTGGAGGACATTTTAAGGGAACTAACCAGCCTTTGCATTACATGGGGAGGAAAAGCACGAAATCCTCCTACGGTTAGCCTCACGCAAGCGACTCTAACCCAGAATCCGTCTACTACTGAGGGTATTTTACGTCATCACCGTAGTCAGCGTGAGCCGGGTGCGGAATATCAATCGACCAGCCATTGCTAGGATTCGAACACGGTTCACCTCATTTGGAGGCGAGTACTCTATCCTCTAAAGCACCACGGATCTATTACATAATATTGACTTTAATATAGTATATAACCTTATTCAATAAAGCATAAAATAAAAATTTTCATTTTCTCATTGTTGTCAGTGCATTCTTATTGGCCAAAAATAGTTAATAATAAGAACCTTACTTTAAAAAAAAGTTCTAGACCTCTTTGGTTTTAATCGGCATCGAATTAATAGCATTTATTAAGATATTTTAAAATGAAAAATATTTTTTTTATCTCTTACTTAACAATATTTTACTGAATCATTTATTTAGTAATTATTTATCACTATTATTATTACTTTTCTTAGTACTATTTCCGTTCGGCCCTTTTGATTATTTTTCCAAAATAAAACAAAACAAAAAGTGCCCTGAAACTAAACTCCTTTATCATAAAGCTTCCTTACCTTACTGCAAAACATTTTAAGATCTTTGCATATAACTGTTTTTCTTCATCGTTGCGCCCAAATCGGAGGAGTCACCCCCTCTAGTGCATCGTAAGTAAAGTGCCTAGTTCATCGTGCACTATTTAGTGCCTAGTGCATCGTAAATAAAATACCTACCTCTTTTTCTTTGGCCCAACAGTCTAGAAGAGGCCATGATTGTTTCCGCTAGCTTTCACTACTGCTGCCTTAAACTTCTGACTACTGAAACCCATCGTTCTGGGGTCTATTTTAACAATGTGTTGTGGGTGGAAGTCCCTTCAATATATGCAGTTTAAAAATTAATTCAAAATTGTAGAACAACAATAGGGGAATTATCTTTTAGAACTTTTACTTAATTATCAAAATATTGAGCAAGTTTTTATAGGGGCTATAGAACAAATATTTATTTTTACAAACAACTTTGTGGTTAAAGTTACTATGGTAACTAAGCAAAATAATTCGGCGTAAATTTTATCTTTTAAGACTATGGAACTAAATTTGTGGAACCAAATACGTGTTTCAATAAAAGGCAATAAACCGTGGGATCTTTCATTTAAATAATTTTTAAATTTTAGATCTAACAATGTGTTTACTTTCATGGCCGGTGAAAGATATGAGCCTTTAAAACGAGGCTAGGTATTTGTTCAAGGTTTTGTGATGTGTAACAGTGTGTTTATCGTTAAGAAACAATAATATTTTTACAACAATCATTGAGGTTGGTAAGTGAAGCGAGCTTTGGGGTGATCCCTCTAGTAAAAAATTAAATATCATAGCTTTTCGTTGAAAAGAATCTTTTATCAGAAAATATTTATAAATGTTACCAACATTTTTTTTAATAATTTGTTACTATTAAGAAATTAATAAATTTTTGACGTAAGGTTTTTTTTACAGTAACTTTTAACCGAAATATAAAGAAGATATTTTTTTAGTTTGCACTTATTACAAACAAACGTATTCGAAATGTAACTCAATTTCTTTTACATAATATATAATATTCAAACAAATAGAACTTTACCAGATAGTCTGTAATACTTATGATAGTAGAACTCAACTCATGTTTCGATTATAATGAAATAATTTTATTCAATTGAAAAGTATTTACTCTTAGCTTTAATCTTAATGCAATAAACTTTAATAAGGCTATTTCCAAGAACAACTAAACTACACTTGTTTGTGCTTATTGAAAACTACCTGAAATGTATGAGGCTAATTGAGCAATGACTGGTACATTTCATAATTTGACTCAAATTTCTTAGGCTTACTGAAATAAGCCCGAAAATTGTCAGGCTTTTTAAAAATTATTGGAGACATTTCCAATCAGCTTGGTGCATATGGAATTGACAACGGCTGCTTGCAAATAGGCAAAATATAGAATTTTAAAAGGATTCTACAAACTATGGATTTTATGCAAGAATGAATCTCTGGAATTGTGAAACTTATTGTGTAGCAGGTTACGAAAACGAGCTACCCATTGCACATAATTACTGCTCTTATTATACATTCTTTAAAACCGGGGGATGCATTCATATTTAACAACATTGGAATATTCGAGAAGGAAGAATGGAAAATGCTATTACCTCCAATCAAATTTCCTCCCTCCTTTCAGTCGAAGGCACACACCACAATAATTCCTCCCAGCGGACCCATCTAAAGATTCTCTTTCAATCTTCATAGCCAGTCAATTTATTAACTGCAACCGTCCCCAGAAGCCTCGTGCGTGAATAATTCTTCGATGCAGACCGAGGCCCAAAAGTGCCTAAATGATTTAGTGACGCCTTACCTGGCCTCTAATTTATCAGCCGCTCGGGATAGTGAACAGCGTCTACTAGAGAAAAGCTTTCTACTTTGGAGAGAACGCCTTATCCGTAAAACTTGACCTCTCGGATTCATTAATTAACATTTACAGCCCAGAGTGTCAGGAAGAGAAGGCGCTAAACTCGTAACACTGGTCAATCCTAATATTGCATTCATTAGCAGGAACACGAATGCGTTCCCTAATTGGAGACAACGTCCATCTCGTTAAGACCAGTGGACGAGAGAGAGAGAGAGTTCTGGAGATAGTCTTTAAATTTTGCATAATCTCGTCAGGCTTTTCCTCTCGTCTCTGCTTATCTCTCGTTGTTCACTCCCGGCTGCGTAACAACTTCCAGCCCGCCATTCTCGGACAAGCCCTGCATTACTTAAGCGCGTGGTTCTTGTCCATTCCATTTTCTGCTCGCGTGGACTCCTGGGGAAGATGCAAAAATTGCAGATTTTTGCATGTAGTTTGCAAAACAGCAACTGCAACAAAACTACTAACTATATTAAACTTTTTTGTGTGTCGAAAAAAAGAACACTTTACATGATAATGTACCAAAAATAGAATGAGATGGATTTTGAGTTTGAATTTAACAAGTGATTATACTCCAAATAATAATGCTCTTCATGCATTTAAAACTTACATTATAAAAAGGATTTTTTGCTTCTAGTTTGATTTCGTTTAAATAATTATTTAATATTTCAAGAATTTTGAAAATTCGATATAATTTATCGATTACTAATTTTCTTCCCAATCGTAATATAAATAACAAAACTCTAGTTTTTGTACGACGCCTACAATGTTTACGAATTTTCACTAGGATATACTATAGACATCTTTTAGGAATCAAATTTTGAAATTTTATTTCAAAATTTTGAAGTTAAAATGTAAGTTCAAAACCAACCGCTCCATTTTCGGAACGTTGGCAATTTCAGAGTTCTATTAGGAAGCTCCGTCCCGCAGTGGACTGATCGTTAAGACACGGTTCCCAGCAGATCACCGAAGTCAAGCATCACTGGCTGCGGTCAGTGTGCGGGTGGGTCACCACTTGGATCAGTCTGCGTAGGGACCGAGGGTGTGCGGTATTGGTCCTCGTTAAATTGTGCTACCGTAAAGTGCTCGACTTCGCGTGCAGGTCGTTGGGCTACCGAAACAGGGGTGCCATCCCCTCTGCAGAGGATCAAAATTGTGATGGCATGTCTTCGGATCATTCTCAGGGATGCTTCCCAGACCGTCGCCAATAGCCCATTGTGCAGCTCTAGTGCGACGTAAATGAACTACAACAACAATTAGGAAGCTCCACGCCCATCCCACTAACCCAACCAAAATAAAATTAAACTCCTATATAAAATAAAACATATCAACATAAAATACAAACCAACATGCTTTTTGAAATCCCTTTAAAGGTTTTTTTTGTAACTGCCTATAATGTTCCGACCGGAAGATTTATTTAAACGAAATGTCTTACCAATCACACATTTAAACTAAAATAATTAAAGCTATCATCATTTATTTAGGTTAAAGAGAAATGAAAATAAATGGCCATAAATGTGACATATTTTCGGGTAATATACAAATAATCTACTAAACAAACTTATTTGTACAAATATTTTGGAAATTATTCTTCGTGCAGAAACGCATTTAACCTCTTAGAAATTAATAGACTTAGAATGTCAGACATTGCAGACCTGATTTAGGGTTGCTAAAGTTCGGAGATATGCAACAACAACAACGAACGAATTCTTTTTCTTCTTTTGTATTCTTATAACATTGCATCGAGAGAAAAAAAAAATCCTGTTTTATATGACAAGTTGAACCAGGGTAAGCTTTCATTTTTCGTTATCTAACGGGAAAAAATACACATAAACACTGTTAGGACTGTATAATGACTAATGAGTGATCCGGATGTAATATCTGACCCAACCACTCACTGTCAAATTCCAAAGTAGTGTCGTCTTTTTTAAAAGTGAACACTCTTCTTAATGAGTATTGTCTTCTGTCCAAGTGTGAACTCAGTCCAAACGAAACAATTTTGTCCAGGAGTCAAACAAAAAAATTTAAATATTGGTGTATAGCATTTAATGTTAAGCTTATTAACCTGTATTTTCGTAATCGAGTCAAAAGGCTGTAAAATTGCTGTGTCAAGCAATGGGACACATTTGCCTTGATGAAGAAAATTTGAGTGTAATTAACCTTTGTTCGAATTATTAAGAAAGGAAAACGACAAACCTCACCTGGTTATCCTGATGGCAATTAGAACCTAATCCATGATCCATACCATTATAGGTGATTTGCTTCAATGCTGAAACTGCCACAGACCGGAAACTAAATTCGAAACAAGCGTCTATTGATTTGTATCTGGACGACTTAGGTCAAAAGCGAGCCGTAACGGGTTTTCATTAACTTGAAACATCGAATGTTATTTGTGGAATTGTCGTTGAACTTCAGAAAAGATGTTTTAGCGTACATGAACGAAATCTGAAACAAATCAGCGTCTTGCTGCTACGATGGCTAATTATTGAGATTTAAGTGAATTTGGACGTTGTGTTATAATCGACGTATGTATATGACATAGCATCTCCGACGCAACAAGGAAAATAGGTTTTCAAGTTTTTGTGAATGTGACGTAAATCTGATAACGCATCTGGTAAAATAACTAATCTGCGGTAGCGGTTAGGCCGATAACGAGGACTAAATAGAGCCCTTAAATTTGATATATAGTTGTTCAACCCATTCTAAGATTGCTGCCGATTTCAATGTTGGGATAAACACTGAGTGGCTCAATTATTATGATCACCTGACAGTTTTATGCAAAATGAGCTCACAGTGTTGTCGCTGGAGGGCAAGATGGCTATAAAAAAAAAGAATGCAAGGCAAGTGAACTATCAATTGCACTATGTTAAGCGCAGAGATATAGGCAAAAAACGTTACCTATCCGAGTCTGAATGCGAGATGATTGTAGACGCGCGAAGCGTCGGAACCAGTATCAGCAAAACGGATGGTCAGAATGTTCGAAGGCAGCAGTGTACAGAGAGTGGACTATCAAGCAGAAAACCGGGTTTCAACGTCAGGTTTGTGGTCGTCACAGGCTAATGAATGATCGAGCTGAAAAGAGACTTTCCAGAGTTGTAAAGTCCAACAGAAGAGCAACGGTACGTTAGGCAGTGAGGTACATGAAGGAAGGCACAGCTACGGATGTCTCTGAACGAATTGTGAGCCGCACATTACACTGTATAGGCACTGGGAGCCGATCGAAGGCCTCTGCTGTCAGCCTCGAACATGAGCAAACGTCTCCAGTTTGCAAAGAAGCATAAGAATTCGACAATAGATGACTGGGGGTCAGTAGATAAAGGTGGTCCGACAGTTTATTGAGGGGGTAGTCATAATAATTTGGCCGTTCATTGTATACAATTGTCATCATGCAAACGATCACTGATATGAGTCTTCTGCGGTATTTTCGTATGCCGACTACACTGCACCCAAAATACTGTCATTGGATGATCTGACATACATTGTCTGCTTTAAAGAATTCCGCTTCTATAATTACGTCAGGCGAATTGACAGGTGTGGTGAAAATCTTGAGTGACCTGGTCATCAGTTAAATCTGGTAACTCTTCTGTACGGTACGCGTGCAAGAACTTGAAGCAAAACTTCAGACCCATTCGCTCTACTGAAAGACCGTTCACACACACTTTTCGGAATGTTCTTTTCCAAAATTATTTTTAAAAAAATTGAAAGATATTTTATCAGTAATTTGTGATTTTATTGCCTTGTCTATAATCTTGCTCAATGTGTAAAATAAACTGCATGAAAGTTGTGTTAAGATTATGTTAAAATGAGAGAATAATTATTATATTTCTTTTAGTTGTACTCTTTGAAAATCTTGTGCTTAGTTTCTTATTTTATTTTTTTATTATTTATTTTTGCCTGAATGACTCATTACTTCAGCAATTGGACGATTAAAACTTTTCATAGTGTTTTTTTCTCACTCATACGTATTTCCGTAAAACATTGTTTCGTTTTTTTAATAAGTTTATGTCTATTTTTTTCTATAGTTACTTTTTTCAAAAAAAGTTTTAAATATCTCTCGATATATCTCGACGTTATATTTTGTTTTACTGCGCAGAAACTATCTAACTCAGATACTTGAAAATACTATGGTGTGAACCGTGTGGCTTAGGGAACAGAACGCTCGACTCCCAACGAAGGAGAACCAGGTTCGAATACCAGGAATTCGAATACCGAATTGCACCGACCGCACTGCTGTCGTAAAATATCTTCAATGTTAGATCATGGGATAGAGTCCCCTTGTCATCAGGCTAACCAGGAGGTTTTCATGATTTTCCTCTACATGCAACGCAAATGCGGGTTACTTCCATTTAAAAGTCTTCAACGAAGGTAAATTCCTCCTAATACTTGATTCAGCAGTTCCCTTGTCTTTTGGATTGAGTTCAAAACTGTAAGGTTACGGAGTTGAATATTAGTGGTCGTAAACCCAAAATTGACACGGCTGTTCAACGACGGTTGTAAAATATAAAATACAAAAGTATACAGGGATTAGGAGGGAACATAACATGAACATTTGATTATTAGTTTGAGAAAATACTGGCCACTCTACAGACCGCAGAAATGCAACAACAGAGTTTAATTTTGGCAGGTAGAAAGGGCTATATTTATTTATGAAATTAACACAGAGGTTTTTTTAAATTTTTTTTTCCTTCAAAATTCTGACTTGTTTGAAATTAATGGCAATTTCAAGTGATTCTTCTGCTTTTTTTTTTTTTTTAATTATTTTTAGTTTTCCGCTTTATTTTGCTTTGCTGCTTAAACTCTTCAAGACTTGGAATTGTAAAAGTGTGTTTTTCTGCAAACTTTCATAATTCCTCTACACAATTTCGTGTATAAAAAATTTTATAAAATAAATAAATAAATCCGATTTGATTCTTAGTTTAAAAATTATAATTTAGTATAAATATAAAGAAGTACTAATTTATGAATGTTATTCTTTCTCTATCATTCTGGTACACAGTATTGAATTAATTATCAAAAATCGCAGGAGATTCTCGAAAGATTTAAGCTTTCGATCCATCCAAAGAAGCATGCATATACATAAAGATGAATCATGTGATCGAATGTGAGGAAATCCTTTCAACCAATCAGGCTAATTGACAGAATATCATTAAAGTGGAAAAGGGGTAATGAGCGGTGATGAAACATGCGGTTCGAATGTGTTCTTGTTTCCTGTTTACCCAATTAAATTCGAACCCCCCTCCCCCTCAATTTCTGAATGCTTATCGTTAATTGTAGCAATTTCTGGAGGTGAATCGGCCTATCGCTAAAAGGAAAAGGGTGGAATTAATTACAATTGCTTTCATTGGTTACAGATAATATTCTTCAGAGAAAGAAGAATGTTCTGTGGAAATTCATATATAGAGATGTGTCTTTTTATATTTATTAGAAAAGCTTTTTTTTTTTTAACTTTAAATGTTGTTTAGAATAAACTACAACGTAACGAAAGGACTTTTTAAAACTACTAGGAGGTTCCTTTCCCTGCTCGCCAACCCAACCTAAGTGAATGTTTCTTAATCGCCTTTTATTTTTGAGCAATAGTTAAGTATTTACCACAAAAACAAAGAATATTTGTTAACAAAACAATGTAATATTTGCAATTTTATGTAAGAACATTTTGTTAATATGTTCATCGTAATGAAATTAATGATTGTTTGGATTTGAAAAATGAGCAACTCTGCTTGAAAAAAATAATGAATCGAATAATTCAGATTCTGTGACTCAACTATGAATAAATGATTAGTAATTTTACTCGTTAATAAGACTTATTCCATTGTAACAGGCCAAACTGAAAGCACCTTTTATCTTTCTTGAAACTTTTAAATTTTTAATAATTTCGATACAAATTATTAGATTCATAAACGGGCAACTAATATTACGCTTTCTTACTTTTTTATTGTATTCATTAACTTTTGACGTTAATTAAAGCGCGAGTTCATAGAAGAAAGAAAAAGATTTTTCAATCATGGATAATTATTAATTATTTAAAGTTTAAAAAAAAATGAGGAAAAAAGCACTTAAAATTGCTAAAAATTTCAAACATATTAGAACTTAGAAAGAAAAAAAAAACTCGCCTTAAGTTAATATACGAAAATGGCTTTTCTGTCACATCAGATCTCAATTCTGTAGTTGCATATCAGCAATCTGTAGATCAACCAAAGCGATTTTTTTTTACTACAAATTGTAAACCAATTGTATTTGTAATTGAGTTGTGGCTTTCCTTTTGCTGTTGATAACTCTTAAACTAATTACCGAATTTTATTTATTTATTTTTTAATACATCGTGCTTTTTGAATATTTTTTCTAAACATTTTAGTAATTTCAAGTATCTACCTTTCATACTTTTTACTCAGTAAAGGATTGTGTAATGTAAAGCAAGAAAGAATTTTTTACCATCAATGTGTTTACATTCAGTAATTCGTAACTGGTACCTAATGCATTATTCTATTTCTTTTTCCTAAGTATAGGTTGCATTATCTTCTAGTTGAATACTAATTGGGCATCACTAAACAATTCTTAGCCAGTCGCTGATTAATGGGAGTGTTGCTTTTTGATTATTTCTATTTGCTAAGCATACATTACAACATCAATGGGTTAACACTGAGGAATTTATAATGCATAGCAATATTACATTTTAACAATTTTTATTTACTAAGCATAGCATGCTCCATTTTCAAATTGCGCATTAAGGTTCAAACACTCAACGATTCCTAGCCAGTTTCTAAATACATGGCACCATCACTCCTTAACTATTTCAATTTAATAAGCATTTGTTTCTCAGTCTATTTCATGAACATTAATAAGTTAATGCTCAGCAATCATAAACTCATGCATAACAATAATATAATAATTTTTAAATATTTCTATTTACTAAGCATAAAACGGAGTGAATGCTGTTACACTGAAAAAAAATTCTTAAGCATTTTGAAACAACCGCTAATGAGTTACCGAGCACCGAGAAGTGGTTGTTCCAATTCTCTAGGTGAGAATATCCAGCTCACCGAAATCACATCCTGTTGTCTTCTTACCGCCCCTGGGGGATTTGCAATTTACGAAAATCGCACTCACGCAGGCCCTGGAGGACGACGCTTTAATATCCAGTCCAAAAAGGAACATTTGAAGAGCCTCCTTCCGCGGAATGAGCACATTTCCCGTTTCCAGAAACAGGAGTCTGAATCATCGGAGTGATAATACAGCCCCACCGCTTTATTAAGTGAAGCCATTTAAGGGGCTAGTCGAACACTGTCTTTCTAAAGAAGCAATAACCCCGACTGCATTTTGGTGCATCGGCAAACTCCATTGGAATCGGTAACCGTTGGTTCCTTTATTTTCGTGTGGTGCGACAAAGTATCCAGGGACCATACACTAAATTCTACAA
This sequence comes from Parasteatoda lunata, assembly GCA_949128135.1. Lineage (NCBI taxonomy): Eukaryota > Metazoa > Arthropoda > Arachnida > Araneae > Theridiidae > Parasteatoda > Parasteatoda lunata. The sequence goes on from OX421971.1 coordinate 122,389,965, forward strand.
CAGAAAAAAAAGTAGTACTATCATTAAAGTGCTAGTGAACTGATTTATTTGTATTTCCTTGCCTTATTCGTGAAATTCAAAGTTTGGGCTTTATTGAAATTATAGGGGGGAAGTAGCTATGAGATGTGTAACTCATTGTATTTAACTTTATAAACTTTATTTCACGAAACAGAAGTAAATTTGCAGGACATATATGCCATTAGCCGAACACATAACATTTGCAAACATTAAACAACTGAAGTGAAGGAACTCATAAATTCGATTGCTGGGTTCCATTAACATAGGTTCCAAAATGATTAGGTTATTTAACTGATCTCTCGAAAAAGAGAACTTGCATAGAGAAATGATCTGCAGAATTTAAAGGAAAAACTCTGGTTGTTCTGCTAATGATGTGCAACTTTGTAGAGTGACCAAATCAGAAAGATAATTTTTTGATGAATGATACAGAAAAGTTGCCACAAAAGTTTTACATGATATCCAGATAGTGGCACCCATTGGCGTTTTTTCAAAATCAATAACAAAGACTTGAAATGTTACACAAGAAGAGTTAATCAGTCGCTCAAGAGCGTTTATATGATGCAAACAGCTGAAGAAAGGGTGAGGGGGCAGAATGCACGGGATGCTTTTCCCGCAGGACAGACATTCAATATAGTAATGGCTCTGTTAATATAGCAATCACTGCTCGCTTTCATACATTTCCTCTCAATTCGCTGACTTCATGATCGAAAATAAAGATTAGATTGTTCTTCATAAACCCTTCAGCTTTGCTCCTTTCGAGTGGCATCCATTGGCGTTTGAATTTTAATATTCATTGAGAGAACATATTCCAAGTAAAATGTCTTGCACAGTAGAAATTACGAATAGGTTGCCTTCTAAACATTAGTTAGCAATCACTAATCTTTCTTTCAACTCTGTAAAATCTAATGAATTAATTTTTTTATAACCATCGTTGAACAGCCGACCCAATTTTAACTTTACGGCCAACAATGCTCGACTCCGTAGTCTTGCAATTTTGAACCCAGTCCAGAAGACAAGGGAACTTCTGAACTAAGTATTGGGAGAAATTCACCTTCGTAGAGAACTTTTATTAGGAACTATCCCGCATTTGAGTAATATGGAGAGGGAAACCACGAAATCCTCCCACGCTTAAACTGACGAGAAGGGAACTTTAATCTATGATCTGCCTACCACCTAGTGTATTTTTAGTCAGAACTGTGTTTGGTGCAAGCCTGGTGCAGAATTTGCCTCAACTGTCGCTCTATTTTTCCTGAGCCACCACGGCCCCCAATGGATTGATTGAATGAGTTAACTTGAGAGAGAATTCAGTCTCAAAATAACACAGAGATAAATAAATGTTGAAAAGCTCACGGACACTAAGACCAGTCAAACGTTTCCAGTGACGTACTATGACATTTCATTCCTTATGTTTCTGTGCAATTCCCAATGTTTATGAAGAGCCCTATTTCTTCTAAAAGTTTGCATCAATATTTTTGGAACTCCCCATTATAGGTGCCAAATTTTTCATGCTGCATTTATTCATATTATAATAAATAGTCACAAAAGTTATTCTGCACTTGTATTGCAAGGATTTTGGTACAGGATTTTGAGTTCGTAAAAAAAAATTGTACTTAAAAATTGTCAAAGATTTACGGGAGATAAATTGTACCTTTCAGATTCTTTACAGTTTGTGCATTATCCCGAACTGCGTTGTGGTTTGAACCTAAGTCTACATTTTCAATTTTCGGGATACTCCCCTTTCTCCAGTTTTCATTTTCTTACCAAGTGGGAGATGTTTTGGGGGATTCTTTCCAGAAAGAGAATGAGAGAGATGAAAATACACTGCCCTCTGTTATCGTCTTCGTTTTCGATCTCCCCCTCTTTCCCCTTTTCCACGGCACATGGGGTGTAGGTTGATTGCAGCTGGGAGGACCACAGAATGACTCTGATTCCGGCATTCTGGCAGACCACAGGAAATTAAGCTTCAGTCCCCCCCCTCCTTCACTCTTCCACCCCTCGTCTCACAGTGGCAGAAAAGGGAAACGACTTGAAGTCAGGTCACTGAAGACAGAACCTAAAATCAGAACTGCTGCTTAATATGTGAAAATTCGATTACGTGTTCATTCCTAACTCGCCATACAGGTCTACTGCCCAATGCCAAAAAAATAGGAAATATTCAAGATACTTCGATAAGAACAAATTACCGTTTGCCTATAATTTAAGTTATTACTGTACGGTACAGTGTAGTAGAACAGTGAAAATGAATGAACACAATTAGTCGAAAGTTATTTCCCATTCACTTATCGAAGTTCAGCAATACATAATATGTATGGAACAAAATAAATTTAAAAGAAGTGGGTAACATAATGGTTTTGAAAAATATTAGTTTGTAACGTGTAAGTTGCAAAAAAAAAAAAAAAAAAAAAAAAAAAAAAAAAACTATAATACATATGGAACATGTAAGTTATAAAATAAATTATGATACGTATAGATCATATATGCTGCAAAATAAAATGCAGAGTGCGTAGAGCGTATGAAAGTTACAGAAATATTACAACAGGTATGAAATATGCTAATTAAACAAGTATGAATTCCTCACTCACTATCGCAGAAAAATTTTATTTAGTTGAAGGAAATTCACCTAAAAGAAACTTTAAAATGTGTAAAATCGATTACGTGTTCATACCTTATTCAAATAAAACTCAAAAGCAATAGAAAACATTCAAGTTGGCTAGACACAATTTGTAATTTCTTGGTAAAAATGGTAAAATAACAATTTATTACCATATTATAAGAAAAATCCAAATAACCATTTAAAAAAAATTGTATTCAAACTGTTTGAGAAAAAGAATTTTTGTTTGTTTTTCCTGATACGGTTAAACAACCTGAAATCTATCCACGCCAACTAGGCCCAACTTTTAAAGCCATTTTATTACATACAGCAGGGTACAGAGTAAAACTGAAAGGACTAAGGGACTAATCGGTCAATCTTTTGCCGGAATGAACAGGGGTTCAAATCCCAGCATCGATACAACAAAATTTCTTTCATTCCTTCAATACATGAAAATTTTCCAATGTCATTAAGTTTACAATCAATGACCCTGGACTATTAGAGTAAGAAACTATTATTCACTTACAAATGACGCAACGCCCACAGAACTCCAATGTCCACCTAATTTTCATTTTAAAACCTATGCTAGTTGTGAATGATTTACAAAACCGCATAGTTTTTTAAACCGTACCAATTGTAAACGATTTTAAAACCGTTAGGTTACAAATATTTTCTTTACCATAATCTTCATGGTTTATCAGATAAACAGACTGCTGCCGGTTATTTTACCACAGTTTCAGAATGAAAATTTTAACAGTAGATAAGAACAAATTAACGAATCAAGAATAAATATAGTTTCATAATGAGGAAGACAATTAAAATGAACCCGATGGCCTTTATGAATGAATTAAAATTATTTCCCTTTTGTTAATCAATCTTTAACAATAAATAATATATACGTAGCAAAATTAATTATAAAATGCATAAAACATGAATACTTTGTAGAAAAAAACTATAATATATAAATAAAGTTTTGTAATGTTTAAGTTTTAAAACATTCATGAAACCAGCAAGTTATGAAACACGCCATTCATGAAACAAGTAAAATCAATTACAATATTTAAAGAACATGTTAATTACAGAATAAAATGTAAAATGCATTGAAAGCGTAAATCATCAACTAAATTGTATAACATGTATAGAAAATATACATATAAGTTTCTAAATAAATTATATAAAGACGGGAACTTCAACTGTGAAAATGTGAAAAGTATATTTCAAGTTGTTTTGTGTAGTTAAATAAATTGTAGACTATATGAAACGTAGAGTTTGAAAAATAAATAATTACAAAAACAGAAAATTTAAGTCATAAAATAAAATGTAACATTTAATTACTTTAAAAAAATAAAATAAAAAAATAAAATAAAAAAATAAAAATAACTTTTTTTTAAATTTTAGTGAGAAAAAAATGACAATTGAGGACAAGACAACTATTTCAATTTGTGAATGAGTAATTAAATAGATTTAAAAAATGCTAAATTACTTCCAAAAAATAAAATAAAAACTTAAAATTTTTTTGTAATGTTTAAACTTTTATTTTGAAAATAATGTACAAGAACAAAAACCAAGACTGGATAAATTTTTTTGTTTTTAAAAATTAAATATTGTGATAAAGCGAGTGAGCTACTTTTGATTAATACAAAATTTAGCTACAAAAAAATTAACGTTTGTTTTCAAAACGAAACATCTTAAATAACTAAATTTTTTCTTAAACATTTTGTTTCTAATACCACAAAATACGTAGATTCAAACTTTTTCTATTTCTTTCATTGTATTTAATTGTTTTGATGCAAAATAAAGAGTTTTAATTTCAGCCATTGACTCAAAAACTTAAGTTTAATTTACAAAAAATGTGAAGGAGTTTTCAATTCAAGGCTCTTTTATACTAATAGATTTCAAGTCCTCCCTAAAAAATTAAAACTCATTACTATGAATATTGTTTTACAAAGTCTAACAACTGCTTAAAAATTTAGTAATTCTTTATAATATAAAATATTTTTCAACAATGTTTCTCTTAGTTTGAATTGATTTTGTTATTAAAAAAATTTAAAAGAAAACAAAGTTTTATATTTCTATTGCACATTTATAAGACGCGTATAAATTTGTATAAAGTCGCATCATTGAAAAATAATTCATTTTAATTAGTAAAGAACTCGCTTAAGTAAATATATTGTTTCAAGTTTTTATGAAATATTTTTTTATTTATTTGTGTTCTTTCACATTTTGATGTAAAAGCTTGAGATCAAACACAAAATTTTACATTTTTTTTAACTAAATAAATTTTTTTAGTATTTCCTAATGAAGAATTCTACGACTTTTAGTACGACATAAAAACAAAGTTGAGGTTAATAAGAAGTATTTCGTATTCTGATGAAACTAATGAGAGGATTTTTAATTAGCAAAGAAGCCAATTCGAGTTCTTAAGGACGCGAATAAAAAATAATGATAAAAATTGATACTCTTCAAAATTATATAAAAATTTACTCAAAAATATTTTTTCTCTCTTTTCAACATACTAGAAGTGAAAAGTAGAAGAAAACTTTTCAAAAAGTAATTAACTCGAATATGAGTATTTCGTTAAAAATAAAAGATTCAAAGAGAAAGGATACAAAAAAAAAACGCTAATTATTAAATCTCATGTTTAACAATTAATAGTGAATGTGAGCAACATAAATAAAAAAATTAAATCCAAGCGCCCAATAATAAAGAAAAAAAACTCAATATCTATAGCGAATCGCAAACACCATGGGAACACATAAAAAAAAAAAAAGATTCCAAGCGAATATTATTTTTTTACTTTCAAAATCGAAGCTCATTTTCAAAAGAGATTTATTTTTAAAAACTTGAAATTTTTGGGTTAATTAGCGTACGAATGAATGCGAAGGACATTTTTGTTTTTCGAACGGGAAGGAAAAAAACTGGTTAGCTCAGGGCAGTGAAGGGTTAATTAAAGCACTATCATCAAAAATAATCGTTGCCAACGCAAACTTCTTTGTTTCATTAATTTTGGAAGACATTTAAGCGAATGACGCAAAAAACATTTATTTCTACAATTATAATTAACGTCTTATTTTTAATGAATAGTCCATAAAATAAATTGAAGAGACTAATTTTTATTTTTGTATTTTGTTTGGAGAAATGGTTTTATATGTAAATCAAAACAGACTGTAGCCCTACTTCAAGAATTTTTTTTCTCTTCACTTAAGCGATAAGATATGTTTACGAACCGATCGCTCTTCATACTTTACGAAATATTTCTTTTATATTTGCTTCGCTTTTACATTATTTTGAAAGATATTTAATTTCGCTGCATTTCATTTTTTTTCCTTCTCTGTGCAGTGGATTTCATTATATTTTACTACTTTTTTATGAGAAAAATTAGAGTAATTGTATTTTTTATTTGTATTTTAATTATTTTCCTTCTGTTTAAATATAAAATTTCATCAAACTTTCTTAGAAACTTTTTTTTCTCCTAAAAGAGTTTTTTAATTTCAATCTATCTATTAACATTATTTATTTATGACATGCTTTTTTTAAGCACTTCTAATTGGAAATTACGTTAAAACAATTTGAAAACCATAAACATTAATTTTTATAGTGTAGATATTTTCCAAAGCGTGAGTGATAAAAAGAGATCCATACTCGCAGAAACCCAGCATTTAAGCTGTTGCTCCCCCTCTACTAAATATAATTAAATAATTTTGCTTTTAGTCTTGTTGAAAGAGAAATCCAGATTTTATTGATAAAAGTAGTAGTAATTATGAAGAATTTAATAATTCCTCTACTAAATATAATTAAATAATTTTGGTTATAATGTTTTTGAAAGAAGGTTAATAAAGAAATGCCGACTTTATTGATAAAGTAGATAGTAATTAAGAAGAATTTAATTATTCCACTACTAAATATAATTGAATAGTTTTGCTTATAATCTTGTTGAAGGAAGGCTGATAAGGAAATACAGATTTTATTGATAAAATAGGTAGTAATTATGAATAATTTAGTTATTCCACTGCTAAATATAATTGAATAATTTTGTTTTCATAATCTAGTAGAAAGAAGAGGTAATATAGAAATGCAGATTTTATTGACAAAATTGGTAGTAATTATGAAGAATTTAATTAGAAGGTACACAGAGAAAAAATTATGGTTAAATTACAGTATGGTAACGTAGAAATGGGTTCGAGATTTTTTTTTTTTTTTTTTCATTTTCTTTTTTTATGGAGATCCGAGTCTGCCCGAGCACGAAGAAGTTTTATCCGAGCGTACACAGAATAAAATCACTTAGAGCCAGAGTCCTCCCGAGCCCGAAATATACGTAATATAATTTTTTTCCTTTGCATGAGGATAACTAATCTATAAAAATATGCGTTGACGAATGAAAACTACATAATTATAGATTAATAGTATGCAAAATATGGCTCCATGGTTGGAGCAATATACACGGAGGCTCCAACTCGATATTCCAAAACATGCAAAATACTTTTCTTCAAATAGGTTAGTCATAGTCAAATAGGCTATGTAATACTTTTCTTCAAATAGATTCAAATAGGTAAGCTGCTAGTGCTCGCACTAGTGCCCCCAAAGGGTGATCGCTCCACATCAGCCACGATAGACTGAATATAATTTTCTATTCTCTCATAATCTCCCATTGTGTCATTTGAGCGCCGCTACACTTGCTATAACTGCATTTAGCTCAAATCAATCAGTCAAGGAACGACATCTTACACGCCTTGTATAGTACCGACGGAAACTTCAAAATGACTAAAACAAAAATTTAAAAACAAAAATCAAAATCTTGAGCTCAACATCTTAATCATAAGCCTCACAAAACAAAAGCGCCGGACAGAAATAGCAGATTTAAAATTTCGTATACCTTATAAATTTTATATTTTTTATACTTAATAACTGATCCAAATGCTTTTTTAAAGTAGTAAAAACGTAGTAGTAGTAACTTGTAAATTTTACATTTTTATACTTAATAACTGAACCAAATGATTGTTTAAAAGTAGTAAAAAAGTTTATTAAAATTTTATCATGAATCCGAGCCCACCTGAGTCCGAAAACACTTCTCAATAAACGAGCCCGTGTCGGTTTCGGGCTCGGTCTATTTCTCTATTGTAGGGTAATGACATAAAAATCTAAATTGTAGAAATAAAAACCTAAATATATGATATTTAAATAATTTATTTGGTTCATTTTCCATTCATATGGTAACGATTTATTGGAAGTATAGGTGAGTTTTGACCGAAAATTCTGATTTTGGAAGTCCTTGGTATCATACATTTTAAAAAATACAAAAGTAAAAAGTAAATTTTATCGAATACATAGTTTTTATGCCATACTCTAATTCCGCCATACTCTATGCCATACGGCTCATGATAACATTACCAATTTTACCACATTTAGAAAATTTTATCTATTATTATAAAACCATATTTTATTGTTAGTTATACCAACTTTATTGCCTAAGTGCTTCTATAAAAATTACCGAGTTTTTGCTTTCCTCAAAAGAGCCAGAAACACGGTAAATTTTTCCATATTCTGGTAGTTTCGCCCATATTTTTACTCTCAATAACTATGTGATGAAAAAAAAATTGAATACGCTCTGATGAGAATATCAAGGAAAACCACAGTGGCTCACTTTTTGACACTTCCTGACTTTTTTTCCTATAAACCTTCTCATAAGTTCTCTCCTTTTTCTTTCTTTCTTTGCAACCCCCTTTCTAACAATCGAATTACGTATCAATGATTGAAAAATTTAACTTTCGTTCCTTTAATTAAATTTGAATAGTGATTTTTATGAATCCTTATCAAATATACATGGAACTGTTATTATTATTATTTTTGTAATATGATATTAAAAGTTTTATATTATTTTAAAAATGTTAATTTCATTTAAGCTATTTATATGTATTAATTTAAATCAAAATGTCACTTTTAACGATTTTCTTACATATTTTGCTTGAAAAACTGTCTTTTTTAGTCTTATGTCTTATTAATTTAACTAACATATTTGGATTTCTTTTTTCTTTAAAATGATTTTGTAATGTTGGAATATCTTGATGGAATCACTCCCTGTGTTGAAATCGTTCGTAGTGATGAAAATTTTTAGAAAAAAATCCAAATGCAATTTAGGATGCAAATTTCAGGTTAGGTTGAAAACATTTTAATTCTTGGCAGAGTTTATAATATAGTTCTCCATAGTTTTCGCCATTGCCAAGAAATTCAAGTGGTTTTCATAATAAAAAACAAGCAAACATTAATAAAATATTTTATATTCTTAATAGTTCTCTACTGTAAAAAACAAACATAGACCCAGTGAGTAGCTTTTGTAGTCTTATTTTTAGCATATGCAATCATTTAGTACATGAGAAAATGCTATTTAATCCCTTTTAACAACATCCCTTTCGACCAGTGAAACCGGTAGCAAGGCATGAGAAAATTATAAAAATCGGTAGAACATGTATTCTCCTGCAAACGCAATACATCATTGAAGGAAACTAAAACATTAAAAATATAATTTAGCACAAATATCTATAAGATTAAAATAATAGCTAGACAAAAATGAACATAAAATTACTTTAAGAAATTAATCACTTTTTCTGTTAAAAATACGTAAAATTTAGAAACAAAAAAACAAAGCCTCTTATAATCCGGTATTTTAGGTACGCAAGAATTTACAGTCAAGGAATATTGAATATTCAATAGAGCAACTGAAATGACGAAGAAAAGAAAATTTACAGTTCAACATTTTCAAATTAGTAACTGAGTTGTGAATACTGTGTGTTACTGTGAATGACCAAAATTGGGGTTGTTGACTTCCACCGGTAAATGTTGACAATCACTTAGTTGCTTTGGTAAATATCCGAAATATATACTAAGTCTAGTTAAGTGCCACTGCTCGGTATGCATTTGCCCGTTATACCCTACGCCAGTGTTTCCCAAAGTGTGGTACGCGTACCCCAGGGGTACGGGAACTGTTTAGCGGGGATACGCGTTCTTATGCGAAATATCTTGCAACAAAAGAAAATTTTAAAAACATTTATTTAAAAACAAAGCTAGCCATGAAAATTTACGATTGCATATTTTTCTATTGGCTATTTTTTGCAGAGTTAACAGTTAGTTGTGTCAACAACCAGTTCGTGATTTTTAACTTTAGTGCATTTCCCCGATTTAAAATAAAATATTTAGTGGATAAAATATCCATTTAATATTAATAAAACATCCATGCTAGAAGGATTGTCGCATGCGGAAAAAGAGCAATTATTGGAATTGGCTTCAGACGGATTGTTGAAGAATAAACATGAGTAGGATATTTCAACATCATTCTGGCTGCAATGCAAAATATGTATCCAGTCTTAACAGGAAAAGTTGTGAAATATATTTTGCCTTTTCCAACTTCATATTTATGAGAAGTCGTTTTTTCAGTATTTGTGGACATTAAGTTGAAAAAAAGAAATAGAATATTGGACGTGGAATGGCATCTCATACTAAAATTGACCACAAGATCGACTTATGATGAACTGTTATCACAGCAAAAACAATATCATTCTTCTCACTGATGCAAATGAACTTATTAATTACATTGTACCAAAAAAATGAATAAATAAACATTTTTAAAAAAAATACATTAATTTTTTACTAGTCGTACAAAAGCGTTACGAAAAATTTAGAAAGGGTACACGAAAGTCATAAGTTTGGGAAACACTGTCCTACACTGATGCTTTTTTAAGGTTCAGTGCCTATGCCTGGTACATCCTACACTAATGTTTTAATTTCAAGTGCCACTGCCCGGTATGTGTTTGCCCGGTACTCCGAATAATGCTTCTCCTAATCTGTCCTAAGAAGATATTAAAATATCGAATAAATATCAACGAATAAATTAATATGAAATCGGATATTACAAATATTTCGGCCAATCACCTAGGCGACTATGTGATTGTTAACATTCACCGGTAAAAGTCAACATTCTCTTAATATCGGTAATTCACGCTAACATATGCATGCAAATTTATAAATGCATTATTTTTTTACGTTAGCCAATTCAAAGTCTACCTTTACAATAATATTTCCAAATACTCCGTTTATAAAGCTAGCCGAATATCTAACAGTTGAGAAACAATAAGTTAAATCCTTCTTACAATCATAAAAATATTTTTACAACGCACTGTAAGAATTCTCTTTCTAAAATTACGGTAAAAGTATCGACAGCAGTTTGTCCAAACAATTAACCGTAAAGTTTACGTTAAAGAACATATTTTACCTTTACGTTTTACCATGTACTACTAGTATGATTGAAAAAACCATAAATACAAAGCAATAAGGTTTTATAACCTTTTACAACTAGCAAGGTTTCAATACGGTAAAAAAGTGGTTGCGTTATGTTTTATTAAATGAACCATGGAATGTGGTTTAATTAGTTTATCTGGTTATTTCACCTATCGTAAGAGTGGAAATACTACACTTGTCTGTGTAAAATAGTTTTATAATAATACCTGAACGCTGGGACTCGAACCCTCGTTCTGTCGGTCATGGGATAGGCAGACTATAATATGTAAGGAACTAAATATCTTCATTAGGTGAACCTAGATGGTGCGATAAAATTATTGTTGTTTAACCGTATTAGGTGACAGCAGTTAATAAACGGTTTTTATCGTAGATTTTTGGTTTGCTTAACCGTATCAGAAAAAACAAACAAAAATTCTTTTTCTCTCACTTAACAGTTTGAATACCATCTTATTTATGGTCATTTGACTGTTTTGTTTGAATATGGTAAAATAACAATTAAATAAATTGTTACTTAACCATTTTTTCCGAGAAATTTCCAACGTAGGTCCGACGGATAGATTTGCACATTGCTTAGAATGTCCCGCTGATTATCATTCTTTGAGGAGGGAAAGATTGTATCAAACAGAGACAAACTATTGAGTAAAAGAAGCCCTATTTTATAACTATAATGACATTGCCAGTAATCGGACCTTTAGCTTGAAAATAGCGTGATGGAAGGTTCAGAAATTAAGTTTCTATTCTGAGGGAGGAGTGGGAAAGCATCACGTGGGAGGCATTGGATCACCGCCATTACTCAAACCTCGCACGCGTCTGGCCATCCATAACAGAGCTCTCAACTCCAACAAACTCCAGTTTTAAGAGTTAAAACCGCTAATGGCACCTTTACTTTACGACCTCTGGTGTACTTAATACCTTCTCCTTTCCCCAAAAGTCCAGAGCACGAAATTGCGCCATCGATAATTTCCACTTACCCCATTTACGGTGGCAGGAGTGGCGAAAAGTTCAGGAGTGGCGAGGGTCGGATGGAATGGGCGGATTACGGATGCTATAATCCGCTCACACTTCGGTCCCACTAATCACCTGGAAAGTCATCTTTTCCAGGATGAAACAGGAAAAGGTAGGAATGGAATGGGATGGGAGGGCTAAGTCGTAATCAACGACATGGCTCAGAACTGTTAATGGCCCGGTGCAGGCCCCACAGCAGTAATCCTTTACTTGCAGTTCTCTTCTGTGTGTCTGCAACCTCCAAAAGGGGTATTTTTAGAAAAGACGTGTCTTCGGGGTTTTCCCAGAGATGAATGGGGTATGAGAAGGGCTCAGAAGTAAAGGGGTAAATCTATACGGGAGGAGCTTACAAATTCTCAAAAATGACATTGCCAGGAAGGGCAGCCATTGATATTTGAGTCAGTTGATAAACTACCCACTTTAATTGCTCCTTTAGAGAAATCTCCGGCTTAAAATTAAGCGATATTCCTAAACTCTGAAAAAGAAGACCTTTTGTTACTTTTACCTATTTTACGAAAAAAAGTGAATGACTTTTCAACAGTAATACTTTGTCTAACACCACACAAACTAAAAGACACTGTAAAAAAAAAACGCTATTTTTTTAAAATACACTCATGCTCAATAAATATTAATAAACATTAAGTATGAAAAGATTAGATAATAAGAAGTAAAATTGTCAAAGTTTTAAATATCTAGGGCAAGATCATAGGTGCAGTATTAAAAGCAAAGTTTAGAAAGGTATACGAGGTAAATATTAACCGAAATTGGATAGCTGAAAGCTGAATTTTTCAGTAAACTCTTTTTTGAACTAAACTCTTTATATTATTAATTTATTTAACTAATTTTAAATGCTAAACGGAGTGAGTAGTGGTCAAGCATATTTAGAGAAATTAGTTGAGTACCTAAAAACTTCATTTAAACATAGAAAAATAGATTTCGGTTGACTTTTTAAGTTTACTTGGTGATAAACTATTCAAATTATTGGTATTTGTATGATAATCAATCACTATTTATAGAACAAAATGCACACTTTTCATACGGGAATACACTTATTTTTTTTTAAAAAAAAGTAAGGCAATGTTATTTGCTCTTAGTTTTTTTTTACACAATTTATAAAAAGTAAGATTTTCAAATGCTTGGAGCCCTGGCACTGTCCGGGTTAATTTCTTTAACAATGTTGAAATTATAATACCTAAATTTACCCATTTGCTAACAGCTCGAGTATATGTTATAGGTTCCAACTAGTAAAATAAAAATAAATGGGTGTCTTTTAGATGGTGGAAGTCAATTTAGTTTCATTCATCCTAGTTTGATTGACTACCTGCAACTATTAAATCAGAGACATTGAATCTCCAGACATTCTTTTTCATTGCACCTCACACAGAGCCGAGACGAAAATTTAAATTTTGTTTAACAAGCATTTGTAACAACTCCAAAATGAGTATTCGAATTCATGCATTTGAAAGTTCAAACATCCATGCCTCGCATCCCATTAGCTCCATAACCTGTCTCTTCTTTTGTCCATAATCAAAAGTTACGACTTTGCTGATCCATCAGACTGTTTAAGCAACTTACCTATAGAAATTCTAATAGGGATGATTTTTACAGGGAAATAGTACATACTCAATCACCTATTCGAATTTTTGCTAATACTCATATGCTAATACCTACAATGTTTGAAAGGATGCTCTCGGGTGACCGTTCATTAACTACCATAGCATATTCTTCCATTTCTTCACAACATTCACAACATTAGTACAGAAACTTACCATGGTACCAGCTCTCGACGATCACGTCAGCGAGATCCGTGGTAGTTCGACGTTCGCCTTGCAATGGGATGACCCGGGTTCGAATACCAGCAATGGCTAGTCGATACGAAATTTCGCATCCATCTCGCCCCGACCACAGTGCTGATGTAAAATTTCCTCAGCAGTAGACGGATCATTGGTTACAGTCCAATTGCCATCAGTCTAACCATGGGAGGTTTTCATGGTTTTCTTCTCCATGTAAAGCAAATGCGGGTCATCAAAAAGTCCACCCCGTAGTAATAGATCTCCCAATATTTGATCCAGGAGTTCTCTTGTCTTCTGGATTGGGTTCAAAATTACAAGGCTACGGAATTGAACATGAGTAATCTTAAACCCAAAATTGGATCAGCTGTTCAACGGCAGTTATAAAATCACGTCAGAGAAATGTAGGGATTGGAAACAATAGGAATAAAAGTTAATAAGGAAAATGTCTGGTGTGCGCGTAACCCTTTAAATACTAAGAAATTTTGAAAATTCTTATAAGATACTCGATGATCGTAGAGTTGTGAGTCTGCCACGGAAACCTAACGTTATTCTTACATCAAATAACAATAATGTGGCTTTTAAATGTGTAATGCTGCTACGGAAGAAAATGTTGAATTAAAAAAAAAAGAATAACGTATTTTACGGATATTTTAAAAGCACTTAACAGTCATTGCATTTTATGCAAACAAACAATTATTGATACTTGAAATCTCTTCAAACGAAAACATCATTGATTATTCAAGATACAGTTCTTATAAAAAGCTTCTCCGTATCGTTGCATTGTGCTTTCGCTAAATTCACAACGCACGAACTCATACACGGAATACAAAAGAATTTGCAGCTGGAGGAAGCTAGAAATTACCTTTTAGGAGCGTTTCAGCAAAATAGAACGACGTGCAAGCTCTAGAAAACAATTTTTTGTTACCTGCTAAATCGAAAGTAAGTCAATTTAATCCTTTTCTCGAAAATAGACTAATAAGCCAGGGAGGAAGACTGTGACGTAACTACCACTACGAAAATTAAACATCAATTCACTAGTATATAAGATATGCTAACTTGATTCAATCTAGAGGTACCTTTTGATAGATGAAGGTTGGCATTGTCTAAAGGTCTTTCCCAACATTGGTGACCCGGACATGATATTATCACGACTACTTCGATGTATGGTCCACATTGAGAAGTTGACTTGCTATTTGTGACTTCGTCATCGTCCTCCTCGCGCTGTTGTTTCAATTTTCTTAACTTTTTTTTCTTTTGAAAAACATCTTTTGCTCTTAGATTAACATGATACATTTACAAAACTTCTAATTCGACACACTCATATACGTTTGCATCACCAAGGAGTACGGATCACACTTTCTGAATTTTGGCTAGAATTTCGGAAATATAAAGGATGAAACACAAGTATTTATTAAGCATAAAGAATGACGGGAAAAGAATAACGTATTTATCGGATATATTAAAAGTACTTGACAGTCGTTGTATGTTTATGCGAACCTACAGTTCTTGGTTCTCCCCACACTGGTCTATCTGTAAGGGAATAACCAGTTGGAAAGGACGTTATTAGATCTTGTCCTCGCAGCTCAAATGGACAGTTCTCACAACTTCGTATAGTTTGAGAAGAAGAACTTTTTTTCCTCATTTGGCGAGGACGAGGTTCTTCCTGGAGTGTACTACGTCTTCTTCTTTTTTTCTTTTTTTTTTTTATCTTAGTTAGCTTTCTAGTGTTTCTGACTTCGTGTTAGCTTCGCTTTTTAAATCTAACGAATATTCTTTTAACCATATACTCCAAAATGAATCTAGTAGAGCTTGTTGGTGCTTCAAAACTTTCGATAGTGGAACTTGTCTCATCTTATATTTAGTCGGAAACCAAACTGAGTTTTTGACCATCGTATAAATTGGAAGTTTATAGCACCTCGAGCGGCTTTATGGGGAAGCTGGTGAGAGAAAATGGGTGGAACTGCAAAAAGATGTTTGTGCAAAAGCATAGGACAATCATGTTTGGAAGAAGAAAATTTGATCTTAATTCTGATAGGAATTGAAGCGGGTATTAACAGTCGGTCACTAATGCACGAATACGGAATTGATGTTCAAATTGAAGCCTTGTATAATGCAGAAACATTATACAAGAAATTGATGTTCGAAGTGAAGCCTTGATACCAGCACATTTCTTTGTAGGTCAAAAACTAACTTCGCTACCGACCAACAATACGTTAAAACAATTACCGAGACAAGTACGACTATCGAAAGTTTAGAAGTATCAGCAAGCACTACTAGAATCATTTTGGAGTAAATGACCAAAAGAATATTTTTTTAGATTTAAAAAGCAATCACAAAGTTAGAAACACATTAGAGCTATCCAAGATAAAAGAGGGGGGTGTAGTACTTCTCCAGGAAAAGCTTCATCTTCCTAAATATGGAAAAAAATGTGAATGTGCGTGGTTTTTGCCAAATGTGCGTGAGGTTCTCAAACAAATAACTGGACGAGAAGGAGTTGTGAGAACTTTCTATTTGAGGTGCGAGGACAAGACCTTTTCACGTCCTCTGAAACTGGTCATTTCCTTGGAGATAGACCAGGGTGGGGAGGATGTTGAGAACCAAGAATAATGGATTGATTTACTATGAGAACTTGAAGGACTTTGTGACCCGACATCTTTGACTGGCACCAGTCACTATTTGTTACACGGAGAGTCTTCGTTACAAAGTAATTATGATCCAAAGGATCTATTTCTTAATGTGATCACTTATGAGTTATAAGGAAGGGGTAGTAAAAAAAAATAATGAAAAAAAAAAAAAAAAAAAGAAACATATAACAAAAATTTCGAAACAAATAAAGTTAATTGGTTTTGAAATTAAACACTCCACATAATATGCGCTATCAGTCGTTTCCAACCTATTTGTGATCCCCCTCTTCACTATTGCTCGAATCTTATTTCCTCCTTTCAATAATTCCAAAAATACGATACAATATTTATTATGATTTTGTTTATTTCACTAAACGTTTTCAAATAAACAGCAAAAGTATAGAAAGTTTTGATACAATGCTTTCATGCTTTTTTCATTAATGAACTTATCATTTAAGAGCATGAAATAATTAGAAAAAATATTAGTATAACAAAAAAAGCGTTTAAAAGCGTAACTTTTTGTTTTATGGAATATCTGTGATAGTTTCTTCTTCGCTATTCTTTCAATTCACGGAGTAGCGCTTGCTAAAATAAAATATGTGTCCCTTTCAACTTATTTCTTTTATATCGTTTTTATTTGTAACCAAATTGAGTAGTCTCATATGTGGGAGGCAATGATTTCATAACTCTTTCTAACACTTGTGTATAAGATTTGTACAATGAAGATCAAAATTCTGCGAGTGGTTTCGCTTCAAGTATGTCTTTTGCTTAGGGATCATTTTTCAATAAAAGAAATTCATCTAACAAAATATCAAAACTCTTGCAGCAAAGGAGCTAAATTTATTTTCCATAAAAAGTATAAATTTCCTTTCATTTGGTATCGAGCCTAATTGAATAACCTAATTGAAAAATCCTTTCTAATAGCCTTCCAACTTAAAATTAAATTCTATAATTCTATAACTGAAACAAAATTAAGTTATTAATTTTATTTCTTTAAATGAATTAATTCTGCAACTGAATAGTTTAGTGTTAAAAAAATCTACTACTGAAAAGCTTGGTGTAAAAAAGTTTGGTGATGTTTTAAAAAACTCCTTAAAGTGTATAGAAATATCAGGAAGCTGATAATAAGTTTTCTAGTTTTTCTGTCCGCAGCATATTTTGCCATTAAAAATAAAATAATTAATTTAAAAAAAAATTTTTTGTGTTCTTATGTCCGGAAGTATGAGTGTTTCGAAAAATTTTTTATTAACATGTTGATAACCTAACAAGGGTACACACTGAAGAGCTTAGAGAAAGGAGCACTGAGGATCTTAGGAATCAAATAATGCACTAAGCAGGGAGAATTTCATAATATTCTGATTCTTTGCAAAGCAGCCGAGAACTATTTTAGGAAATTCGTTAATGTTGACCATCGATGTTAAATATTTTCCCCGTGAATTCCAAGTGATGGACGTGATCGAGGAAAATTTTTTTCCTTAACACCACGAAGTTGTGACATTGAGTCACCAAATTACAATTTGTATATTTTCCCTCTTTAAGGAGCACAGCATTGAAATTCTTAGCTTGCTAGTCGCCTTTGCACCTATTTGTCAGCCTCTTTGTTCAACACGTGAAAGTTTGTGAGTTTCGGTATGAGTTGTAACTTTCTTCTGCTCTGGCTCTTTATAAAATATAAAATCCGGTTGAAAATTTAAGTTGGCAGAAATAGACTCGTTAAGAACGATAAATTGGTG
Organism: Parasteatoda lunata; assembly: GCA_949128135.1. Classification (NCBI taxonomy): domain Eukaryota; kingdom Metazoa; phylum Arthropoda; class Arachnida; order Araneae; family Theridiidae; genus Parasteatoda; species Parasteatoda lunata. The sequence goes on from OX421971.1 coordinate 122,408,017, forward strand.
ACAAAACAAGCCCTAGTATAAATACCGAGACATTCCCGCGAGGAACACATTCACCACATTGACTGAGAATGAGTATGAACTGAATTTTTCTACCTGTTATTTCTCCTTCCTTGGTCCTCCAATTTTTATGATACTTTGAGATGAGCTTCACCCGCCGCTTCACGCCAAGTGCCTAGTAATTGTGTTCTTCACCCTCCGTCAGCGTGATGAATAATTAGCCATCCAAAAAGAGTACAAGTTTCCCCACGTTCTTCAATTTAAAATCTACTAAATTTTGCGACATTTATTTTTGCGTTCCTATTGGATACCTTTTTGATGATCCTATGAGCCTCGTGTAAAAATCTGAACTAAGTTGTGCTGGTTATTCTTTTGAATTTCTGCTGAGTTCTGCGACTGTTTTTGTTTTCTGGTGGATACAGTTTTTGGCAATCCGTTGATCCAATCCACTCCACCCAAAATGTCTCCTACAAAAATGACTAGTGATCACCTACCAAAATGATGAAAACTTAATAAAAAGCTATTTTTATCCAAGTATCCTTGTTCACAATTTTTCCTTTATGTTTTCTAGTGATTAGTTATCACTATATGGTTTCTTTTCAGGTAACTTACACAGGCTTTACATTTTTTTAAGGTTCCTTTTCAACTAACTTACATATTTTGTACATTGTTTTTATCTTTTTTTAGAAGGTACATTTTCAGCTAACTTACACATTTTGTAATTTTTTTTTAATTTATTTATCTTTTTTTAGAAGGTTCCTTTTCAACTAATTTACACAGGTTGTACATTTTTTTAATCTTTTTTAGAAGATTATAATTAATCCTTTTAAAATAATTTTTAAAAAATTGGTTTTGCGAAAATACTTACAATTGTACTATCATTAAATCTATACGCTATAAGAATTCGTTTTTTTATTTATATATGTATTATGAATCTGAAGCAATGGATATAATAATAATTTTTTTAAATTGAAAAATCCAACAATTCCTTTCACTAAAATTGTCTTAATTAATATAATAATCTAATTTGCTTAATTAAATTTTATTTTATTCTAAATTACCTAAGTTAATTTTTACAATAATTATTATCCTTTTATCATTTATGGCACAGAAATGTTCTTGTATAGACCTTTAATTGTGCATGAAATTTAACTTACAAAATAAATGACGCAATTTATCGGCAACAATATTTATTAATTATACATTAATGTACAGAAATTGTATTCACAATCTAAAACTATACAATCAACAAAAAACTTGTTTGATAATTTTGAATATACATAATTTCAATGTACAAGCAAATTTTTCATTATTTACAAACAACAATACAAACATTAGCGCTAAAAGTAGCCATCATTTACATCAACTTTATGGCAAATATCTGTACAAGTATGGCACAAAATACTTCTGTACATATTGGATATTTTAACGAAGTAGTTGTTAAAATTTGACTTGTATAAAAACATATTTTGATGTACTCTCTAAAACAAAAATGAACAAGTTACAGTCAAAGCTTTAAGAACCTTATCTATTATACATTTTAAAAGGTTTATTTTATATAATGAATAACAAAAAAAATACCAACCCCATAATTTCCAAAAATTAATGTTTAAATTTCAAGTTAAAAATGAAATAATGCTTTGATTAAACTAGCGATTGAATTAAGAAATCCTTGTAATTTTACAGTATGTCTTCATTCACTTAAAATGCCTTTGGTAGTTACTATGTTGTTATCATGTTAAATTGAATTATCAGAACATAAAGTTTAAAAAATATTCAATTAAAAAATATTAACCAATACAAAAAAAATTTTAAATCATAAGCAACATTTAAAACTTTAATAATTTTTAAAAAATCTTAAATTGTATTACTATCTGTAAACGTACGATTTTTCGAGGTGGTTTATTTATACTTTTTAATGAGTTGTTATAAAAGTACAGAAGCGTTAAACTTTGTTATTACCAAACTTTCATTCACCAAGTTATATTTTTAACCATTTCGTAAGTGAATTTTCATTATTGCAACGCCCGGCACTTATTTGAATTTAAACAATTCAGTTTGTTTCAATGCTTACTTATCAAAAGTATTGCAATTGTTTCAACACAAAAATAATTGTTTAGTTTGAGAAAAAGTAAAAATATTGTTTCACCTTTATGTCATCTATGAGAAAAAGGAAAAATATATATGAAATTGTAATTTAAACGTAATTCGAATGAATAAAATATTTATACTTTAAATATTATATGCATATTTTGAATTAAATATGACTTCATAGAAATTTGTCCATATTTATACTGGCATGATCAGTAAGATTTGTTTGTGTTTAAATAATAATAATTTGATTAATAAAAATAAAAAAAACATCAGCACATACTTTAAATCACAGGAAACAAAAAGAAGGCAACAACAAATAATACTCGTTAAATACAATAAAACAACAGATTGCACTTGAACACATATTCGAAGACTACATGTTATGACAAGTGAATAATTCTCACACTGACTTCTTTATCTTTATAAAAAATTTTATATTTATTCTTTATATTTATTCATCACGGTGCTTTACATTCTTTACATCTTATATACACACTTTCACTAGAGACGTGGAAGAAAAGAGATCTTAAGAGATGCATCATTCAGACCCATTTTTATGAATATAATTCATTCACAAAAATTCATTTCAAATGTGTCATTCATTCAAATATACTTCATTCACACAAGTCCATTTAAAATCTGCCATTCATTCACATTCATATGAATATTTGAACACATTATTACACATTCATCTGAGAACATTTCATTCCTACAAGTTCAATTGAGATGCACTATTCATTCACTTTCATGTGAGTATACTTCATTCACATGCCTTCATTTGAATCATGTCATTCATACACATTCATAAAAGTATATTTCATTCACTCAAATTCATTCGAGATGAGTCATTTATTTACATTCATATGAATAAATTTCATTCACGCAGAGTCATTTGATTTGGACTAGCCGCAGGAATATTTTTTCTTTCAAAAAGTTTTTTCAAAATGGCGATTACAAGACTCACAGAAAACGATCAGCAGACTCGTTTTTCTTCAATCGGAACTGAAGTGAACTACTACCGTCCATCATATGGCGAATCACCACTACCATAACCACTGGAACCATCATCTCTGACTCCAGTTTCAGTCATTTGCTGAGCCTGCCTTTTCAGTTGGGCTAACCCCTGGGATGTGAAAGGAAGAGATGCAAACAGAACACGTTCTTCATAATCGTATTCACACAGAATTTTGTTGTCGTAGAGGTAAAACCGATCACCAACGCAGAACCTAAAAATAAGGACAAGAATTGATTCAATTGCTTTTTGAAAATTTCAACAACTTAATAGAATCAGTTAAAATAGAATTATGTGTTTCCCTTAGACAAGAATTCATCAATGTTAATAATGTTCAAGGTGCATTTTTAATAAGGATGGGTAGTTTTTCCGAGAAATTATAAAAGCGAAAAATGTTTCGTTTAAAAAGCGAAAAATGTTTCGTTTAAATATTCTCATTCAACTATACTCCATTGTAAGTTTAGAAAAGAGCATTGCGGTATACGATTTAAGTAATCATCCTCTACTGCATATAGTTCAGTTTTATTTCGTTATCAAAGTGTACAAACATGCCTTCAAAACAATTTAAAAGCTTTTAAAAGTCAAACACGTTTAACAGAAATTTAATTTTTTATGATATATAGGCAAAAAAAGGTTATAGTTTTGAAGTCCAATTGAAATCCTAGACTTGGTGACATATTTCGATAAATAATGAGAACATTCTTCTTGAAAATGAAACAACTATATGACGTTGCAAGGGCATTGGATTTGATTGGACCACTAAAAATAACGCTGGCATGCCCTTAACAGATCAAAGGCGAGTTAAGGAATTTTACTTTTTCACTGTAGAAGAAAATCGTGTGCAAGAAACAATATTTATTATTCTTTCAACGGTTTTTTTTTAAAAAGGATGACAGAAAGGCGCATATTTGTTACGATTTTTCGATCTCATTTTTATTAATTCTTATTACTTGTTAATTGATTATTCAATAAGTTTTGTTTTCCTCATTTCACACAATTTAAGAAAGGAAGCAAAAAGTAGTCAGTGCAACATCGTTTCAAGAGTTAATATACGTTTGCATTGGGACATCCATGTAGACATGCTAACAGGCTCTCTCCGTAGAGAAAAATGGTTTTTTCTTAACTTGCAACAGAGTAGAGAAATGATTATAATTGATATTGTTTATAGCAGCAACTAATCATACCATTGGTCATAACTAACATCGTCATTCATTGTTTATAGTTGCAACCATCATTGCTTATAGCTAATATCATCATTCAATAGATGTAACAGCTACCGTCATATCATTGCTCATAATGTAAGATCTACGCAGAAACAGAAATCATAATTGCCTTTTGATTCAAATTGATGTTCAAAGTTACAGATTTCCATTTTAACTCTGAATCTCGATTATTTTAAATCACAGAGACGTCGTTTCTATACAGCCATATTGTTATGAATAATCACCGATTATCGTAATTGTCCAGAAAGCAAACATATCAGAGACAGTTGATCGAAAAAAGATAAGTCAAAAAAGAAATGCAAATAAAAAATAAAATATAAAGTGTAAATAATAAAATTATTAATTCTAATTTATTAAAAAAAACTGTTTGTGCAAATTAAACGTTAATTTTTTTTCTAATGGACGTAATTACAGAAGACCAATCGACCACGAAATAGAATAAAAGAAATAGAACAGAAGAAGCTAAAGTAGAACAATATAAAGCAGAACTACACTGATTGAAATTTCTCGGAAAAAATGGTTAAATAACAATTTATTTAACTGTTATTTTCCCTTTTTCAAACAAAACAGTCAAATAATCATAAATAAGAAGGTATTCAAACTGTTAACTGTGATGAAAAAAAAACGTTTATTAACTACTTTAACCTAAACAACCAGAATTTTATCGCACCAACTAAATCTAACTAATGAAGGTACTTAGTTTCATGCTGCTGGGTACATATTCTATTGGAGAGGGCTAATCTGTCAGTCTCACGACCGACAGAACGGGGGTTCGAGTCCCAGCGTTGACACCACAATGTTTCATTCGTTCCCTTCAACAAATGAAGAGTTTCTTGTGTCCAAAACTCCCCAATATGTGACCTAGGAATGTGATAATCTCATTCACATCCGGAAAGTTGTATAACACAAAAAGTTCTAGTATTTCCCATCTCTTACAATAGGCAAAACAAACTGATAACTAAACCTCATTCCACTGTTCATTTGATAAAACACAAATAAACTATAACCACTCCAATGACCATTACCTAACGAAAAGCCAAGCTACAATGGTCAGTTAAATTTCTTTTCTACAGTTTAGACACCATGCTAGTTGTAAATGGTATAAAAATAAATAAAAATAAATAAAATAAAAAACGTATGGTATTGTATTTAAGGTTTTTTAACCATACTAGTTGTAAACGATTTCAAGATTTCAAAACCGAAAAAGTAAAAAATGTTCTTTACTGTAAACTTTACGGATATCTGGATGGACAGACTGCTGTTGTTTATTTTGCCATTTTTTTAGAATGGAAATTCTTATAAAAAATAAAAATCATCGCAAAAATATTTTCATGATAGTAAGAAGAATCTAACCCAGTATTTCTTGACTGTTAAAAAGCGGCGTGTTTGAAAATATTATTGTAATGACGAACTTTGAATTGGCTAACGTAAAAAGTAATGCAATTATAAATTCTAATAGTGTATGTAGAACAATAACCATTTTAAGTATGATAAAGAGACTTTTCTCATAATTTGATACAAGTTCTTGAAAAGCACCATAGAAAGGTTTATCAATCATTTTTTTTAACTTCCATTTGCCCTTCTTATTAAAATATCCATGAAACTTTGAACTACTATGGTCAAAGATTGTTTCAGGTTAAAGATTTATATTGTATACAAAATAATATTTAAACATATTGAGACTTTCCCCCACGACCTTTATATATCAAAACAATTTCGTCTAATTCATTAGGATAGAGCACACTTTTCTGCTCATCGTTTATAAGAAAATTGCTTTATTAAATTTGAAAATTAAATTCAAAATTATCAAATCTTTAATAATTTTTAAGACAAATTTTGACCTAATCATTTCATTTATCGTAAAAAAATAATCCTTTTGATCTGATTTTCTTTTTATTTTGCTTCACTTCACCCAATCTCATACCCAACAAATATTTGATAATAGAGTACAACTACATGAGTAGTATCGACAGAAAGTATGGGGGAAATATGTGTTCTGAATGCAAGTACGTTTTATCAATTTTGTTTAAAACAAGACTATACTGATATATCATAAGGATCATCCTTACCTGTGATTGCACTGTTGGCAAGCAAAGCATTCCAGATGGTAAACATTTCCTTTCGCCTTCATCACCATCTCGAAAGCTGGGATAGTTTTGTTACACGCCGAACACATACCCGTTGTACCAAATAATCTGAAACACAGTCATTGATTATTAAAAATCTATTCAATAGTTAAAATTGTTTAGTTATTATATGCATTAAAGATTTCATGAATATATGAATTAATGCTGTTGTTGTCGCAGGCCAATAGGGCAAGGGGTGAGAGTGTTCTTGTTTTCCAGTGGCGCTATCTATGGTCACAAATTCGACTTCTGCCACACTCATACGTCACACCCGTTTATAGGGTGGACCCATTCATATATACATTCATTCATCTACAGATCGTAAATTTGACCTGAACCAGAGAGAGATCAATTTCCAATTCAGTACCCCCAGAGGGATAATTTTCTATGGGAACATAGAGGACTTTGTGACCCGACCTAATTTAACGTGCACCAGTCACCATTTACTGCACAGGGAGTCTTCGGCCGGCTGGATTCGAACTTCCGTTCTCATGAAAGGGATCATGATCAATATGAATTAATCATAATGTGGTCAATATGAATGATAATATGAATAATAATAATATGAATAATGAGTCATATGAATGAATGATTATAGGAATTAATGGTAACATGAAGCACCGATTATATAAATAGTAATTCAAAATTCACTGTCACAATTCAGCAGTTGATGATCCAGTACGCTTTATATTAATATATTTCTGACTCTTTTAAAGTTTTATTCAAGGAAATAAAGAAGTTATAACGCGAATCTCATATTCACGTCAAAATACTTGAACAAAAATTTATTTATCTAACAAATGTTACTCAAAAGAATCGATTTGCTGTGCTTGAGAGCAACTAATTATGACTGAACTCAAGTTTCGCAGTTCAAGGTTCTGGTCAATTGTCCACAAATGAAGATGGGTCTTTAAAAAGCACTCCCCCCTGTTATGATAAGACTAATTTAAGAAAATCTGTTTTAAAGGAACAAGAACATTAATGGTGGTTTTTATGAAGAAAAAAAATTTTTTTGGTTAAAGCAAAGTAAATGTTTGATCGAAAACGACTAGAGACACTTGTTCGCATTTTTAATAAGCCCCCTCCCCCCCCCCCACTATACGAGAACAAAATCCAGTAATTGATTAAGAAATAAAATAAATTATGTAGAGATTTTTCTAGCTATTTACGAGTCACTGGCGAAAGAATTCGATATTAAATTACGTATCATTAATTTATACAAAAAAATTAACGAAAACTTTAATCTAGTGTAAAGGATATAATGACGAAGAGTTTTCCACTTGATAACCAGTCAAGTGTTTACAGATCTTTTAGGTCAGCGGTTCCCAATTGTTTTCGACTACGGTACACTAAAGCTTCTTCTGGCGGAACCCCGAGTTTATTATTTATGAAAATTAAGTCAATTGTGTGCGCATTAACCATTAAAGGACTACTTTATTTTGACTTTTAAAACTTTTTTACATTTAATAAGATGAATGGAATTTTTTCATCGTTTTATCATTATTAATCTTAAATTAGATTTTATTTTCGACAACTGAATTCGTAATCTTGGAGACGAATCTAGTCTAGATAAAAATAAAAAAAATTAAATTGCTGTAAAAAGAACTGTTTTAAACGTTGAAAATGGTTATTAGGGTAGTACATTTTTTTATGAATGAATTCAGTCACAAGTGCAATCCGAAATACTATTGAAATTTTTCATAAATGCATGTCTATTTCATATTTTTTCACAATGGTTGTTAGAAAAATTATATATATATATTTAGACACTTTTCATTTCTCTCTCTTTGGCATATTACTTTAAATATAATTTCATAAAAGCAAACAAAATAATATCTAAATAAAGAATTAGTGATTAGATCTAAATATAGTTATAGACTTCAAAAGAACTGTTTCTAAAAGGTCTTAACTCTCGGAACCCCTTAAACTCGTCCACGGAACATTAAGGATCCGCGTTGGAAGTCGTTGCGTTAGGCGTCACTGCGTAAGCGTTTGCCCCTTCTTTTATTTGATTTAAAAACTAAATAAACAGATGTAGAACTACGTACCGGCTAATGAATAATTATTATTTTCACAAAATCTCCAAATTTTAGAATTTAATTCATATTATTATTGATTTAACGATTGACTTACCGCAGGCAGTCTCGTTTACAAAGTTCTTTTTACTCTTTTATTCTCATTTGCTCTCTTTTTTTTATTGCATTAACAGACTCAGATTTTAAAGTGATTTTACATAGACTATTCTCGTGATCTTATTTTTTACTTTTCTAACTTTATCAACTCCGTTTTTTTTATCAAATTTTTATCGGTTTTTCTCATGATTTTCATTTTAAACATTTAAATTTTTAACCTAATCTTTGAGTCTTTTTTTTTTTTTGGACCAGGGCTGAATTATTATTTTAATATGTTATTTTAATATGTTATTTAATTTTTTCGCTGACGGAACCACCCTGAAAATGATACTCTGTACTATTTTGTGCTTTGTTTTTTTATTTATTTATTTTTGTAATTATTTGCCTTTAGATTAGAGGTTTTTATAAGGATCTTTTGGTCTGCAAACCAAACCAAACCAAAGGTCTTCAAACCAAAACTCTTACTGCACTTCATATTGAATTTAAATGTAGGCATTTTAACCTGAAAAAAAACATATCGCCAGGACTCTTTAGTAATTTATTTATGACCGTTGCTGAATAGCCGACCCAATCTAGAGTTTATGGCAACTAATGTTCAACTTCATAGCCTTGTAATTTTGAACCCAATCCAGAAGACATGGGAACTCCTGAATCAAGTATTGAGAGAAATTTGTCTTCGTGAAGAACTTTTTGATGGAACTAACCAACATTTGCATTACTTGGAGCGGAAAACCCTGAAATCCCTCTACGGTTAGCCTGACAGCAAGGGAACTTTAACCGATGATCCGTCTACCACCGAGGATATTTTACGTCAGCACTGTGGTCGGTGCGAGCCAGGTGTGGAATTCGAATCTACTAGCTATCGCTGGGGTTGAACCCGGGTCACCTCATTGGGAGGCGAGTGCTCTCTCCCCTAAGCCACCACGGCTCTTTTTATAACTTTTGTAGCTTTTAATTTTGATGTACAGCTGTTGCCATCAAGTTCATATATATATTTTATTTGAATCTGTCGGAGGGGATTCGCTAGGTTTCTCGGCCACCGAGCTGGTGCTGACCGATGTTTCCTTTCCAGAGAGAACCTCTCGCGGTGACGAGTCACCAAATAGGTCGGGGGGAGAAGTCGGGTATTTCATAGCTTACCTTAAGTAGTCTCTTTTACAAAGGATGAGGTTAGCTTTGGTGAAGAGAGTTGAGCCCACTTCTCCCAATCTGCAATCACAGCAAGTGCACTTGAGGCAATCTTCATGCCAGTACTGATCCAATGCTTTCAGCAGGTACCTCTCACGAATAGGTTTCTGGCAGGCAGCACAGCTGGCTTGACCACAAGAACCACCGGTTGTGGAGAACCCCGGCCTCTGCTGTACAATTTCGCTCTTTACCTCCATCCAAAGACTGAAAAAAAAGAGGGGGAAATGAAGTTATAGATATATTTGGAAAAAAAATCATTACATCTTTACAAAGATTGGAATGAAGAACGGGAAGTTACAAGAGAAGATTTTGTAAAATTCCTATAGAATGCACAGACATTTAAAATGATTACAGTAAAATAAAATTTTAAGGGTAGCATCGTTTTGATAACGTCAGTAAATATGTAAATGTGTTAAGTTCTGTAGGTTTATATCTTACCCGATAGAAAACATGCTTCTAAGAAAAGTTTATGGGTAGACTTACTTTCATTTTGGTCTTTTGAGATGCTCATCAAAACAAATCCGAATGTTCAAAGACTTCGGAAATAGACTCAATTTCAATTACATACTTAATTATATACTTGAACATGTCTATGACAAAGACTTATATTTTTAACATTTTCTTTATTTTTTAATCGGAAAACAACGAAACTCTTTTGTTAAATTTTCGTAATTCGTTTTCAAAAATTTTCAAAAAACTCTTAAAACATTTAGATATTAATGCATCCTTCCTTGTAACCTTTGGGGGGCAGAAAAGTTTAATCTAAATATTTAGTTAAAAAAAGACTTAAGAAGTATGATTATTGCAGACACATCCACGATGAGGCGATTTGCATTTTATGTATATACACATTTTTTTCTATATGCTAAGTTGTTAATTAAGAATCTTGTATGTTAAGAAATGAAAACTATTACTATTTTAGTGGTTTATATTATTGTCAAAAATGAATGGAATATTTTTTATTACATTACCCTTGAAAGAGCTAAAAATGCAATAAGCAAAGAGTGTTTCCTTCAAATAAGCGCATTTCAATAGCAAAACATTAGAATTGTTGAGTTTCAGTTCCAAACGTACAAAAAACTAATAAAGATCAGGAATCGATTGAACTCTACAAAATTAACGGAAGCTTATTCAAACTATCAGCTAAATCAGTTCAATATAAAACTCAAGTAAAAGAATAAATTAATAATGTTTAAAAATGTCCAAGCAAACTATCAGCCAGACCAACTGAATGTAAAATCAATGTAAGAATTTTTTTTCTCCAGCTATTTGAGAAATGAATTGGATTATGAAGAATAATCTAATATTTTTCACGAGTCATACCTCAAAAAAATGAAGTTTTCATCCGACATAAAACTGAGTGTCATAGATTGCTAAGGGAAAAAAATGTCCAACCTGGCATTTTGAAGTCACAAGTTGACGGTCCCTTCTAACAAATTCAATTCGCTGCCTGCATAACAGAAATTCATCTGCTCACTCTCCCAAAGTAACAGCAATTTGCATTAATGCAGCCAGTGCAGACCAAACCAGCAGAAGTTAATCTTTCAGACGCGACCATTAGCCGGAACATCCGGCCGCCACATGTACTCACATCCGCCCCGAAACACACGCCAGCTTTTAAGTTAACCACATCAAAACACAGAGAGGCCACTGTAATCTTCATAAAAGCCATCCCCACACCATCACTCCGCCACCAGTCGAAAAATACCAGGGCTTTTTAAGGACATTGGGAATCCTTCGGTACGAAATTACCATTATACAGATTGGCCATTAGATATTCATGAAACGCCAACCAGAAAAGAGACAGAAGAGCGCAAAAGGGAATTAAATTTTCATAAGTCCAATAAAATGTAATTTATGTTAAACCATTAAACGTATGGGATTGGGGAGCGAAGTGGCGTTTTACGTATCCTCTTGTAATTGAATATCGTTCATAATTTACTTGATGAGCCTATTCCGTCGATAGCGGTGTAAGTGGGGCTTTTGGAAAAGGCGCCCCGGTGAGCTGATTCTCCGAATGCCCCAGTTAAGGAAGGAGACTACTCTCCTCCTTCAACCCCTTCGTGTCGGATCAGAAATTCGATTTTCCATCTCTCTGAGCAAAGCGGTTTGAGATACGGAAATCTCATTTTCATGATTAATCTACTTGCGGTTTTGGCGATTGCTCGGACGCGCCAAAACACTTAAGTAATCGCCATCTCTAGAGAACTGACAAATTTAGAAAATGAGACGGGATTCTGATATTTGATTTAAAAATTTTGAACACTCCAGTTAGTGTAATTGGAAATACTTGCAGCGTGGTAATTTTTTTTTCCGGAGGAGCATTATTTTCCATCGTCGATGCGGCTTTAAAAATAAAAAAGTTAAAAAAATAAATAAAAATAATTATAAAAAATTGATAAAAATGTAGAAAAATATAAATTACAATTTTTATAAAACAATTTTGTTTCATATAATTATGATATACTTTCAATTTTCTTGTAATTATGGAATTGGGCTGATGGATGAAAAAAAAATATTTTCATATTCTATCCAAACAATATTGAAGTCAAGAAATGAAAAGAAAGATTTAAATTTTCATAAAACCAGCTTAATTTTCTAGAGTGTGGTAGGGAATGCATGCGTCACCCCAAATAAATAAGTTTTAGATTATTCTAATCCCACCTTTGCTTTTATTGGTATCTAAAGTGATTTGTCTAAATTTTAAAACGTTAATATTCTTTCTCTCTTTTTAATTCTAATTTACTTATTTGATGTCGATTTGTGCGGAACATCTTGTTTATCGTTTTAACAGCTAGAATATCAGATTTTTAAAAAAATGCGCAGAATATTGAATACTTACATTGTTAAGCAAATAAATCTCGAAGATGGAATGATTCTCGTGTACTTATATTATTGGATTCCGCTCATTGCTTTAAGAAAGCTATATGCGTGTTCAACTCATAAAATTTAGTTGATTGATAAGTTTTTACTTAAATTAACTCAAATGCTTCGTGTTATTTAAGAAAATTAGAGTTCAAACAATGCTTAAGCATTGTTTGAACTCTAATTTTTAATAACGAAATCCTGATATCTTCTTATTTCTGCTTCCAAAAGTGCTATGAAAAGCATCACACATTACACATCTATTAAAATGTCTGGCAAATAAGAATTTTTTCTACTTACTTATTTCTGTATACTTTGTGGTGCATGAGGAGTTATCAATCGTTTAAATAAAATAAAAAATGAAAATTTAAAGTTTGAACTGCATGTGATAACTGTTACTTGGTAAATCTAAGAAACTGGATACAAAAGAAAGATTTTTAATTCAAAAGTGCTTTATCTGCAGTTACTCTTCATGTTAGCTTTTAACAGTATTGAATTTTCAATGATTATTTTTTTAAGTTATTAAGCACTATTCACTAAAAGCTGACTGCAATAAAATTTATTTACAGATAAAAATTACACTGCAAACAAAGGTGCACAATATGATTTCGATTTTTAATCATACGCTAAAAATATTTTTGATTAATGAGTACTCGATTTATTTTTCATATTTTTGAAGAGTTTTTTAAATTTTCATTACTCCAAAATTTTATTTATCAGATGTAACTATTTTGCATTTAACAAAGTATTATCACTTTGAAATTAATACGAAAATTTATGAAAAAAACTATTCTTCAATCAATGCCAAAAACTAAATTGTCTATAAGATTAAACAATAAATAATCTATCAGATGTTAAATTAGCTCTCACTGCAAAATTTTCGTACATTATGAACAAGAAAGGTAAAGGCATTCACTTAGAAACATAAAATAAAGACAATCATTTTCACATTTATGAGGAGAGAAGTTCTTACTATAACTAACGCTCTAATTGCAATATTTTAATCACCTTACTTATAATATTTACATTTTCCAAAAACGTTTCCGTAAATAAGAGTATTTAATTAGAAATTTTGCATTCTAAATGATTTCATATTTTCATATAACTCATATTTTATTCCAATCGACTGAAATAAATATTTACTTTTAATTGCACCATCCCATTATCTTAAGAAATATTTTTGAAAGCCGAAATTGTCAAACAATGGAAAGCTGAATTTCTTTTATTTTTATTTTTCAAACGTTTCTTGAAAAGATAACTAAAATATGGTTTTAAAATTCTCTATTTTTTTATTAATTTTGGGAAAAAGTAATAAAGAAGCATAATGCAATAACAATATCACAAGGTATATAACATAATTCAGCTTATTAGTTCTCTTGTGTAACTCTTGAAGATAGCGTGATAACTATGTAAATAGAATTTATTTTTACACTTAATCATAAAGATGTTATCATGTTTTTAATTATTAAAACATTTTTAATGGTGTGTTATTTTCTTACATTAACGAATACATTTAAGTGTATTTTTCATTATTTACAATTTTAAATTGCTTTTTATATAATTTTTATTGATATAACAAGAAGCAATTAAAAAAAGTGCATTGTCAATTGTCATCAGCACATTCAAATTGCATCAAACACAGAATCGCATAATCGATCTCAAAAAATGAAATAAACCATTTAATTAACTTTAAAAACATATTTTATGAACTTACGAAACAAGCCTTAATACTCCTGTAAACATTTATGCTCTCAATACGTGTTTATTAATTGTATTCCATTGAAAAAAGAAAAACAAGGAATTCCTTAAACCACAATTCACACATTAATTTCAAACACAAATAACTATACCTGTTTCTTACAAGATGGTATTTTTTTTTACAATAAATAAAACAAAAATATTTTAATCAAATATGATTATAAAGCTACGTTCCATTAAGGAATCGGTTGTAAGAAATATTTTCCATGACATATCTTACAATTCACGAATGTAATTCTTCCTCTAGTTTTCGATTTAGTAATTTTTTCGATAATTTAAGCCTTTCTTTAATTAAGCCAACATGAAATAATTCAATTTTAAGCTACAAACTCAAAGTCAAATCATCGGAATGCAAGTCATCGGGAAAAAATTAAGAGTTCTGTTAACTGTCATTCTCACAATCTCCGTATATTACAGTACATTCCAAAAGTTCCATCAAACCAGTTAATTTACAGCACATATATTTTAACAGGTTTTTACAGGTAATTCAATATATTTGTTACGGGAAGTACAACAAAAAATTCGTTACTATAAGTTTCATTAAGGAACTGACTCGATGATATATTTTCGACTATATTTATGATATTTTTGATATATTTTGACTTACATGAAAATTTTCCACTCAGCTTTCACTATTCATTAGTCCCTTAAAACGTAAAAATTTTATATTACGTTTGATAATATAAATAAAAAATAAAAAAACAGCGTAAAAAATCAAATGTTAAGCTACGAACTTTAATGCATATCATCGAAAAAACACTCGAGTTTCATAAACCGCAATCCTCACAGTCATTTCAAAAACCAATAACTGTACCAATCTCCGCATCGCGTAGTCCGTCCCAAAAGTACCATTAAATCTTTTCTTTCCTTAAAAGAGGAGAACTCCTTTTCCCGGATTTCCAGAAGATGAGAATGTAGACGATTTCGGAGAGTTACTTCGCTAAAAGCTCTTCTCGCAACTCATCTTCTCAACCCATTCGCTAACCTACTCGTAAATTTTCACGGTTGCTTTTTAATTTGGGTCGTCCGCCTAAGTGCTGAGGACGGAAAATAGGAGTTTTCCATCAGTTTTCCCATCTCTTTGCCAACTTGATGGATTAATTTTCCTGGCTGTCCATTTGGGGAATGGAGACGTTGGTTGTCCCCGGTATTAAATGGATCATCCAGAAGAAGACGAGACAGGAGAATCTTCATTCCCGAGAAAGAATCTTTTGGCGGCATTCAGGTGTTGTTGGCGAGAGGGGAAAAAAAAGAGTTGAGGAGAATAAATTGTGTGGCTCCTTCTTTTTCATTTTTTTTTTTTTTTATCAAAAATAACAATGGGGTCTTGCGATGAAATGTTCAAATAAATTAGGATTTGGTTTCAATTGGAATGAAAACAATTCATATCGAGCCTTTCAATAAAATTCACGGTGTCCTCAAATCGCTGCTGTAGAGGCTGTTTTTCGACGCGCGATTAAATTTCAAAGAGGCCGGATCACGCTATGGGTCAAAAATGACATCACTACTAGTGGACTTTCTTAACCTCTTTTTTTTACTACACATTTCTACTACTTTCTTACAATTTTGTAAAAATAAAAATCATTTGCGACCTAATTTTTTTAGTTTTTAAAAAAATTGTTCCAACACGGCATTATCTGAGCTTATAAAATTTTTTACAAATTCACAATTATTCAGTGATTTTGATAATTTTCGTCAATTTGGCGATTGTTAAAAATGTTTAATAACCTCCAAAGCATTTCAGTTATTTGTCAGTTCTCAGGTGCTAATAATTTCTTACGGCAAGAAGAAGTAGATAAAATGAAAAACTTACTTCGAATTTGAAAAAAACTTTCTGTACGCGTTGATTAACTCTTGTAACTAGTTTAAACCCATTCGTCACCACCTCATTTCAGAGAAATTTATTTGAAAATCACGTTTTTTTAATTATTTTTATTATTATTTCTTTTTCTTTTTTTTTTTAAGAAAACTGTATTTTTTATTAGAACTCCATACTGAGTCATACCAAAGGGATGAGTTTGGTTAGAAACCAAAAATGCTGAAAATGGAAATCCAAAAATGTTATGTGAAAAAACACTTCTTAAATAATTGAAAAAATACCTGAAATTTGAGGGGGGGGGGATGGTATAGTCTGTCTAAAGTAAGAACTACCCTAGTCATTAGTTTGGATCCGTGGCGGAGACTATGGTAAAACGAGATATAACTATTTCAAGTTGGGGTGTGGGGGGGGGGAGGTCACTGTTTAGAACAGGTTTCGGCGAGAGAAAGGGAATATTTTTCTTCGGTGTTTAGCCCTAGAGTGACGAGAAGCTACTCTCCCTGAAATGCATCATTATTTTTTCCATAGCAGTAGATGGCTTCAGACTTTGTGGCGGGGGTAGTTCTTACCGTGGACAAACGATATGTAGGATCCACTGAATGTTTTCAACACAATATCAATGCGAGATTTTATTTATTTATTTAAATTCTGTGAATATGAATCTTAGTGCGCGATTACTCGAATATGAATCTCGACATATAATTTTAAAATCGCGTGAATACGAATCTAGATGTTTCATTTTAAAATCGCGTGAATACAAAACCCGATATTTCATATGAATTCGTGAAAATACGAATCTTATATGCAATTCCCATTTGCGCGATTATAAATCACGTAAATAGGAATTGCGATGTGTTATTTTTAAATCACGTGAATGTAATTTTAAGTCGCATTTGGATTGATAAGAAAAAACGTAGAATTGAATCTTTTTTTTCTGGCAAAGCTTCCTTTAAAGTGGCAGATTTTTTTATTTTTTCCAGTTTAATAATAGTACTAAAACATTTTCCGCAAATGGCTTTCGTATATATTAGACGGGACTAACGGCATGATGCATACAGTTTAAAACTAAATCTTTGCCTTAAGATTAAGCAACTTGACTTTTTTATTTTCCTATGTGAAACAGCTTCAAAAAGCAATGTTAAACATT
Organism: Parasteatoda lunata; assembly: GCA_949128135.1. Lineage (NCBI taxonomy): Eukaryota > Metazoa > Arthropoda > Arachnida > Araneae > Theridiidae > Parasteatoda > Parasteatoda lunata. Next base: position 122,425,378 of record OX421971.1, read on the forward strand.
TTACATTCGGAATTTTACGTTTCATTCCTGAAATGTTAAATTTACGAAATCTACTTCAGTGTGATAAAAGATATAATAGAAATCATATTTATTAAAATTTAATAACAATTTATAGTAGGGTACTATTAAAGTTACATTTTGACATAAATCACTTCAGTAAAGAACTGCGTTGAATCTTTTTATTCAACCATCCTCGAAGTTTGAACTGATCGAAACGAATTCTGATGCCGGCTTGCACCAACCCCAGTGCCTCTTGTCTTCTGGGATGGATTCAAAATGACAAGGCTACGTTATTGAATATTGATAGACCTTAATTGAAAATTGGTTACATACGCCGGTGGCAAACTAAAATACGGTTTAGGCGTATTGTCGTGACACCTTTAGGCTTTTAAGATAATTCGTTGTACAATAAACTAAATTTATTTCTCACAGTTTCCAATAAGTAATAAATAGCATGTCTAAAGGTTTATTGTCATAAAATTTAGCAAAATCAGTCCGATTAAGTTTTTCCTCCCATATATTTTTATTTGGGTCGGGAAAGCCTGGTTAGTAGGGCACTGCGTCGATGTCCAAGAGGTCTTGGGTTCGATCCCTGCGGGCCGAAGACTCTCCGTGTAGTAAATGGTGACTGATGCACGTTAAATCAGTCGAGTAACAAAGTCCTCCATGTTCCCATAACAAATCATACCTCTAGGGGTACTGATCCAGGAGTTTCCTTGTCTTCTAGATAAGTTCAAAATTACAAGGCTATGGAGTTGGACATTAGTAATCGTAATCCCAAAATTGGGTCAGCTGTTCAAGACGGTTATAAAATATTAAATTATAAAAGGTTATAAAATAAAATATATTTTAATTTGCCTAAAGGCATTTTGGTTGATTGGGATAATCAAAAGACAGTTATTAAGACTAATAACTTATACAACTAGGGTGGAGCATTTTAAAATGCACGCCACTGTAAAAAAGAGCAAGATTTTTAGATTACCCCGTAACACTTACGCTGTGAGAAAATAAGGGAATTGAACCATAATATCATTCAACTTTGCAACAACCTTTACTATGGTACTAATTAAAATCATGTTATCGCGTTTCTTATATTTGACTACACAATATTATGGTTCAATTTTAACAGATTGCAGTGGAACAACTTTTTAAAGTAAATTAGGATTATATGTTATGATTTTATATATCCTTTGTGTCTATTTATTCAAAAGTGAACTAAATTATTAAAGAAAATAAATCCTCTTAAACAAGTATTTAAAATATATCATAAAACCAATACTTCTTATCACGCAATGTAAATAAAACGAATAGTACACAATAGTACTTTTTTTTTTTTTTAATTTATAAATAATTTCAGAATTTCACTAAAATAAGATTTCTAGGAAATAAGGACACATAAAGCATTTAATTTCATTATACCCATTTTCTCCCTCCAGATGTAATGAGAACGTAATAAAGAGCTTATAAATGAAATGGGTAAACTGTCAGTCCCAGTGGTCTTATAAATGAAGTGAGTAGCTGTCAGTCCTAAAATGATTTAGTATCTTTCACAGTAACTTCATCTTAAAACCAATTCAATTTTTTAAACAAATGTATATTTTTTTGTATTTTCGTAAATTAATTAACATAAAAATGACATAAAATGCTGATGGATTGGCTATTTAAAATGAAATGCATAAAACTAAAAGTGATGATTTTTCGAAAAATTATATCATGTTATCGTTTGATATGAACTCATAAATATGTCAATATTTTTCAACATACACATGTAAAACTATATTTTTACTACGAAGAATATGTTTGTAATAATTCTAAGATATATGTCTGACAAAAATAAAAAGCTATACTGTTTCTTCATCGTGTTTCACATTAGTCCCACCCAATATTTTATTTGTCTCATAATAGCCTCGAGATATCCTATTTCTCTCTTGGATAGATAATGTATTCCATTAATTTCAATTATTCTTTTGAGAAATTATAGCCCGTGTACGAAATATTCATGGAATCCCATTATTGCGATAAATTTAGATCTGTTTATAGGAATATATCAATAGTTTATTTGGTTACAAGTTATTCCTTAGGATTCAACTCAAAAATATGTAATAATCTTTTCGATTATTAATAAATAAAATAATAAAAAATAATAAATATTAACTAAAATTTATTTCTTGCTTGGAATTATCTTTGGACAGATGAATTTTATAATTGTGTGCAAAATTTTTTTAATTCACTTAAAAAGTTCTCGAGATATGGCGATGTACGCAAAAAGTCAAGATCGTTCTCCTGACTACTATAAGGATCATATTTCGCAGATTGCTGCTACCCCTTAAATTACAGAATCCGAATCCGTTGGAAAAAGGGAATATTTATTCAAGGAAAGCTTATTTTTGTGTCTGATTTCGTAACATAAAAAATCGTTTGCGCTTATTAACTAGCATATTTTAGGTCACGCTCTCAATCCATTAAGATGGAGTCCTAGAACGTGAAAATCCAATCATTAGATCAAAAGTTATTCAAAATGGGTGGGTTTTTTTTTTTTTTTTTTTTTTTTTTTTTTTTAGCACAGTACATAGGACAGATATACCCGGCATTTTTAACAAACCTACTGCTGTCATTTATTTTATTTTACAATCGTCGTTGAACAGCCGACCCAAATTTTGAGTTTACGAATGCCAATGTTCAACTCCGTAACCTTGTAATTTTTAATTCAATCTAGAAGGCAATGGAACTCCTAGATCAATGATTGGGAAGAATTCACCTTCGTTGAGGACTTTTTGATGGAACTAACCCGCATTCACGTTAAATAGAGATTAAAACCCCAAAAACCTTCAACGACTGGCCTGGCTGCAAAAGGAATCTAACCAATGTCCGTGTACCACCGATGATATTTTACGTCAACGCTGTGGTCGGTGCGAGCCGGGTGCGGAATGCGTATCGAACAGCCATCGCATGGATTAAATCCCGGTTCACCTCATTGGAAGACGAACGCTCTATCCCCTGAGCCATCACAGCTCTGCTGTCATTAATTGAAAATCTCATGAAACTAATTGCTGACAGATGCCTTGATATTTGATGTTGAATGAAGAGCAGAATAGGCCCTTTATTTGTCGCCGCAAGCGTTGTTAAAAATTTAATAAGAAAAGTTATGTTTTTTAATACCACCAATTTAATTCCGTAGTTTATTATCGCTTGAAGATTTACATTAGATATGTTCGTCACCTGCTATTGTTTTCAATTTTTTAAACAGGCTTTTCCTAACGTTCAACATAAGGTTAATCTATATTTTTTATTATTATTAAATGGTGCTATCGAATAATGGCTGTACTTTTTCAGTCAAATATGACCGGGTAGTTACATTCCACAATATTCAATGAGTCAAAATTCCTGGAAAGTTGGATATAGAGTGTCTCAACAGTTGAAATGGTCGGCGCATGAAGCCTATCGCAACATTACAGAGGAACATGATAAAAAAAATTTATTCTTGCTTTCTGTTCTTAAACTTGAACAGCTTATTTCATTTACATTAAATTCCAAGTATATTGATTTTGTTAATTGATTTTTAAAACACTGAATGATCCTTAGTTTTAGTTTTGGAATGTCACATAGTTAATTTGTTGCTAAAAATAAATATTTAAGTTGGAAAAATGTTGTTGTTTTTTTTAATTATTTCTATATATACCGAGTTTTGTCATACTTCCAAAAAAATAATAATAATAATTTACTCTAAGAAATACAGTTTTTTTTTTACATTAAATAATTTTTTCCATTTTTGGAGCTAAAAGCTATTTTTTCATTCAAATAAAAATAAAAACTATTTCATTCACCACTGAGTTTTTAGGGAGGAGAAAGAAATTTTATGACTCGGTTTTGGTTCGGTTCGGACATTTTCTCCTAATTTAATCTTGATGTACAAGACTTAATATTAATTTAATTAAATTAATAAATAGAAATACATTAATCCGGTCAAAAAATACAAGATTTTGTTCATAACATTCTGAACATAATGTTACGAATACTCATCTGTTTTATTAAGTTGCCTAAATATCACTGCACTGCAAAAATACACTGCAATGTTCCTTTAAAGATTTGACAATTTATCTGCTTCCTACAGTTTCGAGATTCAATCCAAGCTAAATAATAAATAAAAAAACACAACTTTATTTTACTAAACGTTTTAAATTATTTGTTTTAAGAAAAAGAAGAAAAACTTAAATTTTAAACCTTAAAGTCAACTAACTTTTGTATTATTCTTTGATATTTCAGCACAAAATCTCAAATCGTGAAAGAGCAGAAAGATGAAGCAAACGAACTACTTCTCCTCAGCATCATCCCTGCTCTTGGACATCCCCTTCTCTACACAAAACCTCAATGAACAAACGCTGCCGCATCAATTCATCCTCATCCAGAATTTGATCCATCCAAAGATGCGGAAGAGGAGGAGGGAATCGTAACTAACTCAACACCGAGAGATGTTCTGTATATAGATGACACGTCCACTGTTCCATTGCGGTACACGGTCGCAGTTTAAATGGAGGACCATCCCTCCAGGATGGCATGACGATATCGTTGTTGGGAACTGCCCACATAACGAGCACATCCCGGCTCGTTACCTGGATCGGGAGTGAGGGGTTCATACCTCACTAAAAAAGGAAATAACACGACATTGACATTTGTGGGGAGCGTTCACAAAATGATTTATTTAAACCTGACTAGATTGATAGCAACGGAAAGGTTATATCCCAAAACTTTATCAGCTACTGAGCTTATTTCTACTAAATTTTGTTTTGTAATCCACTATTCTGCTACCATGATAGCTCAGAATTCTTAATTTCTAATCATTCAATGATCGATTCGAAAACATAATTATTTCCTCATGACTCGTCAAATTTCAAAAAAATTCTTCCTATTCTCCTAACCTTTCGATAGAGTCTTATACTACCACCAGTAATTACAGTCCATATATAACAAATGTTGAGTCATCATAACCGATTTGACTATTAGTCGATTACCAGGTTTACTTACTTTTGTGGAAAAAAAAATTTTAAACAGACGTTTACGTAGTTAGTTCGCAGACACTTGAAAAATATTATTTCGTAAGTAAAAAAAGTGATTAAAAATTCTACATAAAGAGGATGAAGTACATAAACCCTGCTGATCGGAATTTAATTCTATCACTAGATTCGTTTGTTTTGAACCGTCAAGGATTTTTTCCTCTTACTCTTCATTTCATTGTTTTTTCAGTTACCCAATGTAATTATAAAACTTTAAATAATGGTGGTAAATCACCAATTAATAAACTAAAGTAAAAAAAAAACGCGAAAAAAGTTAAAATAAAGGAAAGAACTAAACTATAGTTTCGGTTCTCTAAACAAGAATCTTCCTCAGTGTCTAAACACCAAAAGACTGTAGAAAAGTAAAGAGATAAACACGTGCAAACATTTAACTAAAAGAACAAGACAATAAAAAGAAGGATGATTAAAAAAAAACAAGTTAGGCGTTTTGCAGGAACTCCAGAAGTCAAAAAATTAACAATTTCAGAATAGATTTCCCTACAGAAAGTTAAGAAGGGAAAAGATGGGATACTAGAATGATAATTAATTAAATTATTAGAATTTTTTAAAATATTTGAAGATTCCCAGAAATTAAGTTCAGTAGTTGAAGAACAATATTGAATGATTTTTGCAGAAATAGACTCAAGCTTACGATTAAGATACTATTTATCTTTCATATTCTTTTAGTCGAAATTTAAAGATACGTTTACATGCCTAATATACGCAAGACCACGAAGACAAGAAATTTTATAAATACTTCAGCTGCTAATATGTTTAAAGTTAGAGGGCTAAAACTATAATCTATCCATTATGCAATTTATCTACTTATTTAGAGAATTGAAACTATAGTATCTCCATTTTTGAACTATACCTATGCTTCTTTTTTTTTTCAAGTTGTTTTCTGCTTTACACAAAGTAAACCTTTTTTACATCGATTATTGCGTTTTAAGTTTTTAAAAAATACATACTATATTATATTCATTACTTTAAGAACTTCCACAAAACAGGTTTACGAACACTATATAAATGTCTTTCAATTAAAAAAATTGCAGAAAATTCGTGCTGCAAACTATAGATTCCTAAAAATTTTAATTTCTAAAACAAATTGGGCATTCATTGATGCCCAATTTGTTTTAGCAATAATGTTTTACCAATTTGTTTAGCTATAATTTTATCAAGGAACTTTACAGAAAAGTTCAAAACAAGTTAACGAGCACTGTAAAATAAACTAATTTCAACTACAAAAATATAAATAAAAACTAATAATTCTTCTTATGTTCTTGTATTACAGACGTTTAATTAGAACTAATTAATTGGCATATTTGATGCTAATCCTTCGAATTATCTCTAGCTTAGGTATTCACTTAACTATAACTAATCGATTTGTAAATTGATTTTATATTCATAAAGCGATTTGCAGTCATATAATTATAATAACAAGAGTTAAAGTTAATGCACTTAAGATGAACTAACAATAAATGAAAAGAAATAACTGACATTAAAAAGTAGACTAAAGGAAGATTAACAGCACAATTTCATGTCTTCGAACTCCAAAGGAACAAATTATTTCAAGTAAGCACGTCAATTTCCAAACCATACTTTATATGACTCAGTATAGTTTTATTCTTTAAAAAGAACCCTGCAACGTCAGACATCATGAATTGCATCATTACACCATTTCAACGACAAAGGCGAAAAAATTGCCCTCCTAACTTTTATGCAGAGCCTCCCAAGAAGGGAATAAACTGTAACCGCAGGAGAGCAAAAGGGCAGACGATATTTTAACAATCACCGCTGCTTGTCAGCGAGTTAGAAAGGGAGGACCGTACCATTTAATTTCCAAGTCAGTGCTCTCGTGTCAGCAAGGACAGGGACCTTGTTTTCAATCCGTCAACCCCCACTAAGAACGTGACAACCCCCTAACGACGCCAAATTCCAAACGACAATTCAGGGGTGGGTGAACACAAGATGGATATAGGTCTCGACATCATTTCGAAAAGGGAAGATAACGAACAAAAAAAACAAAAAAAAGTATATATATATTCCAAGAACATCGAGCAGAAAATTGTCTGTCTGGAGGACTGTCTTACGTCAGAGAAATCGTCAGATTAAGGGTCTAAAAATCCAAATGGTCAGAAGGAACTGGACTTGTCCACTTACTGTCAGACGTCAACGCGTTCCATTTTGTTAAGGGGGACAGAAAAATAAAAGCCATCAAATAGGACTTGACACAGTCCGAGTGGTTTGTCCTAGGAGAGTTAATGTCCTAGGCTGACCTCTTCCTTTTTGAGACCATTACAGATAAGAATCGGAAGTGAAAGGTCCGGATATTTTTATTTTACTTCCTATACGCTTTCACTTCGATGAGATCTAATCGATCAAGAAGAGCTTTCTCCCGCCCGTGATCCACCTCCAACAACAGTCTGCGTTGAATTGGAAGTTCTGCTTCTTTTTTTTTCCGTTTTAATCATTTGTGCGGATTTTGAGTGGATTTGGTGTCCTCTTTCGTTCTTCACTTTTTATCCGGAGCTTTCTGATTTCGATTTTTTTTTTTTTTTTTTTTTAAGGCTTAGATCTAACCTGATTGCTTTCTCATCAAGAAAACGCAATTAAAGAGGAACGAGCCGGACGGGAGAAGAGAAAAAAAAACTTGTCCGGGGGGGGGGGGGTAACAGAATTAAATCCATGAGTGCTGCTGTTAGAACGAGCGGTGACGAAATGAGTTAAAAGACTTTCGATCCAACAATAAAAGATTTTTTGAAATTCTCTGTTAGAAATAGCCAATAGAAAGAACATTTTTTTCCCCTTTTTTATATATAGTTATTGCTATATATATATAAATCTAAAGTAAAAAAAAAAAAAAAAAAATTCTATCAAAGAAATACATTTTTATATTTACCACAAGGGGTGTTAGGCCCCCTGCTCACTGACACTCACCATCTTAGATGATTGCTTCGCAATAACTGCTGCTTCTTGGCATAAAACAGTTGAAATTATTCAAATAAAAATATATGTACTAAAAAGAACACTTGTGCCTCCACTTTCCATGTCCAAATATTTCCCTTACGATACAAATAAGATCTATTAGTGAACATAAATCATTTTTCTAAGTAATCATGTTTTGAAAATTAAAAGTAAAATTAAAAGTTTTTATAACAAATATGAGGAATTCACAACAGCAATTTAAAATTTTTGTTTGCCAAATGAAGAGATATGTATTTTAAATGCGATTTTTGAATTCATCACTTTGTGCATGAAGCTGAAAGTTAATTTCTAAATCTCTTACGAATATCTTTAACCGTAATTCCTAATAGTATATTAATGTAATAATTGAAAAATGGTTAATAAGATCAAACACAATCTTAAATAACTTTATCTTAAAATGCAACGTAGAATTACGTTATTCTAATAATAATAATAAAAACAATCCACTTAAACTCTTTAATTTAGAAAACAAACAAAATCAAAAACGTAATAATAACAGTACAAGTAAATATCTTTAAATTAGGAATGCAAAATATTTATAAGAAAATAATACATTTATGACTTATGCCAATTTTATGCTGATGACAACCAAATAAATATTAAAATTAATGTGGGAATAATGATTCCTATTATGTGATTTTCCGGCCAAAAAAAATGCTCTGACAACAATGGAAAACTGCGGCACCATTATTAGTTTTTTATATATAGTTAGATACATAATTTATAACCATTTTAATTTTAAATAATTTGTTCTAAGAAAACCTAATCAGGCTAACTCTTCTTAATTAATAAATGAATTATTCAGAATTCCGTTTTAAAGAATAAAATTTTAAAAAAAAATATGTTAAAATTAAATTATCCTGAAATTAATAATAAATGTAAGGATTTAAGTTAATTTTTTTAGTCATTCCTCGTTTTATAATAGCTTAATAAATAGCAGTTGAAATTTAAAGAAAAAGAACCAAAAATATTTTTTATGAAGTGAATTATTTTAGCTGCTAGAACAGAATTCACGTTTTTCTTTAAAACGCTTCGTTTTTCTAAAGAATACAAAATATGGTCATTTAAGAGGCTTGTTTTCAGTCGAATCGGTTGGAAGAATTAAAACGAGACGGGAAAATTTGGAATATATTTTAAATATTTTTTCATTTAATTTTCACAAATAAACTGATAGTGGGTATTTAATCCATTCGGCAGTTATCTTTCAAAATATGTAAAATAAAAGGTCATCATCCAATCACAATTTTGTACATTTAAAGTATAATATTGCCACGAAAAAAACCTTTTTCTATTTTGTGAAAATATTGAAATAAAATGTTATAATTATCCAAAGTTAATTCATATATATATATATATATTTAATATATAATTTTTTTTTAAAAATTGAGTTGTTAGGAATGAAATCTTTTACATGATTTTAAGGAATGTAATTCGAAATACATTGTATGAATGAAATTTGTAGAATAGTTCCTAAAAAATCAAACTTTAAATAAACAACTTCCTTAAAATTCGATTTCTCAAGAACTATTCAAACGATTTTGTTCAAATTTTGTATTTTGCCTTATTACATCGTAATTACATTCTTTAACTTTATGCAAAAAAATTTATATCTTGCAATTCAAAATTTTTTATTATTAAATAAAATAATAAAATATGACAATAAAGTATAATAAATAATTATCAAATATTAATTTTTGCCTGGAATTATATTTAGATAAACGAATTCGATTAGAGTTCAAAAATTTTTCGATTTGCTTAATAATTCTCGAGATAAGATTAAGTAAAATTAACATTAAAAGATAAAGCTCTTAATGGGCCGCCCTCCTGGCCAAACTATTGGATTTGAAATTTTAAAAAAAAATTTGTTAAATTTTTTAAGTGCAAATAGATCGGGGAAGTTAACAATAAATTCAACAACTAAGAACAATTTAAGAATGTAAAGTTACCTGAAAGGCAAAATAGATACTAATAATTAATTAAAACAGTTTCAAATTTTTTTATAATTGTGTCGGCATATTTCCTCCAGTTTTGTGAATAGTTTTGTAGCGATATTAGCTGATTTATTATTTATTTAAGATTGGCTCACTCATATTTATTATATATCAAGAAACAATTGCGTCTTATAACTAGTTTTAATACCTAACCAAAAAATTGCTTTTGTGACAAATACTTACAAAATCAAATGATTTGTAACATTAGTAATTTTGAATAATTATTCACTAAACATACTTAGCAAAACATTAGAGAATTATGAAGAAAAAAATACAAGTTAAAAAATATATATGTTTAGTACTAATTCTTTCAAATTCAAAAAATGTGTAGAACTAACTATTAGTACTTGAGAAGTCCGGAAAATTACAAATTAAAAAAAAAAAACAGGTTGCACTTGCTGTTAGAAAATGGTGAGAACACTAACAATACTCGACAATTCTGTGTATTTACAATAATTTTACATTTTCTGCAAAACTTTTAAAGCATGATAATGTTTTTTAAACAATTGAAGATCTAGGCGATGAAAGCTGATTCTGAGAAAAACCGAATTCCGTGAGCGGACCATAACAGTTTTCATCGAGAATTGCTCTTTTTCACAGTGTAATAACTCACAGGGAGAACCAATTTTTCGCGTTATTGATTTAGCAAAATTTAGTAATCCCCGAAATTCAAGAAATGGTGATCCAACCGTCACTTTCGGACATAAATCGTTCTCCCCCCCCCCCTTGATCTTCAATTATTATGAGCTATAACTGATAGGTTACAAAGGACAACAAATAGTTAATTTGATAAACTAAATCGCTTTTATTTTTTTAAACATTCACCTTGTTTTTTTGTTTTGATGAATAATAAATACTAAATGATTAAAAATCTAAAATTGTGAATATTTTATCATAATGACCAATAGTTCAGATTGTTACGCAAATCCCAGCTATTAGGCAGAATCCGTAAGTAGTTTTTATACGAGTAGCCTATTCATAAAAAGGAAAAGCTTTTAAAATAATTTTTGTAGAATTTTTTTCAAAGCGCGATTTTGAGAAAAACAACTTAAAATAATGGCGTCAAACTAAATACATCACGGGAGGAAAGAAACTTGAAATCTTCTGAATGATAAAGAGTTTTAAATGAAGTCCTTTCCGCAGCAACGAAACAAACACAAATGGAAATATTATTCCAACGTAAAAACGTAAACAGACTGCGAAAATTTCTACTTCACCTAATGTATAGTGCACAGGCAACAGTGGCATAAAACGCTAAAATGTCTTTTGTCTGAAGAGGAAAAAACCCTCCGCGGAATTCACGATTTTTGCATTTTGTTCTGTTCTATTCTCAGTTGAGCAACAAATAAAAATGCACATGTGACCGATCCATCAACTGTAAACGTCCGCTTCAGACGGTTAACCGTTAAATATACATAACACGAGTCCACTTTTACAATTTTCCATAACAAAATTTTTTTATGTAAAACTAGTTACGAGGAACACAGTTCTATTCTTTAGAACACTTTTTTTCTCCAAGAGGGACAATTTAGGCTTTACCACATTGTTTTCGAAATGGATTATGTCGTCTTTTATACTTAAATTATGATAATGTTCCATTGAGGTAAAGTATGAAATAAAAATGAGTGGTTGTAGCGTTTTCAGAACAAAAATTCTAGACATGAAGTCCCCACAATGCGTGTGTTTATGGAAATCGTTTGCGAATTTTTCTTCGTCGCCATTTTCTTTTTTCCTCCACTGTCGATTCTATGCGTGCTGAAATTTTTTCTTCTAGAATCTTTACTTCTGTTTTTTAAAATGAAAACTTTTCAAAGAAGAATAGAGTTCAGTTCTATAATGTAATTTGGTTATATAATATACTTATTTGCATCGTTTTACGAACAATTCACATTCGTACTTATTAGCTTCTATTTCACAGTAAAATCTTCATTTCCTGTAGTTATTTAACAATTCGCAAAAACACATTTAAGCCTTAGAATAGACTTTATAACGTAATTTCATAGCATTTATAAACTCTACCCATTGAAACTATTCAACCCGCTTGGGCACTACTCCACTCATTTATTTCTCCAAATTTTAAATGTATGTATAAGTAAAAATAGGAAATTAAATTATTTTCCAGATTTTTCTAAATCCTAGAAGATAATCAAATAAAAAAGGCAAAAACATGCAATCAAAGTAAAATGTTTTTATTTATAAATTGAATTCTCTTTTTTTTTACAATTTTTTTTAAAGCAAGTAAAATCTCAATTTTAAAAAATAAAGTGCATCGTGTACTTTCTGCAATATACGATTCAATTTTAACATTCGATCCACACAGGCCGCTGAGATTCAGAAGTGGCATAGAAAAACGAGACATTTCGAAGAAACATAATTTTGCACAAATTTACAGAGGGAAAATATCTTTTTTAACGGAAGGGTAATTAAATAGTAGGACATTTATGTTTTCATAACATAACGATACATACTGTCTACTAGCTAAAGAAAAAATCTTTATGACAAATTCTTTTTTTACCTATATAAGTAATTTTAAGATTTAGAGTAAAGACAAAGCGAGTTCAGGTAAACCAAGAAAAAACCATAAAGTTATAAATACCAGAAAAAGTTTTGATAAGCTTCAAAATGCAATCGAACAAATAAAGTTTACGCAGAGGAAAAATAATCCAGCAATAATTTATTTGTTTTTTGAAAATATTTTTTCCGCATTTGAAACTTCATTGTTTTTCTCCAAATTTACCTGATCTCGCTTTTCTCAAAACTTTAAATTTTAAAATATCAATGGAGGTGAAACAAAATTTGTATGGAAAAATTTCTCCCATGGAACACCATCCTCTTAATAATGCCATTTGAAATAAGTGTATTCTGATGGTGTTCACATTCTAATGGACACTTCGGAATAATTTGTGTAGCGAGTTTTCTTAAGTTATCTTTAAGAAACACGAGGACAATATGTAAGATAACAAAAATATAAAACATAAATGGAATGCTTTATACACAAGTTTTCGATAAAAAAAATATTTTTTTTTCCATATCTATATGTGAAATATTCTTTACTTCCAAATTTTACTTTTTTGATGCCGCCCAATATTTAGTGCATCTGGTAAATAATTTGGTGGATACTGCTCAGACAAGTTACAATTTACCGTTTTAATGAAACCTAGTTTATAAATAGTTTGGAGCTTGAGTAAGTTGATGAAAGAATGTTGCAACTGAAATTACCGTTATAATGAAATTTGTTTATAAATAATATGGAGCTTGAGTTAAGTTGGTTAAAGAATGTTGCAAATAAAATTGCCGTTTTTATGACACCTAGTTTATAAAGAATGTTACGAATGAAATTACCGTTTTAATGAAACCTAGTTTATTAGCAATTTGAAGTTTGAGCCAAGCTGGGTAAATAGCAAGACAAATTAAATTTTCATTTTATGAAACCTTGTATAGTAATAATAATTAAATTGAGACCCCTAATTTACTGACAATAAGCAGTTAAAACCAAAGCAGGTTAAACTGTAAGACCAATGAAATTATCGTATGATGGAAGGAAAAAAAACGTACCAAATGTTCAACCTAACAGATGAGAAGAACGTTTTCGGATTAGAGGAATATAACTGAGGGATAGAATCAAAAGATTCAATTACAGAGGCAATTCCACTAACACCCCCAAACACTATACAGACTGTGACTCATTCTTAAATGGATTCCTATCAGCTAGTTTGTGATGTTTCTATGGGAAGGGGGGAGAGAGGGAATGTAATACATTTCAGGTTTGTTGGATTATTGGGGAGAGCATCCTGCGCATCATTGGAAAGCAGGTCTCTCCCCTGACACTCTCACTCCTCATGGAAAGGTGTAACTTTCCCATTTCAAAATTACTTCTCGAGCAACGTAAATTAATTTTGAAAAATTATATACGACACACTAAATTTATTTTTCGAAATATTACAGTTTTTTTTTTTTTTTTTAATTATTAGAAATTTTTTTTCGTCGTAATAGGGAATTAAAATTACCTTCTAAATTTTGCATCATTAAAATATTTAAATAGTCATACGGCACTTTAAAAAAAGTAATTGTTTCTTATTAAAAAAGTGTTACTCATTATTGATAAATAAATTGAATAAAAAGTAATGTAAACTTATTTTTTTTGTAAAACAAATATTTTATAACATGCTGTTTCTCATCAAAACCAAATGCTTTAATTCTATTAAAATTTGGTGCCTAAATGATTTTTAATAAAAATAAGATAGAAATTAAAAAAAATAATAATAATAAGTTTTGCCGGGGATGACTCTAAATAAGATAGGCGAAAACTTCTCGAAAGGGAATCCAAAATTTAACTTTGCATACACATTTTATAATTATTTCACGAACTATAACTTATATTTTCTTGAACTCTCACTTGTTTTCAATAAAACAAAATAATAATAAAAAAATTGTTAATTTTAACCCATTTAAGAGAAAGCATTTCCTTATTAATTTAAGAATTTATATTATTTTTTTATATTTAAAAAGATGCTAATTTTCCTATATATAGATATGGATTTCCTGGAAATGATAAAAAAAAATGTTTCCGTTTCTTAAAAATAAAAAACTTTACTAGTGTAAAACTAAAAGACATACATCTTCAATTTTCACTTTTCAATTGTATAAAAGCGTTTACTATTTTGTTTTCCAAATATTTAATACTTTTCATATTTCAAATATGAAAAGTTGTTTAATTTTCTCCAATTTAAAGTTTAGTGTTTTTCATTTCTATAACCATTTGTACCATTTTATTACTAAAGAAAATAACAATAAAACAAAAAAGGTTGATTTGAAAGTTTTTTAGAATTGCCGAACCGCAAATGGTTAAAAACAGTGAGTGTCGATGAAATTTCCTATTGCGCAAAACATATATCAAAATTTCAATTTTTAATTTTGAAACATATTAGTATAAAAATGAAAAGAAGGGGTACTGCAAACGGTAAAATTTCCATATTTATATCCTTCTAAGATACCGTTAAATTCTTCGAATAGTTTCAATTCATTTCTTACCCATCATCTGATTGAAGATACCCATTAAAAAGATGAGGGGAGAATATCACGTGGTTTTAATCCTATTAACTTCCATCAGGAAATTCATTAACTCCCTTTGACAGCGGAAACGCTCTCATTTAATTAAAGATTTCTTTGCAACAGAACTTTATTTTAACATTGCTTCCGGCCTTAATAAGTAAAGTTATTTATACTTACAGCAGCAGAAGTTGCGTAAAAGTTAATCACAAACAGTTCGAGATTAAAACCAGCTACTTTGTCGATAGGCGGGGGGAAGTCAATGAAATCAAATTAATTAAGATCGCTAATTCGATTTATACGCAGATGCTAAAGAAAACACGCTTTTTTTTACTGTTATTTTCAGTTTCAAAAATCGATTATAAGATTAAATAGTTGATTTTTTTCCCCTTTGAGTAGATTAGGGGTACGTTGAATAACTTGAATGCTTTTGCTTGTTTTTCTTTACTTTTATAATCAATGTTTTTTGAGGGTTTGAAAGCGGTATTTATCGTTTACATCAGGCCTGTTAAGTCGGTAGTTGGAAAGCTTCAATCCGACTTTAACTCTATTGAAGTTTTCATTGAATCCTTTAAAAATATAAGTAACTAGGGGACTAAGTCCCCTGTTCGCTGCCGCTCACCAACCCCGATGATTGCTTCGCAATAATTGTTTTTTCTTGGCAGAAAACAGTTTTTATACTAAAGTTAAAATTATTCATTTCATATACATGTACTAAAAGGAATTCTGTTAGCTTACGCTTGTGCCTCCACTTCCCACCTCCAAATATAAGTATTATAAACATTTAGATCTATTGTTGAGCAGAAGTAATTTTTCAAAGTAGAGTATTTTTTCTTTTAAATAACATTTATATTGTTATAACATTATATTATTCAAACAAATTTGATGAGTGCACAACCATAATTTAATATTTTTGCTTACCAAACGGGCTGATATATTAAATACTATTTTTGCTTGCATCGCATTGTGCATGAAGCTGATCGTTAAGTTCTAAATCATTTAACTAATAACTTTATCTTAAAATGTAGCGCAGAATTACATTATAATAATAAATGAAAAATAAAAATAAATAATAATAATAATAAACAATTTTCTTAGTTTTAAACTCTAGAATTAAAATCATCATAATAGTAGTACATGAAAATAACTTTTAATTAGGAATACGAAAATACTTATAGAAAAAGAACATCTTTATGACTTTTATTAATTTTATGCAGAAGACAACCAAAATAATATGGGAAATAACTGAGGAAAAACTGGATCCTACCTCGTGATTTTCAGGCCAATAAAAATGCACGGACAATAATGGAAAACTGCGACACTATATATAGTAAGATGTTTGAAAGTTCATATTAAATAAAGTTTATATATTCACAATTTGAGTTAAAAAGTGTTTTTTTTTTTTTTTTTTTTTTTTTTAATCTTTTCATTCTGGGTACTTCAAAATGCTGTTTGACCTAATATAGAACTACATTTAAAATACATAATACAGTGGTTATAAAAAACATTTATAATTCTTAAAATATTGTGGTATTAATATATAAAAAAAATTTGGAGTGGTGACTGTTGACGGCGACTCAGAGTGCAGAATAAACGGACTGCAAAATTTTAAAATCACATTTCATAACAGTTGAAGAAATAAACTCATCATCACTCAATTTAAAAAATGAGCAAAGGAAAAAAAACTTTAATAGAATTCCAAAACGTTTCGAAATGAACGATTAAATTGAAAATAATTGTCTCTTTAATACGATTGGTATGAATTCAAATGAGCAAATGTGATTCAAACAAGAAAAGTCATGATTCCTCACAAAACAAATAGAGGAATAACGGCTCAGGGTTCACCTTGTTGTCTTCAAAGTGACTATTTCTTAAGTTTAGCCATGACTTAGTGGACAAAAAAAAAGGCAGAATGTAATGAAGCGTAAGAAAAAGGTTTGAAAGAATGACTGTTATTAGTTCCAGAGTACTTTAATAATGACGCAATAAAGCCGTGGTGGCTCAGGCGGTAGAGCCTTCCAATGAGGTGGACCAGGTTCGAATCCTAGCAGTGGCTGGTCGATACGAATTCCCCACCCAGCTCGCACACAACAGAGCAGACGTAAAATATCTTCAGTAGTGGACGGATCATGGGCTAGAGTTCCCTTGCAGTTGCAAATGCGAGTCAATTACAGGAGCTCCCTTCCCTTGTCTTCTGAATTGGCTTCAAAATTTCAAGGCTACGGAATTAAACATTGGTAGTCGTAAGCACAAGATTGGATAGAATGTTCAAAAATGGTTATAAAATAAGAAATTAATGAAATAAATAATAGGTAGGCTTCTCATATCCCTTGTTTTTTGCATTTAAAGAAAATCAACAAATCCTCTATGATTATTAGCAGTAATTGTATAAGTTAAGTTTAAGTTAACGGGCTCACTATAATAACAAAATATATTTGTACAAAATGTTGAAATTGTGCAAAACCATTATGAAAAATAAACTGCAAAACCATCATAAAGTAGAACGGAAGCATTATGAAAAAAGAAATTGAACTAAAAAAAAGATAACATCATCTCCTGCGGAATCCAGAAGACAAGGGAGAAAATTACCTTCGTGGAGGACTTTTGAGTGGAATTTTTCTAAAAGCATTTAAGGAACATAATTATTATTTTGCTACTTTTTTTAAATTTGTATTTGACAGGGGGGGGGATTAAAATAATTCGATAATTGAGGAGAAAAAGTTGTGAAACGCAAGTTAGAATTATACATGCGGAACTGCTTAAATCATTGTCAATACTAAAATAATAAAAAATTTTTTTACAACATTCTTACGGTGTTCCAAAGGGATTTAGTGTCCTTCAAAATATATGTAAGAACCCCAAGGGTTTTAATAATGAGAATCGGAGATAACTACGCGTAAATAAGGAAGGAAATAAAAAAAAGCAAACATAAAATAAAACCAATTTATAAAATATTAAAACAACCCATAAAATAAAAAAAGGGAATAGGCAATAACGTAAATGTCACGTATCGGCACAATTTTATTTTACGTTGACACAATTTTATTTTATGCCGGTTCATTTATTTCATGTCATATACCAACACAATTTTATTTTGTCCAGAAACAGAAACGGGAAGTAAACTTGCAACGTTTTGCTGTAAAAAAATAATGCATTGTAGTAAAGATAACTTATATTGTTGCAGTGCGCATATTTTTTAATAATTTGTAACAATGATTTTACAGCTAAAATTATATATACTTCATGGCAAAAGAGAACTAAATAAAACTGAGATTAGAGGATAAATGTGGAATTTGATGGCATAATAGATAAAATTAACTATACTCTTCCAAACGTAAAGGGAATTACATAATTTGACCAAACGAAGTTAGAAACTATGTATGACGTAAAATAAGAAAAAAACACAATTGAATTTTTTCGAGGAAAACTTTTAAGCGAATCGAAAAAGTTTTGAACACAGTTATTTGACCAAAAGGTAATGCAATGCAAAAAAGTAACGTTTCATAATTATTTATTATTATTCTATTCAATAATAGTCGAATACTTTTTGAATTGTAAGGTACATAATTCTATAATCATTTTAACGAATGCAATTTTGTATGGCAACATGTGAAATTTTAACAAAATTGGCAGAAGAGTTTCATAAAAATCGAATTATTTAAAAAATGAGTTTTTTAAAGTCATAAATTTATGCTGAATAATCTTATAAAGGCATATATATGAATTCATCGTTATACAGTCAGCTGTTATTATGATGCCGTAGATCATAAAATGTGCGCTGCCAGATCAAAAAATTTAACATCTCTTGATAAACCAAGTATGCACGGCCAATATTTAAGACAATTTTATGCATGAAAGCATGAAATGTCCCATAGAAATGCACAAAAGGAATAAAATTTCACAACAGCACATTAAAACGAATGAAAGTATTGTGAATACTTGCATTAAAACGATAGCCGTGAAGGCAGTAATTTGTTTTGATAATGAATATAAACTTGTTAAAACTTAGAACCACAATTGACAAAAATCTCTACAAAAGTTAGCAAGTGCCAGTTAAAAATTAAATCATTTTCGCACTAACTCATAATTTTATATTTCAACGTCTATCTCTCTAATTAAATATGCATGGCTAATATGCGCAATACGTGATCAATTTTCTAAGCTGGTTTCGCCTATATTGCCAACAAATTGAAATGAACTACACAAAGTTTATTGCATTTAAAGAAGAAAGGTAGACTATTTTCAGATTGACTATTTTCTATTTCAGATTGTCCCACAATAGAATATTCTTTACCCTGTGAAGCCCAATCATTTAATTATTAAATGTTGTTCTAAATAGATCTTTGAAAAAAGACATAATCCTAAAAAAATTTAAAAAAATTTGAATACCCAAAAATTTTGTTTGTATAAAATATTTTCTTCTCTTAAACAATTATTAATTTTATAAATTTATTCTCCTACTTCAAGTAATTTGTTAAATAAATTTTCGTGTGAAATCAATTTCAAATGCGTACTTTTTTTAGTGACAACTAGTGTAAACAATTTTAATAAACAGACCTAGTAGACGACTTATAGATTGCCGTAAGTTCAAAGTAAGAAATATAAATAGTCATAAAAATAATTCACCTTTTGCGTTGTTTTCTTTCTTGAACGATTTCAACCAAAAATAATTCCACTATTCTTCTTTTACAAAAATAAGAAATATTGTTTCTTGTTCATAAATCGAATTCTCAGATATTTATTTATAAATAAACTTTCATTTCTTAAACACAGTTCTCAAAAGCACCGAAACAACGATTGCGCACAATCCGAAGAAAAGTCATAGTCGCCGAAGCGGAAGAAACTCCCGAGAAAAAAAGAGGAAAAACAGGAGCGTGTCACGTGAAGGGTTTTGTCTGTAAACAGGAGAGAGTGTTCTCCGTTCCGAAGGAAGAGCAATATGGAACTGTGCGCCTCTTTGCTTTGAAATCCAGCCGACGGCGCTTGCGCTCCCCTCCAGGGTTGCCATAACGATATCGCCCCAAATGATCGCCAAAATCTGCTGAAGTGAAGATAAAACAATGATATCCCCTTGGGTAAATATTGAGTTACTTTATTTCAAGATAAAATAGGAAACATTTTACACATTGTAAACATTTTTCCACAAATAAAATTTGGATGTAAGAAATGGTAATTTTAATATTTTATTTCACTACATTCAGCGTAAATATGTCTGATTGTTTGTGTAACAGCACCTCGTTACAACGAACCACTCATTTAGTGAAAATTTATCCGAGTATTTGAATTACAACACCTCATTATAACGAATTCATTAAGAGTTTGATTAACTTTTCTGCTTTCTCCTGTTTGTCTGTTTTTCATCTTATCTTTTCTTTAATTTATTTTTTGTTTCGTCGATAAAAACACGAGAAAAAGATGTTCATATTATTTAATTAACAATTTCACTTAAGTCTCAAGTCTTTTTTTTTTCAGAAATCTATCCTTTCTTTTCAATTGATACGATTTTCCCATTTATTTAAAAAAAAAAATTATAAAGAAAAAGGGGGGGGGGGAAGAAAGAATAGAAAATTGCTATGGCACAAAACTAAAAAAAAATATTAAGACTTGAATATTACGTACCAAGCCAAACTTTACTTCAAAATATATTCTCAAACAAGATGTATTTTCATTGGCAAATAGCTATAAGAAACCTATTAGGAAATTTCGCAGTTTAAATATTCGACTCCAACTTCAGACTTCTCCAAGAACCCAATTCCAACTCCGACTTACGTTTCATTTAAATTTTAAAGGAAAACTAGGAAAGTATTAACGGCATTACTCAATGATAGTTCACTTCAAACTATGTATTTCGTTTGCTTTAATGTTTTATAATAATTATAGGTATTTCATTTCATAATAATAACATATCATATTTAATGTTGTGATAAATTTATTAATTTTGTAAGTTAATTATTTTACAAAATATAACCGAGCAATTTTGATGTAAGTCATGATTTAAATAATTATCATATTATTCATTCGAGAAATATCTTTCTTCGCATAATTGTCTAAATAATTTTCGTAAGATTAAAAACTTTTCTTTATTTAACGTATAAGGCCTAGCTTTCAATGAGCCAGAATTGGAGTCTAATAAATTATCTTTGATACCAATATTTCTGCAAAATTATGTTTGATTCCAAATAAAAATAAGGTAAATACTGCATTTTTCATGCGGTGGTTTAAAAGTATTAAATATCTTCTTTAAAAAAAAATTATATCGAGTATGATTAGATGTTTTTAGGCGAGAAAATTATAAACAACGAAGAAAGAACCATTTACTTAAAAACATTCGTTTTTTTTTTTTTTTTCATTTTATTTTGCTTCATTTTTTATCTTTATTTTATTTCGTTTTAATTTTATCCTTATCTTATTTCATTTTATTTTTTTATCCCTTTTATTTATTATATTATCTTTATGCCTCTTATCAGTTTAATCTTTTATACGCCTACCTAAACTTTATTAAATTTCTTATTCAAAGATAAATTCTGCATTCATCTTCCTTTTATTTATTCAAAATTAAGCTGTTTAAGAAAAAAAAGAAAGAAATCATTGAAATGAAAATTAGGTGAATAGTACATTTTTAATGCAGTGGTATAAAATGTATTAAATATCTTTCAAAAATAAATTATATCGAATACGAATAAATGTTTTTTAGGTCAGAAAATTTTTGACAATGATAAAAAAAACATTTACTTAAAAAGATTCATCATGTTTTATTTCATTTTATTTCACTTCATTTTTATTTATATTTTATTTTGTTTTATTTTTATCTATATTTTATTTCATTTCATTCTTATCTGGATTTTATTTCATTCTATTTTTATTTTTATCCCTTCTATCATTTTCATTTTATTTTTTATATTTATCCATTTTATCAATTTTGTCTTTTTTATACATCAAACTAAAAACTATTACATTTCTTATTCAAAGATAAATTCTGTATTCATCTTCTTTTTATTTATTCAAAAATTAAACTGTTTAGGAAAAAAAAAAAAAAAAGAAAGGGAGTAAGGAAGAAAAGCGTCTTCACTTATAAAAGATTCGTCTTCTATCCAACTGTATTTTTCAACTTCCGAATAAAACTGCTGTTTTTCAACTTTTAGGAAAAAATATGCTGCCATTGATCTCTTATATGAATTCTTTAGACCTCATCGCTGTGCCAAGGGTTAGATTTGACGTCACATGAACCCTCTCAGAAATCTCTCTGAGTCGAACTTTGATCCCCCGAAACTGTTGAAAAGGGATAAAGTCATGACCCTCAAATGCTTGGTAACTAAGAACTTAATTCCTCATAAAGTTTTTACTATTTTGTTTTTCGAATAACGAGAACTTAAATCTTAACAATTGATATCCTCTTCTTTTATTTCATTTCATATTTTTATTTAAATTGTTTATCTCATTTTCACCTGTTAGGAAGAAAAAAATTCGTTATTAATTTTAGAATAATTTCATAAAAAATAATAGCGAAAATAATTAAATAATAATTGCTATAAAGACTAAAACACTGAAACAATAATTCTCATTTTCTCTTTGAACACTTTCAAGAAATATTAAAACTGTGAACCGTGTTTTCATGTGGTGAAAGTTCTTAAGTGGGAAAGAATGTTGAAAAGTTAAGAATTTGAACTCAGGTGATCTTTATAACACATAAATAATATTTTTGCAGTCATTGTCGCAGTTGCTAGACTCTCAAAATGCATAATGATTAATAGTAAAAGTAATTTACTCAGTTTTCCAATTATCATATACTAAAATGTATTTACTCATTAAATGTTAAAATGTTAAATATTAAAATGTTTTTAAGTTGCACAAACTGTTGAAAAGTGAAGAATTTGGATTCTTGTGATTTTTTTTAACACGTGAATAATATTGTTGGAGTCATTATTGCAGTTGTTGGATTTCCCAGAAAGCATAAAGATTAATAGTAAAAGTATTTAATAAAATTTTCCAATTATTAAATATTAAAATGTATTTATTTTTAGAAAAGATAATATGCTTTTTAATTTCAAAAATATTTATAAAAATTTTTTTTAAAAATTTATTTAAAAACAGTTGTTAAAAAGCTAAATAGTTGTTAAGTTTTTATTTAAATAGCTAAAAACAATTATAACTTTAAAATTACAACAAAAAAAAAATTTGAATTTTAAATTCATTGTAAATTTTATAATGTTAAAAGTATTTATTTAAAATTTTTTGTTCTGAAATTAATTAATTTTTGATAAAATTGTTAAAATTATTATTTTTCTTAACAATTTCGAAAATTGTATAATTTTTGAAATACTTACATAGAGTATCTTGATTTTTGAAATAATTATTAATAAATCATTCATTTTCTTAGTGATCATTGAAAAATCACGAGTTTTTTAAATAATTAAAATTTTATTTTATTTTTAAATTTTTATAAATAATAACAAAAAAAATTTTGGAGTTTTTGAAAAAAAATTAACTAATTATTTAAAAAAAAAAAAGTACTTAGCATTTCTTGATTTTTGAAATATATATTAAAAGTTCATAAATATTTTTAAAAAATTCAAATATTTACAAATTTAAGAAGAATATTTTATTTTTTAAGAATTTTCAAATTGAGATCCGAATTTGATTTGCTGATACGTATGGACGAGTTCTGCATTCCTGTTCTGCGCATATCACGTTTACTTTCTACTGAAATTCTGTATTCCTTTAGAAAACTTAATAGTAGTGACAGTACTGTGGTAGAATCCTCACTCACAAAATTGTTTCGGGCCTTAAAAAATCCATTCAGCAGTCACAACTTACCAATGTTGAGGGGAAAGTTTCTACTTTCATTGAAAAAAGGAAAAAGATCGGGAAAGAAAAAGGAGACTGGGCACACACTTACTTTGTCCACCAGATGGCGTTTTGACCATTGGAGTAACGTGAAGCCCCAGGTCCAATTAGACACCCCCTCCCCAATCTTTAACCCCCCAAGAGGAAGTGCGCCACTTAAACGAGAGGCGCTTCTGTGAAGCGACTAATGCAATTTGAGTGATCCCAGCTTCAGTTTTCTCCAAGAATTTTTCCTTTTGCTACTCCAAACTTGGCGATACAATTTCGCTTCTTGGCGACCATTTTTTAGTTTCTATGGGCTTTAAAATTTATATCTTGCTTCAAATTATAAGAAATTCGACGAAATCTGATAGCAATTTTTAAAAAAAATTACATCTTTCTTAATCCTGAAATAATTTCGAGAGTTTGAATTTCAAATAGTGGTAGTTAAAGCTCGGTTAAGGCTATTCTCAAAATAGAGTAAACTTTTAAAGGTTTATTTTTGAAATGAAAAAAAAAAACTTTAAGAAACAAGAGTGAAATAAAGTAATTTTCAGAATAATATAGAATATTATAATAATTCTCTAATAAAATGCTTAAATGGCTCATTTTCGACGAAGAAAGTGGTGATCGGGGGGCGACTGGGTGACGTTATTTTAATCGCCATTTGTAAGATTTGGTCTCTCTGTGACTCGTGATGACCTTCAATTTGCCCTATAAACAGAAGAATCAAAAAATGGAGCCGACATGTTTTACTTTTTGGGAGGAATAAGAAGTAGCCTAGTGAAAATTCCGGAGAGTAACGCGAATGGGGATAGAAAAAAAACATTTTTATTTCCCATAAAAAAAAATAATAAAAAAAATAATAAAAAAAACTATGAGCAGACCAGAAGCACTGAAGTTCATTTTGTCACCGTAATGTATGAAGGGCCGTAGTCCCATTTTCAGGTTTCTTTCTCAGTAAATCGTTTCTTAAAATTTTTGATTAGTTCTTCAGAATACCGTAAATTTCTCGAAAAATTTTTGTTGCATTTTTTTTTTAGGTCGAACAACATTTTGACTGCTGCTCGTTTTTAACTGACTGGAACAAAATATGTTGTGATAGAATTACACTCGAAAAAATTCTTATGCGACAAAAATGTACTCGAACAAAATATCATCTGACAGTCTCATAATTTATCAAATATCATGAAACATTTCTTATGAGCAAAATACTAAGAATATTTACTGTAACTTTTCGTTAACACAAGAATTTGTCCTAGTTCAGGAACATAGATAATTGGGTATTTATTGTATAAAGCTAATTATGATGGATAATGCTTTAAAAATATAACTTTGAAAATGTAACTCGAAAGACCTAACCTTTCCTGGACTTTTCCCAAAATTCTGAAGGCATGTAAAATAAGCACCAGAATAAAATGTTCGAAAGAAAAAGCACCGGTAAAAAAGCACCGGAAGAAAAAGCAAATCATTAATTTTTATAATAATGAAATTAAAATTCCAAAATCTTGTTGTTCAAAAAATCGCTCATTCATATAAAAAGAAAATAGTTTCCTTTCAGAACTAAGCGAAATTCTGCGTCAGATTCTATAACTTGTAACTGCCATGCTTGAATTTCTTATCCTTAATGTGATCTACACGATGACCGGGGAAAAGAACGCCCAAAAAAAGCATCTGGTGAAAACAGCGGAAAAAAGCACCCAAAAAATTACTTTTTCTACCAATTACTTTTTTTTAAAATTCATTATAAATTAAAATTTTTATTTTTATTTTGATTAATATTTTTAACTCATTCAAATATTTGTCCCATGAGAGTTAATTATTTGATAAATTATTTATTTATAATGATATTATAATAAATTATTACACACTATTTACTGTAAAAAAACGTAGAAAGTATTACAGTTTTAGTTCAGTCAACTCCAAATAAAATTTTGTATCTGAATCATTTTTTAATTAAGTAATTACATTCGGATAACTATTTAATTACGATAAATTCGAATTTAACAGCCCAAATTAAATCGTACGTTTCATCTATATAATGATTAATAAAGTGCAAATGAGTTAAGAAAGGATAGTATAAAAAGTTGTGTAACTTTCAAAATAAGAAAAAAATATTTTTTAAACTTAGGAAGCTGTTAGTGGTTTACTTAGTAGTTTTAAACAGCGCAGGAAAAACACAATAACATTTTCCCCACAAGTTGTGAAGAAGTCCAATTAGAATGTAGAAAATATTTCTAACGTTATTTAACAATTAATAAATTATTATTCTGACATTTTTGAAAAAGGATTTGGATAAGGAAGGAATCATCTTTTAATGTAAAAACACCATGTAAAAATTGCAATGTAATTTTTTTCTTAGTATTCAAACATGTTTTAAAAATTATTAAATTAAATAATTATTAAAAATTACATTTAAACAAATTAGTTTTTTCTCATTATTTGATAATATTTGCTAATTCACTTAAATATTTCTAATATAATTACATGTGAAAAAAATTAAATTAACAGCAAGAGGCTCGAAAGCTATCTTAGTTAAACAATTTAGACCAGAAGTTCCAAATTGTGGTTACTACTCATAATTTGAGTCAAAATCTTGAATCCATCGTAAAAAAAGTGTTTGTCTGGAAAAAGTATTCTTCATGTGATTAGATAGTTCATATACTGCCTACAACAGGGATGGCGAACCAATGGCACGCGTGCCATTATGGCACGCGGCGCAATATTTTGGGCACGCCACCGTCCACAATTATTATTGCACTATGAATTGTTTTTACACAAATGTTATTACACTATGAAGCATATGTAACAATTAAATTTAAATTAACAAAAACAAACAAAATAATAAGCAATTATTAATAAAAAATTATCAATTAATGCTAAAAAAAACAATTAATAACCATAAAAAAATCTAGCTAACAATAAATAACTAGCAAAAAACAAAATTTAACAGTCCTGCTAAACTAACATCTTACAACCTAATATCAGTTATTTGTCATCGAATCTGCAACAACAAAAGTCACACTCATGTTACTTTAAGCTGAATTATGCGTATAATTGAGACATTGCAAAATGTTTTTTTTTTTTTTTCAATGTAAATAAAGAGTTTTGAGTTGATAGTATTTAGTATTATTATTTTTCCAATAACCACGAAGTCAAAATTATTTGACGGCACGTCTATGACCTCATTAATCAATTTTTTAGAAAAAATGGCCCGTTGGTGTATAAAGGTTCGCCACCCCTGGCCTACACTGTTTAAATTCTGCCACTTGAATCAGTAAGATAACATCAGAGTCTTTATATTAAAATCACATTTTTACATCAAAAATCATTTAGAATATTCTATTTTCCATTTTGTTGAAAAATATTTTTGTTTGAAACTTATATTAGTCTCATAATATATATATATATATATATATATATATATATATATATATATATATATATATATATATATACAGCACAATAAAGAGAAAAAAGAGTGAAAGAAAGAAAAGAGAGATTAGCGAAGAAAATTAAGAAAAATAATAAATTGCAACATATGCTGCAAGTTCATAGAACCCAGAAAATAAGTTAAAAATACGAGGAAGATATGGGATAAAATACATAAAAAAATTAAAGAGAAGAAAAAATTATTGATAAATAAAATAAAAAAAATTTAAAAAATATTTAAATTTAAAAAAATATTAAAAATTAAAAATTTTAGTTTTCCTTATTTTGTTTTCGGTTTCGTATTTCTTTTAAATTTGAAATATTTTTAAAATATATATATTTTTAAATACGAATTGCTTTGAATAATTTAATATGTATTATTTATCTCTCTCTCTCTCTCTCTCTATATATATATATATATATATGTATATACATATATATATATATGAGAATTTCTAACATTGTTGTTCAAAATCTCACATGGACGTGAGATTGCGTGGGCGAATTGATTTTATTATTCCTGTGGAGAAAATTTCACATGGTCATAGGGGAAAATCTCACATGTTCATAATATTACGTAGGAAATGTATAAAATAATTATGGCGTTGGCAAAAATTTTACTTATTCATAATACTGCTTGACTAAAATCTGACACGTAGAATTCGCATGGGCAACATTTTAACCATCTCTCATGCTAAATATCGAGCTAATGAATTACTACACTTCTCACTAAATCTTATTTCTTGTCATTTTATAATGTTTACATAACCTTGCTGTACAGAAAATAACATTTTTAAAAACAGACAAACAAAGCATCAGGTATTTAACAAGCTAAGCGTTGAGCCTCTGGGTAACTTTCTCTGTTACGTACCACACTCCGGGCTGGTTTTTTGAAGTAAGGAAGCTTGCAGCTGTAAGTTCGGAAAAAGCCGGAATTGGAGCTCAGAGGGTTAAATTTATTCAAAAAAAAAAGCTTCGATTTGACAACAGTTTTACCCCTTATACGAAAAAAGTTTGATAAGGGTGATTCTCATGAAATATGACAATTTACTGTCCCTTGCTCCAAGATTTAATACTATAATACTAAAAGAACTTTTTCTTAAAAAAATTTATAAAAAGCATTGCTGCTAGCATTTTAAAATAACTTTGCACTAGCATTGACTGTTTTGTAGAGTTAAAAAATTTAATTAAACTTCAAAATGTCATTTTCCTGGCATGTCCCAAACAATGTTTCCAATAATAACTAGCTTTAAAACTTCCTATAAATTTTTCAATATCTAATTTTTTTTTTATCTCAACCGGTGTAAGCATTTCTGGAATATCCGCAGAGGGTATTATTTAGAAAAACTTCATTTAAATAAATTTTTTGTGTCAATAATTTGTTTGTCCCAAGAAAATCTGTCATTTTCCTGGATACATTTATTTAGTGGTTTATAACCAAAATGGATAGAGCCAGCAATCAATATCTTATGTTAATAGATTGATTAGATACCCTCCTATATGAACATGTCTTGTTGCATGAATAAAGAACCAATTTTTTGGTTCAGAATCTATTTCAAAAAAATTTTCAAGGTGAGTAGGTTTTTGTGTATTGCCATTTTCCTGGCTTCTTGAAACCATTAATAATATAAACTACATAGATTTATCTGAGTTATTTTAAGAAATCCTGTTATTTTCTACAGAATATAAACGTCTTAGGCCAGAGTATTTAATTAAAGTAAAGTTATATGCTATAAAATGGCGAATTTGTCATTATCCTGGCTGTCATTTTCCTGGCTTATGAATGCCAGGACATTGAAGTGTTACCAGAAATTTTTTTTTTAATTGCTAATACTGTAAGGAGGGAAAGCAAATATTAACCTAATACCAAGTTTATGTATGATTGTAATATGCTTGGATGTAATCAAAGTTATTTATTTATTTAATGATTGATTATTATCCACAATTTTATTCTATACATATCAGCAACAAAATTTTTTTTGGTTCTTTCTACAGTGGATAAAAAGAATTAATTGTAGCAATTTATGGTCCATGTAATATAAAGGCTTGAGTTGAGTTACTTACTATTAACTTAAAATGACTGTTTTTTAAACTTCTAAACTAATATGTCATTTTCCTGGCATTCAAGATTTGGTGAATTTCTATTTTATTTTTTTTTCCGAACAAATGTCAATAAACTACACTGCTGTCTGTAAGATATTAGTAAGTGTAACTAAAGAAGTATACAAAAAAAATTTTTGATTATTTTGACGACTTTAAATTTCAAGAAATTTTTTGGTCCGAATTGTCATATTTCGTGAGAATCACTCATATACAAATATATCACCCTAAATAGATTTTTTAACGATCGGATTTTCACGAATCAAGTGTTACTCTTCAAAGAATTAGTACTAACTATTAACTCAATTTTTTAATCAGACACAAGAACGCTGAATCTACAAACCTTTTTTACTATTGATTTCTCTTTTTGTTATCATCAAAACGTGGGGATAACCGTAATCTAGTAAAAATGACTTCTTGGATCAATTTTGTATCCGCTCAACAAGCACTATTTGATTGTTAAAATCGCTTAATTTGTATTTGGTCCAATTCGGATTTTCTGAATTTTCTTCCAAATGAGCACCCAATCCCATCCGAATAAGCCAGAGGACATGGATCCACCGTTTGACAGGGCCCGATTGACAGAGGAGTTGTTAGCTTACTAATTAAACGTCTTCTCGTCTTTGGAAGAGGAAGGGTGGAGGCCCAAAAGGTCAGAATGATTTAATTCACCCTGCAAGCAGGAAGATTTAATTGCAGTTTGGTCTTCTCGTCAACTGATCACTGTCCATCCACCAATTGGGGAGATAATTCGTGTGCCAGGACAAAATTGCCACAATGCGTCACCGGAGAGAGGGAAACTGAGCAGTTTGATTTTTTTTTCTCCCGTTTTTGTTTGTGGTCTTCACTTGCAGTATTAAATTACACTTTTGTATGGATTTATTGATAAAAGGAATCTATCGTATTTCGCTATGTACATATAATTGGCAGTTGTAAGATCTTTCTTTTTCTCCCGAATCCAATTCATTATTAAAAGAAAAAAATGAAGGAAGAAAGCGAATGGGTTATGTACGCTATATTAAAATTACACATTTAATAAAATAAATTATTTGTTCTATTGTTTGCAGTTTAATAAAATTATTTGCTTTTTTTTATTTATTTATTTTTCTTTTCTTTGAAAACTTGGTTGAAATAACATTACACTTACAAAAAACACATTTCTGACTTAAACTACAATCAATAATATATAATATTAAACTAAATTTTTAACAAGGAATAAAAAATGGGAATATTTTAAAATAGCATTTTATGCAAGAAACATCATTTGTTTTAAAACTGTATAAAAAATCAAATAAACATCAGTTTTTAAATTCAGAAGTAATATGTTGGAACCAAATTCATTATCCAAAATACTTACATTTGAATAGCAAAGTACTTTATAAAATATTTACGTAAAGAACACTTTGAAAAATCTTTTGTTTTGTAATTTGAGAAATCTTTTGAAATCATCGTCTAAATGATGCAAAGCATACGTGCTGTTATAGTTAGTTCAAATTGACTATACTATAGTGCGAGGCATAGTTGAGAAAAACTTTAATCGATTACAGTAACCAGTTACTCTTAATCATGATTAAAAGTGTTAATTTCCTCTGTAATTGATTATTGTAATCGTGATTACAATAATCAATTACCGTAATCAATTACTTATAATTTTGACTATATATAATCAAAATATTTGAATACATGTAATCATGATTACAAATTATAAAAGTAATGACAATTTTATACTTTGATTATATTATATATTTCATTTTATCTATGATTATATTATACAATAAAGATTGTATTTTATAGTGGTACTTTTTGTACGTATTTGCATATAACGTATGTATGAATGTACCTAAAATGTATATACATATGTATAGATATTTTATGTATTTATCTATTTCATATATCGGGTAAGACGTGTGTACATAGATTTTATTTAAATACATATGCATACATATATGATAAGTTGTATGTATAAAATTATTGTACGTATGTATATTTTTCTATATATGTTTGCGTAAACAATGGGGATAGGTGGACACAATGAATGTAAAAATTCCGTGCACCCACTTGTGTATGTTTAATGTATGTTCGAGCTTTGTGTACGCATGTATATACACTGTACTTGCTTTTGCTTGTACGAATATACATTCATTGCATGCACAGTGTATGCACCATATATTTAAGTATAATTAATGTATGTATGCTGAAAGAATGTATGCACAAAGTATAGATGTTCCATACATACATGTACAACACATCTGCGTCCCTCTACAAGCATTTAAATTATATGTACCATGAATGTATGTGCACGTATGTATGGCTCACGCATGCACGTACAAAGTATGTATGTATATAGTTACCAATGATGCTAATGTAAAGTAAAATTGTATTTGACAAAATGATAATAAATGTTCAAATTTTAATTTAATCAAATAAAACTAAAACAACTTCATGATTTAAAAAAGATCATCTGTGTGGTTTCGTTTCTCGTCTTGTGCTTTTGTTGCTTGTTATTTCGTTTCTCATATTGAATATTGTATTTTATTAAATCTATAGCACACATTTTAAGAATGACCTACATCCATTTAAATTTGGGTTTAACACCTATTGAATCAGCGGATGGAGAAATAAGATCTTCCACACACACTCTTAAAATCTGAATTTGTTCGTACAAAAGAGAGTATGCGAACTAATACTGTAATTGATTACAATATTATGAGAGCACCATTCTGAGATCTTGTCGGCGATCTTGGGAAAAATCAGAAAGGCTCGTTTCATAAATGATATATCGAGCCGTGAAGGAAGATTTGCGGGATCACATATACACTGTAAAAAAAACTCGCTAAATCTTTAACCAGTATTTGGTACAAAGTTTCTCATTAATCCAAAGTTTAGTTCATTGAAAGATCATTTTATTTTAGTTACACCATAAATTGTAAAGTATGAAAGAGAAATACTTCCATAGTGCAACTAACTGCACCACAATTTGGTGAAAGGCACAAAACTTTGACTGTGACTGTAATCTGAGCGATATTTGTTTACAACGAAATGTTTTCTTTATAACTTGGTCTCTATATATCGGAACGAAATTTGTTTCTTCAAAACACCTTCTTTTGGTACAACGTTCTACTGAAATTTAAAGCCAGTGAAAATACCAAAATATGGTAAAATTAAGCTCCATTTTATGTAGCCAGCAAAAGTATACCAATTTTTGGTGCAACGTGGCTCAGAATTTTTATAAGTGTATGTGATCACAGTTCTGAACGGGTCAGTTATTCTAAAAGAATTTAATGTTAATTCAGTACCATTTTAACCTATTGGATGGTTTGGCTATTAGTTTTAAATATTTCTACGGTTTACATTATTCTGTTCCTAACATTTTATATTAACAAACGTAACTCTTCCTTTAATTGTTTTTTTTTTTTTTTTTTTGTTTGACATGGCGGCATTTAGAAAATCGACTTACGTATGCAAATTTAAGAAGTCTCACTTAAAGTTGATTTTAGCTTTTTAAAAAAATTATCTTCCAAATACCAGTTGATATAACCAGCAACATATCTTGTGTTGCTATCAATAAAAAAAGAAAGAAACAAACAATATAAAACACGATCTTTCTGTCCCTTTTTCGATAGTTATTAGAATCTCCAACCATATCACCGGCCTCCCCAATTCTAATACAGCATAATTCCATATAGATGCATAAGAAGTCCCTTCTAAACGTCAACCCCTCTTGTTGTCACAGATGTTGTGACATGATATAGGAACACATTGCTTCTGGATCATCTCCTTGCTTCTCCTTGACAGATTTATGAGATATATATTAAACAGGGGGGGGGGGCTGCAACTTTCCTTGGGTTTGCCTTTTATTTGGATGATCTCGAATATTGGAATAATATAAGAGGAATGGAATTTTCTCATTTACTCAGAGAAGTATTAGAATAATTAATGTCGTCCACCGATCATGACCATTAATTTTCACATTTATGAATAGCATTTTGAGATTTTTGTGCTGTATGATAATAGTGTAG
Organism: Parasteatoda lunata; assembly: GCA_949128135.1. Classification (NCBI taxonomy): domain Eukaryota; kingdom Metazoa; phylum Arthropoda; class Arachnida; order Araneae; family Theridiidae; genus Parasteatoda; species Parasteatoda lunata. The sequence continues at coordinate 122,458,828 of OX421971.1, forward strand.
AGTGCGCATAGTAAAAAAGATATCTTAAATAACTTTTGTTTTAATAATCGGATTTTCACTAACCGAGTGGCAATTTTAATGGTTCAAATGGGTGACCTCAAATATTTTGAATGTTAATTGAGTGACAGAAACAGAGATAAATACGTACTTTTTCTCAATAAACAAAATTGCTTTGGCCTGATTTGTATTTTAAACCATTTCTACCATTAGCATAATCTAAAAAACATTGTCACAACAGTTTCAGCAAGACAACTGTCAAAAAGCTGCATTCCTTAATGTTAATTTAACTTTCTGCGTATCTAGGCGTATTTTTTCTTGGAGATTTTGCACTGAATTATAAAATTCGTTTATACGAAGATAATTCCACGCAAGAAATACTTTTCAATAATTATTTTATTAATTTAGTTAATAAGGGTCGAAAAAGTATTGAATTGTATGGTATACTAAATTATTACCATCTTAAGCATGTAATTTTAAATGATATAATATACAAATTAAGCGAAATCGAATAGTTTTTGAGTTATGAAATTTCAATAAATAAATAATATTTTTAAAATTCTACTTCTCGAAAACTATTCAAGCGAATATCTCTAATTTTTGTATTTCTTCATTTAAAATTACACGTTTTAAAAATAATGTAAAAATTTGCGCACCTCAAAATTTATCTGGCCCTTTAAAAAAAATAATAATAATTAAAAATTATTAAAAAAATATTTTTACAGGAAATTATCTTTTGATCAATTAAATTTATAACTGTGTACAAAATTTTTTTAATTCGCTTAAAAAATTCCCGAGTTATGGCGAAATACAGAAAATTGAAATTAACATTGAAGAACACAAACACTCCGCTCTCCTACCTTAAATATAAGGACCATATTTTCCTCATTACAGTTATTACCCTCATTTTGAGATTGCAAATTCCAAATTCGTTGGGGGGGGGGGGAGTATGTTTCTTCAGAACATGCGTGTTTTTGCCTGTTTCAATAGCTTAATTAATAGTTAACAACAAATAGATAGCATATTTGAGGTAAAAAGTTAATACCATTTTGATCGGCATTTATTTCGGATAAATCCGATCATTAAAATAAAAGCTGTTCAGGGTGACGATTATCAGGGTGATAATACCGATCATTAAAATGGAAGCTACTGAGCAAATCAGGGTCATGATATTTAAGTACAACTTATAAATTTCACTTTTTTGCAACGAAAAAAAAAGTTTGATTTAAGGCATAGTAAAGCGAAAAATAAAACTGACAGGGAAAAAATTCCAATTATGGAAAGCAATAATAAAGCGCATAGTAAGTTTTCTGTCAAATAAATTATCATAATTTATTTTACCCCAACCGCTTGCAAGAAACAATGTCTAGTCTATTTCTTAATTACATTCTTTCCTGACAACCATAATTAAAAGCACACAAAGGTGTTTAAAATTCCCAAAAAAACTGGAATACAATTAAATAGAGAGGTAATTTACAAAAAATGTAAATAGAGGAAGGTTTTTAAATGAATTTTAATTATCGAAAATACTCTAAAGCGCATAGCACAAGGACAATTTATTATAGAATATACGGCAAAATTATGAGCCGTAAGACAAACATGATTTAAAAAGGAAATGGCGACGAGAGAGACAGATGGTCCTTCTTAGCAAAGAAATATTCAATCCATTTGCATCGGCCTTAACAAATATTTGGAGCAACCAAATCAAGGAAGCAAAGATTTAATGAGTTTGTGGAATAAAAAAATATTATCCTAGAAAAGCGGAAAATCGCTAAGAATGATCAAAATAAATATGGCTGGAAAAAAAAATATCTATACCGTTCGTAAACTACAACAACAGCAGCAAAAAGAGAGCACTAATTAAAAATTAAGCTGTTCATTTGGTTCAGTTTCTTTTTAAGCCAAGAAAAGTTAGGAAAACCCTTTTAAATTCCCCTAACTGCTTCGAATAAACAATTTGCGGGCATCCAGAGAGAATAAAATAAGCGAGAAAAAGGGGGTAGAGTGGAGGTATGAAAGGTTCGAGAGTCAAAAGTAAATTCCAAAGGTTTAAAAATACTTTCGAGTTTTTAATTAAAATCAACATGCAAACCCCATTCTACTTTGTAATTGCTAATTAAAAATTTATTGAAATTGCCCCGTTGTTTTCGTTTCTTTTTAAAGCTGCTCCGATTTAAAAGTTATGAAGCAACTGGAATTTTTTAAAAACTGACGCCAAGTAATTGTTTTTGCGCGTTTTCCTCTTTTCATCTCAAGTGCAGCGTAACCAGCGCCAAAAAGCAGCGCAAACAATGCTTTATTTTCGCGGCTGCTTGGCGCGTCTTTCTCTTCATCCAATTCCCGTTTTTCCTCTTTTTTTCCAGTTTTTCTACCGACATCTCACCTCCTCTTGTGAAAACCTCAGCGTTCCCCTAGTAATTATACTAAATGATTTTTAATGAACCGATGTTTATATTTGGCTACGCGTATAGAGTTGGAAAAAAATAATAGTTAAAGACTCCTTTTGTAAAAAAACACATAGCCGAAAAATACTAATTTTTTTTTTCTTCCTAGGAGCTTCCTCCTCATCATCCCCCTCTTCTCTCCCTCTCCCAACGTAATTTCGTAGATTTAATTAATTTCTGTGTAAAAGCAAGGGTTGCAAGAAAATTAATTGAAATGTGAAAACGTCAAGTGTAAATAAAATTTTAATTAGCGGGCACAAGGTAGGGGGGAAGGTATGCGTTAATTTTTTCCACCCTCCTCAACCCTTTCCGGCTTTCACGTCAAGCGAGGGGTTATAATCATCTAAGCCCCCCTTCCACTTATAACCTCCCCGTCTTCAACATTCCAGCACTGTCATGGCATCCGCGCACGCGCTGAACTCAACGTGTAAATTAAGCAAAGATTTTTTTTATTTATATTCTTCGACCACTCTTCAGCTTTTGTAACCGTGACTTTTCTCCTTTTAATGCGAGGAATTCCCACCCGTTGTTAATTGCGAGTCTTGATTTAAAAGTTACGACGTAATTTAAATTAGAGGAAAACTTAGCAACCGAAAAAGCCTATTCTGGAATGCCGGATCCCGATCCTGACTCGAGAACAAGGAAAAGAGGAGTGACATTTTTCCTGCGTTGGAATGCAATTATTGCAATTATTTGGCTGAAATCACTCAAGGCTTTTCCATTACACCATCTTTCTTTAGGTTTAGGAAAATCGGGTCCCAAACCTAATTACACCTTATCCAACCAGAGCTTCATCTGGGAATTTTTTTTTCCCCTCAAGACGATAGTCGTAAAGGAATAGAAAATTATTTTCGTTTTGAATCTAAACCAGCTCTTAAATAGGATTGCCATTTTGGGAATAGGTTCAATACTTCAATAATCAAGAACTTAGATCGGGTTCGAAATATAAATTTTTTAAATAAGTTAATTTTATTTATTTATTTATGTTTTTGCGTAATTCACTTGGAATTATTTGTTTCATAAATTTGTTTTGAAAAATAAGATTAATAGACAAAATTATTTTTTTTAATTGACAATCTTTAAAATCTAAACCAGTTTACGCTTAAAAAGAAGGTTGAAAAAAGGCGAAATGTTATAAAACATCAAAGGAATAAATTTAAAGCACCAATAAGATAAAATTTTGATCAAGCTAAAAAAATAATAATTATTATAATTCTGAAGCTGTTTACTTTTTATGAAATTAACCAGGAAGTATTTTTTTCATAAAATATATTCGAAAGAGAAGGGTAAATAAATAGAAAAATTTTTCTATCGAATTTTATTTTTTAAAATCTTAAACTGCTTACACTCAAAAAGAAGCGCAAGTTAAAAAGTAGGTTAAAAAAAAGGAGGTTTAAATACTCTATTAGATATCATTTTTCCGGTTCAAAATATCAACCGGGCAGAACTTAGATAAGATAAAAAAATAAGCAACATTTTTAATGTTTGCGCGATTCTTTAATTTTGCATTACATTGATGAAAAATTATTATTCTTATTTTGAAAGGGGGAGGAGCTAATCTTACCCAACTAATCCTCAAAACGATAGAAAAATAAGTAAGAAGCAATAAATAGATGGTGCCTTAAATGATAAAATTTCAAAAAAGTCATATTTTTAAATTTTTATTTCTCAAAAACGACTCATTTTTTTCTTCAAACTTTGGATTTTTTTCACTTTAAATTAGAAAATTTAAAATGTTTTATGCCTTACAACACACACCTTTTCTTCTTCTTTAGAAAGAATAAAAATTATTTTTACATAGTATTATCTTGTAAAAATTATCTTGTTGAGTGTAAAAGTTTTCGATCAACTTAAAAAAAGATATTAATGTAATGAGACCAAAGATTCCAAATTATTAGTTATATTTTCGGTTTTTACTTCGCATTTAAGTTCAGTTACTAAAAATGCTTGAGCAGTTTTTTTTTTTTTTCATAGATCTTAATTATTAACATATGAAAACAAAAATTGAAATAAGTGAAACCAAACATATTAAGTTTAAATGTGAGTAATTGTTGATGCATTTTTAGCAAAAATCAAACTTACTGCACTATTAGCATTTTAAAATTTTTAAAAACATTTCTAAGTTTAAAGTTGTGTATTTTTATTTCTTTAATACATGTACATTAAGCTTTAAACATATATTTCTTTTAATTTCTTCTAACTAACTTAAAGTAAACCATAATCTATACAATATGTTCCATAATTGTAATGAATTTTCAAAATAAATTTCATTTTACTATGAATTCTTCTTCCATAAATAGATAACTTTTAAAATAAATTTTTAAAATTTTCTTGAAAACAATAACTCAAATAAAAGTATACTAATGTGTGCATTCCTTTTGAGTTTCTATTTCACAAAGGCGAAATCAAGTTAATATTGAAATAAAGAGATCGCAGTAAGTAATAAAGAAGGTCTCATATTAATATTTAGGAGAAGAAAGAAAACAAAAACTCCATTAAAATCTGAAAAAAAATAAGGCAAGATTATAAGATTATTTAAAAGCGTCGTAAGGTGTTTAATTACCCCAGAAAACTGAAACCCTCCATAGCAACTTTTTAATATATATATATATATATATATATATATATATATATATATATACTAGAGGGCTCCGCCCTGTGCTCGCTACCGCTCGCCAATTCCCGATAATTGCTACGCAATTACATTTTTGTTTGCTTCGCGAACAAAATTAAAGTTGTTTTCCTGGAGATTAACTGGCAATTTTTCTGCTCCAACATCACATAGAGAGAATATGATAGGATTGTAAAGTGTCAGAGGTCCTTAATACAAGCATTATAAACTTATATAAAGCAATTTTAATAAAAACAATATTATAAACTCATGTAAAGCGAGGAAGCAACATTATTTAACACATTACTATAGGGCATTAGCCGGAGATTAATCTCCGTATCCGAAGAAGCACGCGTGGCAGAGACTAACTCGAGTAGACTATATTTGAGGGTGCCCCTTAATTCTCGCCAAGTTGTGATCACGGTTGATCGCCAAGCTGAGCGATGTTGATATTCAATCGTGATTCTGATTGGTTTAGATTTTAGCGTTATTTTTAAATGTTCAACAGTATATGTAATTTCGGAGGTCCGTTAGTTCTACGTTGGATACCGGCTGGCAAGGTTACTTTTGCCTCTGGTCAATAAGATCGAAGGTATGTGGGCAGTCATAAAAAGGTACTTTAGCAAAATATGTCATCGCCAGTCTGGCACCACAGACGCCATTTTCTATTCGTGTTCCGCCAAATTTATGTGGCGATGGAGGTACACAGATTCTATTCATGATAAATTTAGACAGTATCTAACTGCTATTAGAGAATTCGGAGCACCTAAATCTGAGGATATTCAAGGTTAACGAAAAAGTGAGTTTTTTTTTGTTTTTTTTATTTTCTCCTTTTTTTTCTGTGCTTATTCCATTAATTTTTCTTTCGATTCAAAATGCATTTTATTGGGTTTATTAATTTTGCTCATATCGGGTTCATTGCAATTTTAATAAAGTTTTGGCCGATGTTTTGTTGAAATTTTCCAATGTTTTATTGAAATATCATTATATTTCGGCAGCCATTCCTGTTACCACGGTGTTCCACGCAAACAGAAATGGCGCCAAACATAAGTCGCCAATTTCGCCAAGGGGCACCCTCAAGTATATTTTTACCCCTAACTCAAATCATTGTTGATCTTATAGGATGCCGGATGCTCCCTATATGGTGCTTCATCTCCCCCCCCCCCAAGTAATTTAAATTTTATACTGAAAACAATTAAAACCTAATGAAAAAAAACTTTCAAATATGGCAAACAAATTAAAACATGTGATATTTATAAGTGATGCTGAGTGATATTTCAAAAGCAAAAACCATTGCTTGTAATTGCCCAATTAATTTCAATACTGTCAACCGACAAAATATTTTAGTTTCAATCAGACAAAAAGAAAATTATATAATAAAAACATATGTAACTGAAATTCGACAAATGAATTTAACCAATTAAATTTTTTTGTCATATTGAGTACTAATATAAAAACAAATGTAAAATGAAATATATATGTTATTAATGATCAATAAACATTTTTGTCTGAATTGTTATAAAAAAATAAGGTGAAAACAATAAAATTAAAAATTATTTACAATAGATCTCTTAATATTCACAAAACCTAGCTATGTACATTTTTCATTGATTTTTCTTTTCACATCATTTTGTGTGCGAATGATTTGCACTTTTATGCATTATTTAAGTAATATCTCAAACAAATATATATGATTCCCAACTGTTAATTAATATTTCTGGCTGAACGATTTTTTGAAAGTTAGTAAAAAACAATTAAAAGTAAGGAAAAACAATAATAAAATTAAAAATTATTTACAAAACTTCCTTTTATACAGCATTTTTTATCAATTTCTTTTCCATATTATTCGTTTTCATTTAAACGTCTTGACTCTTCAACGTTTCATTGCCGTGCATTCCGCTGTCGGGTATTGATAGCACTACCATTATTTTCCCAGTAATTTTGTGCTGCTAAATTATGCTCAACCGTATGTCGCTGTTGATATCGCCTAAGATATTCACGGCGATCCATTTTTTATAAAAGATATAAGTATTTTAAAGTAAACTCTGTTCAATATATTTCACACATTCAATACAAAATAAAAATCGCAACAAGATTTAGCTGGTAAGTTTAGTTGTAACATTTCTGCAGACAGCACTATTAAAAATTATTACCTTTTCACACACATGCGTTCTTAAATTTGATTGGCTGTTTGGTGCGTTACTAACCAGAAGTCTTTTGTGATTGGCTATGTGTTATCATTCCACTCTCTTCTTATATACAGGGTGATTCTAAAAAGATGGGTGTGGAGGTATGATTTTTGAGAGAAATGAGTAGATACATTACTCTTAATAAAATTTATATAATAAATAGTTTGGAATAATAATAAATTAAAATATATTCTAACAAGCAATGATAATAACAAAAGCAGAACGTTAATATATACAATATATGAAAACGGAGAAGAATCAAGAAAGAGAAAAAAAAACATTAGTTTTTTCTGTTCTTCGTTGCTAAGGGATACAGGAGTGGCAGCGTTGAGTTGTAGTAGGCAGGTCACCACAGTACTCCCCCTCCAGTGCTAACGATACCTTTCTTACAAATACTTCGGATTGAAGCGTACTCGACGTCCCGAGCGTGTTGTTGTCGTAGCATTTGTTAAGTCGGACGTCGTGGTTTCAGTCGATGTTGATGACGCATGTGGTACAGGGGCTTCAGGTTTCCAGATGAATGCCGGTTTAAGGCGGTCGATATTAACATTAACTTCTTTTGCGTTTACTAAAATTTTGAATGTTTTTTCGTATCGAGCTAGTACTTGATGTTGTCCTGAAAATTTTGGTGCAAGAGAAGACTTTGGAGCATCACATCTGAGAAAAACATGAGATGAGTTTCTAAGTTCTTTGTGTACGAAGACAGTTTGTTTGCAATGAGCGCTGGTAGGAACTGGTCGTAATTTTGACAAGCAGTTTCTAAGTTGATGCACGAATGTAGAAGGATCATTACAGTCGGGTGGATTGACTGAATGTACGAAATCCCCTGGCAAACGGAGAGCAGTACCATATACCAGTTCGGCAGAAGAGGCATTCAGATCCTCTTTCAACGCTGATCGAAGACCTAGAAGTACGGTAGGTCACCACAATGGGTAAAATTAGGAAATGATAGTACACACCCAAGCAAACAATTTTTGTCAAAGAATGCATGGTCGGAAACAAAACGCAAAGGTGCTGCCGCATTTGGAAAGTTGTTTGATGCAAACGTGAAAGTTCCATTCCTGTTGCGAGTTACTGCGCTGCGTTACTTGTCGCCAAGCTTTCGGCCGCTGCAGGGAAAGTTCGTGATATGCCTGGTGTGTTTCAGAATGTTCGCCTATCTTTTCTTTGCCGTTGTACTGCGTGCATAGCCGCTGCCGGCCACTGTTTTGAACACTTATTGTAATCACATACCATTAAATTTGCTTTTATAACTTAACTTCATCGTTCTTTGTGTGTTTTTGCCTCATATAAGAACATAAACTTTGACGCCCTCTAGCGGTTTTGCGTTTTGTTTTCGACCATGCATTCTTTGATTAAAATTGTTTGCTTGGGTGTGTACTATCACTTCCTAAAATTGTGCCCATCTTTTTAGAATCACCCTGTATAAAGATATATATATGTGCGAATCTCAGGAATCATTAACCTATATGTCTTCAAACTTCAAATCGCACGTCAAATCGTAACTATCGAAAATTGAAAAAAAAAAAAAAAAAAAAGGTATACAATCCAATTCTGTGACTTTTATGTTAGTGATATTCCAAAAGCTTATTTAAAGTAGAACAAACTTGTATCATTAGTTTAACTTGTAACTCTCAGAATAGTATTTAACCCAGCATTCATTGTCTAAAATGCGCAGGGCGAGTGATTGTCCGACATTTTCCAGCAGAGGGTAATTAATGAATCAATAATTGAGGGCCAGCAATTTATATACACCCAGTAGCATCCCTTCAGTCTATTGAGGTTTACGAGAGGTCATTGACATAGTTACAGGGGTAATTAAAACCCACAAATCTAATTATTTTTATTTAATTCAATTAGCTAAATAAATATCTAGCTATCTAATAAATATTTGAATAAATTATTAATATATGAACTAAGAAAATATTTTTAGGAAATTTTTTCATTTAAATTGTTTTTTGTAAAGAAAAAATATTTTTTACACAGTTCAACCCCTTAGTCTAGAAGATGTGATGTGCATAATCTATGTTTCCACTAATTAATACATTTTTAAACTATATAAACATATATAATAGTTTTTCCTTTACTGTGCTATTCTACTTAAAAAGCAGAATAATAAAACTGCTGTCCAGACTTATGAAAATTCTGTATAATTCTGTGACATTCATTATTGCAAAAGTTCTCTACTGACTTCTTTAAAACGAATTTTTTTAATTTTTGACATTCATAACAATAACTGAGACTATGGTACACACACACACAAAATGTTTATTAATCGTATCTAGATGTTTGCAAACAAAATAAGATTATAAAGTTTAAAAATGATGAGGTAATGATAAAAGCTGAGACAATGGTACACACACACAAAATGCTACGATGTTTGCAAACAAAATAAGAATATAAAGTTTAAAAATGATGGTCAATCAAAAATAGCCTTTAGAAATGGCAGAAATAGATAAATTATATATTATTGCAAAGATTTTTTTAAAAAGCAATTTCCCAAAAATTAACAAGCAAAACGCAGTAATATTTTAACATAAGTTAGATTAAATAGAGTACTTTAAACTTATGCATCATCTGTCGAATTAATTTGTGAAGTATTTTGTTATGTTTATATGATAACAAATGTTTTCTGTAACAAAATGCCATCAATTCAGAATTAGCTGTTGTGAACGCTCTTGAGAAGTGCTCAAAAAATAGTAGAGTTGCAAAAAAAAGAAGGGAAAAAAAAAACAATACAACTCAAACTTTTGAGAATATTTTGTCCTAGCCCCCTAAAGAATTTAAAATTTAGTGACGCGTTGAATTTAATTATGTATCAAATAATAAAAATCATGCCCAAGTATCTTTCCAATTTATCAATCGATATTTTTAAAGAATACTGAAGAAAATGAAAAAAATAATAGTATAGAGTTAATTTTATATAAATAGAAATTTATATTGCTTTAGTAATGGATGTAACACATTGTAGCAAGTAAACAATAAAACTCAAACAATTCTCAAAATTTTGAGAATTTTTTTGTCCTAGTCGCCTTAAGAATTTAAAATTTAGTTAGGTATCAAATAATAAAAATCACCAAGTATCTTTCCAATTTATCAATCGACATTGAAAGAATACTTCGAGGAAATCTTTTCTTTTATTCTTTTTCTTTTTATATTCCTCCGCCACCCCTTTATACGTACCTAAATAGTAGCAACCTCTAATGATTACCGGAGGCGACAGTTGGATAATTCCAACGTAAAAACTATCCATTCTAACCCCTAACTAGGCATCCCATCTAATTAGATGGAGATAAAATAAAAAGGTGGAAAAAAGCTAGGCTTTCAGAAAACGAAGCTTGAGTAACTTTTTTTAGAAGTCTAGAGGGGTCAACTCTACCCGACAGGGGCCTTGGCGAGTGGGGCTGGGCCTGCCCTCATCGTTAGCCGCCTTCTGTCACGTGACCCTTAACGAGTGGGCCCGCGAGTGACACCCATAATTGGCCAATCAGCGTGTGCTCTCGTCATAGTACCTACTCTTTCTTGCCTTTTTACCTCATCCGTTTCTCTCTCTCACAAACTAATTACGTGTCCGCGTGGTGGCTCTGTTCTGATGTGGGCAAGATAACTAAGAGAAGGATGGAACAAAATAAAAAAGGAATGTTCCAGAAGGATCAGAGAAACAATCTGTACCCGTAATGAGAACGACAGGCTTCATTATCGCTAAAAGGAACACTCTCTCTCTTTCTCTCGCCCACCTACAAAGCAGGAATTCTGATGGGCCCCGGCCCATCCCCTCTTCGCCATTCGAATGCCCCTCAAACATCATTTGGCGAAACGAGAGTTCTCACTTTTAATCTTGGTTGGAAAAAAATTAGTTGGTTGACTTTTGGAAAATAACGAACCTGAAGAAGTAATGCTTCGTCGTATGAGTGAAGAAAATAAATGAGATCAAACGGAAAGTTTAAGTTTCTTGAAAGAAAAGAAAAAGGAATTCTTTTAAACATCAATTAAAAATTAATTAACATATTTAAATATTTCTGTTTACTATAATTGTGGTCTAAATAAAGATTAAGTATTTATTGTCATTGCTTTAAAACTATGGTAATATCAAAACACTTAATAAGGTTTATTAAAAGTTTGTTAGAAAATAGAAATGTGAAAGACACTTTAAAAACTAACTGCGGTTTTTTTTTTTTTTTTTTTTTTTTAAACTTCATTTATTTGTTGCATTAAATTTGTTGGCTTTTCTTTCCTGTTAACAAAGTAAATGTCCCCAAATGCTGTTGCTGACAATAATAATTTGAGATCTTACAAAGTTGTTATCAGTGGGGCAAAACTAAACTTACCCACGAAATGAGACGAACATTTATTATTTAAATACCGACTACAGCAAAAAACAAAGTGCATAAAGCACAAGTGATAGTACATCTACGGACTTACTAGAGTTTTAGTTCTATAAACAGGAACCTTCTCAGTGTCTAAGCAACAACTGATCTATTCACTTGGTGTTTAGACCAAAGAGTTGAAATACTACCATCTCAACTCTATGGTTTAGACACCAAAAAAGGTCCTTGTTTGTAGAACTAAAACTTTAGTGTGTCCATAGATGTACTTTCATTTGTGCTTTATGCACTTTGTTTTTTGCTTTAGTCCACATAGCACAAAGTATACTTTTAAACAATTAAGACTGAATCTTGGTAAGTGAAAATCCGATCATTAGATCAGAAGTTGTTTAGTATGATACCCTTTTTTGGTCCACTCTACATATTACAGATTTATCATAGTTTTTATTTTTTTTTTTAAAGAAAATTATTGATTTTTGGGGAGGAAAACAGTATTTCATTTCTGTGATTTTTCAATGATATCAACAATTGCATTTTATTAGATTTTTTTTAAAATTTATAATTACTTATTTCCATTAAATGACGCATAAAACACATTTTTAATTAAGAATCATTTAAGCTGAGTCTGCAGAGGGAGAAGAGGAACTCAATGAATAATATAATAACTAGTAAAAAGGAAATAAATAAATAACTAAATAATTTTTAACTAAATGTTTTTAATAAGAACGTATAAAACCTCATAAATTTTTACTGAAAATATCGAGATTTTTCTCCTCTTCGGTATGCTCTCTTTATGACGATTCTAAAACAAGTAAAAAATAATATGAAAAATGTAGAGATAAACACAAAATTCATAAAAGAATAAGTGATCTATCCAGTGTTGCAAATTTTTCAGATTTTTACCTTCTACGCCAAATTTTTGATTAAAAGAAACAAATTCTTTTTTTTTTTTTACACACTCTTCTAATAGGCTTACTAAATCTGATAAATATTCTTTCGTGAAAAAATAGGAGGACATTCATCAACGAGTGATTTTTTTTTTCCTTTCCTTGTTTTTGCAATACTTTCAGCGTATCAGTTCTTTTTTTTTTAAGATATTTGTTTTCACTCGAAATTTTCCATCTGAAAACTATCTTCGCTTTTTTAGTAAGCTTACATTCATAAAATTGTATTTTAATTTATTATTATTATTCTAATATTTTCTGATATTTTCATCTATTGTTGTTTTAGTTCCGGGAAGTTAAGGCTGTTTTTCGAAAGTTCCGCCGTCACATGAAATGATGCTTTTTTGCGAATAATACGCTATTTTTATAACTGTTGTGAGTTTGCAAATGTTACTCATGACTGTTAGGTCAAGTTTAGCCTATCCATAGACAGCGCTGTCATCTCTTATTTTGAAAATGGCGCAAAATGTCAACATGGAGAAAAGCCACAGTTTCGTGAAAATGAAAAGCGTTTTTTAACATTTAAAAACTTACCCCGATGCCGTATTACTTGGACTCATAAAGATTTGCAAAAACTGAGATTAAGGCAGTGATTTTGATAATTTTCATCAAAATGGAAAAATGTCGCCAAATTGGCGATTTTTCAAACATTTAATAGCTTTTAAAACATTTAAGTTATTTGTCCGTTCTAAAGCCCAGATAATTTTTCACGGCAAGATTATGTATATAGTTTAAAATCATCGCATTGCTTCTACTGTAAGGCACTTAAACTATGGCTTTTTCGTATTTTTCCTTGGGCACAGAACATCGAAAAACAGCGTTACCTAATTCTCGACCTTTCCGCCATACGAATTCCATCTGTAAAGTACTTTTTTTTAACTGCCATATGTGACATATAGCACCGCCTGTGTCATTTGGCTGTTCGCAGCTATAGGGGCGTCAGGTAACAAATTAAAGCCAAGCCGCCGCCAACACACCGAAAGTTAAGTGAAATCCCGAAAATCTTCGTCATCATGTTACTTATCCGACAGCTGGTTTACGTCGGAAATAAAATAAGAACGAACTCAATCACAGGGGGGAAAAATTGCTTTGGTATCGGAATAGGAGTTCAACATATTTTGTTTTTATTTTCTTAACTCTCACGAGTTGTTTTACGTTTTTAGAAGAGTGCCAAGTTTGAGAAGTGAAGGCGGTTGAAGAGATGTTATTTTCGAAATGTTTTTCTAATCTTGTTTCAAGCTTGTCATTCTAATTAGAGTAATGGATAGCCGTTTGATTCGTTTTCTATGACAGAAGTAATTGTAAACCTCGAACTGTTAATTGCAAGAGAAAAGCGACAGAAGGAGGTTTGTCTTAACGGCACCTTTAACTTGGAATGGGGAAAATAAAGCTTTTGTCTAAAGGCTATTTTTTTTTTTTTTTTTAAGCCTATGGAAACACAATGCATAAATAACCCTTTATGTTTTATAACTGTTGTCATAAATTCTTCAAAGTTAAATAAAATAACTTATTTTAAATAATAAGTTTTATAAAATAAGTTATATAAAATAAGTTATATAAAATAAGTTATATAAAATAAGTTATATAAAATAAGTTATAATAATATATAATAACTTAAGAGTTAACTGTAGTTGAAAATTTTGTACATCTTTAACTAACTCTTTTTGAAAATAGCACAAGTTCAAATATAAAGAATATCCTATTGCTTTTTTTTTTTTTTTTTTCGAAAATATGAAGCGTTTATGGGTGATTCTCAGGAAATATGACAATTCGGACCAAAAAATTTCTTCAAATTTAAAGTTGTCAAAATAATCTAAACAAAATTTTGTATACTTCTTTAGTTACACTTATTAACACCTTACAGACAGCAGTGTAGTTTATTGACATTTGCTCGGGAAGAAAATAATATAGTAACTCACAAAATCTTGAATGCCAGGAAAATGACATATTAGCTTAGAAATTTAAAAAACAGTCATTTAATAATAAGTAACTCAACTTAAGCCTTTATGTTAGATGGACCATAAATTGCTTAAATTAATTCTTTTTATCCACTGTAGAAAGAATCAAAAAAAATTTTATTGCTGATATGTACAGAATAAAATTGTGGATAATAATCAATCATTAAATAAATAAATAACTTTGATTGCATCCAAGCATATTACAATCATACATAAACTTGGTATTGGGTTAATATTTGCTTTCCCTCCTTACAGTATTAGTTACAGTTAAAAAAAATTTCTGGTTACACTTCAATGTCCTGGCATTCATAAGTCAGGAAAATGACAGCCAGGATAATGACAAATTCGCTATTTTATAGCATATAACTTTACTTTAACTAAATATTTTGGCCTAAGACGTTTATATTCTGTAGAAAACAACAGGATTTCTTAAAATAACTCAGATAAATCTTTGTTGTTTATGTTATTAATGGTTTCAAGAAACCTGGAAAATAACAACATAAAAACCCATTCACCTTGAAAAAAAATTTTTAAACAGATTTTGAACCAGAAAATTAGTTCTTTATTCATGCAACAAGACATGTTCATATAGGAGGGTATCTAATCAATCTATTAACATAAGATATTGATTGCTGGCTCTATCTATTTTGGCTATAAACCACTAAATAAAAGTAGCCAGGAAAATGACAGATTTTCTTGGGACAAACAAATTATTGACAGAAAAAATTTATTTAAACGAAGTTTTTGTAAATAATACCCTCTGCGTATATTCTAGAAATGCTTACACCGGTTGAGATAAAAAAATTTAGATATTGAAAAATTTATAGGAAGTTTTGTAGCTACTTATTATTGAAAACATTGTTTGGGACATGCCAGAAAAATGACATTTTGAAGTTCAATAAAAATTTTTAACTCTACAAAACAGTCAATGCTACTGCAAAGTTATTTTAAAATGCTAAGCAGCAATGCTATTTATTAATTTTTTTTAAAAAAAAAAGTTTTTTTAGTATTATAGTATTAGATCTTGGAGCAAGGGACAGTAAATTGTCATATTTCATGACAATCACCCTTATCTAACTTTTTTCGTATAAGGGGTAAAACTGTTGTCAAATCGAAGCTTTTTTTTTTTTAATAAATTTAACCCTCTGAGCTCCAATTCCGGTTTTTTCCGAACTTATAGCTGAAAGCTTTCCTACTTCAAAAAACCAGCCCGGAAAGTGGTACGTAACAGAGAAAGTTCCGAACAAATTTACCCAGAGGCTCAACGCTTAGCTTGTTAAATACCTGATGCTTTGTTTGTCTGTTTTTAAAAATTTTATTTTCTGTACAACAAGGTTATGTAAACATTATAAAATAACAAGAAATAAGATTTAGTGAGAAGTGTAGTAATTCATTAGCTCGATATTTAGCATGAGAGATGATTAAAATGTTGCCCATGCGAATTCTACGTGTCAGATTTTAGTCAAGCAGTATTATGAATAAGTAAAATTTTTGCCAACGCCATAATTATTTTATACATTTCCTACGTAATATCATGAACATGTGAGGTTTTCCCCTATGACCATGGGAAATTTTCTCCACAGGAATAAGAAAATCAATTCGCCCACGCAATCTCACGTCCATGTGAGATTTTGAACAACAATGTTAGAAATTCTCGGTAATATGGTTAAATAGCAATTTATTTAATTGCTTTTTTACCCTATTTATCCAAAACAGTCAAATAACCATCGAAAAGATTACATTTAAATCGTTAAATGTGAGGGGAGAAAACGTTTATTGATGGTTTGACCTTATACGCTTTATCAACCCGAATTCTATCCACGCCATTTTGTTCTATGAAGTTGGGTAAATACTGTAGCTAAAAGGATTAATAGGTCAATCTTTTGACCGGCTGAACAGGGGTTCGAATCCAAGCGTTGATACTATAATACTTCTTCCATTCCTTTAATATATGAAACGTTTCTAGTATCTTGTACTTTTCAGTCAGTGACCCTAGACTAATAGAATACAAAACTATCATTCACGCATAGATGGCGCAGCATCCATAGAGCTCGTTTAAGCTTTATTTTTATGGTTCAGGAACTATGCTAGTTGTAAATGGTGACAAAGCAGTACAGTTTTGCATTCCCGGTATTTTAACAACAGCAATAGTAAACGGATTCAAAGCCGTAAAGGAAAAGAAATGCTCCTAACCATAAACTTTATGGATGGATAGTCTTCTGCCAGTTATTTTACCGTAATATCAGAAAGAAAATTCTAACTGTGTAGAAACGAATCACGAACAATTTACCTGATAATTATAATTTGTGTTTACAATAAACTATTTTGTTCTCAAATAGTATTTTGTATTCATTTTCATAACTATTAAATAATTTTTATTATTGAATATTTATTAAGCAACAAATAGCACTGCGTGAAAGTAATTGGTTTAGTAAACAATCACAAAATCAGTATTAAACAACATAACGAAAGCATACACAAAACTAAAAGGCCTATACCGTCGTAATAGATTAAGAAAACAGTTCGAATTTATTTTTTAAACTCATTATTATTTTTTGCTCTTCTTGGTGGCTTTACGGTATAAGATTAATCAAAACAACTTAGAACTTTATACAATCAAAGTATAATACCATAAAATACAATAATAGTTCTCAGTATTCATTTGGCATGATGTTAATGCTTTATGATGTTTGATTGTCAATATATTCCACTATAGAGAAATTTGTCCTCAAAACAATATAAAATATCTTTATAAATATATTTTGCACGTACACCTACATTACCAACATTAAATATTTCAGAAATTATTAACTCCTTACTTGTTATAAAACTATTTGCTTTTTTATTTTTCTATGCTGGCAATGAGTATAGAGAACGAATTAATACTTCAAAAACAAGTGGAAATGGACGGACTAAACTGGAACGTGATATTAAGTCCAAATACACAAATTAATATATCGTGTAGTATAGCGTCATAAACAGGGTAAGCATAAGCGTCAAAAAGAGTTTGGTCATTAATTTTGATATTTGGTCATTACTTAGTTTTTTTAAAATTCAATTTCCGTTGATTTTCATTTATAGTACATAACTTATTTTTATTTTAATTCAGTTACCGTTGATTTTAATTTATAGTTCATATCTTATTTTTTAATTTAATTATGTTACCGTTGATTTTAAACATTTTAGTGTTATAGAAACGTGTTTCAAAACTTCTCTTTATTAATACAGAGATTTTAACACTTAAAATAAAATCAATGCGTCGACCATTTTTAAACCAGCTTCACGGTACTATAAACACAAACAGCAATTTTATGCATTTTCTTTTTCCCCATTGAAATATGAAAAAGAATCCAATGTTAAGAGTGCTTTTGAGAAGAAAAAAGAAACAAATCTGAAATCAAAAATTAAACCTTTCGAGTCAACCAAATAATCATTATCAGCTGTTAACAGTCAGTAATGATCAATTAAAAAATAGCTTCTGACGCTTTAAATCTTTCGTCAAAACACAAATCAATCGTTTCAGTGATTATAGCATAATATACAACAAAGCATCCCTTTTTATCAACACATTTGTTTATTATTTCTACACCAAGAATTGCTTGAAACGAAAAAATAAATCAAAAATCTACGCATTAAATTTTCTGTTTTATTTTTAATGCATCTCAAAGTAATGATATTTTTAAAAACATGAAATATTTTCGTTAATATGTATATGTGAGTGACCGAAATCAAGAGAATGTCGAGTTTCACCGGTGAATGTCAACAATCACAGAGTCGCTTTAGTAAATGTCCGAAATATTTGTTATATTCGATTTGATATCCATTTATTCGTTGATATTATTATATTCGATATTTTAATATCTGCTAAGAATAGATTAGAAGAAACATCGGAGTACCGGTCAAATGTATACCCTTCAGTGTCACATGACTAGACCTATTATACATTTCGAACAAAGCGAGACTGTCAACACTCAGGGGTGGAAGCCAACAACCACTCATTTTGGTCATTCACAGTGGTTTAAAGTGGAAATAAGAGCAATGTTGCCACGAATCATCTCAAAATTTTAGTTCCGATCCCGCATGAAGTAAAATATACGAAAAAATTTTTAAAAATAAAAATATGCTTTTTTCTTAAATGTTTTTTTTTTTTTTTAGTTTATGCACTCCAAAGACTATATATTAAAATAAAAACGAATATTTTTGACATGAGTATGCCGAATATTAACCATGAGTAACCAAATATAATCATGAATTTAAACTTCAAAGTTTTAGTTTTGAACTAAAACTTTTTAGTATTCTTTCAGAATTTTTATCTCCCACGGACAATATTTTGTAAAAATTAGAAAGGTTCCGATAGTATAACTTTCCCGTTTCTTCTCAAACTTTTAAAGAAAGAGATTTTGCTTTCCACCGATAATATTGTACAAAAGAAAATTTAGACTTTTTTCTTATCCTTTAGATGAAACTTTGAGATTCTGTATAAAGAAAGGGTGCTTCGTACATATATCAAAACTAAAATGCTCCATTTCTTACAATTTTTATGGGTGACACTAGTGAATTCTAGAATATCTCGCTTTTGTTTGTATCTAGAGTCTCAAAACTTCGGTAGGGTAGATAAGATTTTTATCATTAAAAATTTCACCAACCCCGCCAAGTTAGTGACATTCCGATATAAATGAGAGTACAGAGCGCTAAAAAAAAGGACGACTCTGAATAACTTTAGATCTAATGATCGGATTTTCACGTGCTATTACTCGATCTTAATGGCTCAAGGGGATAATGACCTCAAATATGCTAATGAATAAGGGCAAACGATACTTTAAGTTACAAAATCAGACAAAAGAACAATACTTTCTCTGAGTTAGCATACCTTTTTTTTACCGGATATGAATTTATGAATTTCAAATAGCCTCAAAATATAGGGGATAACTGCAATCTGGGAAATACGGTCCCAATAGTTTGGTCAGGAGAACACTCCAAAGTTTGGACTCCTTAATGTTAATTTTACTTTTTACGTATTTTGCAACATTTTGAGAATTTGTTATGCGAATTAAAAAAAATTCTACACTGAATTATAAAATTTGCTTATCCAAAGAAGATTCAGTGCGAAAATAACATTTAATAAATATTTATTATTTTATTATTTTCTACTTTAATTAAGAATGGTCGAAAAAGTTTTGAGTAGTAAGGTATAAAATTTTTGCATCATTTTAAAAAATTTAATTTAAAATAGAAAATTTAAGTAAAATTAGTCGAAAAATTTTTGCGAAATCAAGTTTTAAAAATATGAATTTTTCAGAATTCGATTTCTCAGGAAGTATTTGACCACATTTTGCTAAAATTTTGTATTTTACTGTGTGAAATTATATTCTTTAAAATAATGCAGAAAAAGTATATATCTTACAATTCCAAATTTTTCGACCACTCTTAAATAAAAAAAAATGATAACAAATATTTACTAAGAGTCATTTTTTGCTTGGAATTATCTTTGGATAAACGAATTTTATAATTGAGGGTAAAAAAAATTTCAATTCGCTTAAAAAGTACTCGAGATATTGCGAGACACGCAAGAAGTAAAATTAACATTGAGGGATCCAAACTTTGCAGAGCTCTCTCCTAGAACGCGAAAATCTGATCATTAGATCAAAAGTTATTCTGGGTGGTTTGTTTCTGTTCTTTTGCGCTGTGTACATTTCTTCTCTGCAAGTAGTTATTATGTGTTGCTAAGTTACCGAGCTAAAATAAGGATTAGGGGAAAGACTGTATCTGGTAAACAAAGCATGATCGCCGATTTTTTATTTGCAGTCATAAATATACTAGAAACATATTTTTATAAAACATTCTTCTTGTAGTACAGTGTACTTAATAACATTCAGGAATTCTTCATTTTTTTTCACAACATTTATTACAATATATACTGCAATTTTTTACAGGAATTCCTCAATTTCCTTTTGTTTTTCAGGGATTAAGATTTTCTAAAATATCAAAGTTATGGTATTTTAGTTGGGAATATTTTAGAACTTTTTTACATTTTTGATTTCTAAAGGGGGGAAAATGCTTCAGGAACCATCACATAATTAAAAGAATGTGAATTTTACTTTAGATATTTGTGATAACATTCTTCAAACTTCCAGCTCGTAATAAACAGAATTATATTTTTAATCACATTTTACTTTATGAAACAGAAAAATCTTAAAAATAAGTTTTTGATTTTTTATCCATGTACATATTAAAAAATAGAACAAAACAGATATGGGAGTTAAAATGTTAGCAATTTCTTCCTAGTTGCATTTTTGGCGCAAGTAGTAGTTTACAACTGATCGCCAAAATTGTAATAAACAAGTCAAAGTAGCGACCTTAACAGTCATAGAAAATGGGCCGTTAGTCATCAAACCATCATCGGTCCACTTGAGGCGAAATTTAATGAGGACTCCTGCGAAGTTGATTAGGGATGGGAGGACTTTAAGTGTTTGCTCTTAAAAACGCGTGGCATGATGGGAAGTGCTTCACACTTAATGTTTGATGGTTAGAGAAAAAGGAATTTTTTCATAAAATAACACTCTAAATGTAAATAGTAAAAGTCCCATATTTTTAAAATTTACTTTTCATATTACTTTTTTTTTAATTGAATCCATCTTTAGACAGAAGAGGAAGGAAATAAATATGCAGGTGAAATGGAATTCAGAAGCTGATTTCAGAAGATTCTTTCATCGCATGAAATAAATCCTTTAGTGAAAAATATATACAACGTTGAACAGTCGACTCATTTTTGAGTAAACAACTATCCATGCTCTCCTTCCTATCCCTGTAAATGTGAACCCGACCCAGAAGACAAGATAACTTTTAGACCCAGCATTGGAACAGACTAAGCTTCGTTAAGAACTTTAGATGAAACTAATTCTCACATGCAATACATGGAGAGAAAAATCACGAAAACCTCCGATCTACCACATATACTGGGGTCGGTGTGAGGAATTCGTATTGATCTGCCATCGCTGGAATTAAAAACTAGGTCACCTTATTGGGAGGCTTTATCACCTGAACCACAGTGGTTCTTTATGAATAATGTAATATTTTCATAAGTATTGTGTAACAGCTTTTCATTACCTCTAAGTTTATGTCTGATCCATCTTCACCAAGCGTAGCGTGAAAGAAGTTTTTAAAGAGACACACAATTTTTTTTAGGATGAATATACTATATATAAATGGATAGATAGGGTTAAGTTTCAAAACGTCATTAAAAAAAAAAAATAAGAAGAAAAGCTGATCAGAATGACGTCATGCTTGAACGGAATATTATTGAAGAAAGGAGAAAACCTATGGGTGGTAGAAAAATTAGTTTCAAATTTTATTAACAGATGGCGCTGTAAGCATCATAATTTAGAAGGGTTTGACTACAAATGGCAAATGAATTGTAAAACAACGGCTAAGGTGTAAATTGCATGATAAACCAACTGTACTATTCAGTGTCCATGACTGCCCATGCACACCGGCACAAGTGTGACAATGTTAAGTGTGACAAAAACCGTATAAAAAGCATCAATCAAATCGGTTTTTAAATTTCGGAAGACTGCCACAAAACATGTTCAACATGCAGTCCACCGCTTACTGAAATAAGTTAAGGTCGAAAAAAAGCATGTTGCACATCTGATCCAAGTGACTCCGAGGTCACGTTCAGAATGTGTCTCGCAATGCTTGCATTTAATTCAGCCAAGTTTGTCAACAGAGAGAACACAACATCTTTCAAGTAGCCACCTCAGCCAAATGTCGCATGGATTGAGATCAGGTGATTAGGACGGCAGGGCTGTAGGAAAATGACGACTTATAACTCTAGCATTTTCAAAATGCTTATTTACTGGATTTGCAATTTGCGCGGAGAAAATATCCCATTCACGCATCCTCTCTTTTGAAGAGCCGGAATGACGTGGTTGCGCTCGTAGCACTTACCAGTGACGGTACAGGTGACATGACCGAAAGCACACATCTCTTTGAAAAAATATGGCCCCATTATAAATGAGGCCGTGAAGCCTTACCACACAGCACACAGTAACCTTTGGAGAATGGTACTGGTTGATGTGTGAGTGAATTTTTTGTAGTGCGAGTGAATTTTCGGTGTTAATTATCTAATGTTTGAAACTATTTTCTCAACCACTGCATTTTTAAACCCCGATGGCGTTGTCTTTTACACGCCAGATGGTGGTCAAGAAAGAAAAAAAATTTTAAATAAATAAAATAAAAACTTACTAACTTTTTCGTTGATCGATTTGGCAGCGAAACATATCTTGTT
Organism: Parasteatoda lunata; assembly: GCA_949128135.1. Lineage (NCBI taxonomy): Eukaryota > Metazoa > Arthropoda > Arachnida > Araneae > Theridiidae > Parasteatoda > Parasteatoda lunata. The sequence goes on from OX421971.1 coordinate 122,481,583, forward strand.
AGTTGCAGAAATGTCCTGGAAAAATTGAGTCTTTTACTCAGAAGGTTTAAAGCATGTAGAAAAATTTTATTTGTTACCCGTCTGGTTCCGGTACCCGGTAAAATTAGGCTTTATTATCCATCCAGGTATCATAACATTCATGCAAAACAGTATAAAAATCTAATGCTTTTCTATCGTGCTAATATTTTACAAGATATAGCTTTAAGGAAATTAATTGAAGTTTAATTAATTTCTTTGAAAATCTGAATATAAACCTTAAATGAAACTTATTCTAACTGCAATATGCGCACGCGCGGTGAAGCTTTATTAGCGTTAGCGTAACGTATCGCAAAAGCTCCCTAATATTTCATTTGTTAAACATACAATTTCCAATAATGGTACAAAATATTTAACTATCTGGATTCAGTTTTTAATTACACATGTTTCATAATATAATCATTTTAATAATGTAATTCTTAATCATTATTAAAAACGTATTTTAAGCATTTTTGCCTCTGTAAAATCTATTAAACTTTTTAACACTCAGCGAGAAATTTTATTTTATTACAAATGTTAAACAGAAGATTCACGTAGTGGTTTTGCTGTCTTTAATGTATACTAATCCATATTCTAGTAATTTTGTACTCTCAAAAGATAAAGTATTTCTTAGATCAAGCAACAAATAAGGGATAAATTTGCTTTCATACAAAACTTTTTCTGTTTAACTAATTCGTATATGCGTTACACGGAGAAAAAAAACCCCACTGAAATCTCTTATGGTTTGTATACCTAATGGTAAAAAAAACTTTAACTAGAATGGTTGGAATTTTAATTTCATGAGCTAACAAGCTCGAAACACGTTTTCTAGTAAAAAATTAGTTTAAAGATAACTATTTCTAATTTAATGCATGCATATTTCTTTTCAATATAAACGTAAATCAACTGAATCTGAAAAAGCAGTAACATATTTCCAAATGAGTTTTTTGAAATAAAAAGGTCTTTTAATTTTTTAAAATAAAAACTACCCTCAATAATATTTTGAGAAATAGATGCTTTTTCTTTACTCCATCGTGATTTTGTAAATTGTACAGACAAAATGATAACGAAATAAAAAAGATAAAGCCAAAGTAAAAGGTGAGAAAATGTAGATAAATTATTAAAACAAAACTTTTGACTTAAACTTGATTAAAATTTGAGCAATTGTCATTCATTTAACATATGTAACATAAAAGTGGGATATTCTGAAAATTTATATACCCAATCATAAATTTGGAAGTTATATGGTACAAAAAGAATAAATAAAATTAAAGGATCTCATCTTAGATTAAATTGTCTAAAAACGCAATAAAAAGACTTTTTCTTCATGCATTAAAAAGGCATATTTAAATGAAAACAGTTTGTGCTTAAATTTGAAAGGTTATAGAATTTTTTTTTTATCATGCTTATGACTGCTTGCAAGTTTTATTTATATATAACTGCTTGGCAAGTTTGTTTCCAACGCAAGAGGAGAAATTCCATCGCGTTTGTGACATTATACACATTAGTGTTTTATATAATTTAGATATACATATAGAATTTAGTTGTAGTACATATGTAATTGAAGATTCATAAATTTTACACCAATGTTTATTAAAAAAATTTTGCAAAGCATAACACTTTGAAATTCACAATAATTATTTTCCGTGCCTTCTAACACCTGCTTTATTTTCTCTTTGAAATTCCCTCTGATATTTATCGCAAACAGTTGAAGTGTATTCAAACACGAAGTGTAAAATTTTAATTCCGAATATTGAATATTTACTCTTCGCTTCAACTAGACTATAAAATATTCATTTTAGAGCGAAATGTCCTTCTGAATACTTTTTCTTTACTAATTGAAATCAGTACTTCTAATAAATTTCGACTTTTGTTGAATACAGAATAGTCAAATCAATTTAAATAGACGATAAATTTCTAAACCTTTATCGTCTGCTTTTCGTTAAAGGTTTTGTAAATAACGGAGCATATGGTGTTGCCAATGCTTAAAGCAGAAAACTCTTTCAGCTATTTATTAAAAGGATTCGAAGTTTTACGAGAGACAAAAAAGTCGATGAAACAAAAGGACTTTTCAATGGGGGAGGGGGAAACTTACAAATCTCTGTTGAATTTCTGAGGGTTTTAATTTCGCTTTGAAATGATTACATTGCGAGAAACAAAGATGGCTTCGGTGAGATAGCGCCATTTTGTGAATGGAATCTTTTACTAAAACGTTTCGAACCGAACACGAACTGCTTTCAATTCGGGTGCTTTAGTAACTGAATAATTAGGCAAATATAAGGAAAACTTGTTTGCTCGCTACTATTATATCACTTTCCAAATTCACGCCTCAATTAATTACAAGCAAACTTAAAACTCGCAGTTTCAGAAATTAGATGGTTTGTCTTTGATTCATCCAATAAAAGCTCTGATCACGGTCCATTCAAACTTTAAATTTTCCCATTAAGAGAACAAACAAAACGAACTCTTAAATCTAAAACATTTAAAAGAAGAAGAAAAAAATTTACATTTTAATTTGTTTATGTGGACGTCTTAATTTTTTAAACTTTCTTCAGATGTAAAACCGATTAAGCTTTTCTGTTTTATTTTTGATAAAAAGAGAAAGAAATATACAGCTTTTTTTTTTTTTTTCGATGAATTTCCATGGTTTAAACCACGAGGGATATGCTTACGTTCGCCGAAATAATAATCCCTAGTGGCTTTAGGAAGATTGTTTTAAGCGAGGATAAAGTTATTAAATGGAGATAGCAATTTTCTTAATGAGCGAAACTTTGAAAAAAAAATTGAAATTCCCTTATTTTTAAAGGACTTTAAAATAAAGCAAATTTAATTAGAAAAAATATGTATTTAACGAGATTGTCTCGAATAATAAGGCTAAAACATAAGGTGGACATTTTTTCTCTTCTTTACTGCTATAAATTCAACTGAATAGATTGATGAATAGAATAGATAAAATATTGGATTGTAAAGGAACTTTTTTTAATATAGCTATTGTTTCAAAGAACTAGACTAACGCCTTTTTCCATTTCATCAAAGTTTCTATTCATCCTGCCGATAGCAGAGCCCTCTAGCATAACTTAAAGAAAACTGTTAGTTCATATAGTAGATTTGAAATTTTAGCACTCTACAATTCACAATTTACTGCCTCTAACGCATTTTTATTTATTTCCGAATATTTTCTATTGATGTTATAATTATATTTATTATACTTAAGTTGAGTTTATTTTCTTTTTTCATTTCGAGGAATTTCATTTCAAGCAAATCATGATTGAATTTATATTAGTATTTTAACGAAATTGCTCTTCAGTTCATTTCGTTTCAAAATTGATTTTGTTTTTCTTGTCGGTCGAATTTTTTTTAGCCAATTACATTACGTTTGTTCAAATATTGGCATAGATATTTTAACGGATACTATAACAATTTTTGTTTGCTTTATTAATGCTGAAAAAAAAACCTATTAGACGTTATCACATTCCGTCTAAAGTTGATATTCAGCTTGAAAATTGTACAATATTGACAGAAAACAGCATTTCTTGACGACAGTCGCTGAGAAAGGGATTTTTAGTTCGAAATGGCATGCATCAAGAAAATGACAGAGAGGTGACAGCTTTTGTGTTTATTTCCCGGTGTCAAAGGAAACGGTGTTCAAAAGGAACTAATATTTCGGTTTTTCATTTCCCTTTTAGGATCAAAAGAAACCGTTTCCTGTGTTTATTCTGAACAGATTTTTCTTAAGTAATCTCTCACATTTTTTAAAATGTGTGAACAAATAAGATTTGTGCATAAAAGGAATATTTTATGATTACAGTCACTCGTTAAAGATATAAAACGCAAGATTTGTGAAAGAAATGATAAGTTCTATAAAATAGAACTCTAAATGAGAAACTATTCTGAAAGATTCTCAATTTTTCAGAAAACGATTCAGAATTCCGATTCTGAAAAGGTGCCATTTTTAAAATAATTTGTTAGAAACTACGTTTAACTCCACCTTAAATTAATAAATGAAAAAAATTTACAAAATGCATAGATAATTAAAAATGATTTCAAATAGTTTTCCCCATTTGGTCGATCAATAGCATTTTTTTTTCTTTTTCTTTTTTTTTTTTTTTTTTTTCTTTTAAGCTTTCTAATACGTTATTGGAAAAAAACGCATTTTTATCAAATTTTAAAGATATAAAAACTATTTAAAAATTTTCTTATGCAAAATACTAATTATCTTTGGCCTGTCCTCCTTTTTAAATAAGTTGAATTTCAAGTATTTTGTGATTTAAAATCGTTTAGTCAAAAATTAAGACACTGTTAAATATAATAAACTCATATTTCTCAATTGAGAGTGGATTTAATATTTCTCTTACGTGGTATCGTGAGGAATTTTTTATTAAAATGCTTAGCACAACAAATACTAATATACTAATTATCTCAATGACATTATTAATTACAATGGCGCTATTAAACTTTTTCAAAATAAAACTATGCACTTATTAGTTATTACTAATTATTCGAACCAATAAATTTCCCTTTTTAAGGGCTTTTTTGCCATAACGAAGAAAATTTTAACTGTTATAAATTTCACGCAAGTAAAAAGCATACACATATTTAAAACAGTAACCGCTACATTTTAAAGCAAAAAAAAAATAATTTAACTTAATGTCGCTGTTCAAGAATAGAAACCAAGTAAATGAGTATTTAAGTTAAAAAGTTAAAATCAGTCTTCAAATTTATTTGACACGTTTAAAACGGATTTTGACTAGCCAACCAGTTTCTGTAACTCTTTTAAGCCTCGACAAAATATAGATTTTTGCCATTAAAAGCTTTTCTTTATTGAGACTCAAGAATTGAGACTTAACTGACAGAAGTCTTAAATGTGTGTACTCAAATATATAATTTATGTACGTCTAGGGCATATTCTTATAGTATATAAAGACCGTGTATTAGCGACTGCTTTTTCAAGTTGTCTCCCAAACAAACAATACCAGCCATGACTAGTGAGTAAACACTTTAATATCGCGATTATTGTCAAAAATATACCGCGATATTTTTTTAATTAATCGAATTTCAACATTGGTGTCAGTATTTTTGCTGCCCAAACAAAATTTAGCAACATTCACAATAATATCGTATTTAATAATTATTGCTTTGCATAAATATCACGATATTGAGTCAAACTCGAGTCAAGATTTTATACTGAGGGATTTTATGCTCTGGGGATAGAGCGTTCGCCTTCAAATGAGGTAAACCGGATTCAAATTCCAACGATGGTTGTTCAGTATGATTTCCGCATCCGGCTTTACACCGACCACAGTGCTGAAATGAAATATCCTCAGTGGTTGACGGATCAGGGGCTACTTGTGCCGTGAGGCTAACCGTGGGACGTTCTCGTGGTTTCCCTTTCCTTGTAACTCAAATGCGAATTAGTTCCATTAAAAAGTCCTCCACGAAGGCAAATTTCTCTCAATACTTCATCCAGGAGTTCCCTTGTCTTCTGTATTGGGCTCAACATTACAAGGCTACGGTGTTGAACATTAGTAGTCGTAAACCCCCCCCCAAAAAAAAAATGGTTCGGCAGTTCAACGACTGTTATAAAATAAAATAAATAAAGATATTGTCATATTCTATGAACGATTGCTAGTGATCTGTGTCACTCAGAACCTGTTCTACTTGTAGGCGAACTTGTCTTCATGATTCCATAATGATGGAAAAGAATTTTTTTTTTTTTTAATAAATTTCACATTATTTCTATTTAAAAGATAACTATATAAAGTTCGAGAATTTGTGAACAATTATTAAAATTAATTGTTTTTATTAAAATGTTTTAGCATTAGAATTTAATAGATTTAAAAGTCTTGAAATTGAAATACCGCTTTGACAAATAAGACTAAGCCTATTTATGTTTAACATTACCCACTAACGGAGAAATATAATCTTTCTTCAATTTTCGATAATTTTATGTTAACCTGCATGTTTGTTTCTAGATCTCTTTACTTCGACACTTAAACTATGAGTTTAGCGAGCTTGATGTATCATTTTTTTTCAGTGGTTTTTTCTTCTCCATTTATTTAATATTTTTGTAAAAAAAATGCTGCTATTGTGACTATATATATATATATATATATATATATATATATATATATATATATATATATATATATATATATACGAAATAGATAAATACAAAAAGAAAATTAAGAAAAATAATAAGTTTTATTTATTGCGCATACGCTGCAAGTAAATGGAACTCTTAAAATAAGTTCAAAAATGTAAAGAAAACATGAAAAAATTACAGAACAATGAAGAAAGGGAAAAAGAAAAATAATAATCAAAAATAAAAAAATAAAATTCCGAAAAAATGAAAACAATTATAAAAATCCGGAAAATAAAAAACATAATCTTTTCATCAGCTCATACGGTTATATCCGTGAGCTGATGAAACGATTATATCTTTTATTTTCTAGATTTTTATTAATTTCTTTTACTTTTTTCGGAATTTTTTTAAAAAAAATTTTTAATATTTTTTTTTATTATTGTTTTTCTCTTTCCCTTTTTTCATCGTTTCAATTTTTCCATTTGTCCTCTACATTTTGAACTTATATATATATTTAAATTTAATATAATTTTATTGCATTTTTAAAGATAGCCAAAATATTGAATGATTATTTTCTTATCTTTTAATTAAATATTTAAATTTATAAATGTGAGAGGACATGCGCCACCGAAACAAAAAATATTTAATTAAAATTGAAACCATTTTGTTTGGGTTTATGAAATATTAACATTTATAAAGTAAGCAGTACAAAAAAACACTCTGAATATCTTTTGATTTTCACCTACTGGAATTCAATCTTAATGATTTGTAGGGTTTTATCTTAAATATGCTAATTAAATAGAGCTGACGATATTTCAAACTACAAAATCAGACACCAAAGCGTACTATTTCTGAATAAACATACTCAATTTTTCGACTAATTCGGACTGTTGAACTATGATGTAGTAGGTGTCAGTTGCCAAAATCTGGAAAATATGATCCCAATATTTTAGGTAGAAGAACAGTCGAAAAGTTGGGGCCCTTTTTTTAATATTCATTTTTCTTCTTAAATATTTCGCTTTCTCCAAGAAGTCGTATTTCTTAAATACTCATTTTTCAGAAAATAATCGATCGATTTTCTAAAAAATTCTGATTTTTTGTCATTTAAAATTGCGAATATTTAAGCGGTGTAACAAATTGCAAGTTTATTTTCAAAATAAATAATGAAAAATAAAAATAATAACAAATAATAATTATAATGAATAAAAATAACAAATAATTATTTTTGCTTAGATTTTTATTTAGATAAGCCCGTTTTAAAGTGTGTGTAAAAAAATTTTATTCGCTTCATTCAAATTTATTTTAACAATTATTATTCAAATTACTTTTGATTAATTCAAATAATTTCTTTAGTTCACACAATCAATCACTCTGCTGAACTAACTTCTAAAATCATATTAGCCAAATTGCGACTATCCCCCACATTTTTAGAAACAAAAAACCCTAATCCGTAAAAAAAAAAGAAAAAAAAACGGTACATTTATTCAAAGAATGTATGTTTTTGAGTTTTATTTCTTAACTTAAAATATTGTATGCACCAATTGAATAACATATTTAAGGTTCAGCGCACTCCCAGTGTGTGAAAATTCAATCATTAGATCAAAAGTTATCCATAATGCTCCTTTTTTTTTTTTTTTTTTTTTTTTTTTTTGCTCACTTAAAGCCAAAAGTAATGTTTCAAACATGAAATTACCTTATATACATGCGCACTTGCAATTATTTCAAATTTTAACTGAAAATGAATTTGAATTATCAACTAAAATATCACAATTACAAAGTTAGGAAAATATTTACTTGAAAGTTCCTAAGTAGTTTTAACGGCTTTAAACGAGAGCACACATGTCGGTGAAGGTGCCATGTCTAAGTACACCAGCACAGAGCTCATTATATCCCTCAGTCGGATTATCAAATTGTTTGCCAAGTTTTCGCCTTAATGTGTTTACAGAACTACTGGATGAACAGAGCATTAAGCTCACCCCTATTCAAATCCGGATGGCTTTTATCAGGTGAAGACCTCTGGATGCAACTCCTCCCGTCGAAATCTGAGGGAAAATCCCGGGAATATATTCCATTCCGAACTTCTGAACCAGAAAAAGTTCTGATGATAGCCTGTTAGGTTATTATTTCTTTATTGTGAAATGGAAAAGAAAGGGTGGGGGAATTAGGGGGTGTAGGGGGGACGGAAATGAGTCATAAAATCTTGATGACTAGCCGGCAAACGGAGTTAATTATATTTACTTTTAATACCCATTAGTTCCAAATAGATTGGCTGCTTTAATTAAAATCCGCGATTTTGAGCTCTTTGCCTTCATAAAAGTTTCAGAGCCGTAATCTGGCTCTGTCTGCAGTTGAAGTTTAGGGGCGGTGAGGTGGCAACACACGTAAAACGTGATTTTCGCAGGCGATTTTTATGTCCGGAAAATAAAATAACCCCCCGATTGAATATATATGATGTAATTAATGCAAATAAGCCGAACACAAACACTCGTAAAACGTTGTTAATATTTCCCTACCCGAAAGGCTTGTCTCGAAATTTTAGTTATATCTTGCGCAAATTTTCAATGCCTCTAATCTGTCTAGGGTTAAAGATATGAGTATGTATACATGCAGAGACGTGAAAAGGGGTTAAAAATTAGGTTTGATACATTTATATGGGCGAGCGCCGAAGATTAGTGTGGATGGGCGTTATTAAATATTTTCAGTTTGCTAAGAAAGAGGTGAAACTAGTTTTTAAAAAATGGTAACGTTGTTCGTGTGACATTATATGTCTCACAGGGGACGGGGACATTCGAGTAATAAAGTATTCTCACCCGAGTTTTCGTAGCATAAAAATTGTTCCGAAAGGGATGAAAATCATATTTAATTCCCTACTATAAGGGATTTTAAGGATTAAACAAGAATATTTCTATGTTTAATAAATTTATGAAGTTAGATGCATTTTTAATTTAAGGAGTTAAAAATTTTACTATTTTTTTTAAATTACTGTTTATCTGAGGTAAAATTAGTATGCCGACTGCAACCATGGATTTTTTTTCAGTCCCAATTGAATTTTTTTTTTCTTTTGTGGAATTTCTGCTGTGGAATTATTTCTTTTGGAAACAGTTTACCAATTTTCCTGTATTAAATAGTTTTTTTTTAACTAGCCATTTTTAATAATGTATTTTGAAATACTTTATCATATCATTAATATTTTTATTATCAAAATATTAACCCACGAAAGACTTTTGTTAATTGACACATTATTTATAAAAGTACTTTTGGATATTATGCGATGATATTGACAATTAAAAAAATATAGGGTATTAAAAGTTGCTTTTATTCAACTTCAAATTTAACTTCATATAATAATTAATTTTTAAACAATAGTTAATTATATCCAAACAATTATTTAATTACGTTGAATTTGAGTTCAATGGCCCAAATTGAATTGGAAGAAAAAATTTTATAATTTAAAGAGGTACTTAAAAACTTTATACTTAACTTACGGGTATTTAAAACTTATATAAGTTTAAAGAGATACTTTTTCCTGCGAATATTTCAATGCTTTTTCTTCCTGATTTGCTTTTTTTTTTTTTTTCCATGATTCGATGCGGTGAGAGAAAAGTCTTACCCGAAATACAAAAGGTGGGAAAGTTTATCTATAACTCAAAAATTTCATTATCAGGGACAAAACGTCTTTATTTTCCTTCCTGTTTGACTCATTCCAAGGCTAGGATTTTACGACAATCATGTTTTAGAAAAACAACAGTTCACCAGACACAATAATCTCTCTTGCTGGTTTTTATTGGTTTACAACGAAAAGTAAACACTGGGAGGATTTTGCACTGGCTTGAGTTTGGGATCAAGACTTGCCGATAAACATCCTCTTTACCCTCGGGATTTTAACGGGGTGAAATTAGACACCCGTAGGAATTCTCAGAATTTCAGCCAACACCCAGAGTATTCTGTTGTTTAAAGATTACAAGTGAGAAATGAAGACACCCAAAAGGAGAGAGTCGTTGAAAGGAATATGCCAAGAATCGACCTTTGAACCAGCAGTGTCACTTGTCGACTTCAGAATATTTTGCCGAGTTTTGAAGTCTTGAAGAAAAATAATTAAAAAATAGCCAAACATATTAAAGTTGCCCGCAAAAGCAATAGAATAAATTTAATAGCATTATTTATTTTTTGGCTTTCTGTGTCACAAATAATTGTTTGAAACAATTTTTTTAACTTTAATTTTGATCAAAGCTATGAATAATATTAAAAAAAGATTCAGAAAAGATTTTAATTTTTTTCTATGTAGGAATATTGTGTTCTTGATTAAAGTTTAAGGTAAAATAAAATAAATCCTCCAAAAAAGTTTTTTTTTAAATTTATAATAACGAATAAAAAAATTTCTCACTCTCTCGCTTTTCAGTTTTTGTTAAAGCTCTGAATTTCGAACAGCGTGTGCAGACAATTATTTCAATCGACAAACGTTTTAGTACGTTTTGAAGAAACATGCGAAAAACAAATTACTCTCACGCATAAAAATTTGCACAGTTTTGTTTCTATTTTTTTTTTTTTTTTCTTTTTTCTTCTCTTTTTTTAAGGATAGAGAAATTTCAATTCATGTCCACAGACTACAGCACTTTCCTAAAACGTCGTACGTCACTTTACGCCTCAAGAGGCTAAGAGAAAATGGTTTCATTGGATAATTATTAACAATAACAACTCATTCGATCAAAGTGAATAGTTTGTGGGAGTTAGTCACATTAAGCGGTTATTATTAAAAAAAAAAAAAAAAAAAAAAAACTCTCTTAATATGCATTAATAACGACCTTTTAATGAAATTAATGTACATTTTCATCACATTTACAAAAACGCGTGATAATTATTAGTGATGGGCTGAAATATAAATGAATTTATTACTTTGGACGTAACTCATCAATCAATATTATAATCGCTAATTTTTATGATTCTATAATATAGAACATATCCCAAAAAAATGAAGCTAGGAGTGAAGCACACACGCTTCGCTTTCATTATTATTATTATTATTTTTTTTTAACTTTTTATTCTTAATACACCAAAAATATTTATTTTTTGTTAATTGTTTTTTAATAAGTTTTATTATTGTTTGATTTCAATCTCGTTAGTGCATAAATAAATCCCTTTTTTTCTCTTATGTGATCTGTGTCATTTATAACACTGAAGATCAGACTGAAAATGCCACATGCTTGGAGTCGTTCTTTAAGATTCGAATGTGGCAGGCAGTAAGCGTGCGAGTGTTCCTTGTCACTCGGCGCTTCTGTTCGAACAAATGGAATGGTATGTTGAGCCGGCATTTACGAGGGGATTTAAAACCGAGCACATGCTACGGATGTATCTTCGTCTTTTAGCAAAAGTCAACAGTAGGAAAAGGGAGAAGAAATTGAAGGGGCCATCTGGCCATGTCATGATCTTTTAGGAAGAGCATTAAGAAGGCGTGTTTTTTCTCCTTCCAAAAATTTACAGTTTGAAACCTGGTAAAAGCTGCCGTTTAATGTCAACAATCAGAATAAGACTCAAAACGATTTTTTTTCTTTATTATTATGACTCATTCTAACTAAAGGAGTAAGACATGGAATTTTGTTCTAACAGAAGAGGATAGAATTAGTGTTTTTCAGAATTTCTAATTGTTTTTCAGAATAACGTAACTTCAAAGTAATTTTATATAAACTTTTATTTTAAGTGTCATTAAAATATAAAAAAAAATTTTTTATAAAACTAAAGGGTTCTAATTCAGAAATTTGTTTTTATCAATAAAAAAACTAAAATATGTTCTTGGATAAAAACATTTGCTCTTTATTTTGTAATTTATTTATTATAGGCGTCATTGAAGTTCTAGAAAATATTTTTTTAAATCAAGATACAAGGTTTTTGTATTGAAATTAGTTTTAATATAAAAAATAAAAAACCAAATAGTTTTTTTTTTTTTCAAAAAAAAATATTTGCTATTTGTAATGAAATTAATTTACTTTGAGCACCATTATAAAATTTAAAAATAACTATTTTTTTTTAATAAAAATATATGTGTAGAAATTTATTTATTCAAGACATCATTAAAATTTTGAAAAAATAAGTTTTGAATAAAAATAATAGCTGTTTACTTTGAAATTCTTTATTCTAAACGCCATTAAATTAGGGAGCGAATATTTTTTTTAAGTAAGTATAATAAAAGTAATAAAAATAATTTTAAATTGTTGTTAAAGTAAAAAAAAATCTAAAATATGCAAAGAAATAGAAATTGAGAATTATCATCAGCTTGATATTACTTGCAATTCAAATTAGTTTTATTTATTAAAATCAAAGTTCTTTGAAAAATATATATATAAATAAGATAATTTTTCTTACTGTTCTTTTGCTTCAAAACATATTGCTGTGTAAGTTTTCATGTTTATTTTAGTTGTACTTAAAATTAGTCTGACAAAAATTGTTCATATAAATTATAATCTGAATTTAATAAGTGGTGTTAATGTTAGAATAATTTCAAAGCGAAAATTTCTTGATATTTTTAATAAGTATAGCTATTAGTGTCATTTTATTCATTCGTGTATACTGAACAAAAAATATATCACGGACTGGTCCTCATATTCTTGAATAATACGAACATTGGGTGGATCCTATCAAGATCCTAGCAAAACCTACTTCTTGGCGATTTTTTTTTTAAATCTCGCGAAGCAAGTTTTTGAAACCTCGCCAAACTAGGTTTCCGGAAGATATTTCGGGCAGATTATTTTGAACCTCTGATCACTGAAGCCTGATTCATTATTTGATTGCATAATTAGAAAATAGATAAAAGGGTTTATTTTTTCGCCATTTATGCTTCTGATCTCTTATTTTTTCATATTTTTATTCTATCTAATTTTTATGACTATTATCTTATTTTTTATACTATTAAAAAATATTTCAATAAATTTGTAATAATTTAATTTTTTTCAATTATCAAAAACCCACGTTGTTCCTAGTAATAATAGTCAACTTGGCGAAGATTTCAAAAAGTCACCAAGAGGTAATTTGGCTATTCTAGGATTTTTCCCAAACATTTTCTTTACTTTCAACTGCAGGATGTCTACCAATTATTTTTAAATTTAATTGTGACATTAACCATTAGAAAAGAAGCAAATTCATTCATTTTTAGTAGGTTCCATTAGAGATTTATATAGAACTAGGGACTAAGCCCCTTGCTCGAAAACGTTCACCGACATCGATGATTTCTTCGCAATAATTACATGAAACAGTTGAAATTATTCAACTAAAAATATACGTACTAAAAAGAACACTTATGCCTCCACTTTCCACGTCCAAATATTATTTTCCTCCCTTATGTTACTATTAAGATCTATTAGTGAACATAAATCATTTTTCTAAGTAATCATTTTTCGAATGAACATTTAGAATTAAAAGTATATTGTCATAACAAATTTGGTGAGTTCACAACAGTAATTCAAAATTTTTGCTTACCAAACGAAGGGATGTATATTTTAAATAAAATATTTGAATTCACCACTTTGTGAATGAAGCTCAAAGTTGAGTTCTAAATCATTTAACGAATCTTTTTAACCGTAATTTATAATAGTATATTAATGTAATTTGCACCAAAAAAGAATAATTATAAAGCGGTTAATAAGATCAGACACCGATTTAATTAACCTTATATTAAAATGTAAAGCAGAATTACGTTATTCTAACAATAATAATAAGAAAAATAATCCTCTTAAACTTTTAATTTAGAAAACAAACAAAATCAAAACGTTATAATTACAGTACAGTTAAAAACCTTTAAATTAGGGATGCAGAAATATTTATAGGAAAACACTACCTTTATGACTTTGTGCTGATGAGAATCAAACCAATAAAGAAATTAATGTGGGAAAACTGGATCATACCACGAGATTTTCTGGCGAACAAAGCTGCACCGACGACAATATAAACTGAGAAACCATCAGTAGATTTTTATATATTGTAAGTTCATTTTCTTTCAATTACAGAATGTCTTTAATTTATAATCCGATTGACCCATCGGTTCTACTACCAGGATCGGAACAAATTCAGCTTGGTTACAATTGAGATTTATATATATAGACTTTCACATTTTCTTTAAATAATACTTAAGCCGCGATGCCTTAGAGGATAGAGCATTTGCCTTCCCATGAGGTGAACCGGGTTCGAATCACAGCGATGGCTGGTCGATACAAATTCCGCATCCGGCTTGCACCGACCACAGTGCTAGGGTAAAATATCCTCAGTGGTAGACGGATCATGGGTTAGAGTCCCCTTGCCATCTGGCTAAGCGTGGAAATCTCTCGTGGTCTTCCTCTCCATGTAGCGCAAATGCGGATTAATTCCCTCAAAAAGTCTTCCTCCACAAAGGCAAATTTCTCCCAATAATTGATCCAGGAGTTCCTTTGGCTCCTAAATTAGGTTGAAAATTTTAAGGCTACGAATTTGAATATTAGTAGTCGTAAACTCAAAAATTGGGTCGGCTGTTCAACGACGGTTATCAAAATAAAATAGTACTTTGTTTGCACTGCAACGGTTGATGGTGCTTAAGTGTAGCGTGAAATATAAACATCTTACCTGACCAACTCACACCAACTCTCAACGAAACAAGTATCTTAAAGTTAAGCCAACTGATCACTGCAAGTGGGGTATTGCAGAATGTCCGCCATTTTTTATTCCACTTGAGATATTGCCGTTGCCACCAGAAACAAATTTACCTCTTTTTTGCGAGTTTACGCTAGAGACTAAGTGGACAAAAATATTTTTATATTTGAAACAATTTTAATAATGTAATATTATTATTTTCTAATACACACACAATCTTCGAACAGTCTTAAAATCTTTTTATAGTTTGTAATCAAGTTTTTTTTTTGTTTAAGTGTTTAAAGTTTAAAACATTGTCAATGTGCGTGATTGCACATTTAAACAATTTGTTAATTACGTTTTTACGAGCAAGTGCCTAGAAAAAGCTGCGCAAATCAAACAAAACCTGTATTTACATCCAGAACGAAGAGGGGGTAAAAAAGGAAAATTTTTGCAGTGCACTCTAACCAATTAAAATCAAATCACGTTCGTCGTTAGTAGAGGGTGATTTGGAATTAGAGAAGTTTTAACAGAATGCTGAGCTTTGAGGTTTTTTTTTTTTTTCCTTTTATTTTGACTTTTTTTTTTTAGTAATATACCTCTTCTAACAAGACCAGTAGTGGGGGGATAAAGTCTTTTTTGTTGACGTTTCCACTCTCTAATGAAGAGAAAAGTTGGAAAAGCACGAATGGTTTGATTGCTTACGTTTTTCGGTGTTAGGGTGGCAATAATTGCCTCTCTGACTTAATATTCTTGCCAAGCCCTCCTTTTAGAATAATAGCTTATCACTTTTTTATGAACCTTATTTATTCTTTTTTTCTTTTTTTTACTTTGTGTGATGTTGAAATGTTTAACAGTGATAATGTGCTTTTTTTTCTGTAAATGAAGAAATATTATTAATATAAATTGTCAAAAAAATTGTTTGTCTGGCAAATTAAAATAATTCTTTCCTCAAGAGAAAGTTTCCTGCAGAAATTGGAATCATTGTCTTTTGTAAGAAATTGAAATGTTTAATAATGAAAATAATAATGAAAATTATTTTTTAATAAATGAACAAATTAAATAAATGATCAAAAATTCTTGGTTGTCATTATTAATAAATTTCTTAATTCTGCTTGAAATATTTTCAGCGGAAATTTTAATTTTTGTCTTCTTTCATGAGTTGCTCAAATATTCTATAAAAATGTAACCTTTCTTTTAACAAATTAAGAAATATTATTAAAATAACTAGCATTAAAATATATGACCAAAAGTATTTGTTCGAAAATTTAAAACTGTTTTGCCTCTGATTGAAATTTTCAACAAAAATTAGAATTTTTGTTCCTTGTGAGCTCTTAAAATGTTTAATAATAACAAATGTAAACTTTCTTCATCAAATAAAGAAATATTATTACAATAAATGAAAAATAGTTCCCCATTTTAAACATTTTCTTGCTGTTGTTTGAAATGTTCAGCAGAAATTCAAATATTGTTGTTGATGATTTGTTTTAATGTTTAATAATATTTATGATATAATGTAAAAAAAATTAATAAAATAAAAATATTATTGAAATAAATTTAAGTAAGAGAGAAGAGTGAGAAGCATGAATGGCGTGTTTTCCTTTTTTAAATTACAATATTTGCCTTCCAGGAGTAACACTCTTGCCTGTATTTCCCTTTTGATTAATAAACTATCAATATTTTAGAAGTCATTTCATACTTTTTTTTCATACCTTTCTTATTTTTTTGCTCTTTTTAGATGCTAAAGTGTCTCATTGTAATAATACAAAATTTTATCTATTAATAACGAAATATTATTAAAATAAATGGTATAAATTATTTGTTTGAATATTCATACATTATTTGTGCCTGATTGTAACTTTTCTCTCAAATTAACATGATTACCTCTTTCTATTAAACCAGGGAGAATTGAGAAATATTATTAAAATAAATGGTATAAATTATTTGTTTGAATATTCATATATTATTCGTGCCTGATTGTAACTTTTCTCTCAAATTAACATGATTACCTCTTTCTATTAAACCAGGGAGAATTGAGAAATATTATTAAAATAAATGGTATAAATTATTTGTTTGAATATTCATATATTATTTGTGCCTGATTGTAACTTTTCTCTCGAATTAACATGATTACCTCTTTCCATTAAACCAGGGAGAATTGAGAAATATTATTAAAATAAAAGGTATAAATTATTTGTTTGAATATTCATATATTATTTGTGCCTGATTGTAACTTTTCTCTCAAATTAACATGATTACCTCTTTCTATTAAACCAGGGAGAATTGAGAAATATTATTAAAATAAATGGTATAAATTATTTGTTTGAATATTCATATATTATTTGTGCCTGATTGTAACTTTTCTCTCAAACTAACATGATTACCTCTTTCTATTAAACCAGGGAGAATTGAGAAATATTATTAAAATAAATGGTATAAATTATTTGTTTGAATATTCATATATTATTTGTGCCTGATTGTAACTTTTCTCTCAAATTAACATGATTACCTCTTTCTATTAAACCAGGGAGAATTGAGAAATATTATTAAAATAAATGGTATAAATTATTTGTTTGAATATTCATATATTATTTGTGCCTGATTGTAACTTTTCTCTCAAATTAACATGATTACCTCTTTCTATTAAACCAGGGAGAATTGAGAAATATTATTAAAATAAATGGTATAAATTATTTGTTTGAATATTCATATATTATTTGTGCCTGATTGTAACTTTTCTCTCAAATTAACATGATTACCTCTTTCTATTAAACCAGGGAGAATTGAGAAATATTATTAAAATAAATGGTATAAATTATTTGTTTGAATATTCATATATTATTTGTGCCTGATTGTAACTTTTCTCTCAAATTAACATGATTACCTCTTTCTATTAAACCAGGGAGAATTGAGAAATATTATTAAAATAAATGGTATAAATTATTTGTTTGAATATTCATATATTATTTGTGCCTGATTGTAACTTTTCTCTCAAATTAACATGATCACCTCTTTCTATTAAACCAGGGAGAATTGAGAAATATTATTAAAATAAATGGTATAAATTATTTGTTTGAATATTCATATATTATTTGTGCCTGATTGTAACTTTTCTCTCAAATTAACATGATTACCTCTTTCTATTAAACCAGGGAGAATTGAGAAATATTATTAAAATAAATGGTATAAATTATTTGTTTGAATATTCATATATTATTTGTGCCTGATTGTAACTTTTCTCTCAAATTAACATGATTACCTCTTTCTATTAAATCAGGGAGAATTGAGAAATATTATTAAAATAAATGGTATAAATTATTTGTTTGAATATTCATATATTATTTGTGCCTGATTGTAACTTTTCTCTCAAATTAACATGATTACCTCTTTCTATTAAATCAGGGAGAATTGAGAAATATTATTAAAATAAATGGTATAAATTATTTGTTTGAATATTCATATATTATTTGTGCCTGATTGTAACTTTTCTCTCAAATTAACATGATTACCTCTTTCTATTAAATCAGGGAGAATTTAGAAATATTATTAAAATAAATGGTATAAATTATTTGTTTGAATATTCATATATTATTTGTGCCTGATTGTAACTTTTCTCTCAAATTAACATGATTACCTCTTTCTATTAAACCAGGGAGAATTGAGAAATATTATTAAAATAAATGGTCAAAAATGATTTATTGAACATACTGAAATATTATTTACCTCTCATTGAAACGTTTTCTCATAATTTAAAAATTATTGCCTCTTTCTATTTGAAATAAAGGAAAAATGTTATGAATTAAAATGGTCAAAAATTATTTGTTTGAATTCTTCTGATTGAAACTTTTCTCAGAAAACGGGATTACCTCTTTCTATGAAAGGGAGTAAATAACGGAGAAATATTATAAAATGAATCAAAAATTAGTTTGACTATTCAAAAATAACCCAGATAGCAGTGTAAGGTTAATTTTAATATCAGCAACAGCCTTTATCACAAAGCCCTGCTGCATAAATTATCAGCAAATTATCCATGCAAACTTGAAACAATGTTTAATTTAACTAATCTTGCCTACGCGCATAAGCCTCCATAAACAAACCCTTCCTATCGAGATTGAATCTGCCTTTACAAAACCAAGCTGGAATAACCTTCTGAAATCAAGAATGAATCGTCATTTGCAAATAAAGAGTAAAAAGAGTTTGCAAACCAAGGATAAATTCACCCTACAAGGCTTATTTTAGATTTTAAAACCATCACTGGAACAAGGTTTTATATACTTTCTGTTACGCTTGAAAAGTAAAAGTTAGCCTCATCATTAGGCTTTCAGCACAAATAAGATATTGCATTTGGAAGCCTGAACAAAGTTAGTATGAAAAAAAGGCAAAAACAAGGTTTACAGTAAAAGCAACAAAAGATAAGATTTTTATTTTAAATTTTTTGCATGCCTTTATTCAATCTTTAAGGAAACAAGTTTATCAAACTAATATTTCAACTAAGTTTAAAAAAGGATTTTTTAGTCAATTTTCGAATACTAACCAAATGAAAATGAAAATACAACATTTGCCGTAATGTTGCCTGCATACCTCTGATTGAAACTTTTGAAAATGAACATGATTGCCTCTTTTTATAAATAATATGTAATAATTGAGAAATTGGGTTGAATAATTGAATAGTTAAGAAATTTTATGAAAATAAAGAGACAAATATTATTTGCTTAAATAAATTCAATGTTATTTGCCTCTAATTGGAATTTTTCCTAAAAAGTGGCATGATTATCTCTTTCTACGAAAAGAAAGCGAGTAATGTAAAAATATTCTGACAAAAAGTGGTCGAAAATTGGTTCTTTAATCAAATATTATTTACCTCTGGTTGAAACTTTTCTTAGATATTAAAATGATTTTTTTTTCTCTATGAAGTGAGAATAAGGCTATTATGCAAAAAGGTTATAAAAATAAATGGTCAAAAATTATTTGTTTAAATTTTCAGATATTATTTACATCTGCTTTGAATTTTTTACTGAAATTAAAGTCTCTTTCGACAAAGGCAGACTCTATAATTGAGAAATATTATGAAATTAAATGGTCAAAAATTATCAGTTTGAATATTCAAAAATCATATTTCACTAATTGTTGCTTTTCTCTGAAATTAAAATGATTGTTCGTGTTTTAGAAGAGGAGCTAAATAAAATGGGAAACATTATGAATTTAAATAGTCAGGAATTATTTTTTCGACAAATTTGAAAATTATTTGCTTAGATTGGAACTGCACATTGAGCCTTTATCTGAAAGAAAATTTTATGATTTGAACATTTGTTTTATTTCCGTTTCCCCAAATGTATAGTTTTCACAAGAAAAATATCAAACTTTTTCTATTTTTTTCTCTTTTTAAAAAATAATTTCTTAAAAAGGATACTTCTTAACATTACAGTTATCAGGATTCACCTGCATGAAGAATTTCACTTAACCACATATTTGTAAAGGGAAAAAAAATTCGCTGTTCAAAAAAATAAAATTACTTTTTTCCTTCTTGATAACATTCTGTATGGTGTCTGGAGAAATTAAGAACAGACTCATTTGAACATTTAAAAATAAAAACAATCTGAAGCCTGATGGCGGTTCTGTGAACATACCAGATAATTCTTGCCGAATTTAACAATGCTACTAATGAGCAACGAGACGATAAGTGCACGCTCATTAAATATAAACCCATTCATTAACTGTAACTTTCACTAATAAAATTAACTGCCAAAGGGGGTGCAGGGGGGAAGGTTTATTCTCTAAAGAACGGCAACAGTTTTATCGGAATAAAGGTAACCTTTATCACTTCTAACAAGCAAGAAAATCACTAAATTAGATAATATTTCGGGCACCAGAAGGGGGGTTAAAAGAGGGGGAGGGGCAAAACAACGACTTTTATCTTAATGAAGGAGTCGAGGGTATTTATATTGATTACCCTATTTTAAGCGTCTAACATTATCTTTTTAATGACCCCCTGGACTTTATTTGTACTTTCTTAGATGTTACTATAAATTATTTTTTTTACCAAAAAAAAGAGAGAGGTAAAATTTAAAGAGTTTAAAAAAAAGACGTTGTGGAAAATATTTCTTTCTTGCAATTTGCGCTAATCTTGGTTTCTGATTCCTTAAAAGGAAAGGAAAAATAGGAGTAAAAAGGAATGATGAGAATAATGTTCCCTCTTTCTCTCTTTTTTTTTATTTTATAAATTTTTTATAGCTCCGGTAATCCGTTCGGTGATTAGACCATTAGGACAATATTTAGAGAAGCACCCTGTGACCGCCTGAAACCCAATGATTACGAACGCTGAAAAGTTGTCTTCGTTAATAAAGTTTA
Organism: Parasteatoda lunata; assembly: GCA_949128135.1. Taxonomy (NCBI): domain Eukaryota; kingdom Metazoa; phylum Arthropoda; class Arachnida; order Araneae; family Theridiidae; genus Parasteatoda; species Parasteatoda lunata. Next base: position 122,502,617 of record OX421971.1, read on the forward strand.
AACTGAAGGTTCTGAAATTACTTTCGTTTTTTATGAAGCTAGGTTAAAAGAAAAATAGATTTTATAAATGTCCCCACATTTTAAGAATATAGCTATCCAAGAGGGGTTGATTAAAAATCTTTATTGATTACTAAGTGTTTTCAGATATTTTTTTTAACGTTTTATTTTAGAGAGGGTTGATTCGGAATTTTATTTAGGTTAATAGAGGTAGCCTAAGGACACCTCTGTTATTCTTGGGTGACTTTTCGAATTACAAATTACATTAAAATAAGTATTTAGAATTTCAAAATATATTTTTAAGCTCAATTTATATATTAAAATCCATATACTTTTCGAAATGTATTTACTAATTTAGCTATATTTATTATTGTGAAATTTATATTTTAATTTTAAGATATATGTATTGAAATTTTTAAATGTATTTTTCAAAGGGAATAAATCCTAAGGTTAAAAAAAAAAGATTAAAACATTTTACTTGTATTGAAATTTAAAATTCTTACCTAAGTTTCTGAATACCAATAAATATACTATACTATACTGTGATATGATAATTGTATTCTAATCAATTATAATAATATTTTTCCAGCTAGTGATATACAAAAAACGTACAGTTCGTCCAAATGAATGGACCACCCAGAATTACTTTTGATCTAATGATCGGATCTTCACGTTCAATATTAATGGTTCAAGAGGGTAACTTTAAATATGGTGATTAGTTAGTATAGACGATAATTTAAGTTACGAAATCAAACAAGTTACAAAATCATCTCAGATATAGGATCCCTATAGTTTGGTCAAGAGTGCTGTCCGAAGTTTAAACCCTTTAATGTTAATTCTGCTTTTGGCGTATCACGCCATGTCTCGTGAACTTTTTTAGCGAATCGAAAAATTTTTTCCCACAGCTATAAAATTCGTTTATTCAAAAATAAAATTATGCAAAAAAAATTTTTTTTGCCAATATTTATTTTTTTATAAAATAATAATCAAAAAACTTGAAATTGTAAGATATACAATTTTTTATATTATAAAATGTTACAAAAAATTTTATGTCTTAAAATTCAAAATTTTTAAAAATAAGTACATTTTTAAAAGTATGTAATTTTAAATTGCAAAATACAAAATGTGAGCGAAATCGGTTGAACACAGTCCCTGAGAAATCAAATTTTAAATATCTGACTATTTTGAAATTCATGGTAAGGGTTCAAATTTGGTACTAAGATATTTCCACCATTGCTATATATTTACAAAACATTTTTGCAAATATATTATTCAGTCTCATGCATCACATGCTGGACAAACGCGAGGAATCAAACTTTAATATGAAATAGAAGTAAAAAGACATTAATAACTTTTAAAGGGGGAAAAAGACAAGATTTCCAACCAAAACACACATCTAAGTTTTCGGGCCACCTGCACTTCAAAATTTCGCCAAAAATTTCAAAGCTTTAAACCAGTACAAAACTAAACAGTGATTCAAAGCTGTTTTTTATTTATCTCCTCCACTTTCAAAACAAAATTAGAAATCGCAGCTGACCCCACATCAAAAAAAAAAAAAAAAAAAATACAAAAAAAAAAATAGCTGAGCCTGACTTGGAATCAAATTTTGATCTGTTTTCGGCAGCGTTTTTGGGTAGTGAGTAAAGCCTACTGGAAGCCGCCGCCTCAACAACTTGTGTTTGCACAAGTGTTTTAGAAAACTTCTTCTCCCCTCTTTTGAGCCTTTTGTTTGTTATATCTGTTATATCTAGGCTTTTCCACCAGCGTCAGGTTCACGTGCCGCCATTTGACGCTCTCTCCATCCCCATCAGTATTCGTCACCACTGGAATAACTCTAATTCTCAATATAAAAAGAGGTGTTGTGGTGCAGGGGTGTCAATAAATCCCCAACAGAAAGAATTTGGATGTGCGATTAACGAAAAATAAAACGTTAACTCAATAATAGAGGGGAAACGAGTAATGCAGCTATTCTAAAACTTTCTGAGATATTGTGCTCCTCGTTCATTATGATTCTCTCGATATTGTGTTTTATATATATATATATATTATATATATATCAATAAAGACGAAAAGGATAAAAAAGAAAAGAGAGAAAAACGAAGAAAATTAATAAATTTTATTTTTATTATAGTAGTTTTATTTGTTATTATCGACTAATTTACTTTCGTTATCATTTTTTTTTTGTTTTTAATACGTTTTCCCTATTTCCTGTATTTGGGGAGATTGCTCTTTGAGCCTATTTTTATGGATTTGTGAATTTAAGCAGCAATAATAATTTAAAGCCTGTTAAAAAATCTTAGCAAAACGAGCAAATCATGTTTTTTTTTTTCTAAATTTTTTTTTCTAAAATAATTAAAACTGTGTAATTAAATATCAGCCATATTAATTATTATCTAGTATAATATTATTACCTTGTACTCATCCAATTTTAAGGTCAATCCAAGGTAACAAACAATTCAAACACGATTCAGTACTGAAGTAAGAACGCGCCATAAAGGTTCCCTCTATTTGCGCTTCTGTTTTCATATTTTGTAATCTCATAACGAAAATATTTCAAATCATTCTTGAAAGATTCCGGTACGTTTAAGTTCATTTGAATTTGCTATTCTCTTAACAGATTGAGTTTCGTGTTTTGTTCTGTATTTCCTCAACATTTTATTTTCTGTTTTTTTCTTCATATGTTTTATTTCGTACAATATCTTTTACTTAATGTGTTCCATTTTCGTTTAAATTTTTTTTTTAGTGCTCCTCACTCTATTGTAGTCACAATGAATGTTTAAGATTTATCAATTTTGTGCGTTTAACCTTTAAAGTGATTATAAATGCTTGATTTCACTTTAACTAAAATAAATATTGTTCCGAGTAGAGGGGTTCGTTTCGATTGGAGATGAATACAACCATTAAGACACCAAAAATTTTTGAGCAGAATTTTCGAGAAAATACAGCTATTTCTGGCACTCAATTGCAGTTTAAAGAACTATAGGCTTCACTTCTGTTTATACAGGCTGGGCAATTAAATCCCGAAACGTTTGACATGATTTCAGATGATTTTTCGTGTAACATCGAAAATATTTTTCCTATCGAAACTCGACTTTTCCAGAACCACAATTTTGTTATCAATAGGGTCACCAAATATCGCTAAGTCACCAAAACTTTCGCTAACTAGGCAAAAATGTGACCAAACCGAGTTTTCCATAAGAAATGCATTAGGTTTTATTTTCTCTCTAAATTGCGCGACTTTCTTGCAAATTGTCTAATTAAACTGTCTATTTAGGATCCGTAGAAGAAATTTAACATTATAACAAAAGAATATTCACAAAATTATGCACATATATACAAATTCTCTACAATATATATATGCATAGATTTTTTAATATATTTTATTATCCAAAAATTATATTTTATATATATATATATATATATATATATATATATATATATATATATATATACCATTGAAATTGTGCAAAATTTCATTTACGAGCTACATTAGGGCCAATTTTAAGGTCACATCAAAAATATGATCAGAAATATATAACTTTATAATTCTTTGTGTACACAAGTAAAATGTGTGAGGAATAATGTGTGAGGAAAAATAATGTGTGAGGAATTCACAGATTATTTTTCTTTCAGTTTGGTATATTTGACTTATCGCTTTTACTTATCTGTGCTTACTTTCTTATCTTCTTGAAACATGAATGGCAGCCAAGATAAAATTAAACTTAAAATTCTTTATGCTTCCGGTAGCAGATATTTATATTTACTCAGATGACATTTATGTTGCTTATGCTCTAACATACAGAAGTAGATAAATGAAATTTTAAAAAAAAAAATCCTTTTCAATTTCAAATAATAATTTTATTGATTCTATCCCCTCACTGTAAAAAAGGTTTTCTCGAAATGTTTTTAAATTTCAAATAATAGCTTCATTCATTCTATTCCCTCACAAAATTTTTCTCAAAATTGAGCAAAAATGTGTCAAAATAGCACCGAAACAAGTAATTGTCTAATTTTGAAATCCTCGTGTATTCAAAATTGAAACAGCATATAGTCATTTTTGAGCAAAATACATACCGTCATGTGGGGCTAGTTTGTGCAGCGGGGGCTACTTTGTGCGAATTCGAATTTGGCACTTTTCAAGGGCTGCTATTCAGTATTATGTTTTTTTCGCGTTAAACATGTGTGGAATTTGATGATAGAAGTCTCCTCCATTACTACAAAAAAAATTTCGAATTTTAAAACAATCTCAGAGTGTGTTTTGTTTATCCAATGTCAACAACTTTCCGAGAACGTCGGACGTCGAAAAGTGTGCGTGGAAACTTTAGCTGTGAAATGCAAAGACGTTGCTAAAACAATTGTCGTAAGTGCAAAATGTTTTATTTATATATTAATAAACAATTATATCATGTTAGCGTTAAAAAAATTTTGAAAATTAATAACAAATAAACAGAAAATGAAAAAAAAAATGCACTGTGGGGCTACTTTGTGCAAAATTTCATTCGTTGTTTTTTTTTTTTTTCCGACAGAAAAATGGTCAGACGTTATAAAAAAATACCTGGAACGAGAAACTACCGTAATTACACTTTAAAAAAGCTGCAACAATGTTTGCAAGCAGTTGCTGGTGGTACGTCGATTGCAGAAGCTTCTCTGAAGTACAAAATCCACAGAAATACAATCTCGAATAAAATTCACAAGAAACACGTGAAACGTCCTGGCAAACTATTATTTTTCTTCTACAAAGATTTTTCTAATGAATTAATCAAACGATTTAACACATAAAAATATATTTTATAGGACATCAGGTAATTTTGACAGAAACTGAAGAGCAAGTTTTGTCTAAGTATTGTGCACTTCTGGCCGAATGGGGTGTACCTTTGCAACTTTTTGATCAAGGCTCGTCACCAAACGATACCTTGACCGCACAAACAGGAAGGTTCCCGATTTCGAGGATAAATCGACGATTTCAAATGTTTTGAAATAAACATTCTTTTTAAGAAAAAATTCTTTATAAAAAATGGTTTTTTAACGCTGAAAATTATTTTCAAGCTAATATCTTTACATATCTTGATGCTTTAGTTATTAAAAATGTCAATAATTAACTTTTTTAACAATTTTATATCAATATTTTACTTAAAACATGATTATTAAACTGAATTCCTATCGCTGCATAAAGTAGCCCCACTTGGGAGCTACTATTTTCAAGTTATATTTTGACTTATTATTTGCTACGGGATTATTATTTGCTTATTAAGCTACGGGATTAATATTTTCCAAATTGCATTTCTTTGTATTCTTAAAAATGGTAATTAGTATGTCATGGTTGCGGCAACTATATAAAAGCTTCTTAATTCTCAACTGAGAGAGAGAACTTTTTTTATTTTATTTTATAACCTTCGTCGAGAAGCGGACCCGATTGGAAGTTTACGACTACCAATATTCAACTATATAACCTTGTAATTTTGAACGCAATCCAGAAGAGAAGGAAACTCCTGAATCAAGTATTGGGAGAAATGTGCCTTCGTGGAGGACTTTTTGATAGAACTAACCCACATTTGCGTTACATGGCGAGGAAATCCACGAAACAATCCCACGGTTAGACCGACGTCAAGGGGCTCTAACCCATGATCCATCTACCACTGAGGATATTTCACATTAGAACTGTAGTCGGTGTGAGTCGGGTGCGGAATTCGTATCGACCAGCTATCGCTGGGATTGGAGCTTGGGTCTCTTCAGTGGAGGGCGAGAACTTTATTCCCTGAACCACATGTAGAACTATGCTTTTTATTTTATAACCGACGATGAACATTTTTCATGGAGTTTTCAAATTAGAGAATTATTTGTTTTGGAGCTGTAATTGTGAACTATTTTTGCTCAATTTTGAAAAATCCTTTTTTACAGTATTTGCTTAAAGTTTTCCCCTCGCCATTTGTTTTCAAAACATTCACATTTGAATTGTTTCAAAAGAAAGTTTTTATCATGTATATAGCTGGAATATTTCTGAATTAGAAAATTGTATTAATTTTGCAATTTTCATATTTATAACATGCTTTAAAATTAAAAATAAAAGATGTGTCAAAAGAAAAATTTTCTCCATACATTTCTTACAGTTATTTATTTATCAGAACGTAATTTTAGTCAATTAACATTTTTCGGTCTCTGTTTCACAAAAATATACTAAAGTTAAAATCGAAGTGAATAAAGCACAGATCAAACGCAGAAATGGGCATATTACAGTTTCGGCCTTTTAGGCAAGCACTTTCCTCAGTGTCTAAACACCAAATGACAGTAGAAAAGTAAAAAGACAAGTTGGAACAAGACAATAGAACGAAGATTCATAAGAAACAGGCATGGGCAGATTTTGCGGGAACCCCAAAGTGCAGAAGGTTAAATCAAAGTACGTTTCCATACATGTGAGTAAGGGTGGGATACTAGAAAGAACATTATGACTATATTATTAGAATTTTTCAAAATATGGAGTGATTCACAGAAATCAAGTTCGATAGATGATGAGCTGTGTTAAAAGATTTCAGAAGAAGAAAATTCAAATTTTATTTCATTTTATGACCGTCGTTAAACAGCGGACCCAATTTTGGGTTTACGACTACTAATGTTTGATAGAACTAACCCACATTTGCGTTACATTGAGAGGGAAACCTCCCAAAATTAGCCTGACGGCAAGGGGACTCTAACCCATAATCCGTCTACCATTGAAGATATTTTACGTCAGCACTGTGGTCGGTGTGAGCCATGTGTGGAATTCGTATCGACCAGCCATCCCTGGGAATCAAACCCGGTTCACCTCATTGGAAGGTGAACGCTCTATCCTAGGAGCCATCAAGGCTCCTAATTACTGTATTATTTTAAACAGAATTATTTTCTTGAGCTGTATAGTGGATCAACCTTTCTAAGAAATAACTGACAGCACAACTTCTTTAGCAGTTATTTTCCTGCAGGTAATAGCAGTAAAAACAGAAATCAGAATTCTTTTCTTGAGCTGTATAGTGGATCAACCTTTCTAAGAAATAACTGACATCACAACTTCTTTAGCAGTTATTTTCCTGCAGGTAATAGTAAATTAACAGAAGAGCTGTAAAAACAGAAATCAGTTTTTTTTTCTTGAGCTGTATAGTGGATCAACCTTTCTAAGAAATAACTGACATCACAACTTCTTTAGCAGTTATTTTCCTGCGGGTAATAGTAAATTAACAGAAGAGCTGTAAAAACAGAAATTAGAATTCTTTTCTTGAGCTGTATAGTGGATCAACCTTTCTAAGAAATAACTGACAGCACAACTTCTTTAGCAGTTATTTTCCTGCAGGTAATAGTAAATTAACACAAGAGCAGTAAAAACAGAAATTAGAATTCTTTTCTTGAGCTGTATAGTGGATCAACCTTTCTAAGAAACAACTGACATCACAACTTTTTTAGCAGTTATTTTCCTGCAGGTAATAGTAAATTAACAGAAGAGCAGTAAAAACAGAAATTAGAATTCTTTTCTTGAGCTGTATAGTGGATCAACCTTTCTATAAAATAACTGACAGCATAACTGACAGTGGATCAACCTTTCTAAGAAATAACTGACATCACAACTTCTTTAGCAGTTATTTTCCTGCAGGTAATAGTAAATTAACAGAAGAGCAGTAAAAACAGAAATCAGAATTCTTTTCTTGAGCTGTATAGTGGATCAACCTTTCTAAGAAATAACTGACATCACAACTTCTTTAGCATTTATTTTCCTGCAGGTAATAGTAAATTAACAGAAGAGCAGTAAAAACAGAAATTAGAATTCTTTTCTTGAGCTGTATAGTGGATCAACCTTTCTATAAAATAACTGACAGCACAACTTCTTTAGCAGTTATTTTCCTGCAGGTAATAGTAAATTAACAGAAGAGCAGTAAAAACAGAAATCAGAATTCTTTTCATGAGCTGTATAGTGGATCAACCTTTCTAAGAAATAACTGACAGCACAACTTCTTTAGCAGTTATTTTCCTGCAGGTAATAGTAAATTAACAGAAGAGCAGTAAAAACAGAAATCAGAATTCTTTTCTTGAGCTGTATAGTGGATCAACCTGTCTAAGAAATAACTGACAGCACAACTTCTTTAGCAGTTATTTTCCTGCAGGTAATAGTAAATTAACAGAAGAGCAGTAAAGACAGAAATCAGAATTCTTTTCTTGAACTGTATAGTGGATCAACCTTTCTAAGAAATAACTGACAGCACAACTTCTTTAGGAGTTATTTTCCTGCAGGTAATAGTAAATTAACAGAAGAGCAGTAAAAACAGAAATTAGAATTTATTAAACGTTCGCGCAAGCTGTATAATGGACGGGGGGGGAAAAAGTAAGGAACACAGTGCAACTTCAGTAGAAGTTGTTTTCCTGAAATAATCGTAATTTAACAAAGGAGCAATATAAACGGAAATTAGAATTCATTAAATGTTTTCTCGAGCTGTAGTATGGATCCGCCTTTCAGCATAAAAAATAAAACGGTCGCGTAACTTCTGTAGAAGGTAGAAGTTGTTTTCCTGCAGTAATAGTAACTTAACAAAAGAACAATATAAACTGAAATTTGAATTCATTAAATGTAACACAAGCTGTATATTGGATCTGCCTTTACAAGAAAAGCAAGAGAAAAAAAAAAAAAAAAAAAAAAAAAAAAAAAAAAAAAAAAGAAAGAAAGAAAAAAGAAGGGGAAAAAATTGCACAGCGCTATTTTCGTAGAAATTGTTTTCCTGCAGTAATACAATAAATAAATGTTCACACAAGCTGTATAATGGATCTGCCTTTACAAAAAAGCAAAAGTATAAAAAATTAAAAAATAGGAAAAGGAAGAAAAAAAAGAAAAAAAAGACAACTTCTGTAGAAGTTGTTTTCCTGCAGTAATAGTACCTCATTTAACAGAGAAGCAATATCAACAGAAACTAGAATTCATTAAATCAAGTTGCTGAGTGCATCCGCCTTTCACTTAAGCATAAAAAATAAAATTAAAATAATAAATAAAATTAAAATAATAAATAAAATAAAAATTTAAAAAAATAAAAATAAATAAATAAATAAAAAAAACTGTAATGGAACTTCTGTGGAAGTTGTTTTCCTGCGGTAATTGTAACTTAACAGAAGAGCTATCTAAACAAAAATTAGAATTCATTAAATGTATATTCGAGCTGTAGAGTGGATACGCCTTTCTAAGAAAGAATAAAAAACTGACCGAGTAACTTCTGTAGAAGTTGTTTTCCTGCGGTAATTGTAACTTAACAGAAGAGCTATCTAAACAAAAATTAGAATTCATTAAATGTATATTCGAGCTGTAGAGTGGATACGCCTTTCTAAGAAAGAATAACAAACTGACCGAGTAACTTCTGTAGAAGTTGTTTTCCTGCGGTAATTGTAACTTAACAGAAGAGCTATCTAAACAAAAATTAGAATTCATTAAATGTATATTCGAGCTGTAGAGTGGATACGCCTTTCTAAGAAAGAATAAAAAACTGACCGAGTAACTTCTGTAGAAGTTGTTTTCCTGCGGTAATTGTAACTTAACAGAAGAGCTATCTAAACAAAAATTAGAATTCATTAAATGTATATTCGAGCTGTAGAGTGGATACGCCTTTCTAAGAAAGAATAACAAACTGACCGAGTAACTTCTGTAGAAGTTGTTTTCCTGCGGTAATTGTAACTTTACAGAAGAGCTATCTAAACAAAAATTAGAATTCATTAAATGTATATTCGAGCTGTAGAGTGGATACGCCTTTCTAAGAAAGAATAAAAAACTGACCGAGTAACTTCTGTAGAAGTTGTTTTCCTGCGGTAATTGTAACTTAACAGAAGAGCTATCTAAACAAAAATTAGAATTCATTAAATGTATATTCGAGCTGTAGAGTGGATACGCCTTTCTAAGAAAGAATAAAAAACTGACCGAGTAACTTCTGTAGAAGTTGTTTTCCTGCGGTAATTGTAACTTTACAGAAGAGCTATCTAAACAAAAATTAGAATTCATTAAGTGTATATTCGAGCTGTAGAGTGGATACGCCTTTCTAAGAAAGAATAAAAAACTGACCGAGTAACTTCTGTAGAAGTTGTTTTCCTGCGGTAATTGTAACTTAACAGAAGAGCTATCTAAACAAAAATTAGAATTCATTAAATGTATATTCGAGCTGTAGAGTGGATACGCCTTTCTAAGAAAGAATAAAAAACTGACCGAGTAACTTCTGTAGAAGTTGTTTTCCTGCGGTAATTGTAACTTAACAGAAGAGCTATCTAAACAAAAATTAGAATTCATTAAATGTATATTCGAGCTGTAGAGTGGATACGCCTTTCTAAGAAAGAATAAAAAACTGACCGAGTAACTTCTGTAGAAGTTGTTTTCCTGCGGTAATTGTAACTTAACAGAAGAGCTATCTAAACAAAAATTAGAATTCATTAAATGTATATTCGAGCTGTAGAGTGGATACGCCTTTCTAAGAAAGAATAAAAAACTGACCGAGTAACTTCTGTAGAAGTTGTTTTCCTGCGGTAATTGTAACTTAACAGAAGAGCTATCTAAACAAAAATTAGAATTCATTAAATGTATATTCGAGCTGTAGAGTGGATACGCCTTTCTAAGAAAGAATAAAAAACTGACCGAGTAACTTCTGTAGAAGTTGTTTTCCTGCGGTAATTGTAACTTAACAGAAGAGCTATCTAAACAAAAATTAGAATTCATTAAATGTATATTCGAGCTGTAGAGTGGATACGCCTTTCTAAGAAAGAATAAAAAACTGACCGAGTAACTTCTGTAGAAGTTGTTTTCCTGCGGTAATTGTAACTTTACAGAAGAGCTATCTAAACAAAAATTAGAATTCATTAAGTGTATATTCGAGCTGTAGAGTGGATACGCCTTTCTAAGAAAGAATAAAAAACTGACCGAGTAACTTCTGTAGAAGTTGTTTTCCTGCGGTAATTGTAACTTAACAGAAGAGCTATCTAAACAAAAATTAGAATTCATTAAATGTATATTCGAGCTGTAGAGTGGATACGCCTTTCTAAGAAAGAATAAAAAACTGACCGAGTAACTTCTGTAGAAGTTGTTTTCCTGCGGTAATTGTAACTTAACAGAAGAGCTATCTAAACAAAAATTAGAATTCATTAAATGTATATTCGAGCTGTAGAGTGGATACGCCTTTCTAAGAAAGAATAAAAAACTGACAGAGTAACTTCTGTAGAAGTTGTTTTCCTGCGGTAATTGTAACTTAACAGAAGAGCTATCTAAACAAAAATTAGAATTCTTTAAATGTATATTCGAGCTGTAGAGTGGATACGCCTTTCTAAGAAAGAATAACAAACTGACCGAGTAACTTCTGTAGAAGTTGTTTTCCTGCGGTAATTGTAACTTTACAGAAGAGCTATCTAAACAAAAATTAGAATTCATTAAATGTATATTCGAGCTGTAGAGTGGATACGCCTTTCTAAGAAAGAATAAAAAACTGACCGAGTAACTTCTGTAGAAGTTGTTTTCCTGCGGTAATTGTAACTTAACAGAAGAGCTATCTAAACAAAAATTAGAATTCATTAAATGTATATTCGAGCTGTAGAGTGGATACGCCTTTCTAAGAAAGAATAAAAAACTGACCGAGTAACTTCTGTAGAAGTTGTTTTCCTGCGGTAATTGTAACTTAACAGAAGAGCTATCTAAACAAAAATTAGAATTCATTAAATGTATATTCGAGCTGTAGAGTGGATACGCCTTTCTAAGAAAGAATAAAAAACTGACCGAGTAACTTCTGTAGAAGTTGTTTTCCTGCGGTAATTGTAACTTAACAGAAGAGCTATCTAAACAAAAATTAGAATTCATTAAATGTATATTCGAGCTGTAGAGTGGATACGCCTTTCTAAGAAAGAATAAAAAACTGACCGAGTAACTTCTGTAGAAGTTGTTTTCCTGCGGTAATTGTAACTTAACAGAAGAGCTATCTAAACAAAAATTAGAATTCATTAAATGTATATTCGAGCTGTAGAGTGGATACGCCTTTCTAAGAAAGAATAAAAAACTGACCGAGTAACTTCTGTAGAAGTTGTTTTCCTGCGGTAATTGTAACTTAACAGAAGAGCTATCTAAACAAAAATTAGAATTCATTAAATGTATATTCGAGCTGTAGAGTGGATACGCCTTTCTAAGAAAGAATAAAAAACTGACCGAGTAACTTCTGTAGAAGTTGTTTTCCTGCGGTAATTGTAACTTAACAGAAGAGCTATCTAAACAAAAATTAGAATTCATTAAATGTATATTCGAGCTGTAGAGTATATACGCCTTTCTAAGAAAGAATAAAAAACTGACCGAGTAACTTCTGTAGAAGTTGTTTTTCTGCGGTAATTGTAACTTTACAGAAAAGCAATATTTACAGATATAAAAATCATTATTTATTTTTTTTTTCAGCTGTTGCCATTCCACAAATGCATTAAAAAAAACTGGCCACCTAATTCTATTTAAAAGTTGTTTTCTTGAGGATGTTTGTATTTTATCATGAAACAAAGTCAATAAAATTGAACATAATTCTTATTAACTGTGAAGGAGATATTTCATTCTTTGAAAAACTCGTTTTCGTACAAGCAGTTTTCTTACAGAAGTAATAATAACGCGCAGAAGAAAGTTACACATCAATGAAAATTAACTACTTTATGGTTGATTTTTTAAGCCTCAACTGCCTCGTGAAATAATCTTTTTTTTATTTAATTTACCCAATTTCTGGGTTCACGCCTACTGATATTAGCCTTGTAATTTTGAACCCATTCCAGAAGACAAGGGAACTCCTGGGTCAAGTATTGGGAGAATTTTTACCTTCGTGGAAGACTCTTTAGTGGAACTAACTGTTACATGGAGAGGAAAACCACGCAAATTATCCACGGTTTACCCAACGGCAGGGGGACTCTAGCCATGATCCGTCTACTACTAAGGATATTTCACGTCAGCACTGTGGTCAGTGAGAACCGCATGCGGAATTCGCATCGACTTAGCATCGCCGGGACTCGAGCCTGGTACACCTCATTGGAATGCTAACCCTCTATCCCCTGAGCCCCAGGGCTCTAATTTTTTTCAATAATATGCTGTTTTATAATTGTGGTGATTTTTAAAAGCTGTTCATGCATGTAAAATAAAGATTTGGTTATGCTTAGCCAGCACCCACTGTGTTACATTACATTTCTTGTGTATTACACACGTCATACTCATTTTCCATTCCTCAGGGATTATTTCCTGATCCCAAATTGCTTTTAATAAGTTGTGTATGTGGGCGAATCACAAGAATCATTAACCTATATGTCTTCAAACTTTTCTTATAAATATATAACATAATAAGCGAAAATTAATTCTAATAAAATTACAGGAATAAGTATGCATTACTAACTTCAAGATACGTACAGTTTTGATCGCGAGTAACTTGCTTTTGGCTTTCATTTCTTATTTCAATCCTACAGTTGACAACTTTTCATGAGTGTCGCTTAGAGTGTTTAACATACTTTTTTTTTCAATATGTATTCTGTTTAAAAAAAAAAACTGAAAATCACTAAAAACATAATTTAGTAGCTCAGCCGTACCATCATATTTTCTTGAATGATATTTTTCGTGAATATTGACGTTTGCTAACACTTAAAGTTTGTCGCCAAATATTGCCACGTCAAACCGTAACCATCGAAAATTGAAAAAAAAAAAAAAAAAAAAGATATACAATCTTCTGCGAGTTACAAGTTAAACTAACAATACAAGTTTGTTCTACTTTGAATAAGCTTTTGGAATATCACTATACTACGTTTCACTTTAAGTTGGCACTGAAGGGAAGGGTAGGGAATGTAATACTTCGCCTTTGAAAAGTAGTTCTTCGCTATTTTGGAATTAATTGCAGTTTAAATGCGCGTATAAATATAAATAAATGTTGTATAATAAGAAAAGTGTATCTTGAAACATGTATTAGAAGTTTTTCATGTTTAAATGTATTTAACTTATAAATACCTTCTCAGTAAAGCGAATGTACAAAGAAGAAGGAGGTGTTTTAGTTTGGCGCTGAATTAGTTTTCAAGGCCAAGGAAATTGCCGCGCGTTGGCCATGTTTTTACACTGGTCAGCCAGCTCTTTCCATTATCCTTGCCTTTGCTTAAGTGTCCTATCTCTTGTGTAGTTCTTATTTCGCTTTCTTTCACTCGCATAGCTTAATTGTTCTTTTGCTTTGTTTTTTATTAGTTATTAACTGTTAATCAATTATTTTTACAATGCTAATTTACAATTTGTTGTTTTTTACTAGCTATTTATTGTTAGCTCGTTTTTTATTGTTATTAATCTTTTTTTTCTTTTTTTTGCATTAATTGTTAATTTTTTGTTGCGATTCCTTGTTAGATTTTTTTCTTCTTTTTTTGTTGCTCATTACTAAATGTTAGCATGTTTTTTTTTGTTAGTTTGTATTATTTTGTAACTTATTAATCGATAGCTTTTTTTCTTTTGTAAGTTATTAATCTTTAGCTTGCTTAAATATATTTCAGCAAGCAAATATATTTTTTAAAAAATTACTTTTGTAGTAAAAAAAAACTTTTCTGAAAAAAAAATTTTGAATTTTTTATTTATAAAAAAAAGAACAGTATATTAAAAAACATAAGTATGATATTTTTCATGATCAATGATTTCCTGCCTATGTTGACTTTTTTCCCTCACAAAACATCAAAGTGGGATAAATTAATGTAAATTAATCTTCAAAAAAAAAGTTGCATATAAATATATAAAACAAAGTATTTCTGAGCATCTTTGCATTTTTTTTTTTTTTTCTTAACTTAGATTTAAGAATAAAAAGATCTTTTTAAATACATATTTTTTTTCTGTTGTTAAGTTTCGTTTAGTTAAAAAATCATAAGAAAATTAATAAGAAAATCTTCTTTTTAAAAACCATAATAAGTAAAATCAGTTGACAACTAGTATCTTAAAATAATAATTAAATCTAAAAAATCGTGTTCGTTTCTGTATTCTGTTAAAAATTTTAGTAAGATTTTCGGTTTCAAAAAGAAAATCGTATTTCGTTTTCTTTAACGCTAATACTGGCCACTTTCTCTCCTTTTTTTTCTACCTCATCCCCCAACCGACTTAAAGAGTAACCCAGTTTCCATGACAACGGCTGTAATCTGGTCTGCCAACCCTTCTCTCCAGTGCCAACTTAAGGTGGAATGAAGTATAACATAAAACTCGCAGAATTGGATTGTATACCTTTTTTTTTTTCAATTTTCGATGGTTACGGTTTGACGTTTATAAGAAAAGTTTGAAGACATACGTTAATGATTCCTGAGATTCGTCCATATAGGTTATTTTTAGGTTTTTAGAACCAGATGATAATTTTTACTGCAAAATGATACATATAATTTAAAGTTAAAGCATTTCTTCGAATTTTTGAGCACTTAAACTGCATTTTTTTAAAATTCAAATGAGCTTCGAAAACATCCTAAAATGGAACACTTCCTTCTACACACAGACGCTCTTTTGTTTAGCACTTACACTAAATATTCCCCTATTTAAATAGCTTTTGGATGAACAACGATAAACTCTTACGTCTCTCTTCGCTTGCATCTCTTTATTATCGGCATGTTATTTAGCAGTTAAAACTTTTGACGAGTACTGCCGTTTGACAATTTTGTCCGTGATTTCAAAATGAAAAATCAATTTGTGTTGTATCAATTGAGTAATAAGGGTCACACCTGATGCAAATTTCCAATAACTTTCTTTTTTCTGGCAAATTATAAACAGGGAACAAAAAAAGGTTTCATGTGCTACTCTTTATCCAATAACAATTTTCTTTTTAAAAATTAATCTTTTTTTATATTTTTTGTAATTTAAGTTTTATTAATATCTTTCGTTTGACTTTTGAGATTATTCGTTTCATAAAAAAAATATGTTTTTCTCAAAATTCTGCGGTATGTTACCCGGCACAACTTTTGAAATAGCATTTTAGAAACATTACATTTGAAACGTGTTTCTTTAAATTAACGTTGTCTCATTTCTAATATTTTATTACAGCCTAGCAAAAGAAATGGAGCACGCTAAATTTTGGTAGATTTTTTTCAATACCATAGTTTGTCTCTTTAGCGCGCCTTTTCAAAACAAATTTCTAAACTAAAATCGTACTTTTTAACGACCTCTTCATAAATTTGTTACAATAAGAGTTGCAATATGGAAGCTGCAACTTATTTTTCTTAAATAATCTTGAGTTTAAGAATTATTAATTAAATTTAAAGGCATACATGAAATATCTTAATCTCCTTTAAATCTTTATTACAGAGAAAAGAAGCTATAAAAGATGTACTTAAAGATGGAAAAAATCGGAAGAGAGTAATCAACCAGTGATACTTCCTGTATATTTTCTACAATGCTTCATTTAAGATTCCCAAACCGAATGCACCGCTTAATTAAATTATGCAAACATTATCTAACTTAATTACATATCTCATCCCCCAAAACACGTTCAAAACCGTGATTAAGTTCCGTTCGCGTTAATTCAAATTAATTGCAGTAATAATTTTTGGCATGCCTTCCTCCTGAAATTCTTCCATTTAACGAACAATCATCTTCTTATGGCGCAAAATCGTAGTCCTTTAGATCGCCAAATCAAATTCCAGTCACCCCTTCATCTTACTACGTCCCCTACCCCACCCGAAGTTTATTTTGCCGAGTCGTATTACAACTCTATCCAGAAATGCAATTTTCTAACTGCACATTAACGCATTATTTCTCTCCTTTTGTTTTGCTTTTGAGAACTCAATTAAGAGCATATAAGTATCGTCATCGTCATTAAGACTGGGGGGGATTTGAGGGGGAATGCAGGCCCTACGAGGCCCCACGTCAAATTACATTCCAAACTTAATTGGGTTGCACGTCGCCAGAGCACTTTTGAAAGTAGAGTTGAGGTGATTAAAAGTAGAAATCTCCGTAAGGGATAGGGCAACCCCTTTAGACTTTAAAAGGAAATATGCACACTATGCTAGCTAACCAAATTTAAGATTACGTCTTTGGACTGACGTTTCTTTAAAGCTGGAAGAGAGGGAATGTTTTAATTCCGAAGAGATTAATGCTCACTCGTTGAGGACGTATCATACGAGGCGAAATTCTTATAGCCGGTCCCATCAGGAAGTAGCAGTCGTGAATAATGAAACATCGCCATTTTCCTTCATGTATATAAACCCCTCCAGCCCTAAATGCAAATCAAAGCTTTGTAGAGAGTTTTAAGATTAATAACAATATGGTTTGAATAAAATAATTTTCAAATTACTGTAAGAAATTGTGCTGGTTTATAATTGTGAACAAATCAGCGAGGAATCAATAATAGCAAACCCCAATAAAAATTTAATAATAAGATATAAACAATAAATCAAAAAGAAGAAATCAGAACAGGAATTTTTATAATTGCATGCAAATCAGAAACAGCATTTAGCAATGTAAGATGACTAAAGGGATACAAATTAAACATTTATCAATAACAGCAATAAGCAATAGAAATTTAACTTTAAGAAGTTTAATAATAATTGAACAATAATAGAAATTTAATAATAAATCCTTAACAGAAATTTGGTATGGAAGTTTGATAATTGTGATTCGTATAAAAATCATAACAATAAATAAGAGTGACATGGTTTATTGATGCTTTCAGCTTAAACTTAACTACTTGTCACAGGACTATGAAATCGCTTTCGGGATTAAGAATAGATGATTCCGTATATATAACCATTCTGATTCCGTAACAGAACCATTTCTATTGAATTGTTTATCCTTGATACCTTGATACCAAACCATCCTGGTTCAACTCATTCTCAATGCCAAAAAGTAAAAAAAATAAAAAATATAATAATAATAATAAATAATTAAACCCCGACTTCTCTTGACTTAGATTGACTAGTTTTTAGACTTAGCTTCATAGCATATTTCCAGATCCTAATCATAGATTGTCCAGTTTTAGCCTAGGGATATTTTTCCAGGTCCAAATCTTAGATGGACTAGTTCCTAATCTTAGCATAGGGATATTTCCAGGTCCAAGTCACAGAATGATTAGTTCCTAGACTTAATGTTCAATAAAAGTTCTAATCCAGGACAACGTCAACCCTAGAGCTGAAAGGAAAGAGAGTTTATGGTATACGGAACACGGGTCAGAGTTTGAAAATAAGCAACTTTCCAGACCTGCTGATTCTATCAATGAAATGAAATGCAACCACAAAATTAGTAGCAATAAATCGG
This sequence comes from Parasteatoda lunata, assembly GCA_949128135.1. NCBI lineage: Eukaryota > Metazoa > Arthropoda > Arachnida > Araneae > Theridiidae > Parasteatoda > Parasteatoda lunata. The sequence continues at coordinate 122,520,840 of OX421971.1, forward strand.
TTGTGGTTGCCAAACATTTACATGGTGGACACTGCAAGGACGCTTGGATGGTGTGATGACCACCCTTAAATTTGGTAATAGGTTTTAATTGTAATAAAAAAGTAAACAACTCATAAAATATTTCATTAAAGGAGAAATGCTACTCATTTGCTTAGGACAAACGTAAAAAACCGACATATTATTATTGTCACAAATAATGCTAAACTAATTTTGGTAATATAGGTATTAAATGGAATTAAAAAAGCTACGTACTAAGAAGCAAAGCTAATGAAAAAATGTTTCTAATCCGCTCAAGTAAAACGTAAAAATTCGCAATACTTTTATTGACCCCAATGATTCTAAATTAATGTTGGTGATAGGCACTATAGGTATTATGATAATTGGTGCAGTTTTAAAAGGTACCAAATAAAATAATACAGAAGTAAAGTATAATAAATATATATTTAGTACTTATTAAAACTGTGCCAATACTACGCAGTTTTAATACAAACACTGTAAAAAGAGATTTTCTACGGCTCCAAAAAAGGGCCTGAAAAAATTGCCTGATTGTGGTAAATTTTTACTATCATGAATTGGCCTCGAGCAACAACATTATGCTAAATGATACTGAATACAGTTATCTCTTTATTTTGATGGGATAAACTGCTAAAAACGTTTTTTCCTAAATCTACCTATGTAAATCCACCGGAAATAGCAAAAACTAATATTAAGTAAGACAAATAATTGAATTATTTTAACTTTATTAATTGTGTTGGTAAATGTCTTTCAGTTTTTTGCATGATTTCGTAGTCTTGTTCAGTATTGATTTATAGATCATTGACTTTTTTTACCCTACGAAGAACGAAAATTCAGCTAGTTGCTATTAATTATTATAACTTGAAGTTATTCTGGGTTTTTATTTCCGTATAGTTAAATGACAATGATTGGTTGATTCAGATGTCGGGGAGCAAGTTTAATCAAAACATCACTAAACAGATAACGAACCCCTCTTTATAACATCTCTTCTAAATTCTAAGCCACGATTTTCATTGAACGACTCTCTGAGCGTTCAATCATAGCTCCAAAATCCAATCTACGGCAGTTGAGCTTTGATCTTGTACTTTGTTTACCACAGAGCTAACAAAAAAGATTATTTGTGGTACATGAAACATGAGTTAAGGTTCAATTGACATTCTTTAGTTGATAATCCTCAATTGCTTATACTGGGTGTTTGTTTCATATTAATCAAATGACGATGAGTATGTGCTTCTGACATAATAGAACTTCTTTTCAGGTTTAATTAAGACATCGCATAATAGATAAATAACTTTATTTCGTCTTTATAGCATCTCTTTTAAATTCCAAACTACGATTTTCTTTTAACGTATGTTCCTTGAGCTTGGCGACATGGCCCAATCAATCCCAATTATAATTCTTAAGTTGAAGTTTTGAACCTGTTCCAAACCAACAACCGAGCTTACTTAAAGTCCTTTTTTGACGTTTCTACTTCGATTAATATATTAACAAAATGTTCTTGGATAAAGCTATAATAACTGTATATTTTGAAAACTAAATCTTCTGTGTTTTTGTGGAAAATATTGACGTTTAGGGAAAAAAATTATGAGTGAAGAGCAATAGTGGAAGTTGACACGAGGAGCGAGCAGACAGCGGATGTGCATTTCAATAAAATTCGTGTTAATAAAATTACTCTTCTCCACTAATAAATGCGATTCAATGACTCAACCGAGAATCTTTTTCAATTTGTGGTCAGTCCCCTTTTAACGAATGCTTCTTTCCCCTCAAACCATCTATTGGCATTTGGGACGAGCACATTTGCAATAAGAACACCATCTGTGCCTAGCCTTGGCGCTTGTGTAAGACGATCTTGGCTATCGACGCAATTTATCTTGGACAAATAGACGGGGTTAAGGATTTAGAAGCTGGGAGAGAAGGTGTTAATTTCGCGAACGTAGCACCCTCCACCTCACCCCTCCAGTCATCTCCACCATCTCTTTCTGTCCCTCGCAGTAATATCGGGATCCTTGGAATGATTGGGGGGTTGGGGGGTTACCAGGAGCTGGAAATAGATGCTACCAATAATGAAGCCAGAAGATTGAGCCTAGATTCTCAATTCCCAGTTGATTTGGGGACAATTTCTGGAGCTACTGGAGCCCTCAGGCACGTTGAATGGGATAGAGTTGGCGATACTTTTCCACAGCCCTTGTGTCAATTTGCCTCTTCTTTTTTTTTTCTCGCCATTCTTATTCTTGGTGATCTATTTTATATATGTACTTTGGGGTGATTCCGTATATTAGCCGCATTGTCTGCCAAAATGAGGAGTCGATGCTAGTCAAACGAAGGATAATGAAGATGTAGATGGTACAAAGATGAATTTTGACCGCAAATTAAGGGTGTAGTTAAATGCGGAAACTTTCAAAAAGTGAATCAATAATGAAATTCCAAAATTCAATATAAAAATGATAGAAAGCTGTATTATTCGAAAGTATTATTCAATATATATATATTATTCGAATTGAAAATTTCGAAACAGAAATAAAACGAGAATTCAAGAGAAGAAAAAAAGTGTATTTATGTAATAGTTTACATAGAAAATAGCAAACCCTTTCTCTTTCGCTGATATGATAGTCAAATAACATGCATTTAATTGTTTTCGGTTACTGTTTGGATAATTGAAAAAGATTTTATTAAAATTCTCAAACACAAAGACTATGTTACTGTGAATGAGCAAAATTGGTTGGTGATGACTTCCACCGGTGAATGTTGACAATCACATAGTCGCTTTGGTATATGTCCGAAATATATAATAGGTTTAGTTAAGTGCCACTGCCCGGTATACATTTGCTTTTTTTTTTTTTTTTTTTTAAGGTCAAGTGCCACTGCCCATTATTTTAAATGATGTGAAAAAATTTATAATTTTTATAATTAACATTTTTTTCCGTTTCTTAGGAAAAATGATTGTATCGTATCTACCACTACAATTATGCAATTCCTATTCACTAGTATATAGCACATGTTAACTAGATTCTAACAGGAGGCACTCTTTGATAGTTGACAGTTAACATTGTTGGTAGCCTTTCTTCACAATTGTGACAGTCGGACGTGCACTGAAAGCTCCTACCTTAGCAGAAACGCTCACTTTGATATGAACACACCAACTTTGATGAATGGAACACAGTGAACAGTTGACCTGCTATTTGTTACTACGACATTGTCCTTCTTTAAACTGTTGCTATTCAGTCTCGATCACAAACAACGAAGGTCTGTATGCACTCTACTGTTAATAGCATCATAGGAGAAACCAAGCACACTACCTTGATCTTAATATAGTCTTCATGACTAGCGCTCAATGATCTTAATAAAGCTATCCCGGTGTCTCACAAAACAACAATGAATCACCATGACCCTTTATCGAATTCTATCCCTTATAAAATTCTGGTGAGGGAGTATTGCAACTCAGCTACCACTACAATTATTCAATTCCAATTTGCTAGTATAACATGTTAATTCGAGTCTATCTGAAGGTACCTGTGGATAGATGACGGTTGATATTTTCGGTATCTAAGCCTTAAATTGATGAATAGCCTTTTTTTCGTCAGAAAGTTTCTTGATATAAACCAGTTTTATAATTGATCGCAATATACTATCATTCATCTTAATAGTTTTAGTAGTAGTAGCAGAATAGTACTTTATTTGCGTAGCGCTAGTGCTGCACGATGTAATAGTTTCAGAAAGGACCACTAGGTCTAAATTATACCCCATACTGCCTATATACCAACTGCGATTTACTTCATTTACTGCACTTATTCCGAAACATAATATTCTTGAATTTTTTATTTTTTTTAGTTAATTTTCAAATCATTGTCTGTAAGCCAACTGCGATTGATTTCATTAACTACACTTATTCTAAAACATGAAATTATTCATTCATTTTTCTTTACTTTTTAACTAATTTTCAAAGCACTGCCTATTAACTAATTGCGATTTACTTCAGTAACTGCACTTATTGCAAAACATAATATTCTTGCGTTTTTCTTTATTTTTTAATTAATTTCAAATCACTGCCTGTAAGCCAACTGCGATTTATTTCATTAACTGCACTTATTCCAAAACATAAAAATTAAAAATTTTAACATATTATTAAACATATTCTTTTAATTTTTAATTAATTTTTAAATTCTTATTAACCAAGTGTGATTTACTTCATTAACCAAAACGTAAAAATAATCTTGTATTTGTCTTTCTTTTTTTTAAAAATTAATTTTCGAAACACTATCTAGAAACAATTACAACTGCTACTCTTTCAATTGCATTCATTCTAAAATACAAAAATATTCCTGTTTTTATTATTGTTATAAATTTTAAAAAACATTGCGAATAAATCAACTACTTGCTTTTATCAATTGCGCTCATTTCAAAGCATAAAAATATCCCTGATTTTTTTTTCCAGCATAAGAGAGAGAATATATTGAAATGGCCAATTTTTCTCCCTCTCCAAACGACAAGTTCCAACCCTCGGGGACATTCGAAATGACTTCGAAACCGAACGTGAAAAGGGAGAACAAACCTGTTTCACCCTCTCTCACTAAACAAAAACCAAAACAATTTTTTTTCTTCTCTTTCCCAGAAAATCTTCCTCTCGGACTTCATCTCTTCTTAGAGGAAAAATAAAAAATGGCTCCGGGGATTGACCAGTCACGTGTGCATTCGAACCCTAAATATTCCTCTCCCCTGCTGAGGTATAGCCTGGGGAACATTCAGAACAAGTTGGAAATTGCACTTCTAAATTGAAGGGACATTCCTTCTCGCTGGCCATTTTATAGAGAGAAAAAAATAAGGAATGCAAGAATACGGTCAGTGCGAAAATAAGCGGCCCCAGGTCAAACGCAACCATCGCAGCAGAGAATTTTTTCCTTCAATTTCGTAGAACTCTCCACAGAAAAAAATTTTTTTTGATAGGAAGTTTTTTTCTCTTCTTTTTTTATTTTATAATCATTTCTTAAAATAGGTTTCATAGTAACCTTTTATTAAACTCTTGTTTGAAAAAGGCGTTTAATTTTCTTGAACACCATGTACAACACAGCAACTGACCCACTGCTTGACCAAGCATCTAAAAGCTTTATTGCCATAGACTACTTCCTCTTAGTTTATTTTGTGACTGCTGCATAAAAATGCGCTTACTGTTTTATAGTTATGGACATTATTTAATAATAGCGCGAAAAGCAAATTTCAAAAATTGCGTAGTATAAATTCCTTTTCATATGAATCATTTTAATTGGTTATGCTTTCTAGACAGAGAGCCGTAAGAGACTTCTCGTTCGAACTCAACTGTCGATGGGGTGGAGACAAGGATGGAAGTGTGGTGAATTGCGGATTTTCATTCGATTCGGCAGAATCTTTCGAAACTTGTAAAATACAAGGATGTCATCCAATCAAAATTCGAGGTATAAATTGTGCTATATTTTAGATTTCTTACTAAATCTTACCAAGAGCCGTGGTGGCTCATGGGATAGAGTGCTCACCTTCCAATGAGGACGAATACCATTCATCGCTAGTCTATACAAATTACGCATTCGGTTGAGAGTCCTCTTGTCATCGGGTTAACTATGGGAGGTTTTCAGGGTTTACCTCTTCATGTAACTCAAATTCAGATAGTTCCATCAAAAAGTCCTCCATGAAGGCAGATTTCTCCCAATACTTGATCCAGGAGTTCCCTTGTCTTCTAGATTGGATTCGAAAATACAAGGCTACGGAATTTGCCCCCCCCCCGAAAAAAATTTGGGTTGCTGTTCAACGATGGTTATAAGACTTGTCCCGGGACTGTGAAATCGCTTTCCGAATAGGAATAAGAATAGATGCCGTGTTGTTTCAGATGATAAAGCATTCACCTTCCAACAAGGTGAAGCAGGTTCAAATCCCAGCGATGGCTGGTCGATACGAATTCTGCATCCTTTTTGCACCGACCACGGTGCTGACCCAAAATATCCTCAGTGGTAGACGGATCATGGGTTAGAATCTCCTTGCCGTCAGGCTAACCGTGGGAGATTTTCATAGTTTTTCTCTCCGTCTAACGCAAATGCGGGTTAGTTCCAGAAAAAAGTCCTCCACACAGGCAAATTTCTCCTAATACTTGTTCCAGGACTTCTAGATTTGGTTCAAAATTGCAAGGCTACGGAGTTGAACATTAGTAGTTGTAATCCCAAAAGTGGGTCGACTGTTTAACGACAGTTATAAAATAAAATAAGATGTTACCAGCACAGGTCTTCATTCAGCAGTATTTGAAAGGTAGTTAAATAGCATATATTTGTTTGTTCTTAGACTTTCGATAAATATCTTTGTTTTTTGTGTAATTCACGTTATAAGATTTTTTCAGCATCATCCAAATCAGTTTCCATGTTTAAACTGTAATAAATTTAAATTTTAAGAAATCTAAAACTTCACAAATATCCAGTTTTAATTTACTGACTCAATGCCACAAATCGCATATATCAATTACTTTAAAGTCTTTTTGAAAATTCTAAAAATGTTCTACAAATTATTAAACGGAATTTTACTCAATCTAATAAAGATCCAAACTAATAAACTTTTTTCATAAACTATTCGATCAGCGCTTTACTTTTTTATAAAAGTAAAGTGCTGATCGAATAATACTATATCATCAAATATTAAGTACAAAAAAATATCAAGGGAACGAAAATCAAGATGCAGAGGGTAGAAGTCTTTTTAAAACATTTAACAATAGATCAAAAAGAAAATTTGAAAAAGTGCTTTGCAATATAAAATTTTTTTATACTAATTCTTTTAATTGTTTATATTTATTGGACAAGTAGCCACAATTAAAAATCTTATTCAAATTTCTATATTTTTTTAAAATATGATACTGAGAAATACGCCCATATTAACAAAATTAGTTATTATATTAACATAATCTGCTCAAATTCATTAACATATCGCTGCTTCAAAACTAAAACGACACATCTGCAGGCATAATACGTTTGCAGATGTGTCGTTTTAGTTTTGAACCAGCGATATGTTCGAAAATTAATCTGAACCATTATAAAAATGAAACTGTATGATTTTTGAACTGATAAAGTGAAAACTAGATGACGCCACAAGCAACTAAAACGTGTATTTTTAGTTTCGGTGGTTACTTTAAAGTGAAAATTCAAAACAACTCTTCTCCTCCTCTTTCTCTGATTTTTTTTCTCCTTATTTTTAACTTCGATGAAAATTACTTCAAATGAATAATAGATTACTTCTCAACAGGGCTAAAAAGAATAGAAGGGCTAGTTCACTCCTTTGAAGAAACTCTCGCCGCGCCAAACCTCCGACTTTCGTCTGTGACGTCACTGTGGCTCAAAGCTTGCGTTCTTTTACTCCAAGAACGAAGCGTTTGGTATAACTAGCTTTAACTAATATTGGAGCATTCCTTTTTGTGACATATTCCAAGATATTCTTTGTTTCCTATAATGATTTTCTCAGTTTTGTGCAGTGAATTACAAAAATTTAAAATTATTCATGAAATGCCAGTTTGTGCGATTGCAACTTACAAAAATTCTGATAGAAACACATAAGGAAAAAAAATAATTTTCCACGTGTTCCCACGTGTAGTTTTTAATGTAGTTAATCTTATTGATAAAATAAATAAAGTAAATGAACAACTATGTAACGAATGGCTTCAACATTGCAAACGAAATGACCCAGTTAATATTAAATATGAACGAATATGCAGTAAGCATTTATTAGAACAAGATTATGAAGTTGATATGAGAAATCGTTTGCTTGGATTGCTGATTAGAATGATTTTAAATTTATAAGTGAATTAGAGAGACGATATCCTGCAGTGAATAAAACAGCAATAGGCTTATTTTGCATTTCAGAACTTTTATAAGAATTCGTCAATTAAATTGAAACCACCCACCTACTTAAAAAGAAGGGCGGACAAAAAAATTAAAAAATGAATAAGTCAAAGAAAATAAAGACTTAAATGAAAAGTATAGATAATTAATAGTTAAAATTCTCTTAGTTTCATAACGCAGTTTTTAATGTAGTTATTCTAAATATTTATTATTTTTCTTAATTATAATATAATTATTTTTTTAATATAATTCTATTCTTTTACACTTAAATATCTATAACCAATTGTAAAATTTCTAATATTTTTATGAACCTAAATTATTATTTTGTTGGAATAATTAGCGTTTAAGGTTTTTGTTTCCTAATGATTAAGTATAAACAAATTACCATTAACAGCATATTTTAAAATCAAGATTCTAAATGTAACCTAACTTTACAAGTTATTGTTATCGAACAATATGTAGCTCAAAAAGTGTCGATATATGCATCAATTTTTTTTAATAATAAAAGTTAAAACTGAAAATTTTAAAATAAAGTATTTATAGCGTCATTTACGACAACTAGTAATTTAATATTTTGGCCAAGAAAAGTTTTTGAAACTATGTTTTTGAAAAGAAGTAATATGTTAATTGCATAAAGTTTGAAAGCTAATATCAAGAAAAAGTTGAACTTATTTTTACCGAGAGAATGATACAAAGTTTTCATAATATCTTTGCTTGCGATCTCCGAGATCTGTGTGCAGCGTGACGTCATGAGGAGGGAAATCGTAGCTTTAGCTCTAAGAGCGGAATGAATTAGCCCTTAGCCCTGACTTCTCAAAAGATATTTTGAATCACATTAGTTCTAAAAATTATTCGGTCAAATCATAGCGAATTAATAACTAGTTTTCAACAAACAACATTTTTAATTTATTAATTAAAATTTAAAATTTTAATTGTTTGCTTTTTTTAGAAGAGGCGTAAGAACACAATACATAAGAATATTTTTTTAAATATTGAGTAACTTTGGAATTAGTTTTTTATTTTGCATTAAAAACCAATAAATATTTTCTGCATGAAATATATGCTATCAAAGGAGTTATAAATTCAGCAATATATAGAGACAAAAAATAGATTTATATTTGATAGTGAAAATGGTACTTTTCTTACAGTTCTAAGCAAAAGCTTTTTACACTTGGAAGTTTGAGGGGACATTCCTTATTTTTATTCAAAATTTAAATTCTTCCTTTTGAATTTTTAGCAAAATATATTGATTTTTTTTGTATTCATCTGGACATAATATAACAATAATTTGGGATTGTTTAAAAATCATTTTATATACTACTTAGAAGTTCGTAGAGAATATTTCTTTTTCGCGAAAAAGATAGTTTCATAAAAAAAATTGCAAAAAAAAGTTTATGTGTAAAAATTATTGGTCAAAAGGAATTTTCAATTTATTTACACTATGTTTAAAAGTGTACTACATCGAAAACATTGAATGTAAAAAAATTGAATTGTTTTATAAATATTAAATAAAAGTTTTTCAAAGAGGGCTTTGAAAAGAAAAATTGTCTTACAAACTGAGTGGTGAATCAAAAAAGATGGGGAACCTCTGGTTTAGATGTATCCGTCGTAAATACGAAACACTCAAACGGGAACATAAATGCCTATTTTATGGCCTGTTGCACTGCGGTGGCGGAAGTCTGTAGGAAGTGGGGAACGAAAATAAAATTATAACTTGTGCAAAAAAAATCATTTTCTCTAAGTGTTCACAAAAGCTAAGATAGCGTCAAGATAGTTTCTCCTATTTTTTTTTTTTCTTTTTTTTTTTTTTCTTTTTTTTTTTTTTTTTTTTTAATGGCGGGCACTTGGAACTATTGTCCATTGGCCACAGAAAGTGCCAGAACTGCTAACTCTATTTTCGTTACCCAGTGGGCACCCGTTTATAGGGCGGGTCACATTCACACACAAAGGAGAAAGGACATAGAACACAGATAGAAAGAAAGAAACATCCTAGAGAGAAAGAAACATCCATGCCTTGCCCGGGATTCGAACCCAGAACCTTTCTGATGCAAGGACAGTTCCCTGTGCCCTACACAGCCCGGTCGATCAGCTCTCCTAATTCTTGATCTCAGAGTTTTGTCTTCTACTCTGGTTTGCATAGGCATAACGTGAAGGGACACACTTTTTTCTTTTTAGAAAACATGTTCGTCCATTTTAAATTTTATACGTACATTTATATACTTACAGTTTTCTAAAAACAACACTACGGCTGCGCGTCTCCTTACACTACGGCAATGCTGGTTAATCTTTGTTCCCCATTCAAAATAGTACCGAAATAGCGCCTATCCAAAATAAACAAACAACTTAACCAATTCAAAAGATTGATAAAGATTCCTAAAAAAGAACTGTTTGACGAAATTTTTCCACTTTAACCAAAATCATTAAAATCTATGAATAATTTTGAATTTTTCGTATGATCCTAAAACAATGCACCGTTGGGATAACTTTTCAAAGAATAATATTTTTAATCGCAAATATTTTTTTTTTCTTTATTTTTTTCATATTGGCATTTTGCGCCATTTTAATAATTAGCATAGGGAATGGTGGCTAAAAATGGACAACACTTAAATCTAACTGTCATTAATAACAATGACAGGACAGTAACAAAAGTAGCATTTCGTTTGCTTCATGTGTAGCGTTGTTTCGTGTGAACGTTGCTTCATGTGAGAACAGAACTTTCTAAAAACAACCTAATGACTTCTGAAAGAATAATATATTTAACCAGAAATAATTTTCTTTTTCCCATTTTTTTTTTTTTTTTTCATATTAGCATCTTGCGCCATTTTAATAATTAGCGTAAGGAATGGTGGCTAAAAATGGGAAACAATTCTAACTGTCATTAATAACAAGGACAGGACAGTAACAAAAGCAGATTTTTGTTTGCATTATGTGAGAACAGAACTTTCGAAAAACAACTTTATGATATTATTCTCTCTACCGCTCTCTTTTTTTCTCCTACAGTATTAGAAAAAATGTAAAATTTTGACAAACCTATTTAAAAACAATACAAATAGCATGAATAGAATCATACCTCTTCATTACAGATATTAATCTATTTATACATAAGAGTTTTTCTTAATTTCATTTTTAAAAAATGATTTTTAAAAAAATGCATTTGAATTGTCTTGTAGTGGTAGAAAACCTTGTTACGCAATTTTGTAAAGAAAAATCGCATACCTTTTAAGATATTTTGATTTTTTTTTTTTTTTAGAATTTAGAATTTATTGCCATAAAATAATTTTGACAAAAAAAAGGGCAGAGTGATATAAGATTAGTGGTACCCTGATGGTGCTCCGTGGAACCCTAAAGTTCCGTGTAAAAGTCAAAAAGTTTCCGAGAGTCAGGATATTTATTTTAACCAATAACATATGAAATCTTTACTTATTGTTTGAACCAATCAACAATCGATAATTTATTTATTATTTCGACTGCCCTTGTGAAATTAATTAAAGTAAAATGCCACTGAAAAATGTATTTATTTTAATAAATATATTTTAATAAAGATACAAAAATACACTTTAATAAGTTCATCTAATTATAATGAAGATTAATTACATTCATTTAGCAACATGAATGATTGTCAACATTTATCACAATCAAAAAATATTTGCCGGAACTCACTTTCGAGTGGCCGTAAAAATAACTTTTATCACAATATCAATATTAGATACCTTGGAACCAATATTTAAAACATTTATTAATATATACGGTACCTATTTAAACAACACCTACAAACACACTAGCTATAACCACAATACCTATTACAAAAATTAATTAAGCAACATTAGCATCAACAATTGTAGAGCAATTTCTTACAGCTTCCCAAAACGAATAAGTAACTTTTTCTCTATTAATTTTACTTTTTTTTTTTTACTTTTATTTCAAAACCATAGATTTTAAATTCTTTAGCTTTTTCCAGAAGCACATTTTAAAAGAGTAACTAAAATCAAAATAAATAATTGGTTTCAGATAACTTTTGGAATACTAATCTGTTGACGTAGTTCGTCTATGCTACTACTTCACGTTGATTATGGGGCTTTTCTTTCAAAACGAATCGATAATAGTTAATTATAGAAGAATGAATTATTTTTTTTTTCGGTTAAACCAGAACTGTAGCCCAGAACACCACTGATGTTATCCCACTGTCCTTTGTTCATGGTGCGCAATCATAAATATGGAGTTTTGCGAAAAAGATATTCTTTGGCCGTCGGTTGGGACTGAACCAGGGACTATTGGATCCGTGGCCGGATACTTCATTTACCATGAAAAGTGTGTACAGTGGGCAAAATAAAAAATGAACCCCCTGAATAAAATTTACGAAATCAAACACAAAAACGTACTTTCTCTGAATAAATATGCCTTTTTTTCAAGGAATTCGGATTTCTGACGCCCAAAATATAGAGAGAAATATGGTCCATATTTAGTAAAGGTCCGAAGTTTGGTCCCCTTAATATTAAGTTTACTTTTTGCGTCTTTTGCGTATATCTCGAGAACTTCTTAAGCTAATAGAAAAAAATTTCACACAATTTCGAAATTCCCATAACCAAATATAATTCCATGCAAAAAAAAATTTCTTCAAATAATTACCATTTTTTATTAATTTATTTAATATTAGATCGAAAATTTTTAAATTGTAGGTATGTAATTTTTAACATCGTTTTAAAGATGCATGGCAAATTAATTAGCTCGAATTAATTAGGCAAATTTAATTATTTAGTGATTTGCCATGCAAAATTTAATTACATTAAATTTTGCATGGCAAAATACAAAATTTGAGGGACATCGGTCGAATAGTTCCTGAGAAATCGGATTTCAAAAATGTCGTATTTTAAAAACTCGATTTCTCAGGAGCTATTTAACCAATATCATTCAAATTTTGCATTTCGCCATGTAAAATTACATACTTTAAAATGACATAAATTTGTATATTTTACAATTCAAAATTTTTTGAATTTTATTAAATAAAATGAAAAAAATATCAAATATTTACTAAAATTTATTTTTTGTATGGAATTATTTTTGGTTAAACGAATTTTATAATTGAGTGCATAAAATATTAAATTCGCTTAAGAAAATCTCGAGATATGGCGAAATGCGCAAAAAGTAAAATAACAGTAAGGGGTCCAAGTTACGGAGTGCTCTCCTGACCAAACTATGGGGATCCTATTTAATAGATTGCGGCTACTCGCTATATTTTGGGGGTCAGAAATCTAAATTTGTTGAAAAAAAGATATGTTTATTCAGAGAAAGTGCGTTTTGGTGTCGAATTTCGCAACTTACAATATCGTCTGCCCTAATTAATGAGCGTATTTGAGGTCACCCCCATGAGCCATTAAGATTGAGTCCTGAAACATGAAGATCATATAATCATATCAAAAGTTATTCAGAGTAGTCAGTTTTTTTTTTGTTTTTTTTTTTAGGGCTGGGGGGGGCATTACACATCCAGCTAATGTAAGCTTTTTATAGTCGACATCACAGGCTCATTATTAATACTCACTAAAAGCTAATCAAAATTAAAGAAACTTGTTAGGTAGTTTCTTTACACAACATTATGAAAAATTCGCTTTTTCGAAAAAAAAGAACAATATCAAAATGTCATATAAATGTTTACCCAAAAAAACTTGACATTTCTCAAATAGGGATGTAATTTTAAGTTAAATTGTATTTTGAGATTATCGCCAAGTTGCTTATTATGATGAGTGAGTTTGCTTCATTTGTCGCAACCCACACTGTAGGAAAGTTGCAAACATCTCCTCTTTAGCTTTTTTTTTTTCTTTTAACAGTGTAGCATTTTTTAACAAATGTTGATGATCGAAAGAACGAAACATTTAAACATATTTCATAGTATTCTACATTTTTTTAGTTACAATATTTCAAGTTGTTTGTTCTTCGAATCTTATAACCGGAGTTGCACACCCGACACAATTTTTGAGTTTACGACTAACAATGTTCAACTCCGTAGACTTGTAATTTTGAACTCAATCCAGAAGGCAAGGAATCAAGTATTGGGAGAAATTTGCCTTCGTGTAGGAATTTTTTACGGAACTAACCCGCATTTGCGTTACATGGACTGAAAAGCCACGTAAACCACCCATGGTTAGCCCGACGGAAAGGAGACTCTATGATCCGTCTATCTCTGACAATTTTTTACGTCAGTACTGTGGTCGGTGCAAGCCGCATGCGGAATTTTTATCGACCAGCCATCGCTGGGATTAGAATCCGGTTGACCTTATTGGAAGGCGAATGCTCTATTCCCATCACGGCTCTGTTCTCGGAATTACGGAAACCAGACAACAGAAGTTTTTTGCAATTTCAAAAAATGCATCAATTTCGAATTATGAGTGTATTCTGTTACTTTTAACCTGCTGAGCCTTTGCCCTTTACCATTTCAAGAATGATTTCTTGTGGTTCCTCAATTAAATGAAGCTGCACATTACCCTCAGCCATGGACTATCGGCCTTGGCAAGATTCAGAAGAAGTCACTTGAAATGCATGAAATTTCAGAATAAGGAAAAGATTTTTTTTCCTTGCTCCTGTTGTTCTCTTTCCGCTAGTCCTGTTCACCTTTTTAATTGCTAAGGAGCCTCCTGGAGGCAACTCTTGGTTGAATAGGAGAAGATTTTCGATTTTTCACAGGCGACGGGGTCTTTTGGATCTTATAGCTTCCTATAGCAGGGCTTTCCTATAGCAGGGGGATGAGTAACAACAACAACAAAATGATTTCTAATTTATTATAGAGAAAGTTTTTTTTAACGACGCATTAATATTACATACAAGATTTTTCAAAATTTGTTCTCACTTCTTGCAATTAGTGCCCTGTGACATTGAAGACGCATAAATCTTTTTAAATAAGACATATTGTTCCACCAACATCCAACGTCCCACCAATACACACACACACACACACACATATATATATATATATATATATATATATATATATATATATATATATATATATATATATATATATATATATATATATATATGAATAATACTTATATTATGACACTGACTTTTTCTTAGCTCTAATTCAGTTATTTTCCTCACGAAATGATGCATAAATGTTCACAGACATGCGATTGCCTCAAAGCTATGCCGCCATTACAGTTCTGTCAATCATCCAAGTAGAAGGAAGTTCAGAAGACTGTAATGTGCAAATTTAATGTTAAAAGAGAACCTATTTAGCCAAACAGTCTACATGGAATGACTGATGGGACATATATGTCCCATTAGGTTGCAAAAGGTGAAACTGGTTCCCCGTCATTAAGCCGTTATTCATAGAGAATAGTGCATGTATAGCAAGGAAATTTCAGCTCAATAGAATTCAAGGGAGCAACACTTGGAGGATTAAATTATTAAAAACTTACACTTTCTATCAAAATTATTCCGAGCACAAATTTTTGTACCTACTATCTAAAACAGTTTTCTATGTTTTTCTTCCTCTAAAGAATATCTAAAACTATTTCCGAATTTAAGTTTTATAGAAGTCAATATTTTCCTTTTATTTTTTTCATCATAATTTTTTTTTTCTGGTCTATGCTATGTATTTACATATGCAGTTATAATTTTCAAGCAAGCGCAATTAAAAGCACTTCACTTAAATCCGAAAAAAAATCCTGTTTTTAAACTGCTCATATTTATAATTACTCATTTGAAAATGCCGTCTGCGGGGGAAACAATGAGACAAAAAAAAAAAAACGTTTATTGGAAAATCGGACTATTGGAAAATATGAATAAAAAAGGGAGGGAGGGGAGGAAGAAACGAAACAATCGGGGAAAAAGAGGGCAAAACTCATTTCCAAAATGCTGATTATCTAGATTCTCCTTAGAGATAAAGAGGGTAAAAGCGGGTTAGGGGGTAAAATTTTAAAAAAAAATCTTAGAAAATTATAAATAGAAGCAGAATAATAATTTTTTTTTTTCTGTGCCTACTTCAAAACTGAAAGGTTGTTCGCCATCTATCATAAGCGAAACAAAGTGCTAGGAGAGCGAATTTTAATTAAGCGTAATTATCTTGATCTAGGCAAAAGTTAATTAATGAGACAGCGCTGCTACTCGAAATGCTCCCTTTTTTTTAAAAAAAAAAATCCCTCTTTCTTCCCCTCACAACCTCCTCAGCTCATGTGTCCGCCACTTTTTATTTCCCTCTGATTTTCCCCAAGAAGAAATGTGCCTAAAGAATCAAAAGGCTTTAGCTATCACAAGTAGGCATTATAATTATTGTTTGCTTGATGAGAGGGATTTTTTTTCCCTTTTTTCTTCCCGAAAAGTGTCTAGTAAAGAGGTAAAAAAAAAAAAAACATTAATTTTATGGTGGAATTAAGTTACAACGATGATGTTGAGACTGGAAAAAAAATCATGCATATAGCGAGATTAATTAATTAATTAATTAATTAAACTCGGAAAAATGCGTGGTAAAAATATTTTTTTATAAGTCTGAGGCGGCGAGATTGGTGGAAAATGAAAAATAAAAACAAAAAAATATTATGTCGGGAAAAATTTTATGAGAACCATTTTTTTTCTCTTCTTTTATCAAATGGCATTTAACTACGGAAAAGGGTTTATAATTTTAGAAAATTTTATTTAGTTTTTTTTAGTCGTTTCTCTTTTGTTTTTTTAATTCTGCTGTTAAGAGTTGCTGTTGCGAAACAAGATTAATTATAATTTAATTGTAGCTTTTTTTTCCTGTTTACCAGCTATTTCAGTTTTGTCTGGTATTTGATTGCTTTTCTGCAATTATAATTCAATTTAAAGAGTCAGTTTTGTGCTTCCAAATTTAATGCATGAATAAACACGCTTTAGAAACTCGAAATCCTGTTTTAAAGTGTATTTATTAAAATAAAACACTATTTCAGGCACTATAGCTGACAAAACATTAGTTTTATTAACTAGACAACTTTGCCAAGAATTTCAGGTTATTTCTAACAAATTCTTGAAAAAACCAACAAGTAGATTGTTCCGGACAACCAATATAGTTCGCAAGGTTTTTCAAAGTTGTTTCTAACAGCCTATACAACTTTGCCAGAGAGTTTAATTAATTTCTAAACAAATTCACGGATAAATTAAATCGTAGATTGTTCCTAACATCCAGTACAGCTTTGGCAGGTTTTTTTAAAATTGTTTCTAACAACCAGTACAACTTTTCCAGAAAGTATAATATATTCTTGCCGAGTTCTTGAATAAAACAACAAGTTTGATATATACACTGAAATAACCAAAGTCATAGGATACCTCTTACTATCGTGTCGAACCTCATCTAGCTCTACGAAGTGCAGCAGTTCGATGTGTCATGAACTCAACAAATAGTTGAAAGTCTTTTGCAGAAATATTCAGCCATGTTGCCTCAACAGATGTCTATAATTGCGAAAGTGTTGAAGTTTCAGGATTTTGTGTCCGAACTGACCCCTCGATTATATCCCATAAATGTTCAATAGGCTTCATGTCGGGTGATCTAGGTGGTCAAATCATTCGCTGTAATCGTCAGGAATGTTCCTCAAACCAGTAACGGACAATTAAAGTCGGGTGACATGGTCTTCCATAAAAGTCCCATCGTTGTTTTGGTACATGAAGTTCATGAATGGAAGCTGCGGTCTTCTAATTTCTGAACATGACAATTTTCAGTCAATGGTAAGTGCAATCAGATCATAGATCACAATTCATTCCATGAAAAAGCAGCCCACACTATTATGGAGACACCACCAGATTGCAACTTCGGTCCATGGCTTCGTGAGGCTTTTGCTGTACTCGAACTCTCCCATCAGCTCTGCCCAGCTGAAATAATGTTTCTTCTGACCAAGCTACAGTGCTCCAGTTGTCTGGGTTCAACAAATACGGTCACGAGCGCAAGAGAAGCTCTGAACGTGATATCATGGTGTTAGTACGTTGATGCTGTTACTGCTGTTTTGACGTGATATGCTGGTCTTCTACTGCCATATCACATTACAGCTAAATTTCGCCAAACTGACCTTACGAGCACATCCATTTCACGTCTCGCATTGATACTCGTGGTTATTTCACGTAATTTTACTTGCCTGTTAACACTAAAAATTCTATGCACACGTTGGTGGTCTCAGTCAGTAAGTGCAAGCGATTTGCCACTACGTTGTCCATGGTGGAAGGTTGTGCTCTAAATTAGGTATTCTAGACACACTCTTGACACTGTAGATCTAGGAATATTGAATTCCCTCACAATTTTCGAAATGGTATGTCTCATGGGTCTAGCTCCAACTACCAGTCCACGTTCAAAGTCTATTTATTCTCGTCTCGTGATAATAACTGCATGAGAAACACTCTAAGATCATTAACTTGGACATTGCACTACCCATACATACATTTTGTGCGTGATAATACAGCCACCTGTATATTTGCATATTGCTATCACGGGGCTTTTGTGACCCCAATGTAATGACCTCCTGATTAAGGACTGTTTAAGTAGCACAGGAACTTCTGACCTCTCTAAAAATCCTTTTTAAATAAACCCATACGAAAACATTCTTTGTTGAAAAAAATATACACAGTTTAACATTGAATACCGAGAATCAAACACAACGAAATTGCTGGAAAAAATGCTGATCAATTTTTTTAAGTGCTTTGAAATTTGGTGACACAAAACAAAAAGATAAACATCCGTGAAAATCAGAAATCATGATAGAAATATATATTCTTAAAATTGTGTGAACTTAATTGGTCAAATGCAATAAAATAATTTTATAAATATGTCTCTATCAGTTCGTGTATTCTAATTGGATTGATAAGTCACATGGTACACAAATAAAGAAAATGCAGATCTGTTCAACTAATATCATAATAGAACTAATACAAGTTATTACTTATTATGTTCGATGCCATAATATGGTTATACAAGAAATATTGCTTTGAACACAATTCGTAGTCAGGGTGGTGTTTGTGGTGAATATTAATAAAACTTTGACCAGATTTTTGAAAAAAAGTAGGATTTAAAGTTTATCAAATTCTCGGTCAATTTAATTCCTGGGACACTATGTATGTCACTTTGTCAAAATATCATGGTAAGTCTGACATCAAAAGGAAGGCTGTCAAAGCCCAAGACGTAGAGGAAAATTTAACAATTATAAGAGCATTAAATAAATAAATTCAAGAAAATGAAGATAAAAGCTATACTTGATTAAATAAACTTCATATCCTTCAAAAAATATGACGATGGTAATAAAAATCAACATTTTTTGAGCTCTCGAAATTTAGCGCCTATTGTCTAGACTCGACAAACGTGAATGCGAAGAACAAATGTGATTTAAAACAAATGAAGTAAAATCACCAGCAAAAAACAAAACTAGAATATTCCGCTGTTGCTGAGAGGGAAACAAAAACGAAAAATAAATAAAGATAAAAATAACAAAACAATAAAAATCGCAGCGATCGAAAGAAACAAATCAAGGTAAAACACTCCAAATCGAATATCTAGCATTCCATAACAATAAAAACAAATAAATAATATATAAAAAATTTAAAAACTTTTCATATGCTATTTATATGTTTTTCGGTTTGAAAATATTTAACAGGCTCATTGCATGTCTCGCCAAAACTTCAGTTGTCAAGATAAGGGTAATTGCTTTCAGGTGCGTTAGTGGTAATCCCATTGCCCTCTCCCCCTAGAATGAACTTGGCTTAATATTCTATTGCCCTGATATAGCTATTTTCTCTTTGCTCTTACCTGATAAAGAGGTTGCTATATAGCCTGGTATGAAGAAGGATTTTTCCTCTCAGCAAGAGTGAGATCGAAGTCTTAACTATAAGAGGGAAAATTTTCTAAGAATGAAAGAAGCGAAATGGCTTTACCTTGACTAACCATCATTTCATGAATAGTTAACTTGTCTAGTGATTTGAGATGGATTTATGTAGTATTTCTGCAATTTTAAATAAACTATAGAATTAAATAAAATGTGAATTATCAGAACATTTTTCTAAACATTGGAAATATTTTGATCCAAGCCGTTATTAACAATCCCATTATAGAAGTATTTGAAATCTTTAAGAATTTTTTTATTCGTAGCTCAACTGTAATTTTTCATTGAGTACAATTATCACATCAATTAAATTTAATGAAATCGATCATAATGCTATTATTATCATGTTTAATAATTTTAAACTATATAATTTATCATCAGTATCAATGAGGTTTGATAATGAAACACGTATAATAATCTATATATATATATTTCTCTCACACGGCACCAAAAAAAAAGCCTCATTACAACTTCCCGAATGGCAACGTTAGAAAATCGACCAATGATTGCATCTAAAAATGTCACATGCCAAATCTAGCTGAGGTGGCTCAACATATAGCGCTTTTAAAAACGGAAACAATAACCACAGTGAGCATTATCAGGTTGTTCAATTCAGCTGTGGCAAAAATAAAAATAAACAACTTAAAAAATAAAAATGCTGTTGCCAGCCATAGAATTTTTTGAAAGTTAACTTAGCAACATAAATCAAAATTATGATACCTGGGGGCTTGACGTAACAAATCCTTCAATTCTATAAGTGTTGCCCAAATTAACAATTGCAATTTCAAATTAATATTGAAGTGTACAAGTTTAGAATTTTCTACAGTGAAAAGTTTTCGGAACTTCAGTATTCAAAAAAGTACACAAAAGCTAGACGTTAAGAACGTATCCAATGAGCGAGCAAAGCGAGCATTGGATTGCGAAGCAATCCGAAATGAACTGTAAAAGCAGTTCCGGGAGTTGGTGAGCGCAAGCGAGCAGGGGGCGAAGCCTCCTAGTTTAACATAATATGGTAACTGCACCGTGAAAACATAATTAGAAATTTAAAAAAAAAATTTTAGGATTTTATGTGATTATGATTGAAACTATTTCTATGTACTGATATTTAAGCCTCGATACAGACTTGCGAAATAAAGAACTAAATTAAATTCATGTGACATGTTTAGTACAGAACTGAGAAATCATTCAGTAGTTTTTAATAGTATTAACAAAATATTTTCACAGCTATTTTATTTATTATTATTAAGCACAGCATTGCTAAATGCGGTTTTACTATTAACTCACTTTTCTTTTCCAACCAAACTTTTTTTTTACTTTTTCATAAATCTTGAACCTGAAGCTTTCCTTTTTAAAACTTAGTTTTCTTTTTCACAAATGAATTTTTCGAAAATTTATTAGCTTCCAGAAAAATCCACCTTAACCATAATAAGTAATACCATACCACCTTAACTTAACTATAAAATAAGTTAAATAGAGTTGTTTGGTTGTTGTCATACGAAATGAAGGAATGTAAATCAATTTGCTCAATCCTCACAATTTTTTAAACTTCGATGAAATTATATTATATACAAAAAAAATATATACAAAAACCTTATTTTACACATAGAGTATTCAATAAACAACGCCCCTAAACTACATTTTTAAAATTCTTTCAAAAGTAAAGTTGAACTACTAGTCATATTAGATGTCACAAAATAACATTAAAGACAGGAAAAATATAATTATAAACTGGACCAATAATTTATGAAGTAGGAAACATTCAAAACTAAAAAATTTTCAATAGCAGAATTAAAAGAAAGTAGCTTAAAGCCAATTAGAAATATTTCTCATGAAATACTTAGAAATACTTTAGTGGTGTTTAGGTCATGGAATTTTTCATACTTAAAAAAGTTTTAAAGTTTTTAAACGTTTAAGAAACCAGCAATAAATTACGAACGAAAAAAAATTTTTTTGAACATCCTATGAACATTATATGAATTGGAATACTTAACCTATCAACAAGTGCAAAAATTTTTTTTTTTATTATAAAGAATGTAATTTTAGGTTTAATGTGTAGAGAGACATTATTTTTGTTTAGATAAAGCTACAATATGATGTCGTACTGGCAATTTTCCAGATATTCTCCTAAGTGTTCTTAATTTCGATTTTGTGTTTTTCGTTCAGTTAGTCTTTTTAGTGCTTAATTACTTTGATTTTAATAAAAAAATAAAGTGGAAAAATTCATTCCTCTTATAGGCATCAGCCACGAATTTTGCACAACTAAATTATGTGATATAATAGTCTTTGTTATGGCCATTTTCCTAATGAACTATAGTCTTAAACTGTGTGTGATAATTCAGCGAGACACTAAATTATCATTGGCGAGCCCGTGGACACACGTTGATGATACCCCTTCTTTAGACCATAGTGTTATTTCTAAATATGTTGCGAACTTATAAAATAGATAAAAAAGCAAATTAATTAGGAAATGCAAAATTTTATTTATATATCATTCGAAACTTCAATTTTACACTGAGAGAAAAAGCGTGGTCAAACTATCAGAATATGGTAAAATTCACCCTGTTTCTGGCTCTGTGGGAAAGCCAAGAGCTAATTAATTTTTACCAAAGCTTTTTAATGATTTCGGTAAATTTAAAAAACATAATATAGTTTTTTAATATGTAATAAAACTTTGCAAGTGTGATACAATTTGGTCGTGCACCATCAGTCACCATTGAATACACGGTGATTTTTCAGCCGGCTGGGTTTGAATTCCTCTTCTTACGAACACGAGTCAAACAACCTACCAACCAGGTGATCCCGGACCAAATCTGTATTTGAAGAAAGATACCAAAATTCATGAACTCAATATATCAAAATATTTTAACTTGCCAATTAGATATGATGATATATATATATAAAAATTGAACTTATATAGCTATTATTTTAAATTAGAACACAAGTAAAAATCGACATTTCACTGAATCCTTTATTTTTTTTAAACACTACTAATCTCTAAAACGACAAATTTATTATCACAGCAGCATATAGGCAAATAAATATTACATTGGAATTTCAGTTTCAATAAATTATACATATTTTATCACACTGATAAGGACGAACGATAAACGAGAGAAAACGATACCAGTTGAACATCGCAACCGATTTAAGGCTTTGATATGGTGTGAGCGGATGGATGCAACATTCTTTTCGTTTTTTCTCATCTTATCCACGATTAAAAATTCTATTGTGTGTAGTGAGAATTGAACGTGACGTTTTTTAATTGAGTGTAAGCTAAATTAAAGGACTTCTTTCAGCAACGAAAAGTTTGAGGAAATAACTAAAATCGTAGGTGAGTCTAACGTATTGAAAATTTTAAAGAATAATTAGCTTTAAATAATAGAATAATATAAGTTTTTTCTTCCTTTTACTATATTGTTATTTGCTAGTTTTCTTTTATATATATATATATATATATATATATATATATATATATATATATATATATATATATATATATATATATATATATATATATATATATATATATATAACATAAAGAAAATAACACAGAAAACAATATAGTACTTGCTTTATGTATATTACATTTTGAGTTTTATTCTGTATCTTGTTGAATTTTTATTTTCTATTTTTTCTTGATTGTTTTATATTGCATTTTTTTCTTAATAAGTTCTATTTTCGTTTAAATTTTTTTGGTGCTCCTCACACTATTTCATTGATACATTTTACTTTGGCTACACTAATAGAATATTAGAAAGCACTATTTTTTTCGGATATAATCGCCTGAGCTGATGGCGAGTTTATATCTTTTCCTTATTTTATTTTCCTAGATTTTTTTTTAAATTTGCGAATATTTTAAAAAAATATTTTTTAATCTTTTGTACGTCTCCTATAAAAACTCTTATATCTTTTCCACGTTTTCTCTATATTTTTAACTTCTAATTATTTGTAAAACTCTTAATTAGTGGGGAAAAAATTCATCCTTTTATCATTACTAGCTGCTTAAGGCGGCCAGCTGTCCGCCACGCTAAAGGTTTTCACAAATAAAATTTTAAAACATAGCAGGAATTCTGAAGATTAGTGGACAATTCTTCTTCCGCGTTCTTCAGATATTTCTTGGGCCCTAGCACTGCTAGTAGAGACACGATCCTCTTCCAATCTTCTTTGACGTTCCTCAGGTGTTTCTCGGGCCCTAGCACTGCTAGTTGAGACACGATCCTCTTCTAATCTTCTTTGACGTTTCTCTGATACTTCTTGGGCTCTAGAATTGCTTGTCGAAATTCGGTCATGTTCCATCCTTTTTTGACGTTCCTCAGACGTTTCTTGGGCCCTTCTTCTTCTTTGAGAATCTCTTAATATCTTTTTCTTTGACAAAATACAAAGTTTTTTGGAAGGCGGTTCTGCCATGTCAGTAATCGGGTTTTTAAGAAGTCAACGAATACTTTGAGCTTTAGAACAACAATTACTACGAAAGTAAATCATGAAACTTCAATGTTAAAATCTAAGTGCTTACCTGCAAACTGAAACTTTCCGAAAATAACTAATTACATTTAATAAAAACCGTTAAAACAAAGAATAGAAAAACCAAAGAGATCCAAGGTAAGTGTGATCGTTCCTTCAAAAACAATTAAAATCCTATTTTATATATTATATAGCTACAACGCTTAAGAAAAAAAACTAAAATGCTAAATACATGAAAAGAACACGAAAACGAATTAATTTTTAAGGTATCAATTTCTATTTCTATATCGCTACAAAAATTATCGTCTTCGCTTAAGAAAAAAAAATAGAGCCTGGAAAGAAGAAGAAAAACTTATTATAACAATTATGAACAGCGACAAATATATCACAGCGAAGCGTTCTATTTACGTATCGAATATGTTGCCACATTTTTAATACAAAAGTTAAACTTTTCTGCACTTTGATAAATGTAAACTAATGCGAACCTTACAATTAAATTATTAATTCCTTCGTATATTATTGGTTTAAGTTGTCGAAAATTAATATTTCAATTGTGAGGTTAACATTAGCATACATTTATAAGAGTGGAGAAAAGTATATGCATTTTTTAATAGTTTTTGAATATGGCTCTTTGAAGACGAAAAAGCATAGATTTTCTTACAAAATGACTGATAACTAAAAAACTAATCCAAATTTTTGAAAAAGAAAAAAAATACTTCTTCATTATGTCAAAACACAATTATGTGCCGCGTTTCATGCCTGGGCGAGGCTTCTGGGGCGATATATTGTGATTACAGACAGACAGACAAACAGACACACACACAGCCGCGTTTATTATTATGTATAGATTAGTTTTAAAATAAGATTTTACGCCAGATGAATAAATTCTCAAAGCTGAAGCAGCACTTAGTCTAGTTTTGAATTATTTTTTTCGTATATGCAGAAGCTGAAAATGATTAGAATAACCAGAGTTATGGTTTATTTAAATAAAAGGGGGGGGGGGGCAATAAATACATAAAAATTGTGAGTGGTTATCAGGTGATGTTTCTTTATTGCTGAATTCAGTTATTTTATTTTAAGTCAAAAAGTTCCGATGAGAAATATTGATGAAATTTTTAATAAATGGGTATCTTTTTCATAGTTAATGGGTTATGATTAGAATAACTGTATAGATTTTGAAATTTCGCTATTTTTTTCCACTGGCATTTTGTTTTTATAATTTCTTAAAAGTAACTGAGATATTAAATAAGTAATAGATTATTGATTAGATATAATTATATTTAATAATCGTCGTCGAACAGCTGACCCAATTTTGGGTTTACGACTACCAATGTTCAACTCCGTATCCTTGTCATTTTAAACCCAATCCAGAAGACAAGGGAACTCCTAGATTGACTATTGGGAGAAATTGATGGAAATAAACCACATTTGCGCTACATGGAGAGGAAAACCACAAAAACCTCCCTTGGTTAGCCTGATGACAAGGGGACTCTAACCCATGATCCGTCTACCACTGAGGATATTTTACGTCAGAGTTTCAAAAATCATAACTGATTAAAATAAGTAAAAAAAGTTTCCAAGTAAAAAAGTCTAAAATAAGTCTCGGAAACTTTATGACCCTTTCACGGACCCCTAGGTTTCCGCGGAACCGCTGTTCTAAGTAACAATGAATATTTTTGTTTACTTACTAATTTTCCTAATCTTAACAAGTGTTATGCAAATGATTTGAAAGAAAATAAATCGATGCTTATCAAAAATCACGTGAACAATATTTTGCAATTTTCTCATTGAAAGATTCCGGTGTAGTATGATGATATATTTTCAGTTGATCCCATTATTATTTATTAGATTTAATCTGATTGTCCGATATGCTTACACGTGCTTTCCTAAAAACATATTGCTTGTTATTACTCATTTAAAAATAAGTTAAATAAATTTAAAAACTTTTGTAATTGTGTTAATTAGATGACAAACATAATGCCTCTAACCTTTTAAAAAAATTGTCAAATTTTGTTTTGATATGTTTTTGTATTTAATATGTATATTTTACAATATTTTATAAGAAGGAATTCTAAAGAAAAAATAATTAGTACTGCTTTAATATTGCATTTCATGTGGTAAGTTAAAAAATAACTGTTTTTAACGTTGTTACATGACGCAACTTTTTAATTCCTTTTTGGAGCAAAAGATAATTCACTGTGTATAAAACATAATGTAAACATTAATACTCTTAATATTTCTGGGAATATTTAATTTGATGTTCCTAAATATGTTATATAATTAAATATATAGGTATTAAATTCGTTAAAAATAGATAAATATTTAATAAAATTTAACTAAGTTAATAAATACCCTGATAATACAAAAACATATGTGCTAATGATTAACCCCCGTTATTATCACAGAAAGCTTAATCTGGAAATAATTTTTAAAAAATCTTGTATAGTAAAAAATAAAAAAGAGCTTATCCTAGAAATAGTTTTAAACAAAATGCATAGGGGTAACGAATAAATAACAATCTTTGATTATTCAATATATTCATTACAACCATTATATGGTATTATATGTGAAAGAAAATACATCTGTTTAAGAACTGAAAATCACCAAGTCTATAAAAGTTAAATCGGTATCTTATAAAACGGAAATTTCTGCTAACGTTAATGCAAATTTACTTTTAAGTGGCTTTATAATTGTGACTTCATTGGTGCGAGAATATTCTGGTTATTTAACCTTATTAGGTGAATGTAGTTAATAAACGATTTTTTTTCACTGTTAGTAGTTTGAATACCATCTTATTTATGATTATTTCACTGTTTTGTTTGAATATTGCAAAATAACAATTAATTAAATTGTTTTTTTTAAACAATTAACAGTGTGTCAGTGCGTTTTTTCTGTTATGCACCTCATTGCACCTACGATTTTTTCAGGTACAGAATTTTTTTTGTACACACAGAAAATGTCTGGCAACTTTTGCTTCCAAACTTTTTCTATTTTATTTCATGACTAGGGGAGAGTGGGGTCAATTGTAACAGGGTACGATTGTAACAGAGCAAAACTTTCGAGTGTCAGGTTCTAGATTTGGTTCCTAGGTGGCGCACAAGGTGTATTTAATAAATCTACATGTACACCCCTGCTGGCAACCATTTTTATGTACTTTTGAAAGAGTTACATCACAAAAGATATTTTCACGCTACGTAAGTACTTTTTTCGGTATTAGAATATTATATTGTAACAAAGTAATTTTGTTTAAAGAAATAAAAATTATTGACCGAATATGTAAGTGGACATCTTAATTAACATTTCAAAAAAAAGATTATTTTTGTTAATTAACTAGCATTGTTTTTAACAAATGAAGCTGAAATGGCGTCTTGGGGACGATTGTAACAATAAGTAAAGGGACGAATGTAACAGCTGAAAACAAATAATCTTATGTTTACAAACCATTACTTAACTCTTTAAGAACCACCAATAGTTTCCTATATAATTTATATTATGTTGCATGTGCATTATTTTATTTGTCACCTTTCACAGCATAAATTAAAATTTTTAACCCCTTAAAATTAAAGGTTTAACCCTTTATATCTCTGCTCCTTATTATTTTTACTCCTAAAATATCACTACTATTTTGATCAATAAAAAAAATATATCACAACTATGATAATATATATAATTAACTATGTTTTAGTTGAATTTATGAACTGTTACAATTGACCCCGTAAGTGGGGACAATTGTAACAAGTGCCCGACTGTCAAAAATTGTTAATAACTAATATAATAACATTTAAAATAAGGTATTTATTTTTTTTCTAGTAAAGGAGAGTCTACTTTACTCGTCTGTCAATTAATACTAATAATATATTGGATTTTTTGCTAGTTAAAAAATAGTTAAGTAAAAAATGTTACAATTGACCCCACTCTCCCCTACTTATTACTTACAGAAAATTTCTGCCAAACATTAAAGTTAGAAATGTTTGCATTTACACTCGGAAAAAAAACATGAGCAAACTTTTTTTATTATAATCCTGAGTTAGCCAAAAATTAGTATTCATTTTCTGGCTACATTAAATGGAGCTTAATTTTACCATATTTTGATATTTTCACTAGCTTCAAATATCAGTAGAAGGCTGCACCAAAAGTAGGTGTTTTGAAGAAACAAAACACCTATTTAATTACCTAAATAAGTAGAAACTTAAAACAACATTTGTCGTACCGATACACTGAGGCCGAGTAGTAAAGAAAAAAATGGCGTCATAAGCAAATATTATTCAGTTTACAGTCACTGTTAAAGTTTTGCGTCTTTTACCAAATTTTGGTGCAGTCAGTAGCACTATGGAAGCGGCTAGTTGAAGATACATAGATTTTATCTAATTAGTCTTTTTCTTTTGCAGATATGTTCAAGTCACCCAAAAGAAAAGAAAACAGTTGCAGAATAAGAAAATCTTTTTGATATACATCTTTTATCCACCAAATCTACTTACTGTCTTTTTCATATTGAATCAAGATTAGTAAAATATAGCTTATCCATAGAAGATGTCGCTATATCCAGAACTTGAGGATTTGTCAACTTGGTTACCCAGCAAACGAGCTGTATATGAAAAGCTACCTGATAAGGTATGGATATTGTCCACACCAGGGGACAAAGGTATTTTTCATACCATAATGATATCCTATCTTATATCTTCAACAGAACAGGAAATTCCTGAACAATTTAAAACACCATCTAACTGCTTTGCTAGGTGAAAACTTTTTAATGAAAAACATACAAAACAGTTTAAGTAATCACATCTTCCTTTACAATCCATTTAGAAACTCGAATCAAGCTATTTTTCCTAAGCGTGTGGAGAAAAGATTTAAAGAAAATCTTAACTCTTATTTCGTGAATAAGAACGAAAACTGTGAGAACTCCAATATTTCCGGGATCCTGACTGCTGCTTCTGCCATGCTGAAGTGCTCCATTTTTCTGTTCAAGACAAACGAAAACCATTCAAAAAGCTTGGAAATCTATCAAGCTGGAGCAGTCCCGCCATCTTCGAGCAAACTTTATATTTTTTATTTCGCTCACAAAGAAATGGAGAATAAAATGAAAAGCACTATTGGTTACGAAGAATGATGCTTTTCCGTTCAGGAAAGCTGCTCTTAAACAAATTTTAAAATTAATAAAGTTTGACAAATTGCTCGACTGCTTTGCAGAGGAAATTTTCTTGGAAGACAAATTTTTAATAACTATTTTGCGGTGTCCCAATAGCCACGTATTAAATAAGATTTTCAATTTCCCACTTATGACTAGGGCATTAGATCAATCAGGGTTTAAAATAAATCCCTTGATATCGGACGAGAACGGGCTGTCGGCATTTTTTTATGATGTTAATAAAACAGACTTTTCACTTATTTCACGGCTTTGTAATTATGCTGTTGACAATTTCGGCCTCTTGAAACACAGTAGCAGAAAGCCGGAAGTGGCCATTTTAAATGTCGTGGAACGCATACGAAATTTGTTGGAAAATGATAGACTGATAACATTGAATTTTTCATTGTTTAAGAATAGAATCAATGTTATACGTGTTTATTCGCAATTTATACACTTTATTGAGTATCAGATAGACTTCATAAAGAAAATTATTGAAATAAAAGATAGTAATTCGTATGATAATGAAAACGAATATAGAAAACAAGTGATAATTGCTCTGATTGATACTTACAGATACTATTTTCTCTTGAATATGAAGAGGGATTCGACTCATGACAAGTTTTATAATTATCGTGAATATAATGATTATTATACTTTAGTGGACTGCTTCTTCTCTTACGTATTCTTTGAACATTTTCTGTCGCTAAGATATTATTTTAAAGATAACATAGAGGAAATTTGCACTGATACTGTTGCCTCCTTATTTTTGTTAATTCAAAGCAAAATGTTTTTCAAAAGAGATAAAGGCTCAAATTTATACAGAGAGGATCATCTTCAGTGTTATATAGAACTTTATTATCGTGAGAATTTTTTACCAAAAGCCGAAAAGTTAAAGGCAGAATTAGAGAAGATTGGTAACGAAACTGCAGCTGAGCCGAAAGATGTTACGGCTGCAGTCCTTTTTGATTGATCATCCTGAAATATCGAATATAATGATAGCAAGGAAAGTTAATCATTACTTAACAATCATTTTAAATACGAAAAATACTAAAACATTTAAAAGAATGTTAGTGATAGAACGTGCCTTGCAAATTCTTAGTTAACTAATACAGAACGAAGGTGTAACAAACTGTCCCATTAAGTATTATTTGTGTTCTTGTTTGGAAGATGGGGCTGAATCCAAAATTATGTTTATTAGAAACTGCTTATCACATTATAAAACTAGCATTCAGGGCCAATTATACATAGAAAATAACAAGGATATTTTTGAAAAACTCCACGCTGAGTTTAAAGGCTTGAATGACATGTTTGATCGAATTGACCATTTGTGCAAAATACAAGACGTAATGATCCTGAAAGCATTTAATGAAGCAAAATTATATTTCAAAGATGCTGTAACTTTCTTGGAAATACATAAGACTCAATTTTATCAAACACAACAAAAGAAATATCTGAAATATGAAGTTAGCTTTTCCTTGTTAACAAAAAATATGCTGAATTACATTTTGCGAAAGATGGAAAAAATGAAAGCTTCTCCATTACTTGACGATAAAAAAAATCTAAGTAGTGAAAAACATTGTAGAAGCTTTTATTTATTTGCTGGATTTCGTTATAAATTGTAACGAAAATGATGAGGTGGATAATTTAAAACATGACATGGAATCGTTCAAGAATATTCATTTAAAAATGAAAGAATCTTACACTTTTCTACAGTGCGAAACAGCAATTTTGCCATTATCAGAAAAGTGCTTGGCTACTGTATCGAGACTACGAGTTTTTAAAAACAATCGAGATTCTCTACTGTTTTGTTCCTCACTCCTCAAGGAAGAATTACATGAAAAATATCAAAAGTATGACGTTTTTAATCTGAAAGAAAGGGATATTATACGGAGGGAAATGGAAGCTCATCTAGAAAAATCAAAAGAGGCAAAAGATTTTTGCTTAAACAATCTAGACATTGAAGATGCAAACCTGTTGAAAAAGAAACTGTCAATAATCGTCACAACGAAAGAAAATAAACGTAGCATAGAAAATTTCATAGATAATAATTCTAAAAAGAGAACTAAGAAATGTCTTGAAAAAATTGATGACTTGACTGTAGATAGCATATTCAAGCCTGGACACACTACCAACACAATTTTGTCCATGACAACTGAAGTTCAAAGATTTTTGCTCTTGCAATTAAAGTTTAAAAGGAAATCTAGGTTGAGAAAAAAAAATACGCCAACTCATGAATCAAAAGATTTCCTTTTTAGTAAACAGAATAGATAAGTTGGAGAAAATGCTTATAAAAGAAGACAAACTTATCCAGTTCTTGTGGAGACGTAGAAAGAATGAAAGGCGCATGTTAAAAGTCTGATAGGCCAACGTTATTTGCATAAATTTGAAATACGTGTTGCTGTAGAAATGCTTATTATGGACTGTATGGGTGTTTTGGGCGATAAGGAACTATGGGTAAAAGCCAAGGATTTATTTACAGGAATTAATCTGCGAGATCACACGGTAATCCATTCATTCAAAGAGTATCACATATTTTAGATCCAAGTGATGTTGCTTCTGCTTTAATGGATCATGTGACTGAACTGATGGATGACAAAAATACCTTAATTGATCTATCGATTTTATGGTTCATGCAAAAAGAGAGTAATATGAGTGATTTTATTAAGTTCATCAAAGGCGGCGAAGATCATGAAATTCCAGAAAATTGCAGTAAAAGAGACTTAAAAGTGCAAAAACTGAGAAAACAAATCACAAATTCAGAGCGGTGGGAGAAGTATGTGAATTTGTTGCCCTTGAGTAATAAGTCTTGAACTATGATTCAGTTGGGCATCGTAAAGTTTTCAAATTAAATATTGAATAGTGTGATAATTGTTATATAAAAATATGATTTATAATCATATAACTTATTCTCAAAGTTTATTAACAAGTTCTGAGTGACCAATATGTGCTTGTTCTGTGTTTTTTGTAGAAAGATATGCTTTTTCAATAGATTAATTAACGAAATTACTGCCTGCATTTGAGGTGTAAATTTAAATTCATTCAATAATTCATAACTACTCGCAAGCATTAAATATATTTTTGTTGACATGCTTTTACTCAAGATTAATTAACGAAATTATTGTCTTTATTTGTGATTTAAATTTAAATTTATTCGGAAATTCATAACTACTCGCAAGCAATAAATATATTTTTGTTGACATGCTTTTACTCAAGATTAATTAACGAAATTATTGCCTTTATTTGTGATTTAAATTTAAATTCATTCGGAAATTCATAACTACTCGCAAGCATTAAATATATTTTTGTTGACATGCTTTTACTCAAGATTAATTAACGAAATTATTGTCTTTATTTGCGATTTAAATTTAAATTCATTCGGAAATTCATAACTACTCGCAAGCAATAAATATATTTTTGTTGACATGCTTTTACTCAAGATTAATTAACGAAATTATTGTCTTTATTTGTGATTTAAATTTAAATTCATTCAGAAATTCATAACTACTCGCAAGCAATAAATATATTTTTGTTGACATGCTTTTACTCAAGATTAATTAACGAAATTATTGCCTTTATTTGTGATGTAAATTTAAATTCATTCGATAATTCTTAATTACTCGCTTGCAATAAATATATTTTTGTTGATATGCTTTTACTTAAGATTAATTAACGAAATTATTGCCTTCATTTGTGATGTAAATTTAAATTCATTATACTTACTTGCAGACAATAAATATAATTTTGTTATTAAAAGCTTAAGATTTAAAGTTAAGTGCATCGAAAATCATACTATTTTATTAAAGTCATTTATGCAGATGTATATACAATAACATACTGACATAAATGATAATAATAATCATCATAATTCAATACAACGCAGTAAGAAACAAACACAGTAAAAATAAATTGTACGAGTAATTTAAGGATTTGTAGATCCATGACAGAATTGGATTTATTTGTTATTGTAAAAGCCAAAAATCTAGTAAATTCCAGGTTTTATCGGCAAAACCTAGGATTTACCAAAGTGATACGCCCGTAGTACGTTTCAATATGATTCCATTTCTGACTTGCACAAAGCCTTTGCGATAAAACCTAGAATTACCAACAACTTCCGATAAAAGTCCAGAAACAAGGATTACTTAAAATAGGATTTTTCGTTTACTGATGTATTGGGTACTGTTCCATTAAAGATATCTGGAGAAATATCACGGTGAGCCAATTCGAGATCACAAAGGCAAAAATCAGCATTCTGAATATCGGGACAATTGCACTTAGCCTTCAAAAAACAGTGCTGGGTATACCTGACAAAAGTACACCAAGTAATGCCACTTGACTTTAGAAAAACAAAGAATAATGAGAAATATACAGGGTAGTGGTACTGAACATTTAGAAAATATCAGCAAAAAGTAAACAGAGCATTGCAACTTAACCTTATAAAACATCAGTATAGAGTATACCGGGCAGTTTATATTTATATATAATTTTAAACATTATTTTAAAGACTAATTTTACTTGACAAAATACAAAATTTGTTCGAAATCGGCCGAATAGTCCGAATTTTAAAGATAGTTTTTTCAAAATTCGATTTCCTAAGAATTATTCGAGCGATTTCGGTCAGTTTTTCTATTTTGCTATTTAAAATTGCTTTCTTTAAAATGGTATAATTTTTTTTACCTTACTAATCACAATTGTTTCGACTATTATTAAATAAAATAATAAAAAATAATAAATATTTACTGAAAGTTATATTTTGCATGGAATTATCTTTCGATAAAAACAATTTTATAAATATGTGCACAAAATTTTTCAATTCGCTGATAATCAGATGTGATGAAATAAGCAAAATGTAAAATTAACATTAAGTAATTTACATAACTTTGGACCGCTCTCTTGACTAAACTAATGGGATCATATTTTAGGGATCAGAAATCTAAATCCTACGGGGGAAAAAAAGGTTTGTTTATTAAGAGAAAGTACGTTTTTGTGTCTAATTTTGTTACTGAAAGTACCATCTGCTGTAAATAATTAACATAGAACAATTGAGGTCATCAACTCGAAGATTTAATATTGAGTCGTCAAGATCCGGTCCTAAAATCAAAAGTTATCAAGTGCATTTCACGCACTGTATATCAAGCAGCTCATGCTCATATTAGTGGGAAAAAATGATTATTGAACATATTTGCTAGTTAGAGATAATTATTTAAGTGAATGAGACAATTCATCAGGATACTAAAATATCATCGACGAATCACTAGTGTGTCTCATAGAAGGTTCCTCTTTCACAAAAATATTATATCATTAAGGAACAGTAAGCCAACTTATATTGTAGTGCTGCCATCTGTACTTTAAGATTAGAAACATAAAGGTAGTCTTGACAAACGATCCTCTTTTTATAAACTTAAGTCAAAACACATAGAGGAAAATGCAACAGAAATTTAAAATTTTTCTTTGGTTTTAAAATATTTTCATACTATTTAAATAAAATTTCTCTTTATCCTTTATCTCTTTATGACAGGCTTAAATTCTCACTGTGCACCCGAAATTATTTGACAAAAAAATCTAATTTTATATACAGGGTTATTCATAATTCCCTCCAGGGTTTCGAAGCGTTATAGTAAAACAAAGAAGACGAGTATGAAAAAAAGAAACAAATGCAATTATTCCAAAACTATTCAAGTTTTTTCATAAATGCGGAATAATTTCATATGTTCTTTTTTGCCATATTCATCTTCGTTTTTTTACTATAACGCTTCGGAACCCCGGAGAGAATTATGAATAACCCTGTACCATGTCTCATCTTCTGAGCGGAGAAGCTTAGAAGCTTCAAAGGAAGCTTTAAAAAAAGCTTAAAAGCTAAAATTAAAAAAATTATAGCTTAAGATAAATGTTTGCTCTGATAAAGTCGTAAGTTTTTTAACACTAAGGAATTCATCTAAAACACTTGCAGCGCGGAAATTTCAATTTTTGAGTAGAACATGGTAAGCTCTTTATTGCCTATTACCGCCATAGTAAGCTCTTTACTGCCTGTACTTCCAGGTTACTGCGTACGATGTATTTTAAAGCCGTTTGAAACAAAACGTGATCAGTGGGTTTTGGGATTTTTTTGGGTTGGATAACCTGATTTATTATTTGTGTTTAAAAAGAGAATCGTTATAAAAATCATCATTTCGTTATAATAATCATCAATTGAAAAAAAATAATCGTTTAAAAAACAATTTTTACCTAAAGAACAATGTACCAACTTCGAAATTTAAACCAAAATGATAATTTGTAAAATGAACTTAATCTCGATGCTCGAACAATATGCTAACATTAACATATGATTGCGCACGGCTTTCAACAAGAACAAACAATAATAAACAAGTATAAAGAGGCCAAATTGGGACTGCCAAAAAAACGAGTTCTTTCTAAATCTAGCATCCATGTCACCTTATAGTAATAGTCGATAAAAATTTTTACATCATTTTAAAAAATCTAATTTTACATGGCAAAATACAAAATTTGAGCTAAATCAATTGAATAGTTCCTGAGAAATCGAATTTGAAATATACGACTAATATACCTTACAATTCAAAAGTTTTACGACTGTTATTAAATTAAATAATAATAAATAGTAAATATTTACTAAAATGTATTATTCGCAAGGAGTTATCTTTGGATAAAAGAATTTTATAATTGTGTGCAAAGAATTTTCAATTCGCTTCAAAAGTTCTCGAGATATAGCAGACTACACAAAAAGTGAAATTAGGTCCAAATTTTGGAAAGCTCTCCTGACCAAACTATTTCCCTGATTGCGGTTACCCCCTATATTTTGGGAGTCAAAAATTCCGAATCCATCGAAAAAAAAGTTTGTTTATTCAGAGAAAGTACTCTTTTACGTCTGATTTCGTAACTTCAAATATCGTCTGAACTTATTAATTAGCATATTTGAGGTCACCCGTTAGAGCCATTAAGATTGAATACTAGAACGTGAAGATTTAATCATTAGATCAAAAGTTATTCAGGGTTGTTCGTTTATTTTTTTGCACTCTGTACAATCATAAAATTTTAAAAAAATATTAAAAGCATTTAACAGGGAAAATTGTTATTTTTATTTCTAAGTAAATATTTTCTACTCGTGTCCATCTTCACTTCCTTATACCTAGCTTTTGAGCCAGTCGAAAGAGTGGGGCTATTCGGACATTTATACCCAGAGCCCCACATTTCTAGGAAGAGCCTGTAACAGTTATATTTTGATAAAACGTTTTTAATAGGTGTAAAAATTTAAGTTTTTCTTAAGAATTATTTTTATTATTGAAGATTTAAAAAATGTGCATTCAGATTTAAGCATAAAGACAATGAAGATAATGAATTTCAACAAAGCTCTTGAAGCATGGCTTCTTTAGCATAAGAAAAATGCTCTTAGAATTCAAAACCAATAGAACTAGAAAATAAACTGTCGAAATATTTTTAGTTGTTTATTTAAGTGAGACCTTTCCCATCTCTATTTTATTACAAATAAAAAAGAGAAAATATTAAAAAAATTTCAAAAAAAACAAACTTTTATTTAAACAAAAATTCTAAATAAAATAATCATGCAATTTATTTCATTAATTTTGATAAAAATCCTGCGGTGGACCGCTGAAAGGGAAAAGTAAAAGGGCCCTGCAAAATGGAAGCTCTGCTCCCGATGTTGGTTCGGAGGATATCAAACTCGTGTAATATAAAAAAAATATCTTCTAGGGCGATTTTTTCATTTTCTTTTAATATAAATATTTTCTACTTATGTTCATTTTAATGATGGTACTTTTCACATTATTTATGAGTTGCAAATTTGCATAGCGAAATTTTAATGTGTTGAAATGTAGATTTTTAAAATGATAACTCACAAATGTGTGTTTATAACAATGGCGGCAAAAAATAAAGAGGAAATTTTATAAGAAAAGTGGATAATAAGCATTCACTTAAGAAATCATAAAACAATGTGCAATAATACAAAGTGAGCCATAGTGATCAGGAGATAAGCTGTTACCTCAAACTGAGTAAACCGGGTTCGAATCCCAGCCATGGCTGGTCGATATTATTTCCGTGCCCGGCTCGCACTGGCCACAGTGCTGACGTAAAATATCCACAGTGGTAAAAAGACTAAGGACCTTCCGTCAAACTAACCGAGGGAAGGTTTTGTATTTTTCCTTTCCACGTAACGCAAATTCTGGTAAGTTCCATCGAAAATTCCTCCATGAAGACAAATTTCTCCCAAGACCTTAAGGCCTGTTTAGACGATCCAAGTTCTTTGACGAAGACAAATTGATATTGATGGAAACTTGTTTTGCTTTGAGCTTGGATCGTGTAAACGATCATTCAAGTACTTGGTCCAAGCCCTTGGACAATAATAGAGCATTTTCTACTGTCCATCCAAGCCGAGCATCAACTCCGGGCACTACAGCCACCACAGCTTAGAGTTACAGGCCGAGCTTCAACTGCAATCGATACAAGTCTTCGTAATGTTTAAGCTGAGCATCCACTACCTGCAGCACGGACGCTACAGCATTGCAA
Organism: Parasteatoda lunata; assembly: GCA_949128135.1. NCBI lineage: Eukaryota > Metazoa > Arthropoda > Arachnida > Araneae > Theridiidae > Parasteatoda > Parasteatoda lunata. The sequence continues at coordinate 122,558,624 of OX421971.1, forward strand.
CGTACAATTCGAGCATCAACTCCGGGCGCTACAGCCACCGCAGCTTAGAGTTACAGGCCGAGCTTCAATTGCAATCGTTACAAGTCTTCATAACATTTGAGCTGAGCATCCACCACCTCCAGCATGGAAGCTACAGCATTGCAACGTACAATTCGAGCATCAACTCCTGGCGCTACCGCCACCACAGCTTAGAGTTACAGGCCGAGCTTCAACTGCAATCGATACAAGTCTACAAGTCTTCATAACGTTTGAGTTGAGCATCCACCACCTCCACCACGGACACTACAGCTATGCAACGTGCAATCCAAGCATGAAGTCTGGGCTCTACAGGCACCATAACTTAACTCTCTCATTTCAATATGGTCTGAGTTTTAGGGGTCCCCTGATACAGTAGTTTTCAGAAGGAAGTGCTTGCACTTGAACTTGTCCAAAGTTCCCAATTAATGAGAGATAAAAAAAAAAGGACAATGGCACTCAGTTCTCTTCATTTCTAACTCAGTCACGTTGAAAAAGAGCTCACGTAAAAGAACGAATTCTTCGATAGTTTAAAACAACCTTTTGCCATAACGTTTGGTCAGCCCTTTTTTGGCGAGGAATAACTAGCCTTTCAAAATGTGTTTTCTTTTTTTTTCTATTTTATTTTTTAATCCTCTCCATTATTTCTTTTTCTTTGCTCGATTGTTTTAGTAAGATCATAAAATGTAAAATGTTGAGATAGATTATTTTTTAATACATTTTTCGGTAAATAGCAAAATTCTAGAGTTATTTTTTAATAATTCAGTAGGCTCGAAACAATATATGTACATTAAATCACTAATTGCTGTGCTTTAAAATTTCATGAAAATTTTCGATTGCATCTTGAGTAAAATTTTGAAAATTGGTTGTACATTCTTTCAATACAGCTTGGTTGTACAGCTTTAAAAGCTTGTTAATAACTATTTTCTAAGCAACGTGCACAAAAAAATAATTTTTTTCAATTATTACAATTTAAATGCAAGTATTATGTTCCTTAAAAAATAAATTTTCCATGCGTTAAGAATTTAAAGAATAATTTCTGTATTAATGCCCAAAAATTATGTTCACACTGTTCGTTATTTTTATAGACACTACTTTATATTATTCAGAATTCTGATGAAAAAATAATGATAAACAATCAGATTGCTCGAAAAAATCGGTCCACTTTTACTAATTTTACTTTATGAGTTAATAATCGTTATACATCCTTGCGGTGTGTTTTTTAACGAGTAAAGTATTTCGGCACCCAATCTACAGTCTTGTTTACTCGAACTTGGCTTAGCCCAAAAATAATTTTAATACCATATTATTTTTTTAATAAATAGAGGTTTAAGTTTTTTAATTGTAAATTACATAAAATTTTGCACAATCTTAAAGATTAAAGATCAAATTATCCTACAGTAAACGAGTTTAATATTTGATTAATAAAATTTTTTGATTCCCACAACTAGATTCAGAGAGAGTGATAGAAAGGCATAATGAGAAAATAACATTATAGGATCGAAACCTTTCTTTTTACTGCTTTATAAAGTCTATATATTCCAAATTGTCACTACCTTTTTGAAAACAATATTATGAAAAATATTTATTGTTATTCTGAGGAATCACTTATGCGTTACATAGTAATCAATAGTTAAAACGAAATAGTATACTAAGTGGGACACTTATAACAAAAATATTACTTTTTATCATAAAATAGAATCATTATTCAAAATTATTAAATTTGATTCATTTTTAGAGTGTTTTATTGCGAAACATCTTATCTATTGAATAAAATAATTACAATGATTAAACTGAATAATATCAAGACCTACAGTTTCATCTTAATAAACTCGGCCTTCACATAACATGTTCGCCATTATTTAAGCAACAACATTCTACGGCTTTCGCCTTCCTAAACTTTAAATAAAATTATAACAAAAACTATTTCTGCATCTAGTGGCTACAAGTTCTCAAATTGTGTTTGAGAGTTTTAATTTATCATTGTTTGAGATATAGGGTTAGTTTATGATTTAGGAATTAAAAAGATGAATTTAATATTTTTATTTTTTTTAGTTGAAAGAAATTAGTTTTAAAAACAGAATACTTTGGTTTTAGTTAATGTATACATAATTATCAGGTATGATTTACTTTTAACCTTATAAGTGTAATATTGTTAAACAATTTTTTCGATTGAAAAGAACTATAAAGCTGATTGTAGTGTATCTACCACTACAAGAATATTTTATTTTTTTATTTTATAACCGTCGTTGAACAGCCGACCCAACTTAATGGGTTTACGGCTACTAATGTTCAACTCCGTAGCCTTGTAATTTTGAACCCAATCCAGAAGACAAGGGAACTCCTGGATCGAGTATTGGGAGAAATTTGCCTTCGTGGAGGACTTTTTGATGGAGCTAACCCGCATTTGCGTTACATGGAGAGGAAGACCACGAGAACCTCCCACGGTTAGCCTGATGGCAAGGGGACTCTAACCCATGATCCGTCTACCACTGAGGATATTTCACGTCAGCACTGTGGTCAGTGCAAGCCGGATGCGGAATTCGTATCGACTGGGATTCGAACCCGGTTCGCCTCATTGGAAGGCGAACGCTCTATCCCCTGAGCCATCGCGGCTCTACAAGAATATTTTATTTTATAACCGTCGTTGAACAGCCGACCCAATTTCATGGGTTTACGACTACTAATGTTCAACTCCGTAGCCTTGTAATTTTGAACCAATCCAGAAGACAAGGAAACTCCTGGATCAGTACCCCCAGAGGTATTGATTTGTTATGGGAACATGGAGGACTTTGAGACTCGACAGATTTAACGTGCATCAGTCACCATTTACTACACGGGGAGTCTTCGGCCGGCGAGGATCGAACCCACGACCTCTAGGATATGGGGCCAGCGCCCTACCGACCAGGCTATCCCGGCCTACTACAAGAATATTATTCCAATTCACAAGAATATTATTCCAATTCACTAATAATCCACCTCCTGGCACCGTTGCTACTCAGTCAAGATCATACACAACGCCGGCCTGTATACACTCGACTGCTAATGGCAACGCTGGAGCAACCACGACCGTGAGCTTAATACAGCTCTCACGATTAACATTTAAAAATAAGTTCAGTGATCTTCATACAGCTCTCCCGACTTCTCCCAAAACAACAAGAAATCAACTAGTTGTATCAGTACATTGAATTCTATCACAGATATAATTCTGGTGGAGTAGTACTGTCATGTATCTACCCCTACAAAAATCCAATTCACAAGTATATATGACGTGTTAACTTGATTCTATGGTGGGGTACGTTTTCATAGATGAACGTTGACATAGTCGAGATGACTCTCCCCACACTCATACAATTTTTTCTATAAAATAAAATAAAAAGATTTTTTGTAGTTTGAAAGTATATTAATTTGTCAAAGTTTTTAAATAAAAGTGTTTTAAGAGTTATAATTTTTTTTTCTTTAACCCATTTTGCCATGGAATCGAAATTTGTTTCATCTACGGGACTAAAATTCTAAAAGTAAATTAAAGAATGTGTTTAGTTAAAATAATACTCCGCTGCTATTTTTCTTTTTTTTACTTTAAAAAAAAAAAAAAAAAAATTATTATTCGTGTGGTTTTTTCCTATCAGCTGCTTATTCTGCAGCTTTTTGTGAGTGACGATATTTTCAAACAAATAATTTTGCTTCCAATAAAATAAATAATATAATTTCTGAGTTAAATCTGCTTCACTTCATAAGATATTAATGATATTAAGTAATTCTGACAAGTTTGAAGTGAAAAATTGTTTTAAATATTTATAGAGAGATTGTTAAAAAAGGCAACATGGTTGCTATATTTTTAGAAAAAACTCGCTCTTTTGGCAGTTCAGATTTGTCTCCTTTTAAATTATTATTACTGTTTGTTCTTATTGTACGTCGAACATACAATAGAGTTTAGTTCGATTTATTTTTCAAAATATTATTTCGATTTAAATTTGGAAGTTTGCATAATATTGATAAAGTGTTTTATTCTCATCTCAAGTTTTTATGACCTCTCAAACCACTATCTTATTCACGATTTATGTTTATTATTATATAACTACGTGTACCCTCTTCAATATAATTACTATCTTTTTATCTTTCACAGTAATAACTGTCGACACAGTGAAGAGCACGTTGAGCCAAATGGTCTTAAAATACCCAGAATATAGTAAGCCGGAAATATAGGCGATAAAGATTCTGCAGTTCTCCCTAATGTATAAAACACTTTACTTTCTTGTATTTTCTGGCATAAAATTGCATTAGCGGAAAAGGATTTTTTAATTTATTGTTCACTTTTACAAATAAATCTTTATTTATTAATAATAGGAGGTGCTCCTTCTCTAAAAGAATGGTCCCAGTCGCTAAATAATTAAATAGAGGATTTTAAAAGTCTAAATGCTAGATAGAATATTATTTAATGTTCTGAATAATATTATTGGATATAATATTATATAATGTTATTGAATATGACATTAGCTCTTATATTAGTAGTAATTAAATTATTGCGCATCATGCTGGCTGTTCATACCAAAAATGCCTTCATAGCCTATTAAAAAAGCATTTAATAGTTCGTTAATGTGTCTACTTCTCTATTTGGAAAAAAATTACACAGTAAATAAGCATAAGATGCTCGTATATAGCTTATCATGCTATAGCTAGCTTTTTAGCACTTGATGCAGGTTAGCATTGTGAAGCATATAATCTTGCAGACATAAGATTGTTGTTCCTGTTGTTACTACTACAATTACTAGCATGGTATTTTTGACTTGAGAATCCTTAAATTTTATTGTTATTATTAATTATCCAATTTATGATCTCCTATGTTATCAGATTTTAAATTTTTATTCTATTATTTTAAACTCTGTTTACTCTGCAATTCGAACTTCATTACCTGGTCACTTGATTACCCGATGTCTGCCATATTTTGATGATAACTGTATTGTAACTGTTACTATGATTATGTTATATAAATTGACTACGATATTTATATGTGATCTTGATTCACTATAAAACAACAGAATGTTTGGGAAATTATAATGAAGCACACTATAAAACAGAGTTATTGGGGGAAATATAAAAAGGATCCCATTATAAAACACTCTTTATGCTGGAACATTAATTTGTGACACTTAATATTTTGCTAAAGAGTTTGTTGTAAGATAATAAAATTAGATGTGAAATTTTAAGCCTATTTCCATTTTGAAAACTTTAGTGTTCTTTTTTTTTTTTTTCGATTTTAGTCAAGCGACACAGGTGATAGGGTGGTCCAGGCAGATCATTTGGCCTGGGTACCGAACCTAGATTCCCTCTTTCAAGAAATTTGGTGGGTTCATTTGATTACTTTTTAATCATTTTTAAAAGGTAATGAATAAGTACTTAATTCTAATTCTGTGCTATGAATAAAACTAGTGAAATTATATCAGCAACTGCAAATATTGTATCGTGAAAATTTTCATTTCTTATTTTATGTTATTTTTTATTAAATCAATGCCGTTTGGTTAAGGCCATGCAAAAATTCAGAATACATTTAAAATACTGAGTGATAGAATTGCACGTTTTTCAGAAATGTTATGTATAATGATATTGACCCTTCCAGCCCATAACTATGATTTGGGCATATCAAAAGTCAATGACTGGTTAGTTACACTGCTTTAAATATAAGTTTCCTTCATATACAATATTATAACATTCGGCCAATAATCGAACGTAATTTATAAATGAGCTAATTGTAAGAGACACTGGCTATAATTATGCAAAATGAGAACTTTTTTCAGCTAAAAGTACTTAATTGGTCATAAAGAGTTTTAATTTTCACTGCGAAATAATTTTAAAAAAAAATTAAAATATGGAATATAGTGCAATGTAAAAACGAGTTCTAATACTGGGACGCCAAGGCCGTAGAGGTTGAGTTTTCTCTATTCTATTAAATGATTTTTATTAATACGCTGTGAAGAAAAGACGTTTAATTTACAAAAGAAAAAAAAAAAAAAAAAAAATTATATATATATATATATATATATATATATATATATATATATATATATATATATATATATATATATATATATATATATATATATATATATTTTTTTTTTTTTTTTTTTTTTTTTTTTTTTTAAATTAATACTACTTACAATTGCGAACATCAATGTCGTCTTCAATTAAGAATTCTTGAGAAGAAATGACAAAGTATTTCATCAATCGAAATAACAATTGTTTACACCATTGTTAAAATAAAAGTTGCATGTTAAAGCATACGAATAATGCAATAGCTTGTTTTGATATTTTATGCAGAAATAAATTTTGCCTTGTTTCAAAAAATCAGCAACAATGTGTGTATTTTTTTTTTTTTTTTACTTTTTTTATTTAATAGTTAATTTAATATTAAAATGGCTTGAGTGAGTTGATTAAGGACAAGATAAAAAAAAAAGTATGGAAACTGTCAAATGCAGCGAGAATACATCGACACAAAAATCGAAAAATACACTCGTAATATCATATCAAATGAGGAATTCAATTACAGAACTCATTCTTTAAATCTCTACCCCCCCCCCCGGGGTGGTTGAGTGGAGTCAACTTCAATATCTTAAAAATAAGCCCGTTTTTTTTTTTTTTTTATTTATTTATTTATTTATCGTAGATTCAAATTTTCCGAAAAAGGACAGGCCCCGATTTGACTTGCAAAATGTTGCTTTTTTTTTTCTTAGATATCATTAATTTTTTATTTTGTATTATAAGAGGTGTTTAAGACCCACCCATTTTTGTGTTTATGACTATCAATGTTCAGTTCAGTAATCTTTTGATTTTGAATCCAGCCTCGAAGACAAGTGAACTTCTAGATCAAGCATTGGGACAAACTTGTCTTCGGGGAGGGACTTTTTGCCAATTTCTTCCTGCTTTTTGATAACTTCTTTTAAAAACTCGCCTTTGCTTAGCATGCAGAGGAAAACCATGAGAAAGTCCCTCTGTTAGACTGACGGCAAAAGCATTTTAACTCCAAGTCTATGTATGACCACTGAGAATATTTAAAGTTCATTCGAATTGAATAAAAAAAAATCACAAAAGCAATAAATTCGGAAACGAGACGCTAACTGGCGAGATATTTGCAAGTCCTCCTCTCAGGTTCACATTCGTATCTTTAGTTTTGTTTACGCGAGTTTTTCGCATATTGTGTGCTGGATCCCTTGTGACAGCTTTGTGGTCGGTGCCAGCCAGGAGCGGAATTTATATCGACCAATTTTAATTTATATCGACCAGCTAAGGATATTTTTCTGTACTGTTTTCGGTGCAAACTGAATGCAATAAATAGAAACATCAGCAAAAAATTAAAATTTTCGACGAGTTCTGGGTACCTGAACTTATTTATATTTTATGTAACTATCAATTACTGAACTTATTTAGCTTTATAAAAAAAAAACTATTGAATTATAAATACCTTTGAAACGACTGAGACGTTCATTCTAGTAGCTTTCGATTACATCAATATAATATGACATCCTAACCAAACGTGAAGAACTTGAAGTTGCAACTCAACAGTTTAAAAAATTTTTTAAAAGTGCATATTTCGCGAATCGAATTAACTTTCAATACTATGGATGGTGTTTTCCATATCTCTAACACCTTATCTGCACTAGTTTCGGTTACTGCAGATGATTATGCGCGACGATATTTCCAAACAGATAAATTTGTCTCCAATAAAAAAAAAATATTTAAAAAGAACTCGCTTTCTCGAAAGTTCCAATTTGGCTTCGATTGACTTAATTATTATTTGTTTTTCTTATGTTCCTGCATATATAAAAGTTAGCAAACATAAAAGTTAGTTAAGTTAGCATATATAAAAGTTAAAGTAGCTAGGAAAAGGACATTTTTTAAATTTTAATTTATATTTCGAAATTTGTATATTGTTGATAAGGTTATCACTGCTTTTAAAAATAAGATTTTATTTTAATTTTAAATTTGTATTACTTCTCAAACCACCTGTTTATTATCTTATTCACAATGTATGTTTATTATTATATAACATGCACTGTATTCACTATGTTTACTATTTTTTCATTCTTCACTTATTTTACTGTCAATGCAGTGTTGAGCCAAGTAATCTCAAAATAAAGCAGATACAATTAGTTTGAAAAGGACATTTTTTAAATTTTAATTTATATTTCGAAATTTGTATATTGTTGATAAGGTTATCACTGCTTTCAAAGATAAGATTTCATTTTAATTTTAAATTTCTATTACTTCTCAAACCACCTGTTTATTATCTTATTCACAATGTATGTTTATTATTATATAACATGCACTGTATTCACTATGTTTACTATTTTTTCATTCTTCACTTATTTTACTGTCTATATATATATATATATATATATATATACTGGAATTTCAGCTAGGAAATTCTAACGCACGAAATATTCGTAAAGGTTCGTAAGCATTAAAAATAGTCTTGAATGTATGCACACACTGTAATTTTTTTCAATTTTTGAAGTTTTATCTGATTTAATTGTATAATCAATAATCTGAAGAATATGTAAGCAACTACTGTTAATTCTATTGCGCATAGGATTAATATTTTTTCCCCTTTAAGTTTAGAATATTTGGTAAATTTGGCTTAAAAGTATGATCTTTATGCAACAATTAACCAGTGTGACGACTTTTAGTAAACGATTAAAGAAATAATTTTAAAAAAACATACGGTGCTCTGTTGCTTACACGAGCTTAAGTTATTCACTTTACGGGTTTGAAGTTAAAACACACAAAAAATTCAATATGATCATTTTCTAGAATTAAGGAAGCTTTGCCATCATCTGAAATACACTTATAATAGATTTTTATCTTTATTCTAAATAAAAATTCTTTAAATAAAACTAATTTGCCACCTCGAATTGATTCGACATACTCAAACTGAGCCATTTTGTTTGCATATAAATCTTGGAGCCAACTTTAAAAAGTGATAATGATAGTGGTGTTATCTCTCCCCTCTTTTACAAACAAAACTAGAAATTTAACTCCTTATCAACCCATACTCAATATAACAGGTGCTCATAAAAGAATTTATTTTTTTTTGTTGTCAATTTTTAATACTTTTTATTCGTGTACTGATTCACTCTTACTCTTTCACTTATTGAACACTACAATATTTTAAATCGTAAACTTTTTGACTGGGAATTTTTATATTTTTCTCATTATTTTATAATAATTTAAGTCAAAATAACTGAAAATATTATATTTAGCATTTTAATAATTTATGGTTACGAAATACAACATGAAACACCGTTGTCTTTCCTGCGCTAAAATTAAAATTTTCCAAACATGACACTTCCAAACAATCTTCAAATGTGCACTTATTTAGATTTAAATTAAGACAAACAATTATTCATTATTGAAATTACAAAATTAATTAATGATATATTTTTGAATAAGAGTTATTGATACACTTTTATAAAAAAAAAAAATTCTTTCGAATAACGCTTTAAAAAAAAAGGACAAATTATTTCCTGATAATCTATCTAAACGAATTTTTAGTTACTATTCGAGTGTTTTTTACAATTAAAAAATACCTAAATATATTTTTGCTTATAATTAGAGCGTCAGAAAAAAAAAATATTTAAAACGGACACCAGTCTCCAATCTGCCTCAAAAGATTATTGATTTGTAATTTTTCGCCTACACTTTACGACGACGACAAATGAACCAACAGCAACGAAAGCATTCTTTTTTTTAAAAAAATTGAAAGCATTTCTTTATAAAACTTAAGTGCCACGAATATCTTTTTCGAAAAATATTTAATTTTTTAATCTTTTTTTTTATTATTTTGTAAAAAAAATTTTTTTTTTAATCGAGTCTTTTAATGTTTATTAATTTTTTGAATATCATATAGTAAGAAAATTTTAATCATAAAGCATCTTTATGGTATTACCATGCTACTATTCATAAAGCATCTTTATAAACGGTAGCATCGTCAGTCGAATTCCATAAATAACTATCATTGTGGTATACTGATTTTTTTCACTATCATTTTAAGGTTTCAAAAAAAAAAAAAAAAAAAAAAAGCACAAATGCTATAGTTTGGTTATTCCCAGCATTTTCAATCAGATAATGCAATGCAGTATGCCCTTTAAATTTAAGTATAAAAAATGCACGAAAACACACAACCCCCCCTCTCGTCATTTGAACGGTACCCATCACAAAAACACTCGGAAACGTCGTGTAATGTTTTAACTCAATTTTATAGAGTGAAAATATGATTATTATTTTGTTAAAGAGATAAAGTGGTCGCGAGAATAATTTTACGAGAACTGAACGGACAATTTAAAGCTTGCGTCTTGAATTGCAGATGATACTAATTTTTTATAAAATAATTTTTAAAATCTTAATCTTAAATTTCTTTACTTTTTACTGATTTATCCCTTCTCATACCAGAATAAGAGGTGAATAAGAAAGCTTTTCTCCCTAAAAATCCCTTGCGCCTCCGACTAAAGGAAGAATTAAATCAACTATGTCGCTCAAAAGCGAGGTAAATCAGTTTTCCATTTAAGACCCTTTATCGTCTTTGGCATCGTAAAGATTTGGCGAGTAATGATCTACGGGAGCAGGTGTGCTTTTTCAATAGAGATCCCCCGCCCACTCCACCAATCATTCAGGTAGGGGAGAAACTTTTTGGGGAGACCTATAAGACAGCAAGGATATTTTTTACAATTTTTTACACTTACAATTTTTTTTGCAAACTTCGTTGACGACTTCTATCAAGAAATCCGATGAATAAATGAAAGAGCAGTTAAGATTTAAAAACAACGTTTGTTAAGGTAATTCGGAGTGTTGATCTATGTGATAATAATTATCAAATAAGGTAAGTTTCAATTGTTGTTTAACTTAGTAATATCAACTTTAATAATAATTATTGTTTTTTTTTTAAACATAAAATTACATTTCTAAGAAATAGATTAATTCTAAGAATTTGATTTGTATATTTATCTTGAAATTTAATTATAAACTTCAGATAAAATCAAGAAATGGTGAACTATTGCTACAACCTACTGAACAAATTAAAACATCGACTTATTTAATAGTAAGCTAATTCAATATTTAAAAAATAACTACGACAGTGATAATGTTAAAACTATTATTTACTTCTCGGATGGAGCTTTGTCACAGTATAAAAACAAGAATAGTTTCATGAACTTACTCAATCATAAAAATGATTTTAATATCGATGCAGAATGGCACTTTTTTGCCACTTCTCATGGCAAAGGGGCATGCGATGGTATTGGTGGGAGAGTGAAGAAGGAATCAAGAAAGAGTAGTTTGCAAACACAAAATATAACAAAACCTAAAGAATTGTTCGATTGGGCATGTAAATTTTTCGATAATATTCAGTTTGACTTCTGCACAAAAACTGAACATGAGAATGAAAAAAAAAAAAATGGAAACAAGATTTAAGAAAGCTTCAACAATTAATGGAACTAGAGAATACCATACTTATTTAGTTGAAAATTTTGAAACTCTCAAATGTTAAATATATTTTACTAGTTCCAAGCTTGAACTCAAAAAATTATGTAAATAAATTATAAATAACTCATTATTCATAATATTATTCACCTAAAATTATAAATTATATATTTATTATTTAATATAATGTTTGTTATTTTGTGAAACTTTAGTCGAGGTTTTCAAATTCCCTCCAAATTAACTGATACAGCGCAATTGAGCGATCAGCGGAGTGGAGTGGCTGAGCGTTCTGCAGTGCAGCGTTTCGCGAAAAAAACTATATCTTTTTATGGAATTGCGATTGATTTTTTTTTTTTTTGAAAAACCATTTTGTTCAGAATAAAATTTACTTTAAAATGGGTTTTGTTTGAACTTTGTACGACATTAACAAAATTTTTGTTTTTCATTTTACAACTTAATTTTGCAATAAAAATTAAAATTTTTAAACATTTGTTTTATTATAATTATTTTACCAAAAACTTCAATTATTTCCGCGTAAAATGAGATACATTTTTTTAAAATCCATTCATTCTATCCTTAGATATTTATTTTTTAATTAAAAAGAGCGTCAAAATTTAATTGTTAATATCTTGTAAAATAAATTAAATAAAAAGGCTATTGTTTTGTATAATATATACTTTTTAAAAAACAACAAAAAATGTAAAAATTATGATATCAAATTTTGGGTGTTACCGCTATTAAAATTTTTACTCATATGCATGCCTATATGAACATATACATTTTACATACAAAAGTACTTGCTTAAAATGCATACATTCATAGTGTGGAACTCTATATTGTTTGCACATGCACATGTAATTATTACTTATATAAATATATACATTTTCTGCATATGAAATAAGTGTATGTAACTAAAATGTCGGTACATATGCATTTATCTACATATGCATAAGATAAATGCGTATGTATATACATTTTAGTTGCATATATTTTAATTATATTCATTCATACATACACTAAATGTTAATACATACAATATTCTTGTAATCATATAAGATTAATTGTAATTATAATTACATGTAATCATGATTATGTGTAATCATATTTTTTGATTACTTGTAATCATGATTACAAGTACTTGATTAAAGTAATTGGTTATGTAATCATGATTTCAGTTGTAATGAAAATTTGTAATCATGATTACAAGTAATCGATTACTGTAATTAAAAAATGAAATCAATTACATTTTTGGCCTACTCTGATGTAATCAAAATTTATGATTATTTGTAATCGCAATTACCTGCAATCGTTATTACAAGTAATTTATTACAAGTAATTATCTGTCATCAATTACAATTGTAATCGGCGCCCAACTCTGACATTAGCCCATAGGTGAGACAACGAATACAATTAATATTTTTGTAAAAATTATACGAAAAAAAATACTTTTGATATGTTAACATACATTTATCACAACTAAATTTTTTTTATCAAAGATATTGTAATCATCCTTTCCTTTTCTTTTGAAATTTAGAATTTTATTTCAATTAAGAATAAGACAAAAAAGACCATGAAAATCTTACAGGACGCTGTTTTTAGTGCTAAACAAATGCTATACAAAAATTTTATTTACAGCATATTTCTGATAAAAAAAATTATTAATTGCATAGTCACACAACTATTATAGATATACTGAGAATAGAAACGTAAATATTTTTGAATAGAAAACATGACTTTAGAACAGTAAAAGTTCAAATTGTATGTCAACTAAGTTGAATTTTGTCCATAGTGTGAAAAACTACTTAAATTACTCACAATAGATTACTAAATTTATGTAAGATATCAATGTAAAATAAATTTATTTAAAAAACATTAATGCAATAAAAATTAAATTTTGTTTGGCAACAAAGTTGAATTTTCTACACAACAAGAAAAATTACTTATATTACTCACAGTAATTTAAAAGTAAAATAAATTTATTTAAAAACATGCAACAAGAAAATGATTTTACTTGCAAAATTACATTAAAAAACATTCTTTTTATGTATAGAAAGAAAAAAAAATTGCTATTAAACTCTGAAAAATATATAAAAGCATGTTTATAAAAAATTTTTCAAAATTTACATTCTGCATCGTTTTTGCTTTCTAAATAAAATGCATCATTTAAATAAGTAAATAAAATGCAAATATTTTTATAACATTCCACTTCTGAATGATTTCATGCTAAATTAGTTAGTAAAATACGAGGGTTGCTTATTATATTTCTGGCCTTGGCAACAGTAAGTGTTGCTAGGCGACCGCAGACGATTTTAATCGAAAGTTTGATATTTTTAAACATAAATTCAGCAGACGATTTACCATTATAGCTTCATTTGTGTTATTGACAGTAAATTGAAAAGTTCTTCTCTTTCAAAAAATGGAATTGAATCGTGAACATTTTCGTGCCATTATTTTTCATAACTTTCGACGTGGATTGTCAAGACAAGAGTGCTTCGATGAACTTAATTCTTTATTCAGCGATAAAGCGCCATCCTACAGCACTGTAAAAAATTGGTATAACGAATTTAATCGTGCTCGATGTTCGATCCAGGACGTATCCCGTGCAGGTCGCCCAAAATCCGTTGTTGTGCCAGAAAAGATCGATGCTGTGCGTGAACTGATAAAGCAAGATCGTCATGTGACATACCGTGAGATAGAGGCGTCTTTGGACATTAGTATGACTAGCATCAATAAAATATTGCATAAGCATTTGAGCGTAAAAAAAATTTGTTCGCGTTGGATCCCGCATAATCTGACAAACGCTCAAAAAAAGGCTCGTGTCGATTGGTGCAAGGAAATATTGAAAAAATACGTTCAAGGTACATCAAAGGCTGTGTATAACATCTACACATGTGACGAATCATGGATCTATGCATATGAGCCAGAAACAAAACAGCAATCAACTGTATGGGTCTTCCAAGACGAGGCAAAACCAACAAAAGTTGTTCGAGGAAGAAGCACATCGAAACAAATGATTGCCTGTTTCTTAGGCATTAACGGTCATGTGGCAACAGTGGCGTTAGAGCAACGCAGGACGGTCAATTCTGAATGGTACACGACCATTTGTTTGCCAGAAGTCATTGGAGAAATTCGAAAAAAGCAGAAGAACAGGCGAATCATTCTTCATCATGACAATACGAGCTCTCACACATCGACTCAAACAAAGGCATTTCTGACGGAGCGAAAGATCGAACTGATGGGTCATCTGCCATACAGCCCTGATTTGGCACCCAATGACTTCTTCTTATTCCCACATATCAAAAATAAATTACGTGGACAACGATTTTCGACTCCCGAAGAAGCGGTTGATGCATTCAAAACGCATGTTTCTGAGTTACCTCAATCGGACTGGAAAAAGTGCTTTGAAAATTGGTTCAAACGCATGCAAAAGTGTATTGATCATCATGGAGAATATTTTGAAAAACAATAAAACCAATTTCGATCCTACATATTTGTTTTTTCATTATTAGACCAGAAATATAAAAAGCAACCCTCGTATCATATTGATTGCATTTTATCAAATAAATTCTTTTCTATCTGCATTTAAGTGTTTACAATTATTTAAATTCTTATGTTAAATTGTAAAATATGAAATAGCAAGTGAAAAAGCAACCAAATTATAAAATTAAAATAAACTTTTTAAAAATGTTTCTCACTTCTTAAGATAATTTTTAATTTTTATGTTTAAAATGGTATTTTATACAATTTAACTTAAATGTGAAGTCATATTCCAATTTTCATGTTTTAATAATAAATTTAAGTATTTTATCACAATATCAAATTTAAATATTATAAAAATAACTGGACTCCTGAATTTTTGAAAAAAAACTCGTTTCTCACACTTTAAAAAAAATGTTTTAGAGATTATGCTTAGGTCGGGAAAAAAAAATCATGTTTTAGATGGAAAAATCATGTTTAATGGCTCGAAGCTTAAGTTATGTTAGAGAGTGAGATTAATGTTAGAGAGTGAGATTTCTAACTACAATGAAAATAATCATGAACAGGTTCTTTTATTAGGTTATACTTTCCTTATGAGCATTATATTATGCTTATATTACAGATTATACTAGCATTTAAACATTATGTGAATAAACTTACAAAAATAAAGTTAGTCAGTAGTACGAACAGAACAGTCAGCGTAAAATTTCTTTCGAGAGAAAAACTCTAAGAATTAACAACAAGAATCAGGTTTCTCACTAGTATGAACACATAAATGCTCACTCAGAAAACTTCTATGTGAAAAACTCTTATTACATATACTTCAGGAAAAAGGTTTCTTATCGGTGTGAACACGATTGTGTATAGTCAGACTTCTTCTTTGTGAAAAACTCTTATTACATATACTACAAGAAAAAGGTTTCTCACCAGTATGAACGTAACTGTGTTTAGTCAGATCACTTCTTTTTGAAAAACTTTTATTACATATATTACAGGAAAAAGGTTTCTCACCAGTGTGAACACGATTGTGTATAGTCAGATCACTTCTTTGTGAAAAACTATTGTTACATATACTACAAGAATAAGGTTTCTCACCAGTATGAACATGATTGTGTCTAGTCAGATGACCTCTTTTTGAAAAACTTTTATTACATATATTACAGAAAAAAGGTTTCTCACCAGTGTGAATACGATTGTGTATAGTTAGATCACTTCTTTGTGAAAAACTATTGTTACATATACTACAAGAATAAGGTTTCTCACCAGTATGAACATGACTGTGTCTAGTCAGATGATCTCTTAGTGAAAAACTCTTATTACATATATTACAGGAAAAAGGTTTCTCACCAGTGTGAATGCTATTGTGTATAGTCAGACAACTTCTTCTTGAAAAAAACTTATTACATATACTACAGGAAAAAGTTTTGCCACCCATTTGAACAAGATAGTATTTAGTCCTGTCACTTCTATGGGAAAAACTGTTATTGCATATGCTACAAGAATGAGGCTTCACACCAGTACGAACATCACTGTATTTATTAACATTACTTCTTTGTGAAAAACTCTTATTACGTATATTACAAGAGTCAAGTTACTAACTTTCTATAAGTCTGAATGGTGGTTAGTTAGATTACTTTTATTTAAAAAAAATTCTTATTAGATGTTCCACAAAAATAAGCATTCTCGTAAAAATGTGTGCATTTAAATAAAATTGTTGTAACCAATTAAAGTGTAAAATAATGTCACAGAAATGTGATAATTACTTATGCTTCAAATAATAAATTTATCAGAATAATTAAATTAAATTTTAAAACAAAATAATAGAATTTTTTTTATTTATTTATTGGAAATCCATACATTTGATCGTTAGACGAGATCGTTTCTTCAGCTTATAGCTTTTTATATTCATTAGTAATGCTTTGGTTGAGGCTAGACAGATGGTCAATGGTTGACTATGCGTTCGCAAGGCCTGAATGGGGTACGTGCGCGTGACGTTACGATTTTTGTTTACAATCAATTGGGTGGCAAGCTCTGTAATAGTAGTCTATGAGATTTTGATGTCATTTTGAAATAAATTAGCAAATTTTACATTTTCTTTCAATTTTTTAAGTATAACTGGTCAATTTTGGCGTAGAATAGAGTTCTAATAAACTTTATAGTAAGTTTCAGCTAAATTGTGACATTCTTTATATGGAAAGAATTTAAATTTTTATGGGTGGTGAGTAAGTTCTGTTTCTCTTAACAGATGTTGTGTTTTATGATACATACTAAATATAATAGTTAATTTTTTTTGTTCAGCCCATAATAAATTAGATTGACTGTGATGCCTGATTCATAAATAGGTCGGAATAATCGTCAAATTTTTTCTTACAATGTGATGAAATAGATTTGTTTAATGATTATTAACTTCTGAGCGGCAGAGCTGAAACTTAAATATTTTGCTGACGTTTTTAGGAATACACGTTTGTATTTTATTCTTATACTATTAAAAGTAGAATTAATTCATTTTTATTTACGTCCCAAACTTATTAAAGTATTTTAGTTAGATTTTGATAATATTTGCGTAAAAAAATCGTATGTTCTGTAGATGAGTGTGCCTTCGCCTTAAAAATAGTGTTTGTTTTTAATCAAATTAGAAATAGTTTTTGATATTTTACGTAAGATATTAATTAAGTATATTGCATGTATAATAGATAAATCAAAATAATGATAAAAAGAAATTGTTTCAGTGTGTTTAAATTGCTTTGTGTGGGTAGAGTAGTTAACGACAATGTCAACCATCATCTATGAAGAGGTACCCTACCATAGAATCAAGTTAGCATGTCTTATATAGGGAATTGTAATTTTGTAGTGGTAGATACGCTACAATACTCCCCCATCAGAATTTTAGCTCTGGTAGAATTCGATGAATGGATACCAGTAGTTGATTTATTGCTGTTTTGTGAGAAGCCGGGAGAGCTGTATTAAGATCACCGTACTTTTGAAGGCTAATCGTGAAAGTTGTATTAAGTTCACGGTCGTATTTGCTCCTGTGCTGCCTATAGCAGTCGAGTGAATACGTTGTACGTTCTGTGTAATCGTGACTGAGTAGCAACAGCGTGAGGAGGTAGATAATGTCGCAATCACTTGCAAGTCAACTGTTCAATGTGGATCATCAATCGAAGTAAGCGGGTTCAGATCGAAGTGGGCGTTTCAGCCTACGTAGGCGTGTTCAAATTACGTCCGAAGGTCACCAATGTGGGGTGAGTTGTTACCGACAATGTCAACTGCCATCTATGAAAAGGTACCCCGACATGTCGAGTTAACATGTCTTATGTACTAGTGAATTGTAATTGTAATTTTGTACTGGTAGATAACTATAAATAAACTTCTGAATTGTAAAGCATTGAATAAATGGATTTTTCTGATATTTTTACTAATACACATTATTATTTAATTCTTATGTTTTTCAACAGTAAAATTAATTAATTTTTTAAATGATCTAAACTTATTAAAATGTTTTAATTAGGTTTTGATAATATTTGTTTAAAAAAGTCTTTTGTTCTCTGGGTGAGAGTGTGCTCTCTCCTTAGAGCTAATGTTTGTTGTGATTCATAAACAGTTATTAAATTCTTACTTTAGATATTAATTTAGTAGATTAAGTACAATGTACGTTAAGTACGATACCCGTATAATAAATAGAGATTAAAAATTTGCCACAATGTGTTGAAATTGCTTTGTTTTTGTAAATCAACTTCCAGGTGGCAGCTTTGAGTGAATGGATTTTTTTGATATTTTTACTAACACATATTATTATTTATTTATTTCGTTTATTGACTGTAGACTTTATTCATTTTTTTAAATGTCCTTAACTTATTAAAATGTTTCAATTAGGTTTTGATAATATTTGTGTGTGTGTGTGTGTAGTTAATTTACGTCGCACTAGAGCTGCACAATGGGCTATTGATAATATTTGTGAAAGAAGTCTTGTATTATGTGGTTGAGATTCTGGGTGGCAAAGCTTTGAATGTAAAGATTTCGCTGATATTTTTACAAATACATATTATTATTTAACTATTTTGTCTATTAAGAGTAGAATTAATTTATTTGAAATATATATCCAAATATTTTCAGATGTTTTAATTTGGTTTTGTTAATGTTTGAGAAAAGAAGTCTTGCATTATGTGGTTGAGCGTGCTCTCTATAACGATAATATTTGTTATGATTCATATTAAAAATGGTTTCTGATTTTTTACTTTATATATTAATTAAGTATATAAAATATATACCTGTTTAATAAACAGAGCAGAATAATAAACAAAAATTTGCTAATGTACATTACAATTTATTTGTTTTTATTAATAAACTTCTGAGTGGCTGAGCTTCAAATATAAGGATTTTGCTGATATTTTCACAAATACACACTATTATTTAATTATTTTGTCTATTAAGAATAGAATTAATTTATTTTATATATTTATCAAATTTTTTCAAATGTTTTATATTTTGATTTTTGATAATTTTTATAGCAAAATTTCTTGGGGAAAGGTAATGTTTGTCATGATTCATATAAGAAATAGTTGTTGATTTTTTACTTTAGACATATAAAGTTTTATTATTCTCCCTCATCCTTGTTTCCTTTCAATCAACTTTGGTAGAACAAAAAATTCAAAAGAAATTAAAAAGAAGTATAGATGAAATTATTTAAAGTAGGCTATGATGAAATAGAAAATATTCAATTAGATCTTCAAATGAAGCAGAATGACTCGGTGGGGCTTTAGTCAGGAGACGTGTTTCTTAAGATACTTATTGTCCCCTCTAAGCCGCACCAATCCTTAAGGACACTCATTAAGACTTCTTTCAAAATTAAGTCTGACTTCAGGGTATTCCACAACACGGTGATAGCACAGTATGAAGGTGCGTATGCTTGTATTGATTTTTTGTGTATAGATTTTTTTTCTTTGAAATTTATTGATCATTATGCGTGTTTGTTATAAACTGTCTGTTAAATAACATTGAATTAAGGGTAGGATTTGAATGCTTTCCAGCCAGCATAGCAAATCAGTTGTAAATAAAGAAAAAAATGTCAAGAAATTTAATTAATAATTAAAGGGTAATTGTAAAATAATTTCTATCCTTGCTTTCAGAATTATAGCTATATAATATTTTATAACCCAATTGTGCAATTCTGTTGAGATGGTAATTTTTCTTTGAAAGTTATCATTTAAATGATAAGTTGAATTTCCATGAAGTACATTAAGAAGACGTTTGAAAAAAATATAATATTGTGCAAAAAACTTTAGTTTTTTTTCCTTCTTTTTTTTTTTTTAATAATGTGTCAGATTTTTTTTAATCATTCATCGCCACATAGTTAACTTAAATGCGTAAAATTTCAGGATAAAAACACATCTCAGTTTTTACATACGCATGAGAAAATCTAATATTTCATGCAGTTTTTCTGATAGTTTGTAGTATAAAGAAGTATTTGTTTAAAAACTATAATTTATGTATCTACAGCTCTATCTCAGGTCTATGACGCGTAGCAGTGATTTCATTGACTAACATTATATTCTATTGTTCTACATGCGTGTGTGACTACTTAAAAACTACATGTAAGAGGTACTACTCGGGCTAGTGTGCTAGTGCAGTTAGAACGGCCTTTTTTAAGATTTCAATTCCCCATTTCTAGAGCACCCTGTTGACATGAATGAAATATTGTAAAACTTTTCGTATTATATTTTCTATACAGTAGTTAACTCTTCTTACCCATGAATTTTTTTCCTAGTTAGCTAACTTTAGCAAAGATATAAATATATCATTTTTTTTTTTTTTAAATTGAACCTTTATCAATCATGATGATTTCTAATATAATTGGTCTGGGCATTAAATGAAATAAATATAAATACATAGATTATTACTAGATGTCAAGTTTACTACCGTGTATTGCAAATTTATTCAATTTCTTTTATTCTTTATGCAAGTCAATTGCATCAAAATTTGATAATTTTTTTAAACAAACCCCTTCATTAAACAAAACATTTTAGTGCCAAGGGGCACGAAAAGGATTTGTGCCCCTTTAACATGTCGTATTGCTAAAGTATCACAGTAAAATCGTATCACAAACATTAAATACACAATTAATCATTTTTAAAACATCCAATAATTTTGATAAATTTGAACACATTTGAATTCTCTAAAAATTTAATACACATAAAATTAAGCATTTTTAAGATGTTTATAATTTAAAAAAAAATTGAGATGTTAATCAGCCGTAATCTTCACATTCTAAATAATTTTCAAAAATACAAAAGGTAATCGCTATAACTAAATGAACAAAAATAAAGATATAGCCCCTTGGCAAAATAAAAACCTTTTATAATTATTTTAAACAAATTTTGCGAACTTTTTTATACGCAAACTCTTTGATTATTTCATCAAATTCGATAATCATTAACACATCACTTTCAATGCTCATCAGACATAACTAGTTCAAGCGTTGCTGTCCCATAGTGCTGCGTAATTGATTTTTTTATCAATTTTGGCTGAGAAAACGACCGTTCTCCCCTACAATTTGTGATTATCATGCACAAAAAAATTCTTATCGCTATTTCAATGTTGGGAAAAATTGATTTTAAGCCTCCAGAAACAATTGTTTTATGTAATGCAGGAAGTTCAAAACTATTTTCTTCTGAATTTAAAAAATGTATAAAATGGATACATTCATTTAATATGTCATCGTAATCTAAATCATTCTTGAACGTATTTACTAGATTTTTGCATTTATTACTCTCATTGAATTCAATGTCCATTAGATTACTTAAAAAGTAAAACTTTTCCCCTATATTTTCATACGCTTCTCCACGTTTCCTTATTTCAGTTATGAACGAGTCTAAAGCAGGTAGAAATGTCCCCACTTTAAACTTATCACTTCCAACTGGCTCTTGATTCATAATCACCAAATTTCTCTCTGAGATAAAAAAATAAATAAATAAATAAATAAAATAAAAAAACTTTTAAGGAATCAAAAAGTTTAGAAGTTGTATTCAAATTCATTTCAGCTGATTATAAAAATATGTAAGTTTTATTCTCCCTTTA
Organism: Parasteatoda lunata; assembly: GCA_949128135.1. Lineage (NCBI taxonomy): Eukaryota > Metazoa > Arthropoda > Arachnida > Araneae > Theridiidae > Parasteatoda > Parasteatoda lunata. Next base: position 122,580,659 of record OX421971.1, read on the forward strand.
AAGAGTATCACTCCATAAGATAGTAAAAAAAAATATTTCTAATGTGCTTATTTTTTAACAAAGTTTATAAGCTTCCCTCTTCGCACTTGCATCTTTTTCAGTATCATCGGCTAATAAATAAAGAGCCTGTTGAATTTTTTCATAGCCTTGATTTAACGAATGAACTGCGTCAGACCGCGATGACCACCTAGTGCCTGTTTAACAACTTTTTCACCATCTGGAGAAGAAATTAAAATACTCCACCGGTAAGTTGATGATGCGAAAAAAGAATACAATCTCTGGATAAAATCAAAATATTTGATACATTGCACAGAGCTCTCAGCTGCCTTAACTCCTACCAATTTAATGCTATGGTCAGCACAAGGAACGTGAAGGATTACTTAAATCCCATACCGTAATGGTCTTTTTTTTAACTTGCAAACGGGTATAGAATGGGTTAAGTAACGAAATTCATTCCTTTTGGGGAAAGAATCCTTCTACAAGAAAGCAATGGTTTGGAGACAGGAAGCCAGCAGAACGAAGTTCTTTTCAATTTGTTACGCTTTCATATAAATAGCCTCTTGGACGAGCAAAATTTATTGCTTTGTTCCTCCGATTACTCGCCCTAGAAGAGAGGACAATGTATGAAAGGTGAGGGACAAACTGAGAAGGAAATGCAAGTTGATCACCTAAAAATTTCAGGGAAATGTAGGGCGTCTTTTTAAGTTTTCATGATTTTAAGCTATTCCAACTGATAGTGTTTTCACTGTAATCAATCATTATTTGTAGAAAGAAAAGCCAAGTATGCATTTTAAAGTGTGTAATGAAAGAATTTTTTCATAATGTATATATATATATATATTTTAAATTTATAAGCTTTAAATCTATTTATCATAAATTTTTTTAAAAAATATAATCTATAAAGAATAAGATTCTCAAAGGCCCCTTGAGCGCCCAGGGCCCCCGGGCACTGCCCGGTTATGCCCATACGTAAAGACGGTACTGTGTCAAAGTTATGCACTATTGTTTGGACGTAAATATTATTAGCACAAAAACTGCAAATGGAAATCATTACATCAAATTTAATCATAGATATCAGTGTCAAAAAAGTAGAAAAGAATAAATTCAGGTATAATGCTGACAGCAACAATCTCCACATCATTACACGCATACAAAACGAAAATGCTTAAAACTCATAAATTGTGCAGTTACTTAAATTAAAGGATTTAAAAACTAAACACTAAGGTACGAAAGACTGCTGTGTTATTAAATATTGCGTCTACATACTTGGTAAAGACACCATAAATTATTTGAAATAAATTTATAAAAATAATTAAAAAGCTATATTCTGCTCACAGAAGAGATATAAAGCAATTGTTTTATATATTTTTTAATTTAAATTAAATAATTCAGATATAAAACAAATTATATCTTTTCGGAAACATGATAAGAATTATAAAGCAAGTTTAAAACTAAGAAATAAAAAGATGTTTCAGAAAGTTCGATTATAAAGAGACAGAAAATAGACCAAAACTTATAAAGCAGCTAAATTAATTCACACCTCATGTTCACTCATGCGTTATTTAAATCGTATGTTGCAAGTAAAACATGCGCAAATTAGTGTTCGAAGATTTTCTCGAGAAAATGTGAGACCCAACTTGGCAAATGCAACATTGGCGAATTTCAAAGTACGGTGCCAAAGAGGTGCCCGGGAGGACGTCACGGAAATGCTCACGATTTCGGCACCACTTGGCATTCTTGGCGAAAACTTTTAAGTCAAACCTGCTCTGTCGCCAAATTGCTTTTGCGTAGCGTTTGTAAACAAGGGATAGAATTGTTTTCACTATTTTGTTACAATTGTTTTCATTGTTTTGTGTTTACATAAGATCATGTAACTCAAATATTAATACACAAAATTCTCTTTGCAATATTTAGTAATAATTTTAATTAAATCTTTCAAATTTAGTTTTAATCTGAACTTCTAAGCTGGAATTTAATTTTAAAATTGTATGACTGTGAAGAGCATTGACCTGATGTCGTATTCTGATGCATTGATTGTATTGACTTGTTTGGAGTTTTCTCAGAAGTGTTTTTTCTTTTCAATTTCTTAGTAAAAAATAATAATAATAATAATAATTAAATAGATAAATGAAATATTTTTTTACTGATTTGATTTGAATTTTATTAAAATTATTTTATCGCGTTTAAAGTTATAGTTTTTTTTAATTAAACTCCAAATTTATAATTGAAATACGTGCAATGGAAACTAGTGTTATACTTGCGAACAACCTTTTTTCCGAGTTTAAGTTTTGTTAATTATGATGAAAGTTGATATTGTTGACAACGTAATTTTCTCGATAAATCAACTATAGATATTTTTTAAGATGCAAGCAATCATGATGGATAAAACAAATCAATTAGGTTAAAAATAGCATAAATGCTAAAGAACAAATAAAAGCAAAAGTTCTCTTAGAGCCCTAAAATATAAATTATATTTTACTTTTATGTATACTAAAGTGCAGGTTGGTATAATCAAACTGAAGAAACAGAGAAACTCTTATGTCAAGGCACTGTAACTAATTTTATAGCGCATTTATTTAAGTTTTTAAAACTATATACAAAAAAATCTGAAATATATTTCATATTAACAAAATAGTTCACTGTTGCCTTCTAAGGATAAATTATTTTAAATGTATAACTTGCTTTTGCAGATCTATTTCCTAAGATATTCTCCAATTAATTATTATTTCTGTAAAAATATCGATTTTTCTGTGATTTCTTATTATTTATGTTGAATCTACCATCTACCATTCCTTTTTTTTCTTATACTATTATATAATATCTTATTTAGTAATGTCATAAGAAATGGCACTCTTTTTTTAGTCGTATAATTCTAAAATAAAACTTGGTTCTTGTACTTTATCACTTTTGAAATTGCATTTGAATAAAATAATGTTAAAGTAAATTTGATCGGATTAAATATAAATAAAACTTTTTTTTTCTGTATTTTTATAACTTTTGAAACTGCAAAATATTGAAGTAGTTTCATTAAAATCTTCATCCTATTGAAAATGAATAAAATAATAAGGTTAAAGTAAAGTGCTGCCTATGATAATGAAATATATATAAATATTTTTTTAAAAAATTTTATAACTTTTGAAACTGCAAACAAATGAATAAAATGATAAAGTTAAAGTAAAGCACTTTAAATGTATTAATTGCTTTCTCAGGTCTATTTTTTCAGATCTATCTTAATTTATTATTTGCGAAAAAGTATCGATTCCCTTGTGAATAATTTCTTACATATAATTCCAATTGAAAATGCTAATAGCCCATTGTGCAGCTCTAGTGCGACGTAAATCAACTACAACAACAACTCCAATTGAAAATTATCACCTTTTTCTGATGAAATGTTTAATTTGATGAAAAACGATTTAATAAAGTCTCCTACATCTGAAAAAGCAAACAAGTGAGGCAACAACAATTTTTTTTAAAAAATGTGTAAAGTGCTTCCTTAACTCATTTATCAAATCTATTACAGTTCATTATTAGCGTAACAATATGTATTTCATTGTGAAGAATTTTTATTATGCATTTGGAATAAAAGAATTTTTTTTTTCCTAATTGCGCATCTGAAATGCTGAATTTAGCGATAAAAGTAATAAGCAATTTTTGCAATGTACTGCAATAAAAATACCTTATATAAAATTTCCTTACATTTGAATTGCAAACTGAATGCAATATGCCATATTATATAATGAGCACACAAGCCTTTATATATATAGCACAGTAAAGAATGGTAAACTGTCTTAGCAAGTAGATTTAAGAAAAAAAAAAAAAAAAACAGAATAGATTTTACATTTTCAAGAACAATAATAAAAAAAAGAAGTTGAAAATAAAATTTTTACAAGAATCTATTTCAAATAAAATTCTCAGACATAAACATTAAATTAAGTATGAATTTTTCATTAAAAACGAAAACTGCTTTTAAAAAATACAAGAGCGGTGAGAAGATAGAAGAGAATAAGAAAGAAATTTATAAATAGAATAGAACAATCATTTTCCTACTCAATCAAAGAAATAGGGTTGCACCCTGTAGCAAGATGTGACGCATAGATCGGCTGGGTTACCATATTCTCAATTTTGCGGTTTTCAGAGCGCTTATTCTCGACCGTGCCAAGCTGTGCCGAAATCGTGAGTGCGCCCCGGAGCCGACAATGCGGAAAGTCGCTTCCCAGACCGTCGCCAATAGCCCCAAAGAATATAGAGGGAACGCTGCAAGCTCCATACCGCCCCTATACTTCCGGATTACTGTTTCTGGTGCATTTTAAAGCCATTTGGCTCACAACGTGATCATTGTGTTTTGAGATTCTTGCAAACGTGGTATTTGATTACTTATTACTAGTGCTTACAATGCTAACAATACTAGTGTTTACAATGCTAAAGGTGCTAAAACTAACGTAAGATGGTACAAAGCTTGCAACAAAACAAACAGTAATAAACAAATGGAACGAGGCCAAATCTGCACGACTGTCAAAAATCAAGCAATTGCTAGATATATATTACAAACTAACAAATTCAATTGAGATTTTGATAAAATAAGCTCATTTTTTAAAAAAAAAAAATTAAGAGTACATTTGAAAATTAAAAACTTGAAAATTATTAACGATATAAAATTTGTCAGAAAACCCATTGCATAAGGAAAGGAAAAAAATATCAATAAAAGTTGTGACATAGTATTATTTCTTAAATAAATTTGAAATATTCAAAAAAATCAGCAGAACATAAAATATACTTTGGAGTAAGAGAAAAGAAAATGGATGGTAGCAGAGTTCGCTAAAATAATTTTATTTAGTATTTCTGCATTGCTATGTAATAATGCATGGAATAACATTATAAAACTATTGTTCTATGTTTTACTGTTTCACAGCAATACAGAAAATTAAGTAAAATTATATCGCCGAATTATTCTACTACCATCCAAATCCTCCTCTTGCTTACTCCAAAAATAAAGAGCAAAGCAAGATAATATCAGAAAATACAAAATCTAATATTATAAAGCGTTAAAACTAATGCAAAATAATACTATGCCGAAAACTAGATAATCTTAGTTTGCATAGAATCTAATATTATATAATATTACAGCGAACGCTAGATAATATTAGTTTGCATTGAATCTAATATTATACGATGCTGAGCAAACAGCGACCTCTTGTATCTTTCTAATCTTAGAAGTTGTGCAAGATCACGTTAGATTTTACCGATTTTCTGATAATATCTAATATCAGGTGCTACTTGGGAACTATGTCACCTTTTTTAACAATATATCTGTAACTAACTAAAACAAATTTTCACTTTTAACTCACCAGAATTACTTAATAACATTAATATCTTACGAAATACGGCAGATTTGAGCTCAGAAATTATCCAATTCACTTCTTTTATTGAAAACAAAATTATCCATTTGAAAATATCGCCTCGTAGAATAAGCAGTAGTAAGCAGTTGCAAACTTTCTAACCGGAACTAGAGCAGAGCTCTAGTGCGACGTACTAAAAAAAAACAGCAACTTTATTATTTAAATTGCCATTTATTAACTGTAACTGTTTCTTCTTAATATTTGTTTACATTTTGTTTTGTTGCCGGAATGATTTAAATGTCAAGAATGTTAAGATTTTATTAAAAGGACATTTTTATTCGAAAGTATTTCGTTTTCTAAATAAATTTTCTTGCTTAATGTTCGTTAATATTTATTGATATGAATGTTTTCAATGCTACACGATCTCATTATTGCAAATTTTTTGCCCGCCGATCTTCAACATTTCAAATCAAAGGAGAGAAATGCAATTCAGAAAAACTGTCTTCTAAAGCTATCAGAGATTTATTCTTAGATTATTTTATTAAAGAAAATAATCACAAGTTTGTTCCTTCCTGTCCAGTATTTTTAAACAATGATCCCTCTTTATTATTTGTTAACGCTGGGATGAACCAGGTAAGAATTTTTTGTATTTTTTCTTATTTATTTATTTTTTTTTTTTTAGAAGTTTAATATATAAAATATATTTCATCTTAATGAGCCAAAAATAGTTTCAAACTTAGAATTAGACAACTTGATTTACTGTGTTTATGAAGTAGTAGTAATAGAATTGAAAACAAAAAATAGAATTGATATCAATTCTATTTATTGGATAACTTGTCTCTCAATTTATATACATTGTTAAGCTTTCATAATTACTTATTTATTTTTAAAATTTTGATTATTAAAAGTGTTTTAGGAAAAAAATCATTTTTTCTTCATTTTGGTAAGAAAGCATTGTGCAATTTAAATAGCCTATGTAAATAAATTTGATTAAAAATATTGCGATATGTTGTAAAATATTGATATTTCTTATGATATGATGCAATAGTAAAAGGCCTGTTATTCCACAGTACTATCTCTGGCAATAGGTTATAAAAACAATAATAAACAGTTATCGTAATTTGTAAATTTTTATGAAGTTTGAAAGGTAACAATGTTTTCTTTGAAAGTGATCATCTTTCTTGCTTTTCCTACCTGAATTATCATCAGCATAATTAAATTTTTTCTTCTCTTTTTTGTACTTACTGTTTTGTATTAATTTTCTTGGTAGAAAAGTTAAAAAATTGAAAAAAATGTTTAAGGACCTTCCATTATTTTTCTTTGTCTCATTTAGTTTAGATCTGTGTTGCTGAACAAGACATATCCTGGCCACCCGTTCTACGGATTGAAAAAAGCTGCTAACAGTCAAAAGTGTGTCAGGCTGAGTGGAAAACACAATGATTTAAAAGATGTTGGCATAGATTTATACCATCATACATTCTTTGAAATGCTTGGCAATTGGTCATTTGGTGATTATTCTAAAGTAAGATTTTCTTTATGTATATCTCAATGCTGTTTCTAACAGAAAAGTGACACATTCTGCCAATCAATGAGACAAAAAGGTTAATAATTCTTAAAAAAAAAAAGAAGATTCTTCTAATGTCAAATTGATATTTTCCCACATTTTTAAAAAATTTTCACTTCCTTCATCCTTCTCCAAGATTTCGCTTTATTTTCCAAAATTTTGATTTCTAGCTGAAATTTATTTTCTGCTACTTTTGAAAATACAAATTTTGTATATTAAATAATCATATTTATTCTAATTTTGGAAGATAAACAAAAAAAGTGGCCAGTTTAATCACCTATAAAGTGTGCAGGTCCTCCACTGGCAACTACTTGCTATAAATGTTGAGATGAGGCTGCTAGTTAAAAGATAACTAAAAATCAATTATTAAAAAAAATTATTATTTAAAAAGAATATGTTATTACACGCAAAGAAAGATTTTGTTACTGACCTCATATAAATTTATTTATACAGTAGAGCCGCAATCATCAATGAGTTCTGCAAAAAGGTCAAAAATTGTATTGCACGCGATCGATCATTGATTTATTTTCTTTTTTAAAAAAAGAGTAACTGAACATGTATGTAACTGAATATGTTTGCTGTTTTGCAAACTTGCTGTTTTCCTACAGCAATAACCATTGTAGAAAGAAGGAATTGATAAAAATTATTATTGTATTGGGTTTTACAAGAATGTAATTTTGATATTTTTAGTGTAATATAAAGCTCAATGGCCAGAGGTTAAGAAAGCTGAAATTGGCACAGTAGACCTTGGCTCTCTATGCGCTGTCGTGCCACTGAGTTTTGTTTAAAACTCAATATTTTCTACACAAAAAAAGGAACTTACATCAATCGAACTCTTCCATTCTGTCCAATGACCTTTTGCCATCCTTCTGGCAACTTCATGATCCTACTCTCTAAGAACTTTCTGTGCTTATCAGAAATGATCTCAACTAGTTGCAATTCGAAGTCAAGATGCGAGATGCAAAATTATTTCCTAACCTATCTCCAATAAATTCTTTTGAAATGCCTAAGATGCTGGACACCATTCCTTTGCAATTTGCTGTCCATCATATAGATCTGATCTTGTACCATTAAATTATTAATAATTCAAAATTATAATTTCAAAATTTATAAAACTTTTTAAATGGAAAAAAATTTCAGTAAAATTGTTGACCTCTTATCTCTCTTGATTGAATTTATTTCTGATAAGGACATAAAGTTCTAAGTGCGTGGAATTGTGAAAGAAGGGCACGAAGTCAGCGAACAGAAGATATTGGACTGAAGTTTTTTTTACTCTGAGCAAACAAAACTATTTTTTATTTTGCATTAGAAGAAGTAAAAAGTTCAACTTGTGAAACACTATTAGGAATCTGTTATAAAATTTCAAAATTCATACTTAAATTTTTTTGTTCTTTCATAGCTGGAAGCTTGTAAAATGGCATGGCATCTTTTAACAAATATTTATGGCTTAAATCCTGAAAATCTCTATGTTACTTACTTTGGAGGTGATCCAGTTCTTGGTGTACTCCCAGACGAAAAATGTAAAAGTGTTTGGTTGGAAATTGGGTAAGACAGCGTTTACTGTTGTGATCTATTTTATATTAATGGTGCTTATATCTGAGACATTCTTTTTACAATGCTGACATGATTTTTTTAGTAATTTTTCTGAATTCAATAATTTAAAGAAAATATTGCCATATAAAATAATGAAAACATGCTCACAAACTTGTGAATAATATCCTAAAATTCTCATCGCCATTTTAATTATGTTAGTTATCTTATTTTAAAATTATTGTATTTTTTTAATTGCATAACTCTGCTTTTTAATGAAAACTAAATAATATAATTTGCATGTTTATTTAATTTTTTATCCTTTTTTTTTTTAGACATTTAATATTTTCTTTTGCAACCCATTTATTATATACACCAATTCTGATAGACTTTGAAATCTTTGGTTCCTTAGGACCCATATTAGGAGATTTAGCATAAAAGTTTGATGCTCATAATTCATATTATACCCTCACTCATAGAGCAATATAGAATGTTTCATGTCAATGGCATTATTATTTGGGTAGAAACAGTGCACATACACCATGAACTTGTTCAGATAAAACTGCAAAACAAACTTCAGTAAATTGAAAGAAGTTCTTCAAGTAGAAACTGAATAAGCAAATTGTCTAAGTGTGATTAATTTTATTTATGGGAATGAAGTTCGGAAGCTTATTTTCTTATTCCCTCTGTTAGGGAATGGTGCATTTGTAACTTACGAAGTTATTTTATTTTCTGTAAATGTATTAAGAGTTGTAATTTTCTCTTATGGAATAGTTTAAAAATATATATTGTTATTTTAATTTCATTTATGGGTACATATGAACTTCTCAAGCCAGCACTTTGAGAAAATTTCACTTTTGTGAGGAATTGAGTCTGATGTTTTTAAAGACTATTTAAAAAAGATAATTTTGTTTCACTTTTTTATTGTTTAAAACAGGTAAGAACCAACCTATATTTCAATTTATTCATAAAAATTATTTTTTCCCCATGTAATCATTGCGTCACTTTAGTAAAAATTTTTTATAATAAATGTGACTTTTTTTGCCTTACCTTCTCTTCTACCTTATTAAAAAAACTTAGAAATTTCTAACAATACTTTTTTGTTACTATGTGAAAATGGCCTATTTATAGAGAATGACCCAAATGCATACTTACTTATCCTCTACGTGCCTTTGGGCACTTAAGGCCTCTAGCATATCCCTCCAATGCCTCCTGTCCCTAGCAATAAATCTTGCTTCCTCCCAGCCAGATATTCTACATTCTTTTAATTGACCCAAAAATATGTGCTGGATGGTTAGTCTGGGTCTTCCTCTTGTTCTTTTGCCATCAGGGGCCCATGTAAGCGCAACAGATGTAATTTTTTCTTTGGGCATTCTAAGGATATGTCCGAGCCAGCTCCATCTTCGTTTTTTAATTTCATCCTCTATTGTTTTTATTTTAGCTTTCTTTAGACCCAAATGCATAGTTAATAGAAAATCTATTCATCTGATTGGATCAGTCACCTGTTGTATTGTTTTAATAGCACTAATACAGTTCAGTGATTCCGCTTACACGCTATAGCCCAACCAATACACTATAAATTTTAGAGGAGATTCAAAAGATAAGCTATGACTTGTGTCTTACATAGAGGCACAATTCTCCAGCAAAAGAATAATAATAATAATGCTAGCAAAATTATATCTAAACTTCAAATATATATAAAATTTCTTTTTCTTGGTTATTAACAGCTGAAAGGGATTATTAGAATAATTATAATCATGAGTTAGCATTGCTGCTTTTCTTGATGCAGGTTTTCTATCAATTCTAACTAAAAATGTCTGTTCAAATATAATTCTGAAAGTATATTTCTTTTGTCTATTAATAGTAGATAGATTCTTTATGAAAGTGCATATTAATAGATGAATAAAGAGATAGAAGATTCATGTTTCCAAACGAACCCGCTAAGGTCTTAATTATAGTTCTGGGTATCAAAAACACATAGTTTCAAATGTCTAATGAAATCACTATATGAATGTCAGAAGTCAAACTATTGATTTTAAGTACCTTAAATTTAAATGTAACAAGAATGCCTGTTTATTTCAGTTCATTTCATTTTTGATTTTTTCTGTTTTGAAAATCTGTGACTTGCAATTCATTACTTTTTTTTATTTATTGTTATTTAAGTGTGGACCCAAGACATATTCTTCCATTTGGAGCTAAAGACAACTTTTGGGAGATGGGAGATAAAGGTCCATGTGGTCCTTGTACGGAAATTCATTATGATTTCACTGGGGCTGGTATCCAAGAAGTTTCTCAGAAAATTAACAATGATAATCTGGATGTAATGGAAATATGGAACATTGTTTTCATTCAATATAATAGGTATTGCAATATTTTTGTTCTGCAGTTTTTTACTTTTTCTGAGCTTTTTTTTTAAAAAAAAATGATGCTTCAATATTATTATTTTATTTTATATTTTATAACCGCCGTTGAACAGCCGACCCAATTTTTCGGGTTTACAACTACTGATGTTCAACTCCGTAGCCTTCTAATTTTGAATCCAATCCAGAAGACAAGGGAACTCCTGGATCAAGTACTGGGAAAAATTTGCCTTTGAGGAGGTCTCTTTGATGTAACTAATCCACATTTGCGTTACATGGAGAGGAAAACTACAAAGCCCTCCCATGGTTAGCCTGACTGCAAGAGGACTCTAACCCATGATCCACTGAGGATATTTTATGTCAGCACTGTGGTCGGTACAAGCCGGATGCGGAATTCGTATCGATCATACACCACAAGGATTTGGACCCGGTTCATCTCATTGAAAGGAAAACGCTCTATCCCTTGAGCCATCACACCTCTCAATATTATTATATATAATAGCTGAGAAAATTGTCATTATAAGCAAAGACGCATAAGTTGCTATGAATAGGAAAAAAGTGGCTAGATAGATATATGGTTAGGAAACGGTGCGTTCCCTTGAATTGCACTGTAGGATTTTTTTTTTTAAAAATAGAACTTTTCTTTTGTTGCAAAAAGATTGCATACTAGTGTTGATCTATACACTGCTTTATAAAAGTAAGAGGTTTAAATTGCAAGAAGACAGCGATATTTGTTTTTCAGTATTCATGCCAATGACTAATAAAGATGTTTTCCAATTAAATTGTTTGAATTTAATGCTGCTCACTTTAACAACCAAAAAATATAATTTTTCATTTTTGTGTGAATAATAGAAGGCTAGTCATTTTTCACTCATCTTAAAACATTGTGGTTTTAACAGTGACTTGGAAATTTTTTTTAATAATATACTTCTCATTATATTGAGATTTTACTGCATTTAAATGTAAATAAAATGAACAGCAGGCATATAAATATATATACATGATATGAAAAAAATATTGTTATTAGGTATGAAATCAAATATATATATATATATATATATATATATATATATATATATATATATATCAATTATATTCATACCTTTTTTGTGCCAAACATATTTATCAGTGGTAGTCAACTGTAACCAAAGCAAGTACAATTGCTAAAAAATGTTTATCGGATCTTTAAAGCAACCCCATTCCTTTGCCAAACCTTTTATATAAATGTTTAAATCTTTTATGTATAGTAGTGGATGTTTCAGAACAGGGTTGGGGTTTTGGACGTCCTAAACTGGTTTTGGACAGGACACGTGGGTTTTACTGTCTTATACAGGGTAAAACTGTCCTAAACTGGGTAAAACTGTCTCAAAGTGTCCAAAATCTCGAACTTTGGTAAAAGATAAAAATTCTATAGGTGTAACCATTGTACCCATAATAATTACATGTATCAATAAATATTTGATATTTTTTATGCAATTTACTTTAACTTATTAAAGGAAAATAATATAATAGGAAAAGAATTATAATTTTTGAAGCTCCACAATTCATTGAACAGCAAAAGTGAATACCTAATCCTTTAATTATAAATATGCTTTTAATACTGATAAATAATGTTTTTGCATAAGGATAAATAATGCAATATTAAAAAATAATAAAAATGATTTTAAGAAAAATACTAAATTTGTTTAAAAAATTAACCTTTTATTTTTCACAATATTTTTTTTAAAAATGTTTATAATTTCTGCATCACAGGATGATAAAGGCATCTATATAAAAAAAATTTTTTTTTAAATATAAATATATTAGTTTAAATTGGAAATACAAAATAACTGAAAAATGTATTAACAGTTTTGAAGGGCATAACATCAGTTTCAGTTACTGACACTGGTGATGTATCACCACTACGCTAAAAGAATTCAACACAAATGAAATAAAAGTATTCTTGAATAGTACTATAGATAAATAAAACTGTTTATGACTAACCAAGCACTTAGCTCCTAATAGCTTAACTTGTATGGCAAGGTCAAACTTCAGTTATGTACTATTGAATGAGAGGATCAATTGAACTTGATTACTGATTAATCTTCCTTTGTTTAATGTTTAAATTGAAGAGTCAAACAATATTAATAAAACATTATACTTTTAAAAACAAATATTTTCTAGTAGATTTAATTATTAATATGTTATTAGTTCTTTTTACCATTTAAATATTGTTCAGATAAAATTGTGACGTAATTTGAGTAAAAGGGTTTTGGACAGGACGGTTTAAACCAGGGTTTAAACCGTGGATTAATCCATTCTGTCCTAAACCTTGCCAACCCTGTTTCAGAATGATTCAGTGGTGAATGGGTGCATTAATAAAGAAACCATATTTAATAACAAACAAATTTAATAAACAAATAATAAAATATGATATGAAATGGGGCTCTCCAATGAGCCATCCAATTCAATCCATTGTCTGCCCCATTAGTGATTACAGAATTATTGTGAGTGATTACAACGCCCTCTTCTGGTCAGGCAGAAATTCGTAATAGTGGATAAAGTTATGTATATTAATAATAATACTTTTATTTTTCATTGCAAATTATTTTACATTAAGGCTGTGAATTTTGTTATGTTGTGTAACATGTTTTCAAAGTAGTAAGTAATGCTTTTATTTAACTACCCTTTTTACAGTTTAAAACTTTGTAATTATAGATTTATCTATTTTTTGTGAATAAACTTAAATCTAATTTTTTGACATATTTATGAACTTTGATTGTTAACTTTTAGATATTTCTGCAGATGTTTAAAGTTGAACTCAGTCAAATCTACTATCCACAGTTTATTACACATAAAAATGAAGAGACCATTTAAATTATAGATTCAACTATAGTTTAGAATTAAAAAAGCCTATATTAAACAAGTTTCATCAGAATTGTTAATGATGACAATACATATCATATACAAAAATATTGAGATCATTATTGATACATTTATAATCAAACACAACAATATCATTATCAATAACATAACATTACAAAAAAATAATATAACTTATATTACACAATAATTATTGAATATGATATTCTTGTGTGTGTTAATAAATTTTATTTAGGTAACAAAAATTTTGACTAATGTAAAAATAATATAAATTAGTTCAACTGAAAAAGTATTGCAACATGTTGTCAAATGCTGATATTGTTTGGCACTCATTGGTTATAGAGATCAATAGCCATGTTGGTAACAATTCTTAAAAACAGTCTCAAATAAATGATATCAAAGCGCTTTGTAAAATGCTTTCAAATTATTCGCAATTCTTAACTATTCTAATTCTTTATTATTCATGTAATTTTTCAACTTAAAATACTTTTATATATTTATAGAGAACAAGATAATGTTCTGAAAGCAATCCCTTCTTTAAACATTGACACTGGTATGGGATTCGAGAGGTTAACAGCAGTATTGCAAGGAGTCCACTCTAACTATGACACAGATATATTTATTCCAATTTTCAAAGCAATTCAAAGTGTAAGTATTTTTGCCTAATATTGCTCAATGGTTAATATTGTAACATGACACTGTATAATAGGCTAGCGAATAAAGGCTGTTCCTTAATCGCCTCCCTTAAAATATATTTTTAGGATCCTTGTCCTAAAATAATAAAACAAAGTGTGGACAGCTGGAATCAGCAATTGATATTCAAACATTACAGGGTGTTGCAGGAAGAAGAAAAAAAACACATTTTTTTAAATGAAATAGCAAAGTATAACAAATGTTAATAAGAGTAGTCTTTTACTATTAAATTTAATTGACTTTGAAGTGGTCGTCTTTTACAGAGGTGCAAAAGCTTATTAAAATTTCCAGCAGTGGGTCTTTTAATCTATCCATTTCCCGCTGAAGCGATGGCCTTCGAAAGTTCAAAGTTGTTTAGTAGTCATGTATCAGCAAATGTTATAAAAGAAATTGAATGTGGGGACATTTTACGACAATTTAATTAATTCCCGACTGAGCAAATAACAGCTAATGCTGATTGCTTTAAGAAATTCAATCCAAACTAATGCTGTTGAGATGGTTCCGTTTCAATTTATGTAATTTAAAAATAAAAGTTGCTTTATGTTCTATATTTTTTGAGAGAGAAAATTGCTGTCATTATGTCTTCCAAAAAGGTAACACTTGCCTTCAAAAAGTTATAAATTAGCTTTAAAATGTCTTATTACCATTAGTAAATAAGGATTGGGAACCCTGTATAGTGATTGTTTTTTTCTCTCCTTCTTTACTTATTTTAGTATAGTATTGAAAGTTATTAGGGTTTTTATGTTTCTAATTCAATTGGTCAAAAAACTTATGTTTAAATTAAGTTTTGATTCTCGTATTTCAGATTTGTATATATTTTTTTGGCATGATTGCTTCACATAATGTTTTTTACTTTTAATACTTGAAACTTGGTTTTATTTATGTTTTTTTGTAAACCTCATTAATTTTTGTAAATTTTTTTTATCCCCTTTCTTTAAATAGTAAATTCAGATTATTTTTTTTTTATAAAAGAAAATTCTATTTATTTAATGGATAGGAATAAAAGAATTCTTTCCTTTATATTGGAATGAAGTATTTTTTTTGGCCAACTTAAATACATTTTTTCTTAATCATGCATTACCTGTAAATTATAACACAGTCTAACATTTTTCTCAGTTTTAAGAGTGTGCAATGGTAAAAATTATTTTTCTATAATTTGTCTGTTATTAATTATCTTATTATCAATAATTATTTTAATTTTAAAATTACAATCAGTTTTCATCATTGTAGTGTTCTTTTTTTAAAAAACCTAGAATTTTAAAGTTCGTCCCTACCTTGGTAGAACTGGAAATTCAGATTGTGATGGTATCGACACTGCTTATCGTATTCTTGCTGATCATTCGAGAATGTTTAGCATTGCTATTGCTGATGGCATGTTTCCTGACAGTTTTGATGCTGGGTAAGTTTATGCCACCTGACAATGTTCAATCAATAGTCAATTTCTCAGGTATATTTTATTCTTGCTGTACATTTTAGTTTTTTTTTTTTTTTTTTAATTATCCTGAATATAATTATCCTAAATCCAACTATCCTGAATCTTATTATCTTAAACTGAACAAAATACCTTTTCATTGCATTTTTTTAGCTCTTTGCAAAATTGAAATGAATTATTTTCCTTCTTTCAAATTTGGTTGCTCTTTTTTCTTATTCAATGGGAAAATAGTTTCTTCCAATATATTTTCCTGCTTTGCTAGGCGGTTTATTTTATTTTCTGTTCAATAGACATAAAGGGTATAAAAAAAGTTCCTTTTATAGCTAGATAAAATTAGTGAAATAGTAAAGTGGATTTTACAAAACAAAGTAAAAGTTTACATTTTCGCACCAACTCTTAATGCTAAGAAGATTAAATAATAGCTTTTATTCTTTTGGTCAAATATTCTTTATTATTAGGTTATAGTATTTATAAAATTGTATTGCATAAAGAATTCCTAATATTTTTTTAACTTAACTGGTTAACTAATGGTCAGCAAATTGTGTCTCCAAATTCTTGTATGATATTTTTGAAATCAAGAGTTGCTTTTATTTGGAATAAGTGATGACGAGTGCAGAGTTTGTTGTTCATTTGGGTAAAATGAACAAATCAAAATAAATTAATTATCATACTAATTAATTTATTTTGATTTTGATTTGAGAATTAGTAATTGATTATAAAGATTTCATCTAATTGGGAAAATGGGTATTTAAAAAAAAGCATAATAATTTTTTAAATATATATTTTTAAACTTAACAATTCTTTTTAATCTTTTTAGTAATAACTGTTTTAAATTATAGCTTTAAAATTATCACTCTTTTGCAAAAGAATTTTAAACAGTAACCTTAAGTTCCTTCATAACTTTAAATTGAATAAATACAACTGCATTTTTTATTCACCTTATCGTTAAGGAAAAAAAGTACTTTTTTACTATTACACCAGTCTAGAATAGAAAGATAAATACTCAGATACAAAATAAATTTTTATTAAATTGATATAACTTCACATAAATATAAATTTTTCTTATGTATTTTATCTTGTCTGCTTGAAAATTCTTTTCTAATTCTTTGAATTAAAAAATTTCCATTTCTTTTGTTGCTCTTGGAAGATCTTAACCTTTTTTATCATTAGACTCAAGCAATCAGTGAGTAATTAGGTTAAAGTACCTACATTAGTTTCAGATTGCATGTGAAAAATATATCATTTTTGGTTGTGTTGGACCTCGTCAATTTTTTTAAAAATTATAAATGCATGTAAAACATGTTACAGGCGTTTTAAAATTGATGTCTTTTCCTATTTATTAGACTTTAATGAGGAAAATAAAATTGATTTAAAAAAGAAATTGCAAAATTACTAATTAAATAGTAATTAAATAAAGGTGAGCAACCAGATTAGAAGAACCGCAGAAGTGGTGAGAGACAGATCTGAGAAGGTTGCATTTCGAATAACAAAAAATTAGAAGTGAGTCATTAATTAAGTAATTGGCACTTGTATGATTGAAATAAGATTCCAGTTCATCAAGATGAGCTGACATGACAAGGGTGAAATAAATTTGAGAATTGTTGAAATTAAATTTATGCCGAAGATTCTAGCAGTTTGCGGGAATCAATGTTTTATCAAAT
Source organism: Parasteatoda lunata (assembly GCA_949128135.1). NCBI lineage: Eukaryota > Metazoa > Arthropoda > Arachnida > Araneae > Theridiidae > Parasteatoda > Parasteatoda lunata. Next base: position 122,598,097 of record OX421971.1, read on the forward strand.
TTTCAATAATAAACATATATGTGGTCCTTTTATCTATAAAGCAAAATTAACAGTTGTTACTGGCCACAAGGCAACTTTATAGTAATAAATGATGTTTCAAAAATTTTCTGCCAATTTCCACCTTATCAATAAGATTGTTTTGTCAAAAATGCACTACAAATGCATTTTCATTATATTCGTTTCATACATTCATATTTCATTATAAGAAAATTGTTTTTTAAAATATCTTTTCACTTTAGAAATAAACCTTGTAATGATTACCATATTTTGAAAATGTTTTCAAAAGAAATGCTTTACATTATTAATATCAATCGTTTTTTTTTAATAATTTAAAATTTTCAATTTTTGAAAAAGTGTCATCTTGTTTTAAAAAGTAGTCACTGTTTAAAATGCTACTGCTGGTCACTGGGCTGCAACAAAATATCTTGGTTTTGTCTTATACCTTAATCTAAATTTATTTTGGAGTGTATCTGGTTTGTCCAATGTAGCCAAGGTATGTGGTCCATCAATTTTCAATGCTGATAGGATCTTTACGGTATTATTTTATTAAGAGGTCTAAAATTGTATTTGATATTTCCCGTTTGTCATTAAACTGGTCAGTTGATATATTTTTTCAACAATACTTCTACTCTAACCATTTGGGTATCGTAATTAGCATGGGAAGGCCTGCCATTTTGGGCTATTTGTTGTTATTAACCATTAACAAAATATTAAAACACAGTCTTTATATACTTTGTTTTATTTTTAAGATTATGTTTCAGGCATGTGCTTAGAAAAATCATCAGAAGAGCTGCTTATTCAGCGAACCGAGTCATGAAGACCAAACCTGGAGCTTTGAGCTCTCTAGTTCCATATGTTGCTGAATCATTAGACTTTTTTCCAGAAGTTACAAAACATGTTGAGGAGGTAATTTGCATTTAATTTTTTTGGAAGCTAAAATTTTTGTTTTTCATTACATGACACTTCACCACTGTTCTCGCTTAGTGTTTTTAGAAGGGTGGCTCATCTTGCTTGTGCTTTGATCCCAATAAATGCACCTTCTTGGCCTTTTTTTGTAAATGAGCCACCATCCCTTTAAAACAGTGTCTTATTTTTCATATTTCATTAAAAAAAATTAATTTGCTGTTTGAATAATAATGACATGCAGGTAAAATTATCTGTGTTTATAGGATTAATTCTGATTACTATTGCAAATATTTACCTTGTTAGAATTTTTCTCAATTGGTAAATGTTTACAAGTATCTCTTTTTTTCGGATATTAATAAATTTTAAGTGATTTTAAATTTCAAAATTTTTTAAATGAAAACTTTTTTTAAAAAAAAGCATCTTTAAATGTTAGTTTTCTCATAATTTTCAGTTTATTTTTTTGAAAAACAATTTGTGCATAGATATTGTCTTTTAGCATGTCTTTAATTATTTTTATAAACTACAAATTTTTCTCTTATTTCGATAATGAGAGAGAATTACTTTTAAACATATACATAAAATAGTATTAGAAGGTAATTTAAAAATTGTTGAGGATACGATAAAATTCAGTTATTATATTATATTACATGTTTTGATGTGTTATTATATTATATTACATGTGTTAAGTGTGTGCCCTTTCAAAACTGAGTCTCCTTTTCTGAGAGGAAGCATCCTGCCCTTTTTTTTCCTAGGGAGAACTCTGCTTCACACCTAATAAATGAGAGATGTTATATGGAGATAAATTTTATATACTTGCAGGGTGGCCATCCACCTGGAAAACCTTGAAAACCTGGAATTATCAGGGAATTTTTTTTAAACTGGAAAAAACTTGGAATATTCAGGGAAATTTGGATAAAAACTTGAGAAAATCAGGGAATTTTAAAGAAAAGCTGAAATTTTTTTTCTTAGATATTTGTTTAATTTTACTAATTTAAATTATTTACTAATTTTCTTAATTTTAATTATTTAATCTATTATACCCACATTTTTGAGAGGGAAATTTATCTCCAAACAGTTAAAATGTCATCAACTTAGCTATACTTTGCTTGCATCAAAATTTTCACCATTATAACCCTGTTAAACTAGAATGCCACATAAAATTCTCCCATGGTTGCTAAACAAATGTATAAACCTTTGATCTCTATGGAGACTATGGGACTGTGCAATTTAGGAAAGGCAAAGATTGTGCTAGACGTGGAAGAAGGGGTTAGGATATTTGCTTCTGTTTTAAAATTCTGTCCGTGGGCTGAATCCATTTATGGCTCAAGTTTGTTCCGTTGCTTTGGTAGTAATTTTTTTCTATTTTGACAAAATTAACCAAAATGTTTTTGTATTTTTAACTTAATAAAATTCTCCAAAAATTAGTTAGTTATAATTTAATAATAATAGATTTTATATTGCACTCTTTTTCTGAAACCTTTTGTAGGGTTGCCACAGACTACTAAAATGCGACTATTTGCTACTATTTTCAGCTTTAGACAACTATGGCGACTTTTTTTGCAAGAAAAGGCTAAAAAAAGCAGCTATTTTCAGGAATAGGCGACTATTGGGAGATTTTTTTTACTCTTATGGAATTTTTTTCGCAAAAATGAACGTTGCTTTTCAGTCCCTTCGCTAACATGTGCGTAGTGCTGCCTACCATGTGTGTAGTGCTCAGCGGCGTCATCACGCTAACCCCTCCCTTGTTATTTCACCCCCCTGAAAGAAACAGCTGACAAGTTGTCAGAAGAAGCGAGTGAAAGACTTAAAGAAGCCCTTAGGCTAAAGATATGCAAGGAATTAGACTTGCACAAGGCATAGTTGCAGGTAGTCTGCAATTACGACAAAAAGAAAAAGAGCATGAAACAAAGGAATGAAAAATAATCTAAATTGTTAATAAAAGAAAGCAAACTCTTATACAATCATTTATGTCCAAAAATTTAAATTTTCATTTGATTTAATAAAGTACTTGTTATTTTTTCTCTCTGAGGGGCAGTTTTGTTCTTTTTAATTGTTTTTTCCTTCTATTAACATTCATTTTTTATTGTAATTCAACTTTTATTTAGGCTCAACCTATTATTAGGCTCTCACCTATTTTCTAATATGTATACCTTATATATTTGTAAAAAACTTTTTTTTATTTGAGCATAGTTAGGTCTGTGCGATAAATCGATGTATTGCGAAAAATCGATTTAACGAATATATCGGTAGGCAGATGTAGTGACTTTCGTTTTAGGCGATGCATCAGAAATCTGATTTAAGCCGCCATAATAAGACTACTATCGCGGTTTAACGATTTAATATGCAAGGAGCCTTGACTAGGCTAACACTGTTACCGAACTCACGAAGACGACTTTGATTTCGTCTAGCTGCAGAGATGTTGATTGCGTTTTGCTATAAAGATTATCTTAGTTTCGTGATGTTGAATGACGAAGAGCGAACGGAATCAGAACTCCCGGTTTCGTGCAAGGATCAGCGCTGTAATATAGAATTAAATACATAGTTTCTTTATGTCAATTTTTGACTTCAGGATTTTGCGTTTTTTGAAGATTATTTTCAATGGGACTTAAGTCATTTTGCGATCGTTTTGCATTTTATTTCGTCGGAAATAATTGTCGGGTTTCTTGTAAATTTTTTTCAGTGAGACTTTTGCTACTTAGCAATCGTTTGGTTCTGCTTTATTTCATACCATTTTTTTTTCTGTCTGGGTTTAACGATTCTTGTAAATTCTTTTTAGTAGACCTGTTACTTTGCGATTGCTGCACAATCGCTGTTATCTTAAATTTTCTTTCTGAACTCAATAGATCAATGAAAAGAAAATATAAATAAAAAAAAAGATTCTTCATATTCTTGATTTTTTTCAATTATTGTTTTTCATTTTAAGCAATACAATTTAATAGGAGTATTTTGTATTTAACTTTGTCATAAATTTTTTTTTTTTTTTTTTTAATTTAGTAAATGTAGGTAAGTATAATGATTTTATTATTTTTAAACCAATTAATGTTCAGCCGTTTTTTATTATAAAAAAATTAAAACAAAGCTTACCTTTATTTAATTTGCTTTTATTTTTGAGAAAATGAAGACAAAGTTTTAAAAAAATTTGGCTATTAGTTAAAAAAACAAATAATTTTTTTAAAAAATTAAATAAAGAGTTTAGTAATGCTTTGACGCTTTTTAATAATTTAACATTAGTACTTGAGTATTTTTTTAAAATTTTTATTAAAATTCTTTCAATACTTGTTTGTTTTATAATTTGTTAGATAGTCAGTAACATTTTTAAACAAATAAATCTTTAGTCGATTTTATTTTCAAAAAAAAATAATAAATAAGTAAAAATATTTTTACATTAATTAAGTACAGAATTTGACCATTAGTTAATACTACTTTTTATCATTTTAAATATAATTAAATAAAAAAGGGTCTAATGATGTTTCAAAAGCATGTTTTTTTTTTCAACAAATAATTTAAAAAAATTTTTTTTTTTCTAAAGTGAACATTTCTTTGGTTTGTTTTCCACTTTTTTTTATTTATTTTTTTTCTTTTAATTTTTAATGCATGTATGTAAAATATTTTGTTACAGTATTATTATTTTTAAACTAATAAATCTTAAATCATTTTTAATTTAAGAAAAATGAAATAAAGCTTGGGTTTGCTTTTACTTTGACTTCTTTATTATTTTAATTGAAAAAAATTAAGCAATGATATTGATGTCATAGTAGAATATGTTAAGAATAAATATTTTCTTTTGCAATAGATTTATCCTTTTTATTTATTTTTGATTGATTTAAAGATTTCCCATTGGTAATTTTTGAACACATGCTAAATTGCGATGTCTAATGGATGATGTATCATGATTTAAAATTTGTGACATCACCCAGTCCTAATCATAGTATTTGACAATTAAACTATAATTTTAGTTATTTGGCTACTATTTTTGATAAATTTTTGTTCCTGTTCAGGCAACTATTTTCATGCTTGAGGCTACTAAAAGCAACTATTTTTGTTCATTTTTTACTGTGGCAACCCTGAATGTGCAGGATCTTTTTTTAAAAAGTACTTTGCAAAGTATTTATAAAACTTGTTACTTGTAGGTTCTTAAAAGTTTCCAATTTCATCAATAATTTTTGTGTTTTATTTGCATTTTTGTCTAAAAATATTATTTATGATTATTTTTAGATCAAATATGTTGTCAATGAAGAAGAAAGATTGTTTCACCAAACCATCAACAAAGGACGAAAAGCTAGAAATAAAATGCTATCTACTGGTGGTTTGAGTGTTTTAAATGGTAGGTATAGTTAAGAAAGAAAATCTTTAAACTTGTGATTAATTTTGCATACATATTTAAACCATTAACATGTACTAAGTAATTATCCAGCATTTAATTTTAAAACCTGCTAGATCCACTTTTTTTAAAAAAAAGAAAAAAGTTTTTTCATTGTTTTTCTTGATTTTATCCTTTTTTGAGAAATTTGATTGATACTAATTAATACTTACTTTTATAGTTTAAACTTTTTGAAATTTTTCATAAAGTGACCTATTACACTCTTATTTTATTTATTTGTTAATTTTCTTTTTTGCAATATGTGATAAATTTATAAAATATTTCAGATAGTGTTATTTCTATAAAAAACAACAAATGTTGAAGAAAAATAAACTAAGTGAATATTTCTATAAAAGTTTTTATTAAATTTTATTTATTTTAAATGTCTGTGTATTTAGTTTTACTGAGAGAACTGAAGAAAGTCACAGAAAAGTTATTTTTGCTTTTGATAGTCTACAATAAATTTAATTTTTATATAAATTAATTCTAATTTAATTAATTCTTAGAGTAATATAAATTTTTCTTTAAAATTAATAAGCCAAGCATATAAATAATATTTTTGAAATGGAAAACTTTGTAATTTAGTACACTTTTAGTTTAATAAAATAAAATTTTTGCAGGTTTAAGCTATGAATAAATTAATTTTTTTTACAGTATATAATTTATATTTTCATCTTTAATTTTTTTAATTAAACCCTTGAACTGCATTTGTTTAGAACATTTTCTTTTGTTAAAGAACTAGAAATTTACATTTTTAAATACTTAAATTTTGAGATTTTAGTGTTTTAATATTAAATTTCCTAGAATTTAGTTTAATAAACAGTTATAATTTTTTTAATATTTGTCTTTATTTATAAAAGGGAGTAAGTTTGCACATAGCTGCACTTCACCGATGCGCGACAATTGCAAACCCCAAAATGGGACATTATTTTTGGGAATAGGGGACATTATATTTTTAAAAAAACTAGAAAATGTCAAAATATTTTATTTTTTTAATACTTAAATTTTGACATTTTAGTGTTTAAATATTAAATCACTCTAATGAACTCATATAATCACTCATATAATGAACCTGACATTATTAACTTCATTAAACGACAAAGAATAAAATGGGCAAGCCACGTTATCAGAATGGATGAAGACCGTACCACAAAAAGAGTTTTCAATGCCACCAGTTGACACATAAAAAAGAGGCTGGCCGAATTTGAGATAGATATATGGCCTAGAAAAAGACCTTTTGGTCTTAAAAACTGGAAAACGCTAGCTGCCAAAGGTTAGTCTGGAAAAAACTTCTTGAGAAGGCCAAGATCCACCCTGGGCTGTCAAGCCATTAATTATGAATATTAAATTTCCTTGAATTTATTTTAAAAAACAGATTTAAAATTTTCCTTTGTTTTCAGTATTTAAAGGAAGTAAGTTTGCACTTCACCGATGGGCGACAGTTGCTCACCCCAAAATAGACAATATATTTGGTTTGTGCTGTACTATAATTTTAACTTTTAAAAAAATTTCTTCATTGTTTACTATTAATTTAATTATATTTAGGTCAGGGAGTATGGGAACTCCAGAAAGTCCATGGTCTGGAAGAAAATATAGTTCAAGATTTGGCAGATGAAGTTAATGTAACTATTGATTGGGAAGACTATAATAAAGTTTTGAATGAAAAGGTGTTTACTTTTATCTGCTAATATTTGAATTAAAAATATTCTTTGATTTAAAATTTTGTTAATAATTTTAAAACTTTCTTTGATTAAAAATGATTCAAAATTTTTCTTTAAGTAACATAACATAGTTGAAAGAAAAATGAACGTAAAGTGTGAAAAAAGTTATTTAAGTAAAAGTAAACAAACACACTGGAATATATATCTTTCTGATTATGAGATTACAATTTAAATAATAATTAAAACTGTTTGACTAAAAAAAAAAATTTTTTTTAAATATGTATTTTTTTTAGAAACTGAATAGATTTGTTTTCTGGTGTGTATTTTTTTTATTGATTACAATTTCTATGTTACATTCATTATAACAATCAAAGTTTTCTGGAATAATAACATTTTGTTGGTCATTTAAAAAAGAGTTAAGCAGATTGTATTTGTTTGTTAAAGAAGGTTTAAAGTTTTAATTAAATTACGTAAATCAAGTAACATAATAATAAAAATGGCTAACAGTTTCTTATTTTAACTTTCCATTGAATCAAAAATAATACATTCTCTTAAGGGTTTCTTATTAAATGTGCTATAAGGCCTCACATTTCTAGTTTGATCCTGGTGGTAACAAATATCAGTTTTGAATAAAAAGTTTCATGACCTTTGTTACTATATACTTTGTATGTAAGAGCAATAAATTTAAAACTCAAACTAGAAATGTTTGGTGGCCCTGGATAATTCATGATCACCATATTTTTGAGGTAAATAATGATTTCCTAATTTTTATTAGAAGAGAAATCATCATGAAATTTGAGATATGGCTAGGAATCCTTGTACATTTTACTCAAGTGTAATTACATTTAAGGAACGGTAATGTTCTTTATACTTTATAAAATTAATATTTTTAAGCATATAAAAGAATATTTTTTAAACTCTTTATTGTACTTGCCATTTCAACTCCTAAATTTGCACGATTTTGCAAAAATCCTACTCCCTCTCGTAAAAAATATTTCTTCATTTTTTAAAGCTGTATTGTTATAGATATATTGTTTTCTTGCTTTTAAAATTACTGACTATTCTAGGTATATGGTATATAAAATTGTTTGCAATATGGTGTGTAGGTATCTAGATATATTAAATTTGTATCTAAGTATGGTATCTAGGTATTAAAATTTGTTGACATATTTCAGGACTCCCACGGGTCAGGGAAGCCTGGGAAAAACTGGAACTATCAAGGAATTTTATTTTAACTCTAAAAGCAGAAAAAGTTGCAATTTTTTACAAAATACCTGGAAAATTACCAGTCTTTGAATTTTCAGTAACAGTAATCAATTATTGAGATTCATGTTAAATAGCTCTAATAGCTACAATTATTTTATAAAATTCCTTTTTTTTAATTAAAGTTTTCTATGCTTCCATTCTCATTCTATTATATGTCTTTACTCACAAAATCTAATATTTGACGTTATAAATAAATATGTCAAAGTATTCTGATGAAAAATTACATAGTATAGATAAAATATGGTATGGATTTTCATTGAAATTTACCTGATAAATCTGGAAAAGTCAGGGAATATTTTTTTCTGAAATTAAGTGGGAACCCTGATATTTATAATTTTGTGAAGTATTTAGTTTTTTTAAGAAATAATAGTTATTCTTAATATAAGTTATTTATGGAAAATAAACCACTGCATTTAAAAGCTGAGTGTTCTGATAAATAATTTTTTCTGATCTGATATCTTCGGTAATTTAGCTGCCATTTAAACATTGAATCTCTATAGTTGTACTCTTAACATTGTTGCATTCAAAAGAAGAAAGAAAATCAAACCACAAAAAATGTTTCTATCAATACAGAAATGTTTCTATCATTTCTGTTTGGCAGAATGCAGAGTTTCAATGAAATTTCCCCATGTTGCAAAACTGACTTCACAATAGTCTTCACAATAACTTTTTTCCAGATAAATTTAAAGCCCTTTGTCTTAAATCTCGAACCTTTGGTTTAATATTAAATCCCTTTGCCAAATGTAACATTATTATTATTTTTTTAATTAATTTAATTTTTCTTAATTACTGTTTTAAATTTGTTTTAATTACCAAAAAAATTATAAAGCATTTTCTGTCTCTATTTCAGCATCAAAGCAATCAAAAGCAGAAAGAAGAAAAAATGAGTATGTTTTTTAAAATTGCAGAACTGTTAAAGGAATATGGAGTTACACACACAAATGATTCGTTTAAATATAACTTCCTGACTAGTGAACATGAGTTTGGTAAGGGTTTCTAATTATTTAAATCTTTTTGCCTACACGTTAGGGTTTTATTTACACTAATGGAAGGTTTATTTAGAACAATGATAGTTTTATTTATAGCAGTATAGTGGTAGTTTTATTTAACAGCAATTGAAGATTCTTTTATCACAATAGGAGTTTTCTTTTCTTTTTTTTTCTTTTCTTTGTTTTCTCACAGAGAACACTGAAACAAAGGTTGTTTATTTCAATGCTGTTGTACTAAAAAACAGTTCCTCTATTGCAAGTCTATGCTAGTTAAGTCATACATATTAATATGATATTATTAAGAATTATTTTTAATCAACAATTAACAAATCATCTATAACTATAAGATAAAACTTTCTCATGCAAGAGTTGCCTTATTTTATTTTTCTATAACTATATATATATATATGTATTTTTTTAATCTTTCCAATTATCATAAAACTGTTTTAAGTATTTATGTTTACACGTTTTTAGATTCTCGCTCATAAATATTAGTTTTATTCTATAATTGAATACAGATTTATGAGCATTAAATTAATCAAAATAATAATAGTAATTGGAATTTAAAAACTATTTAAAGAAATTTCATTCAGTGTTTTTGTTTTCCTTTTTACAAATGCTATTTTTATAAACAGCTATAAAGCAAAGAAAAACATTATAATTACAGTTGAAAAAATAAATATGAGGTCATATCAACTAACTTCAAATTATACAGTCTTAATTTGCCACATTTGCTAACTTGCAAAAGTTATAACTTCGTGTATATGTTAAGTTAGTCATAATGCTTAAGTATTGCAAACAAACTATGCAAAAACTTAATTTTCTTTTCTTTTTTTTAAGAAAAAAAGATTAAAATTCAAGAAGGAATGATTTTTAAAGCCGTAGAATTAAGTTTTTATATATATATATGAAACATAATTTAGACACTTTGTAGAGAGAATTTATATTATTATTATTATACTGTCTCTTTTTTGGAGAAGGTGCATAAAATTTTTACACTGCTACTATACATTTTTTTGCATCAATGTAACTAATAGTATATACATAAGAAAACAATGATTTGAGAAATTTTAAAAAATATCATGCTAAATTAGTAATCTTTATCTTAGTAAATTTTAAACCTGAAAATACACTGGCACTGGTAGTGTCCAAGAAAAAAAAGATTTAAAAAGCATAAATAAATAAATTATTAAAATCATGATCTAAATCATTATCATTCATATTGTTATTATTAAAATATATATATTTATTCACAGGTGTTGAGGTCATATCATCATCTGTTGCAGCTATTGTAAAGAATGGTGAATTAGTTTCATCTGCAATTGAAGGTGATGAATGTATATTAGTTGCCGATAAAAGTAACTTTTACTCCGAAGCTGGTGGCCAGATTTCGGATATTGGGCTTATATCCAATGAGGTATCTGTGTAATTTATATTTGAAAATAGGTTAAACATATTGTTTTATAACCTAAGCTTTTTATTTCTTTCGATAGGTTTTGATTGTTATTCACTTAGTTTTTGTATATTTTTGTTTGTCAAAATACAGTTTAAATATTTTTTGAAACTAAAGGACTTTTGTAATCAAAATTTAGAAGCAAACAAACGAAATTTTTTTTATTCTGCTGTTTATAGTTAATTTTTTCTTCCTTCAGCGAAATCTTTTCACTATATTTTTATAAACTCGCTTTTGCATCTGTGAGGGTAGAATCTTGCAATCAAAATTCTGACTAGTTAAAGCTCTAATGTGTCTAATATCCCAGTGTATAAGTTAACTTTTAAAACTCTAAAATTTTGCTAAAGTCAAGAGGTTGACTTGTTTGGCGGTAATATAGTTGGACATTTGTTAACATGAAATATCCATAAATTATAAACAATGAGATAGATATGAACAAGTCAGTATCAATTTACCCTTTTTGAAAACTATTTTTAATATGTTACATACAACTAATTATGCATTTTCCCAAATCTGTTTTCTTTACACATAAAGGTTTTTTTTAGAAACAATGCTTTAAATTAGTTTCCGAAAAATTAAGAATAAGAAATTTTTTTTTATTCAGGAGTATTTCAAGAAAAGTAAAGCAACGAAAACTCTTAAAACATACCATAAATCTGCAACAAATGCCTGACTTTATTACTTGTGTACAATTGTGATTATCTTCAAATTTTGGGGTTTGAAAAGTTTACTTATATATACAATATCATATAATTAATATTCATTGAAATTCAACATAGTTCTTATTTGTCTTGGAGTTCATTTTACTGTTATTTTTTTTTTTCCCTTCAGAATTTTCTGCTTGAAGTTAAACATGTCTCATCATTTCAAGGGTATACTTTTCATCATGGTACTGTTTTAAAAGGCTCTATTAATCAAGGGAATGACATACAGATGAAAATTGATAAAGTATGTTAGTTTTAATTCATAACTTATTTATAATTAGGTTATTTTTCTCTATGGTGCCTGATAAGATGTTTGTTAAATGTAAGATAAGTTTGACCTACTATTTTTTTTCTCTTGTTGAAATATATTGCTATTATAATTACTTTATTAAGTTATTATAATTTTCAAATTATTTTGTTACAAAATGTAGGTAAATTCTCAATTTACCCTCTTTCTATCTAAGACCCATTTTTTCCCTTTCTAAGGAAAAAATGTGCATTATGTTAGTAAATTATGCCAATAATATTATTAAATCAGCCTAAATTTAAAAAAAAAAAAACTGGATTAAAAAAAAAGAAATGACAGAATATTAATCTACATTAAAATAGAAAAAAAATTTATCTTATTTAAAAAAATTTTTTTTTTATTGTACTTGATATAGAATTTACAAACACCATTTTTAAAAACTGTGACCATGCTTTGTCATAATATCTTAAGTTAAAACACAAAATTTTTTAACTACTTTGATGATAAATATATTAAAAAATATATTAATTTAAATAAAAAATAAATTAATTTAAAAGACAGTTTCTTTTATTCCAATCCATATTAGAAAGATTGACTTTGTTAAACCTTTTTTCTCAAAATATTTAATTGATTTTTCAAGCCCTTTTGTTTTTTTTTCAGGAGCACATCTTATTAGAAAATTTGATTAAAATTAATAATAAATGATGCCCATTTTCACTATTTTTGAAGTTTAAGAAGTTTCTATCTTATACAATTAAATAAAAATATGAAGAAAAAAATAAATCAGTAACTGATAATTTTATAAAATGTGTTTTATAACAATAAGAATATAAAAAATTATTTTAGTAATTCAATATTTTAAAAGAAAAATACATCATAGTTGAATTGATTTCTTAAAGTTCATATAGTTTTACTGAAATGATGCAAATATAAAGTTTGTGTAATTTCAATTAAATTTACTTTGAAACCTTACTTTAAAAATACTTAAATTATTTTTGGTGTTTACATTTTTGGTTGGCTAATTTAAAACATGATAAATTAAGATTATTCAATTAACATTGTTAATTAAACGTTTGGATTTTAATTTGAGTTTTTTATAAAAACATTTTTTTTAAATATTTTAAAGGTATTGTTGTTAATTTTTTTTTCCTTCTAGGAACATAGATTGTGCTGTAGTCAAAACCATACTGCTACCCATTTAATCAATAGTGCATTAAGAAAAATTTTACCTTACACTGTGCAGAGATCTTCATATGTTGGTCCAACCTATTTAAGCCTTGGATTTAGTGCAAAAGTAACATAAATTTATATTATTATAAATTTCTGTGTTTTAAATGCTTTTACGATCTGTGTGTCTTGTCTTTACAAAATATTGAGGTTTATGTTAATTTTCTTTTAATTCTATAATTTTCTGTGATTATGTCTTAACTAAATTTAAGCTAAAAATAACTTAATTCATGTAGCAAGCTGTCATGACGAAATATTTTAAGTGAATCTGTGTATTTTATTACCTGTGTTGAGCAGCCAACCCAATTATAATTGACAATGTTCAATCCATAGCCTTATAATTTTGAACTCAACCCAGAAGACAAGAGAACTCCTGAATCAAGCATTGGAACAAACTAGCTTTTGTGGAGGACTTTTTTTTTATAGAATTAACCCGCATTTCATGGAGTAGTAAACCACAAAAACCTCCTATGGTATTTATAAATTTCTAATTCATAACAAAACTAGCTGTCCCAGTCAGTTTGCCAACTCAAACCACTGCTTCTTGTTGTACATAGTCATCTGTTTGTACAATACAAGCTCATCTTTTTACGACTTAATGGCACAACAGCCAGAATCGGCCATATGCATGGGAGTAATCATTGGGAATGTGTTATTAAGCATTACTGTCAAATAGGCTAATTACCAAACATTAGAAATATATTTTTCTGATTCAAATTGTCCAAAATCAGAAGTTTTACATTTTTTTATGTAATAGCATTTGAGCAAATTAAGAAGCCTTTTTCTTAGAGAATACAGCTTATTTTTTCCTAGGCAAAAAATTCTTTAACTCTTTAAATGCATATCCAGAAATAATACTAAGAAACTGCTTAGTGTTAAAAATATTACCTATAGAAAAAGTGTCCTGTGTTTTATTTTAGTATTGTTCCAAAGCATTCATATTTTCCCAATTTTACAATCATGCTGGTGAAGCCTTGATTATTGAATTCCACAATTATGATTGCGTAGTCTTGATTGTTGAATTCTACTATCATGTGTGCAAAGTCTTGATGTTTTGAATTATTGTTTATTTCGGTACTATTTAAAATGCTGTACCCAATTTGTTTCAGTTTTTTCTTTCTTTATTTATTACTGTCTTTTATAAATGATATATTATTGCAGGCAAAACTATCACCAAAGAATCTTGAAATAGTTGAAAATTTTGTCAATTCAGCAATTCTCCAAAAACATATTGTGGAAAGGAAAGAAATAATGTTTGAAGAACTTTTAAATATTCCAAATGCTGTCCTTCTTTGTGGTGAAGTATGAAATTTCATCAATAAAACATAAGAACTAAGTTATTAGAAAACTTTATATAAATAATTTAAATTGTCTTGGCATTGTATATATATAGAAGTGGATCTGTATAATGCAATTCTATAAAGCTCTTGTTCTCCATAAACTACATAAGCCTCACAATCTGTAAAAAATTGAAAAACTAAAATTTACAAATTTGTTGGATTTTTTCTCTAATAATCTTAATAATTGCAATTTTTTAGTTCGCACATTTTTGTGATTTTAAGTATTTGTATTTGAAATTTTTTAAAGCATACATATTGATTTGTTGCAGATATATATTACCATGATTAGTTGGTAAGTTTAATGATCAGGCCTCCCATGGGTTAGGGAGAACTGGGAATTTTATTTTTTAACTTCAAAAATAAGGGTATAGTATGGGAAAGTTGTCAGAACACAATATAAATAAAAATATTTCAATGGTGCATTAAAAGACAATTGATTTACAAAAAGATAACAATAAATCTATAAATGAGAGCAAACTGTCCAGTAGTGTTCCCAGATTGATGTCTGAGTACAAGCAGGGCATCTAAACAGGTGAGACAAGTCTATCTCTTTGTGGAAGACCACACAAAGTACAAAAAAAATCAGGAACCACATCCAACATAGATGTTTATTCAGGCAATCGTGTCCTGTAAAAATATTTTATTAAAAATGTTTTTATTATAATATTAAGCTGTACATTTTGTTTTTCCCCATATGAATTTTTTATTTATCAATTTACTTAATTATCGAGTTTTCTTACTGCATAATGTTCCAGATCAAGTTTATCTCAGTTCAATTTTTTCCCCTAGAATATTTTAAGTAATTGTAATTTTCTACATAGAAACAGCACAATATATCCCAATGTGCAATTAAATAAGAACAATCTTGTATTCATTCTAGGTATACAAGAGGATTCTATAGTTAAATACTGTTTATGAATGGTTTATTTATTTTAAAAATTCATTCGACTTTGCTTCTAGTTATGATTGAAAAGTTATTATTTACTTACATTAATTTCTTTCAAATTAATTTACAGGAATATCCTGATAATGTATCAGTTATAACTGTTGGAAATATTGGACCAGATTGTGTTTCTGTCGAACCCTGCTGCGGAACGTTAGTAGTCTTTCTAATATTAGGTACAACAAAATTGAAAATAACTATATATTGAAACTGGGTGTTCATTATAATCATGATATCCTTTAAATCAGTTAACAGAGACAGTTGTGGTTAGAAAAATGGTATCTATGTATAGTATGTGTAATGGTATCTATGTAATTCTTCAGCTATAAAAAAGCACTGAATGAAAAGTGATATTAATGGTATACTATTATCCAAACATATGTCACTGAATATAGAAGAAAAAATATATTATACTGTTATCGCAGTTTCACATGGTGTTAGAAAAGATTATCAGTTTTAAAAGCAAGGTCTAAAAATAAAATTTATCCTGTTCTTTTTAATTCTCAGCTTACACACATTGCAACTTTTCAAACTAAAGTGTTGAAGCACTACAACTTTGTAAGCAACCTGTTTCACTGGTATTTCATACTAGCTAATACTTGGTTAGGATTTCTTCTGGGGGAAACCTATTTCTTCCTGTATGAAACTGAAAAAGACCGATTAGATTGTTTAGAAATAAGTAATATAACTATAGTTTAAATTTTAGCAAGTTGAATTTAATACAGTGACAGAAAATTCAAAGTTTTTCTTTCCTACTTAAAAAAAAATAATAATAAAGAAAGAAACTATTTTGCAGTTATTTATTTTAGTTTAGTATAGAAAATCAAAATATTTTAGTTTAATATAGTTATTTTATTTTATCTTAGAAATTTGTCATCCCTGTTGTAATTGTGAGCTGGCTCATTGGGAGATCATAATCTATTAACTATATCTAGAAAGTTTGTTTTATGGTTTGGTTATGTTTATGGTTATGTCTGTCACTGTTTTAAATTATACGAGTGAAATTTTTTTTATACATATCATAATATGGTGTCATGTCTAGATGTTCACCATAATATTATCACAGTTATATATTTGGCAGTTATGGTGATACTTCTCTATGCTAAGATTAGGAGAGTTTTTAACAAAACATTCAATTACTCTTCTTTTCTTACAAACATTTTTAAATAGGAAAACATACTTCTTCTTTCAGGGAGTAAAATACTGATTTTGTGAATAGAGCAGGTTTTCAATGTTTTAAATTTTGTTCTGTGAAGTTGTAGTCAATCCATCAAAAACTTACTTTATGGTAATAAGGAATTTTTTAGTGTTCCTAGTCATTAAGTCAACTGTACTATTACTAAGCTGTATGCCCCAGAAATAAGGTATCTGTTTTCGAACCATCAAAGGCAGTAATTTCTTTTTTTTTTTTTTTTTTTTTTTTTTTTTTTTTTTTTTTTTTAAAGGAATCTCTTTTTTTTGTTTTTTTTTTGCATATTTTAATTAAGTCTCTGATAAAATATAGTAATAATACTTAAAATTATTCAAAACACAATATTATGGCTGAATTATTTAATATTTCCAACAAAAATGTTTAATATTATATAACTACTACAAACAAATCACTAAATAGTATAAAATGGTTGTTATTTAAGCTCAATACACTCATGAATTATAATTAAATTTCATTATTTATATACACAAGCAACATATTTAAAAAGTTTTAAGAATGCTTGTATTTAAATAAATTTAAAATTAAGTGGAGTATAATTGGAGCATGTTCATTAAAAACAAATTATTTGACTGTTTGTCAATGAAAACTTTTATTCACATTTTATTTATTTTTTTATCTACTTTTGACCTCAAATATTAATTTTACAAACATTCCTTTAAATTTTTTCTCTAGAAAAAACCTTCGCAACTGAAGAAGTCACGCAAAAAAATCTTTAAAATGGCAGAAAAAAAGCTTTTTATGGAAATTAAAATTTTATTTAAAAACCATTTATACTAGTGATAAAGATAGTCTAATACTCTTACAAACAGAATAACTAAAAGCCAACAAAAGATTACAAATTAACATGCTTCTTCACTCACTTAAATATTCTTCCTCAGAAAAGTGATGATGTCACAACCTAAATTTAATTGCAAGTTAATGGAAAAGAAGACAAAGTTCTCCAAGTTCAAAGCATCACTTTCTTAAGATGAAATGCTCAAAAAGGTTTCAATATCAACCAAGGAATTTTGATGTTAAGCAAAGAGGAGAACTTTACTTAATTTTAACCTATTATATTTTATTGAAACCAAGTAAAAAAAAACTTTATTAATATTAAATCTATCTAAAATTAATTCTTTACTTGATTATCAAATTTTTAAAAAATTCAATGAAATTTTTATTTTTAATGCTCAGATATAAATTATCAATACTTAAATGTATTTTCTTTTCTATACAAAATGTGCTGAATGAATTTTCTGGATAATATCGTATTGAATGCTTGTTTAGAACACAAAATAAACATTTCTACCTCTTTAAAAATCCGAAATTGTATGGCATCAAACACATGTTAGAAAACATTGCTCTAACCCATGGTTTCTCTTTTACTTGATGGCAGGTTTTCTGTTAATACTGGGCGCAAGCACAGTGCAAAGTGATATAGCCATCACCAGGATTTAATCCTAGTTTGCCTGTATAAAAAAATTTTGCACTCTTTGCCCTTATTTTAGTCCTTTTTTGTAATTTCTCATATTTTCATACAATCCAGATTCATGTGTAATCATAATTGTTTCTCCTCATTTTTTTTATTAGGCATGTCCACAATACATTTGACATCAGTGATTTTGTACTCATTCCCTCCAAGTCTCATGGTGGTTCAACCAAGCTCATCAGTGCTGTGACAGGAAAGCAAACTGACATCATCAAAAAGAATTACGTCAATTTTGAGCAGGAAGCTCTTCTGCTGAAGGAAAAAGTTGACTGCACTCTCTCAGAGATCAATGTAAGTTTTTCCCCCTTCTTTTTGCAATGTTTTAAAAGATTAGTTGTGAAATATTTGGCCAAGTCCTTACAAAAAGAACTTTAACTTTTGAATTTTATGGAAAGAAAAAAGATAAGAATCAGCATTTTACGTTTTTTAATCAGCTATTAAATTCTAAAATCTGACATGGCTGTAGGGCTTTTTTTGATCATGTAAATACATTAGAAGATCTTTACAACTCAAACCTTGTATTGTTAGAGTTCATGTTATACAGAATTTTGTGATGTATAGATAATTTCACATAGCATTTAACTTACCTATTAACTCTCTGATTGCCACGGTCGGAAAATCTTGACCTTCTTAAATTTCCGTAACGTCCAAGAATTTGTATGCCAATTTTCTTCTCCTTTTTCTCTGCGAGCTATGATAGTCAACTTATCTTAACAATGGGAAGTGTTAGGGATTTGAAACTATAGACTTTTTAGGGTGAAGCTATAGAAAAAAAAAAATCTTTGCTTTCTGGTTTTTTTAATTTTGACTCATTTTGTTGTTGAGAAATAACTAAAGCTACAATCAATACTTATTAAAAATACATGTTCTCAAAAATGTTGAAATTTTTTTGTTTTGTTCTCCATATAGAGAGTGTTTTTTTTTTTTAGGAATCATTATTATATAATTTAATTTGAGTTTCAGTAAAGAACTGATTTTATTCAACATGGTTTTCACAGTACTTGAAAAACCCTGAAAATCCTTTAATTTTGTTGAAAAAAATCAGGGCCTTGAAAAGTCCTTGAATTCTGCTATAGACTACTTGAAAAGTACTTAATTTTTTAGGAATTAAAATAATACTAATCTTTTTTACAATGAGCAGTAAAAAATCAATAGATAATTTCAAAAGAAAATTATGGAAATTCTGATAGATGCAATTTTTAATGCTTGAAGTGAAAAGGGGTTAAAGAAGATCCAAAACTTTTCTCTCCTAGATTTTTCACACCAGATTATTGTTCCTCTCTCTGATGTTTTGAAAGCTGAAATTTCTAGCAAATTTTAGGTTTGGTAGTTTTCGAATGGTATATAGTGTTTAATCGATTTAGAAATATGTTCAATGTGTTAACTTCGTTATTACGACTGGTCAGTACTGTTATCCTGTTTGTTCTTTTAATTTACGTAAGAAGGATAATTAATTTATCATTTATAATCAAATTTTTACATTTAGTTTTTACTGCTAATAAATAAAATTTAGTTCACAGGTGTCATTGATTATGAATAAGCATTGTGAATCACATTAAACTGATTCTTGATTTATGGATTGGAATTCATATAAAATGTTCGACGAATTACCATTTAAATGAAAGTGATTAATGAATCACATTGAATATTACTTTAAAGTGATTTGCAAATTACTCATCAGGATTCATACATCATGATTTCAATTAAAGTTATTTGTGAATCATATAATGTGATATGTATTTAAGTAATTTCAGAATCATGCCTCACAATTTTCATTCTAGTAGTTTACAAATCAGGCATTGCAATTCACTAAAGAGAGATTTAAGAATTACCACTTGTAATTCTCATCAAAATAATTTAAGAATCACTCATAGCTGTTCTATATTAAGCACCTTTCGAATCACAAATTGCAGTTTGCATCATAATGATCACAATTCACTTGAAAACTATTAGCTAATCACGCAACAAAATTCATATTGAAGTTATTTATGAATCACACATTGTGATTTACGTCTTGTTAGTTCGTGCGTTTTGCATCATTTGCTATTCATATTATTCTGATTTAAGAAACATGACTGCAATTCAATTTCAATTTACAAATCACACATTGTGATATGTGATTTACGTAATCTTTGAGGCTTACTTCACCTTTCTTATAATTTTGATTTACATATATAGTATATCTAGATTCGTATAAATGAGATTTAAAAATTATGCTTATAATGAAAATTACGCATATTCACAAAATTTTAAGAATCACGCTTCACATTTTATGAATAAATTTTAAAAAAAATAGAGCTTGGTAAATCTTAGTTTTCTGTAAAATATTGTTCTACAATAGATTTCATTATGTTTAAAATACATTACTCATTTTCTGAAGTAACAAAATAGATAGTTTGTTATTAAAATTGAAACAGATATGTTAAATGGATATATTTTGATATTTTATCTATATACATTATCTGTAACCTAAAATTTGATCTAACACATTAAAAAAAATTATTTATATTTTAATAGCCGTGCAATTACGCAAACTTTATCAATTATTTACTATGCTTGTTTAATGTAATATGCATTATTCATTCACTCAATTTCATTAATTCTAATTCACTTCATTAAATTTTTCAAGAAAATGCTAGTTTTCAAGAAATACTTCTTTGATGCTAGCTAGTTTTTAAATGCTGGCTTTTTAAATGCTATGTCAATTGGATTTTTTTTTTAGTCAATTGAGATTTTTTTAAAGTGATTTGAATCAGCAATGTAACTACAACCATTTGTATTATTAGATGTTAAATTTAATGAATAATTTTTTGTTGTTGTCAAATATGCATTGTGCTTTTAAAATATACAATTTCTGCTTCTACGTTATTGTACAATCTAGTTGACATGTAATTTAGCATATAATTGTAATACTGAATCGGTCCTTGAAAAATTTGATTTTAGGTCCTTGAAAGTCATTGAAAAGTCATTGAATTTTTTTTTAAAAAATTAAGTGGGAACCCTGTAATTCATTGATCATTTTCACAGTGTAATAAAATTATTTAATCCGAATAATAATATTCTCAAGATTTAAAATTAAATCTTTTTCTAATTTTATTCTTTAAAATGTGGAAAATCATTGTGCAAATTCAATTTAGGTAAACATAAATTTAATTTTTATAAATTTAATTTTATTATTAAGTTTTATTGTTTACAGAATATATTTAAAAATATTTGCATCATTTGTACTCAATCTTACTAACTAAAAAGCTAAAGGTTAAAAAGTATTATTTATAATAAATCAGTAGTAAAAAGTCATATAAGTCAGTAGTAAAAAGTCATATATATTCATGTCATATGAAATTTAAGCCATTGTTATATATTTTCATATAGTGGAAAAGAAAATGTTACATAGGCATAAATAATAAAATTATCATTTACAAGTGATAAAATTAGCAATTATGTAATCAAATATGATAAGTTGAATATTTTAATGATTGCAAACTTTGACATTAATGGATCTTTATAATAATAATTTATAATTTTAAAATATATTTGAAAAATTAATCCCTTTTAAATATCAGATTGATAATTATTTTACAGCAATAATTATTATAAAATAAGAGTGCATGTTCCACACATATAGTTGTGAAATACTTGTTGAAAATAGAAATAAAGGAAACGAAGGGAATAAAATAAATTAAAAATATGACCACTGAAGCCGACGTCATCAGGGGGTGCCGGCCCCAGTATTTAGTATTGTTGAAAATAGATCATTTTCCTTGAGGCATATTTCATTAATTAAAACATTATCCAATATCATTTCCTTGAATGTACTAGTCAGATATTTAATTTAAAATGTTTTGGATGATCATATGAATACACTTAGCATATTATATTTATTATATTATATTATTATATTAACATATTATATTATATTAATTCTAAATTAATAATTAAAATTAAAACTAAATTCGAAATTTTAATTGCATAATTGTTTATGAAGATTTATTTACCCTAAGGCCGGGATAGCCTGGTTGGTCGGGTACTGGGCCCATGTTCAAGTGGTCGTGGGTCGATCCCTGCCGGCGGAAGGCTCCCCATGTAGTAAATGGTGACTGATGCACGTTAAATCTGTTGAGTCTCAAAGTCCTCCATGTTCCGATAACAAATCAATACCTCTGGGGGTACTGAATTGGAGATTGATCATTCTCTGATTCAGGTCAAAATTGCAATCTGTGGATGAATGGATGTATGAATGGGTCCACCCTATAAACGGGTGTGACGTATGGGTATGGCAGAAGTCGAATTCTGTGCCATAGATGGCGCCACTGGAAAACAAGAACAATCGCACCCCTGCTGCCTTTATGGCATACGTCAACAACAACATTTACCCTAAGACTTCCAAGAAATTCTAACAAATTAAAATTGATTTTTAAAAATACTTTTTTTTTTCAATTTGAAGTAAAACATGATTTTAATTTAAATATCATAGTGAGTGCTGACGATGAGTTGAAAGAAGAAAAAAATTTCTCATCAGATTTTAATTATTTTTCTTTCTTTTTAATATAAATAATAAATTGCGACTTATTTTGTTCAACAACTCAATAAATTAGCAAATAAATTTTTACAAGGTCAAAAATTTTAACGTATATTACAATACTTTATATTAAAAAGCATGGTGTTTACTATCTTCAAAGCAAAATAAAAATTTCAAGAATTATTCTCTTTAATTATAAGTACTAGAAAATTAAGGTTTGGACATGTAAGCGCGAAATTAAAATTATCTTTTTGCTTTGAAAATATTGACTTCAAAGGAAGAAAAAGGTAAATAAGCAAGGGTCTGTCCAGGCCAAATTTACTACCGTTTAGCGGTACCTTCACAAATTCATTTTTAGGAAAAACGGTAGTTTCACAAATTTAACTTTAGGAAAAACGGTAGTTTCACAAAATACATTTTCTTAAAAGAAACGATGAATCGATATTTTTACCATATTTTTGTGTTGATTTTTTAATATAATTTTTAATTTTTCACAAATTATGTCTACATTTTCACAAAATAGGTAGCTCTCAGAAAAACCTAGACAGACCCCTGATAAGATTTAACCTCGGGGGTTGGGAACATGTAGAGGTCAAGCCTCCTAGTATATAAAATTAAATAATATACTCGTATTTCAATAAATTATTATATGCATAATAAATGTATACATACTATAAAACTCCTACTCACCCTCATCCCATTATTGTATCTCATTTATGATTGCTTTTATTCCTTTCAAAGTATATATTTTTCATAAAAACTAAGTACATTATATTAACAAAATATATAATTATTGTAGTTTTATATTGGAACATTTTATCACTTTGTTAATTGTAGTGAAATAAACGATTTCTTAGATTTGAAAAATAATTATCTTTACTTGAAAAAAATTTTTATCTAAGGAATACAGATTATGTGACTCAGTAAGAAGAAAGAAATGAGAAACAATTTTACCCGTTAACATAATAGTTCAAATAGTTCATCACTCTTTTAAGTTTTTTTTATAAAATTTGTAATTTAAATATTAAGATTCATATCTGACAACATATGATCTCTTATCTATTTTTGTTACCTTTGACAACAGCTTAAGCCTCAAGCTTTCTAAATTAAAATCTCGAGAAATATATTTTTAATATTTTTAATGTTCTGTATGTTTTGATTTTGTGATTATGAATAATATTTTATATTTTGTATAAAATAAGCGTAAACTCCTTTTTTATTATTCAATGAATTAACAGTTTTTCATTATCATTTACACTAGCTCCATTACTTTAGATGAAAGATGTTCTTTTGAATTATTAATATGATTTTAAAAATATCCTTAATTGCGATTTTGATTATTAGGAAAATCTAATTAATTTTTGACTTTTTAATAATTATCTTTACAAAAACACATATTCTTATTCAAATTGATGGAACACCACAAGGATCTAATTTTTCATCTCTCTAGCTAACTTATTTTTATACTATTATGAAGAAAAAATATGCTCTTAATATTAAATTTGATTTTAGATTTATTGCTGATTTAATTATCTTTAATTTTCAAGATTATATAATTTTATTTAATAATATTTACCATGGGGAATAAATCTTGCTTTGTAATAAAGATGATAATATTAATATTAATTTATTGCATTTGGGTATTAAAAAAGAAGAAAATGTCTGCTTTGATAATTTGTACGATAAAGGAAATGATTTTAATATAAATAAACTAATTACTTGGAATTCTAGTGTTTCTAGAAACATTTATTTAAAAACCAATTTTAATCAAATTATATGAGTTAAAAGAATCTGTAGTAATTTTATTTATCCAAAAAACAAATTACAAACTCCTTCAAAATTTGATAAAAAACAATTAATCCCCAACTAAAGTAATTAAAATCTATCTGAAATCATTGAGTTGATTGTATATCATTATTAATAAATTTACTAAAAACTTTTTTGTTTATTTATATTTTTATCATGCGCAAATCCAATTTGGGCAAATCTGTGGCTAAAAATCTGTTCAAAGCAGGCAAATCTTGTTTCACTCTCTTTAAATAAATGTTAATTTTTTTAAAATCATTGAAATTGTATAATTAAATATCAACCTTATTAATTATAAACTTCTTTAAATAATCCAGTATAATATTATTACCTTACGTTCATTCATGTTTGGGCCATTGCTTGATAACTAACAAATCAAACACGCATCAGTAAGAGCGAGCCATAAAACAACGCTTCTGACTTCACTTCTATTTACGCTTCTAACTTCATTTGTGCTTCTGTTTTTATATTTTGTAATCTGCCAATCTTAATACTAAAATATTTTTAATCATTCTAGAAAGTTTTACGGTACATGTGAATTTATTTGAATTAAATAATCGCTTTATAGATTTTGTTTTCTTTTATATTTTACTTTCTATTTTCTGCAGGATATATTTTTTACTTAATGTGTTCTATTTTGTTAAAAAAATTTAGTGGTTCTCACAACACTGTATTGATATATTTAGTTTTGGCTATATTGATACAATGTTAGAAATCACTTCTTTTTGTTGATATAATTGTGTGAGCTGATGAAGCGATTATAACTTCTCGATTTTTTGATTTCCGGCTTTTTATTATATGTAATTTTTTTTTTTAAATTTCTAAAATATTTTATTTTAATAAATTTTCTTTTTTTTTAATTAATCTTTATTATTGTCCATGTTTTCTCTATATTTTTATATATATCTTTGTATATTTTTAAATACAATGTTTATATATATTTACTAATCATATTTAGCTTTTGTTTTTTTCCCTTCAGTATTAATTTTCCTTCAAAATTGTTTAATTATTACTTAATAGAGGATGACTTTTTTTCTTTTTTCCCATTTCTTTGTTGTTGTTTTTTTCTTCATATTTTTAATATGCGTAATATTTGTTTATTTATTTTTACAGATGCCTTTGAATACATATCTGGATTTGTTGAAAAAAGTTAGAGTTTTATTAAAGGTGTGATGTTATTTAGTTTTCTGTTGTAGAATATGTTTGTTAAAAGTAAATATTTTTATAAATTTGTATATCATTATTAAATTTAATGTTGCTAACTAATTTTTGTAAATGTTATTTCTAAAAAAGAAAGTTCAGTCTAGTTATGACATACCCTTACTCAAACAAGGAGAATGTGTAAATTTGCTAGAAGATTTAAATCTGAAGCTTTATGATGTCGTTAATAGTTCATCTAAAACAGACTTAAAAATGGTAAGCCTGTTTTCTTAACTATAATTTTCTTGTATTATTTTGTTTTCTTACATTAATTTATCTTAAAGGAAACCAAACTTATAATTGTTTTTTATTTTAATTGTTTTATTTATTTATATTATAATATATATATATATATATATATATATATATATATATATATATATATATATATATATTGATAATAATTTTATCCATTAGAGGCAACAGATACTTTTTATGAATAGTTCTAAAAATGCATCTAAAGTTTGCGAAAATTATTCCTTTGGAATGAATTATCCTAAATACTGTTATCTTTTGGTTTCTATTAATGGCCTCACATATCAAATGTTCCATTTGTAATACAATTTTTATATCTTCTTTAAGTTTTTTGTTCTCAAAATGTGGGGTTAAAAAATGGACTCAGCTTAAAGTGTATATTTTAAGAAATGGACGCAATTTTAAATGCTTATTTAGAATATGGACATTTCATTTTATTCCATTTTTACTTCTTTTATGAGTATTGTTCTTTTTTAATGAATGACGTAAAGAATCTAAATAAGTTTATAGGCCACCAGTTTTTTCTTTTTCTTTCAGGATTGACATGGATCATATAAATTTGCAGTAATATTAGTAATAAATTTATGTTTTAGGAATTTAGAATTTTGAAACACTCTTTATCGTTTAGAGTTCTGAATGTGAAGAGATCTCCTTATAAAATTACATCTAAAATATACCCAGCCACTTTGACCGTGAAATATGAGACTTTGCCCTGTAATGATTTTTGCATTGTGTTTAAATAAGTAAGCAAGAAATTATTTGTTTAGTTGTTAAATTTGGGTTGCACATTAAATCATTGATAAGGCACATCTTTTGCTGTCACCTTTTTAATAAGCAAGCCTTTTGATCCATTTTCTCAAACAGTCCTTTTGAGACATGTCCATTTTATTAACCCACTGGCGGTTAAGGAAATGGGCGAAATTGGGAGAATGTTTCTCCCCTACACACAGTTCCCCTATCCATTAACATGGGAAAACCGGTTTTACTATGCAGTGAAGACTGCAGGTTAAAATACGACTTTCTACGTGCAGAACCGTCAGTGGGTTAAACATGCATTTCGAGCAATGTCCATTTAATTAAACATGTTTTTCAAGCTGTGTGAATTTTCTTAAACCCACATTTCAAACTTTGTAAATTTTTTTAAACCCATATTTTAAACCATATAAGTTTAAACAGGAATTTCAAGCAATGTTAATTTTCTTATACATGCATTTCAAGCTGTGTTCATTTTCTCAAACATGCATTTTGATGCATGCCCATTTTCTCAAACACACATTTTACGATACGTCCACTTTATTGAACATGCATTTCAAGCTAAGTTCATTTTCTAAAATGTGTATTTCAAGCTGTGTCAATTTTCTAAACACACATTTTAAACTGTGTCAATTTTTTAAAATCCATATTTCACACCTAGTCAATTTTCTTTAGTACATTTTTCAAGCTGTATCAATTTTCTTAAACGCACATTTTAAACTGTGTCAATTTTTTAAAATCCATATTTCACACCTAGTCAATTTTCTTTAGTACATTTTTCAAGCTGTATCAATTTTCTTAAACGCACATTTTAAACTGTGTCAATTTTTTAAAATCCATATTTCACACCTAGTCAATTTTCTTTAGTACATTTTTCAAGCTGTATCAATTTTCTTAAACGCACATTTTAAACTGTGTCAATTTTTTAAAATCCATATTTCACACCTAGTCAATTTTCTTTAGTACATTTTTCAAGCTGTATCAATTTTCTTAAACGCACATTTTAAACCGTGTCAATTTTTTAAAATCCATATTTCACACCTAGTCAATTTTCTTTAGTACATTTTTCAAGCTGTATCAATTTTCTTAAACGCACATTTTAAACTGTGTCAATTTTTTAAAATCCATATTTCACACCTAGTCAATTTTCTTTAGTACATTTTTCAAGCTGTGTCAATTTTTTAAACACACATTTTAAACTGTGTCAATTTTTTAAAATCCATATTTCACACTTAGTCAATTTTCTTTAGTACATTTTTCAAGCTGTATCAATTTTCTTAAACGCACATTTTAAACTGTGTCAAATTTTTAAAATCCATATTTCACACCTAGTCAATTTTCTTTAGTACATTTTTCAAGCTGTATCAATTTTCTTAAACGCACATTTTAAACTGTGTCAATTTTTTAAAATCCATATTTCACACCTAGTCAATTTTCTTTAGTACATTTTTCAAGCTGTGTCAATTTTTTAAACACACATTTTAAACTGTGTCAATTTTTTAAAATCCATATTTCACACCTAGTCAATTTTCTTTAGTACATTTTTCAAGCTGTATCAATTTTCTTAAACGCACATTTTAAACTGTGTCAATTTTTTAAAATCCATATTTCACACCTAGTCAATTTTCTTTAGTACATTTTTCAAGCTGTATCAATTTTCTTAAACGCACATTTTAAACTGTGTCAATTTTTTAAAATCCATATTTCACACCTAGTCAATTTTCTTTAGTACATTTTTCAAGCTGTGTCAATTTTTTAAACACACATTTTAAACTGTGTCAATTTTTTAAAATCCATATTTCACACCTAGTCAATTTTCTTTAGTACATTTTTCAAGCTGTATCAATTTTCTTAAACGCACATTTTAAACTGTGTCAATTTTTTAAAATCCATATTTCACACCTAGTCAATTTTCTTTAGTACATTTTTCAAGCTGTGTCAATTTTCTAAACACACATTTTAAACTGTGTCAATTTTTTAAAATCCATATTTCACACCTAGTCAATTTTCTTTAGTACATTTTTCAAGCTGTATCAATTTTCTTAAACGCACATTTTAAACTGTGTCAATTTTTTAAAATCTATATTTCACACCTAGTCAATTTTCTTTAGTACATTTTTCAAGCTGTATCAATTTTCTTAAACGCACATTTTAAACTGTGTCAATTTTTTAAAATCCATATTTCACACCTAGTCAATTTTCTTTAGTACATTTTTCAAGCTGTGTCAATTTTTTAAACACACATTTTAAACTGTGTCAATTTTTTAAAATCCATATTTCACACCTAGTCAATTTTCTTTAGTACATTTTTCAAGCTGTATCAATTTTCTTAAACGCACATTTTAAACTGTGTCAATTTTTTAAAATCCATATTTCACACCTAGTCAATTTTCTTTAGTACATTTTTCAAGCTGTATCAATTTTCTTAAACGCACATTTTAAACTGTGTCAATTTTTTAAAATCCATATTTCACACCTAGTCAATTTTCTTTAGTACATTTTTCAAGCTGTGTCAATTTTTTAAACACACATTTTAAACTGTGTCAATTTTTTAAAATCCATATTTCACACCTAGTCAATTTTCTTTAGTACATTTTTCAAGCTGTATCAATTTTCTTAAACACACATTTTAAACTGTGTCAATTTTTTAAAATCCATATTTCACACCTAGTCAATTTTCTTTAGTACATTTTTCAAGCTGTATCAATTTTCTTAAACGCACATTTTAAACTGTGTCAATTTTTTAAAATCCATATTTCACACCTAGTCAATTTTCTTTAGTACATTTTTCAAGCTGTGTCAATTTTTTAAACACACATTTTAAACTGTGTCAATTTTTTAAAATCCATATTTCACACCTAGTCAATTTTCTTTAGTACATTTTTCAAGCTGTATCAATTTTCTTAAACGCACATTTCAAGCTGTGTAAATTTTCTCAAACACATATTTCAAGCTGTGTCAATTTTCTTAAAAACATTTTTTAAGCAGGGTCAATTTTTTTAAACTTGCACCTTTCAAGTTGTGCCAACTTTCTTAAACACGCAATTCGAGTTGTGTCCTGAACAATGAGCTCGCCAACAATATTCATATCTCCATCGACATTAATTTTTGGTAATGTCTGGAAGAAAAGTGTAAGTTTGATTATTAATTTATTAATCAATTATTTTTGATTTAATTCTGTATTTTTAAAAATTTACTTCGAGCAATATAAACTATAAACAAAGTTTTCAATTTTTATAGTTTCTTGACATTTTGTTGTATGCCATAAAATGTTTCTTATTTATCGTTGTCATATTTGTTTTTCTTTTATATAAATATTCTGTAATTCCTTTTAAGCTGTGTTTGAAAACACATTAAAAATAGAAATGTTTTTAAGGGGCTGATTTCTGCATCTGAATGTAGCTCTACTGTTGCGGTTAAACTTCTGAAGTCAAGAAATTTACCTATAACTGATGATTCCTTCAAATATGATTGTAAAAGTGCAGGTAATTTCATGGCTTTAATCAATTTTCTTTTATATAATTACATTATATCATCAGAACCATGCTAATTTGGCGCTAAGTACAACACTGTTACAGTGATTCTGCTTATGTGCTAAAATATGGTAAATATGTCAAAAATTGTAAAGTGGATGTGAAAAATAAGTTCTGGGATGCATAATTCTCCAGTGTTGAAAATAAGAGTAATTCTGAGTATCAAATTACTTTTTAATTTTTTCCTTGATGCAAGTGTTTGATCAGTCCCAATTAATATCTTTGATTGATCAAACATAACTCTTATTTTTAAATTTTTTATTTTGTCTATCAATTGAAATGAATAGAGGATAAATATTTATATTAAAATAGAAACTTGTTTGTGGTAAAAATGGACCATAATTTCTAACGTAAAGTTCAGCAAAATCGCTGACTCCTACCTGGTTTTTTTTTTTGGGGGGGGGGGGGGACTGAAATTTGCTAAATTCAGCTTCTTTGGGCTGAAAAATCTTTGTTTAAACTATTACTTTTTCTGTATAATACTTTTGACAAAATTTGTTGCATGCTTGCTAATAAAAGTCAAATACAAAATTCATAAATTATTTTCTTTTATCCATGATTTAAATATTGTTAGTTGGTTGAAATCCCTATTAAAAAATATGCATTTAAATTATTTATGAATAAATAGTACTTTTCCATTTTTCCTATGCAGTTAAATTCAGCTATTCTATTTATTTGTTTTTCTATGTTTTACATATACAAAAATAGCCATCACCTAAAAAAAAATTTTTTTTTTTTTTTAAAGTTGTGGCAATTTAATTACCTGTGCTGGAAAAATAGAAAAATATCGATTAAACGTATATTTAATTGATTTAGTTATCATTTTAGGTAAGATTACTTTGATAAGAGTGAGGAGTACAAATATTTTATTTATTTATTTTTGTATGCATTCATTACATATACAAATTTTTGTTTACCTATTCAGTTAAAAAGTACATAAATTTAAAATTCTTACATTGTTTATAGGTGTTAAGTCAATTTCTGCCAAGCTTTTAGCTTGCTTTGAAAACCAAGAGTCAGTTGAAAGCGTAGAAAGAGGATTTCAATGCCAGATTGTGTTAGATAGAACAAATTTTTATTCTGAAGAAGATAATCAAACCAGTGATGAAGGTCATATATCTTGTAATGTAAGTCTTTTAAATGCATTTTATGTTAGTATTTTATTAATGTGTTTTGTATGTGTGTATTTTATATTTTTGAGAAATAATTCAGAAACTTTTAACTATTTTAAATGTATAATTTTTTATTTTCATTATATCCTTTTTTTTGAAAAAAAAATTTGAATTAAATTACTTTTTGTTTAGGAATTTACAGTTAAGATTCATAAAGCTTATAAAGTAGATGGATTTGTTTTTCATGATGGATTTGTTGAGGATGGCAAAGTTACTCCAAATCAGGATATCAAGTTAATCATAAATCAGGTAATTGCCTTGGTTAAAAAAATTATTAAAATTAAGTAGGTGTGTAATGGGGTCGGAATGCACTGGTACGATGTTTCAGCATTTTCGGATGAGTGATTTCAGAAATAAAAATGTACCTCTCCTGTTGGAACAGTAGATCTAGTAATGGTTGCTCAGTCGATAAAAGAAGAATGGATCTTCCAGATTCGTAATTAGAAGATTAAAAAATAACAATATTCTTTTCAATTTCTTTTTCACTTTTTGTATTTAGGCATTCTGTTTTCAAGTATTACATTATGTATTTTTATGATTTGCATGTACGTTTAGCTCTATTTGCTGACTATCACTAATGCTGGACAAAAGGAGAAGTATTTCTTTTAACAGAGGGGTACCACTCTTCAGTCCTAAGGACTGAAAGTCTTGAGAAAAGATCAAGAGAGATCCATCCACCAATTAATATTTTTTTCCAATTTGTTTTGAAAATTTAGATTTTTTTTTGAAAATGAAATTTATCACAGGGTGGCCACCCACCTGGAAAACCTTGTAAACCTAGAATTATCTGGGAATTTTTTTTATACTGGAAAAAACCTGGAAAAGTCAGGGAAAGTTAGATAAAAACCTGGAAAAATCAGGGAATTTTAAAGAAAAGCTGGAATTTTTTTAATAGATTTTCTTAATTTAAATTATTTTATGATCTGTAAAACCCACTTTTTTTATGGAAATTTATTGCCAAACAGTTGAAATATCAACTTAGCAATATTTTGCATGCATGAAAATTTGCTCCATTATAACGCTGTTAAACTAAAATGCCACATAAAACCCATGATTAAATGAATGGAGAAACCCTTTTGGAGACTATGCAGTTTAGGAAATGCAACGATTGTGTTGGAGGTTGAAGAAAGAGTTAAGATATTTGCTTCTGTTTATATAAGTAGCATTTGTTTCACTTCTAATCCGTAGATTGAATCCATTTATCGTTCAAGTTTGTTTTGATGCTTTAAGTTTTTTTCCTTTCTTTCGACTAAATGATTAAAAATGATTTAGTATTTTTAATTTCATAAAATTCTCCACAAATTAGTTGGTCATAATTTAATAGATTTTTATTACACTATTTCTAGAAGCTTTTGTACTCCTATCCAATTAAATCAGTGAATTATTTTTCTCTGCAAAGCCAATCAGTCACAATGGCTAACAGCAATGTTTGTCAACAAATTGTTACAATTTTTGCATTGATGCTAATTTTCCCAATTTCATTTTAACCTTTTATAACATATTTTAATTACAAAATGTTCTTTTAAGGACCAACTATATGTTAACATTTTGTTGGTAAATATTTGATTTTTGATGCACAGTTCAAATTTTTGATTTAAAATTTGATTCACAATGTTGAATCCAAAATTTGACATTGTGTAATAATAACAATGTCAAAAGTTCGTTAATGTTACTCTTTTTCCAGAGATGATATTTCCGAAACTGTTTCTCCTTTTACCTTAAGAAGCTAGTAAAAATTAGGGAATGTATGGGAAACATGTTAAATGTTGTATAAACCTGGGATATAATTTTTTTTATTCATATGTGTTTATTAGGAAGAAACAGAATGAAACAGTTTTTTTTTTAATTTTTTGTTCTGAACTGTGCAGGTTTCTAGTTGTAAAAGCATTGTCTTAATTAAGAGAATATTTTTTGCTATTTCTCCGTTTCTTTTTTATTTAACTTGATAACTTCAGTTTTTTTCCTAGCTGTTAGTTAGTTTTCATTTATTTATACACCAATAATATAGCTAAGTTTTGATTAATTTTCAAAAATGACTAAACTTATTTATATATAAAAAAATAATATATATTAATGATTTTTTTTGAAAGGTAAATACTACTGTTCGGCTACCAAATATTTGTTCAGACAATATGGTATGGTGTTCAGACAATTTGTTTGGCGGACTATTCGGTATTCAGCAATTTGACCAAATCACTATTCATTACATCCCTAATGAAAATATATTAAACAATGCTTGTCAAAGAGTTTTTTGCCATTTGGTGCACTTAGTGCAAAAACTATTGAAAGTAACACAGTAAACTTTTTTATTCAATAAAAACAATATATTCTACACGCTTTTAAACATATTTTCTCCACCTCTATCTTAATTTTTTTTAAATTAATGATATACCAAAACATTAACAATTAAAAAAAAAAAAAATTTTAAATCTTGTTAAGTTGTTAAAATAAATGTATTTTAATTGTTTTTTCAATGATATATTAAAAAAATATCAATTAAAATAAAATACTTTGCAATATTGGTACATTTGTTGTATCCATCCTATAACTTTATGAGGGGAAAAAAACACGTTAACCTGGAAATTTTAAGACTTTTACCTGGAAAAATCAGCGAAATTTGAAACCTGATTTGAATGGCCACCCTGTATCAACATATGATGTAGCGATGTTGAAATGAAAAATAAGTTGAGATATGAAAAACTCCAAGAAAAAAAAATTGTGGTGTAAAAAGATAGAGGTTATTTGTTATTTATGAGCTATACATTTTTGTAAGATTCTGTTAAATAACGCTAGACCATATTAATTGGTCCAAAAATAAGTTCAATCTTAAAATGTTTTAGAGTGACTCTCATGTTTTGGCAATTTCTTCCTAGAATTTTTCAAAGTTAGTGGATCCAAACATAAGCCGCCCCCCATTTTTAGTTTTTAAAAATTTTCTCAAAATTCCCGGCCTATATTTGTAAATAAACGATAATCCTAGAATTAGATTGCTTTTATCAAAGTTAAAGAAGAAAAAAAGGGTTACATTTTTGCATAAGCATAGGAGAGGTCTGTGAATTATTTTTTTTTTTAAAAAAAAAGGGGTATCCTAAAAGTGAAAAAAAAAATGCTTACATAATATTTGAATGAAACCTCAGCAATTAGAATGATTCTCTTTTACTTAGGATCATCGGTTAGCCTGTTCTCAACACCATTCAGCTCTGCACCTTCTCAACTCAGCTTTGAAAAAAGAATTATCCTACTTCTTTCCCTACAGTGCTCAGTGCAGCTCAAAAGATCTTCAGCTTACTTTCACTACAAAAGTAATGAAATAATATGTCTTCCTTTATGTATCCCTTGTATCTGATTTTTTTGAAACAGATCCGTTAATCA
Source organism: Parasteatoda lunata (assembly GCA_949128135.1). NCBI lineage: Eukaryota > Metazoa > Arthropoda > Arachnida > Araneae > Theridiidae > Parasteatoda > Parasteatoda lunata. Next base: position 122,632,484 of record OX421971.1, read on the forward strand.
TTTTTTATTTGTTTTTGATAGGGAACTATAAGTGATGGGCAGCTACAAAGCATAGAAAACTTTGTTAATGATTGCATCTCTAGGGATATGCCTGTGAACAAAGGGTTAGTTCCTTTGAAATCGCTGAAAGAATTTCCAAATTACAAGACGTCTTTAGTAAAAGTATGTTATGTTTCTGTATGGATTTTATATTTTAGAGAGTGCTATTTATGTTACTGTTGTATGTGCTAAAAACGAAAGTTATGTGGGATGTCGAAGTTGTTCAAGAACAAAAAAATATTTTAAGTTTAACCTTGTTTTTATTCATAGGAGGTCATCTTTTTTCTAGATTTCCTTCTTATTTTTAACTTTTTTTTAGTTTTAAAAAAAATTTTGTAGCTGAAATAATAATTTGAAATTATTCATTTTTTTTTTTTTCAGAAATAAATAGTGGAAACTTTAAACGTAAATTCATATTCTTTTTAAAAATATTTTTGACAAAAAAAATTTTTTTTTTGGAAAGGTGTCAAAAATTAAATTCACTTGTTGAACGTTATGAAGTTAGTTCACACTATCATGAAGACACAAAACTATAACAAATATATACTTATAATTTTTAAATACTGGACTTACTTCTAGAGAAACATGTTATACAAATACATTGAAAAGAATTATAAAACTGATGGAATTATAAACTTAAAGCAGTTTTTTTTATAGTAATAAAGTGTAGATATTAATAAGATACATTGAAAATTAAAAATATTTCATTTTTTTTCAAATGACATGTTGCACATAATTTTTAGAAAGCCATTCAGTGCTTTTTCTAGATTTTGAAATTTTCTTTCACAAGCAGATTGGTGTGAAATCGGAACACCTTTTTCAACCCACTTCCTTTTATAAATTTTCAATTCAAGACAATATAAATAAGAAAATTTTAAACAGCAAGCTACAGTTAAATATAATTATTAAATGAAATCAATAAATTAATGAGTAAAGGAAAAGAAAGTTGGTGTGTAAAATATTTATTGATTTTCCCCCAAAAAAATAAGAATAATAATAATCATCATTTTGAACATAATTAATATTTTTTTAATTAAAATTTTAAAATTTAAACGTAAATTTTGAATTATACATAATTAACCTGATTGTCTCAATTTTTGGAATTTTTTTCCAGCCTCGCACTTTTTTCTTTTCTTTTATTATGCTTTTTCAGATATTTTTAAAAATTGTATGCTATTTCAGTCTTTGTCATACTATACCTAATTTGTGGTGTATTGCTGTTACTTGACTCACTGGAAACATTTATAATTTTTTTAATACTCTAAAATTGATGAGAAAAAATTTGTATTGTTTTAATTTTTGCATAATTATTTTTTTTATTTCTTATTATTGAGAAATAGCTATTTATGATTCAAATCTCTTTTCTAAAGTATGAAAAATGTCAATTACCTCTAAAAACTTCAGGAAAGGCTCATTCCTTAATGTTGTATTAGTTGTGTGTTAGTTATTTATTTTGGTCAAGATTAAAGTGTCTGCTACTTTATGAAAAAAATTACAATTTGTTTGTTTAAGAAATATTTAAAGATGGATTTCTTTTGAACTGTATGTTATTTTTGAATAAATTTAAAGTTTTTTCTATTTTTTTTTTCCAAATTTTATTTAAAACTTTTCTTCTTTGTCAGGAATGCAAAAATATGGTTCCTATTGTTTCAATTGGAAATGAAAATTCTTTTATATCAGTTGAACCTTGTTGTGGAACGTAAGTACATATATTTGCTCCACATTACTTTATAAATTCCGTAATTAGAAATTTACTATTCTTCACAAAAAAAATAAATTAATAAAATCAATTTACAAGCAATCAACAAAATTAATTAACATTAACCCAGCGTTTTAGAATTATTTTTTATGGAATATCAATAAAAAAATTTCATTATTTGTTTTTCCTTATTTAAACATTTTCAAAAATTATATGACAGAGTGGTCACAACAGGAAAACATTTCAAAAGTGGTGACAAATATTGGAAATAGTGATGACACGAGAATATTATATTAAATGTTTATAGGTTTAAATTGGTCTTTTAATTTTTTAAAATATACATATATAACTGTCGCTGAACAACCGACGCAATTCTGAGTTAATGACTATCAATGCTCAATTCCGTAGCCTTGTAATTTTTAACCTAATCCCGAAGACAAGGGAACTTCTGGAGGACTTTTTGATGTAACTAACCCGCATTTGTGTTATATGGAAAGGAAAACAACGAAAACATCTCACAGTTATGCCTGACCACAAGGGGACTCTAAACCATGATCGTCTACCACTAAGGATATTTTGAATCAGCACTGTGGTCGGTGCAAGCCGGGCTCAAAATTCGTATCAACCAACCATTGCTGGGATTCAAACTCTGGTCATCTCATTTAGGAGGCGAGCACTCTATACCCTGAGCCACCACAGCTCTATTATTCATATTTTGTTTTATTTTATAACCATTTGAGAACAACCCACATAATTTTGGATTTCCGACCACTAATGTTAAACTCCATAGCCTTGTAATTTTGAATCCAAACCAGTAGACAAGGGAACTCCTGGATCTAGTATTGGAAGTAATTTGCTTTCAGGAAGGGCTTTTTGATGGAACTAACCCTCATTTGTGTTACATGGAGAGGAATTTGAAATTTATATTATTTATGAACTTTTGACATATTTGAACTTTAGTTCACTAGCTTTCCAAATGCTTTTAAATTTTTGATCTACAATGTTTAGAAATGTTTCTGATTTCGCTCTGATGTTTTCGATAAAAAAAAACTGTTGATATTACTAGTATAGTATACTCTCAATACCTCAAAGTTGAAGGGATGCTAAAAAAATTCTAGATACCGAGGTTTGGAGATTACAAGTTCAGAACAAAATATTTTCTAAAAAGTAGAAAAATATACTATAAAATAGTACTCTAAGATGTAGAGTCATGAAACATAAGAATAACTACTAATAATTATGTATGTAATGATAGTTGCCTATAACAATAAAATAAAACAATGATAATTTTATTTTTAAAAGTAAGATACAAATAATTATGCATTAAATAGTCCTAACAAGGTTTTGAGAAGAAACTCTTCAACGTAGGAATTCAAATTAACATTAGGTGGATATATAATGGGGAAATATTTTTTTTTTAAACATAACAAGATTTTTGAGATATCGAGAGTATACAGTCATTTCTCAAGGCATGATAAATTGTAAGATCCATTTCTAAAATGAACAAGTTTAAGAAACAAGTGAGAAATAAAGTAATATTCAGAATATTATAAAATATTCATAATAACTTTGTACTCATTTTTGATCAAAAAAAAAAAAAAACAGATCAGTAGATCAGTTAGCAACTGGCAAATATAATTTTTTAATCACAAATTTTTATAGTTAGTATCAAAGTGGCCTGTAGTGGTTGTTATTTTTGCCCTATATCTAATTAATATCAACCTTCACATTAAAACTGAAAGCTTTCATTCCTTTTATAATGAAAGTTCCGATATTTTCTCCTTTTTTTTCCACTATAGTATCGTAGATATTTAGTACATCAGTATACTCATTTTTATTCTGTTTCAACAATAATTGTTCGAATTTTTGAGTTGTTCAAGTATTATTAATTTATGTACCAAAGTGCATTATTAAGTGCATCACGTTTTTCTCGAATAAAAATAAAGTTGTTTGATGAAATAAGCTTTTTTAATAATTTTATGTTTCTACTATTTTGTCATTGTATTATTTTAAATAATATTTCAGTATATTTTATTTTAGGCATGTTTCTTCCACTGCTGATATTGGACGTTTTATAATCCTCTCACATAAATCAAACAAAAATAAGGAAAAAATAATCAGAGCTGTTTGTGGAAAACGAGCAGAAGTAATTAAATCAGATGGTGATGCTTACAACAAAACCTTGCTTGAGCTTGAAGCATATGCATCAAATTGTTTGAAAAGTTCTGAAGTATATTTCATTGTTAAAATAAACAATTTATTTTCTCTTTCTTTTTTAAAAAAAAAAATTATGCTTGACTTCATAAATATATTTTTTTAAATAAACAAAGAATAAGTAAAAAAAAAAAACTTTTTCTTTCAAATTTGCAATATGTGTGATATTATATCTTTGGTTCATTTTTTTTTCTTCCAAATTCTGTTTTATCAAAATACCAACGAATTTCACTTAATTATTTTATAATTTTATTCAAAATCTCTATAGAAATACGAATTCATCATCCTGCTGCATTCTGTACAATTTAGAATAGTTTAAGAAATCATTCCTTTAACGTTTTCTCTGCCATTTTAACGAAATAGAAATATTTCTACAGAAAAAAAATATTTTCCAACTTCTTTTATAATTTTTCCCGAAAGTTTTAAGACCTTGTCCCATTCTAATATCTATTAATGCAATCTATTTACATCCTATTCTTGTTTGCAACATAAATTCTAAAAATCCTTTAACTATGTTTATTATTTAATCTTATTTTGTAGATTTACTAATAAACATTTAGCCATTATATTCACTGAGACAATAATTAGGTTATTCTTACAAAAATAAAAAAACAGAAAAATGCATTAAAGAAAATAAATTTTTGATTAACCTATTTTAATTAAATCATTATTCTGTTCTTGATATAACATGGCTATTGTGAATTTTTGATTGTTGTTTATATTAATTGAACCTAGAAGTTATCCAAATACAGTTGAACCCTTTATCCATTGTTCTCACATATTTCATGTTACCTTATGTTATCTCTTGTTTTAATAGTCAAATCACAAATTCTGCTCTTATATAGTTATTAATGCCTGTCTAGATCGCTTTTGAAACAAGCTGATTCTACTGTCTATCTTTCAGAAATTCTATCAACATTTTTAAAAAAATAGAGAGGTTTTTTTTTCTTTAAAAAAAAAAAGAAAAGAAAAAAGACAGCAACTCCTTATGCTAATGATAAAGAAGAAAATGAGAATTTGTTAACCTTCAGGGAAAACACCTTAAACATCATGTTTGATAATTTTGCATCAATTGATGAAAAAGAACTGGATTCTGTTACAAATGAAAATTTATTTTTTGTTCTAAAAGGAAAATGTGTTATTTCTTTTACATTCATTTTTAATCCAAATATTTAATGCAAAACAACGGTTTAATTTTATGTTCTCTTGATTTTCCTTTGAATTTGCTTCCTTCGTTTTGCATTATAGAACTGAAGGTTGAAGGATTTTGCAATCTTGTTAATCCCCAGATATTTTTAAGCATAGAATCATCATGCATTTTTTTATATTAACACTTTTAAGACTGGAGTCCTTTGGGAAAAATATATGAAATATTCTTTCATATTTTACTTACATTTAAGTACAAACCATAATTATTAACCTAGGAATATAAAATTATTATAGTTGCTAAGCATTTATACAAAGTTTTACAGCAAGCAATTAAATTTCATTTATTTATTACTTACCCATTAAATAACAAGGGGGAACAGGATTTTTTGATTGAATTCAAGAGGAAAAGTCTGCAGCTGAAAGCTCATTAAAATCTGGAACAAACATCAAAAAAGTTGAAAATAGCCAATAATAGTTGTACTCATTTTGTTCAATATCTTATAGCTTCCAGTGCCCCCATTTTTTGGTAAAAATCCAATAATTTTTTATTATATTTTTTTTTTATGTTAAGATTCATTAAGTATGATTTTTAATAATTACTTTCAGGTAAATAATTTGGAGCTTTGGGACTGTTTGCAAGAATTAAAATCTGCCAAAGTGAGTAAGGAAATATATGCATATATTTTTTTTATTCATAGTTATATATTGCAGTGATAACGCAAGATTTTGAAGACTATTACTCATGAAATCTGTTTCCTATTTAGAATAAAGCATTCTATATTTTAAAAAATTGCAAAATTCTTTGTGAAATAAAATAAATTTGCAATTCAAATGATGATTTAAAAAATTAGACATAGATAGTCTTAAAGTTGAAAAAAAAAACATAAAAAAGGGACTGAGATATTGAGTAGATAATTCTCTAAATCTTTATCCATTTAATAATATGTGCATCTAGTGTGAGGATTTTATCTATTGATGGATTAAACAAAGAATTTCAAATCAAAGAAAGAGTAATATTTGAACATTCAAGTTTTTTAACTAGAATTACTGAAACACTAGAGCCTAAAAAGCAGCAATATAATTTGATATTCAGAATAATTTTCATTTGTGATTTATTATTATTGTTTTGAAAGTTTTTTCTATTCTGCCTACATAAATATACTGGTGCCTCTATTTTTTTATTTTTCCGAATAAAGAACAATAAAAAAATATATATTATAAGTCACAATGCATCTCAAAGAATGCTCCATTCCATTTTGTTTCTGTCACCTTTATATTTTTTGACATGCATTAGGCCAAAGCAAGTAAGCTGCTATTTGACATGCTATAACTAGTGGCATGCCATAGCAATCTCTTTTAATTAATTTAAATAAAGCAATAAATAATCAAAGTTGAACAAATAAAGCTGTAAAATTTAATTTTTTCATTTTCATAGCCATAGCACCTCTCGTAATTTAATCCTTCGTTACACACTAAGTCGATGTAACACAACTTCCTTTTGGCCAAATTATTTCTTTATCAGTTTATAAGTAACATTTTAAGTGTACTTATATGTATGTTTTGAACTTTGTATGCATTTTATGTATATATATATATATATATATATATATATATATATATATATATATATATATATATATATATATATATATATATATATTAAATATTCATTTGCTACTGTTTTCTTTCCTTATATTTTTTATTTAACTTAATTTTTTAATTCTTCTTTACTCCAAATTGGGGCATAGGGCTTCTATCTTAGCTTTCCATCTCACTCTATTTGTGGCCAGATATTTTGCCTCTCTCCATATCTTTCCTATTTATTTTCAATTTCTTTACAATTGTCTTGTGCCAAGTATTTTTAGGTCTTCCTTTTTTTCTATTGCCCTGAGGGTTCCAATCAAAAACTTGTTTTACTTAAATTTTCCAGATTTATGTACAACATGAACAATCCATTTATGTTTTTTAATTTCCAGAACAATTAGTTTCTGTTTTGCTTTTCTCAGGATTTCTGCATTACAAATTTTAAGGAACTACTTAATACGTAAGATTTTTTTAAAACAGTTGTTAATAAATAATTGAAGTTTTTTCATCTTATTTTAATTGCGGTGCCATGTCTCAAATCAGTATAATAAGACAGATTAAACACTGGCATTGAAAATTCTAATTTTTATTGAATTTGTTATGTTTTTGTTTTTCCAGAATTTTTTGAATAGCATAAGTGCTTCTAGATTTGTTGAATCTATTTAGTATATCTTCATTGGTTCCACCTTTGATGCTAACTATACTTCCAAGATACGTAAAACTGTTTACGTCCTCTAGTTTATTATTTTCTAAGAATATGTCATTTAATTTTTTAGGATTAATTTTCAAAATTCTAGTTTTATCTTGGTTGGTTATGAACCCCATTTTCTTCGCCTCTATGTTAAAATTGTTTGTGTTTCTTTGCATGTCTTGAAGGGTGTTGGTCAGATAACATAATCAATATCAAAAAGATATTCAGCAAGGTTTCATCTTATACTTCTTTTATTTTCTGATACTCTCTTCATAATCCAGTCAATAACAATTAAAAGGATTGTTTGGGAAATTATATAACTCTGTCTAACACCAGAATCAGCCTTGCAGGATTCTGATTGCGTGCCGGCATGGATAACTTGTATATTGTAATTTTTATATATATTTCTGATAATGTTTAATATTAATGTTAACTATAATAATAATGTTTACTATCATGACAATCGTTATTTATTTAAGCTAAAACTAAATGTGCTAGAAAAGTTTGAGAGATTTGTCAGTTTTTTAAAATGTGCTTACTTTTTATTAAAATAAGATAAATACATAGTTCCTGCACACTAGTCTTCCATACTTGCTGTTGAGTTTACATATTTCTGCTGCTAAATTCATGTCTGTAAATCCACGTACAATATGATTATTATTATTGAATGCAGGACAGTAAACTAATTGTTGCCATTATTTAAACTTACAACTAAATAAAGTTTTAATAAAAGCTTTTTTTTTTAATTTTGTTTTTGGTTCTTTTTTTAAATCTATATCAGTGGTTACCAACTGGCGGCCCGGGGGCCGCATCTGGCCTGCAAATCCTTTTTTTTGTGGCCCGCGAACAAAAATATATTAGTTGCAGGGTTCGTACAGGCTCTTTAGAAACGCCTTGGAAATAAAAAAAGTCTCCAAGGAGTACTTGGAACTACTTAGATTTCCAAATTAGTCCTTAGAAACTCCTTAGATTTTGCGTGGTATAGATGGACTTACTAAGTCCGCTGATAAATTTGCTGTTCAAGCAGGGAAACGAAATTATAGGACTTAGCTGTCAAAATCTAATAGTTTAAGATAAACTTAAAAAGAATGAAAAAATTGAATTGCTAGAGTTAAAAGAAAAAAATAACAGCTAATAATTTTAACTTTACATTTTACAAGCAAACTTAATTAATGATTTACTTTGTTTTTTTTTTTGTATAAAATGCCTTAGATTTCCTTATGTATTCAAATTTAAAAATATAGAACTTTTAACAAGATTTATTAAAATATTTGAAACTGGCAGATATATTTATGTGTAAAAGTGATAACTTTATTTATTTTTCTTGATGAAGTTTGACAAAGTCAAAATTTATTTCAAAAGGGCTAGAAAAAAATATGCATACTATACATTTTTGCGAGTTCCTTATAATAACTGCTTTTTAATTAAAATAAAACTGTCTAGTTATCTTTTACACAAAGTTTTTAAATTTTTGATAAGTCCTTAAGATTTTGAACTCCTTGGATTTCTTCTTCTGATCTCTGTATGAACCCTGTAGTTGTCATTTTTGTAAAATATCTATATGGGTTTAAAATACTTTTATTTCGTTTAAAAAAACTAATTTCTTCGTTTCTGTGAAATATAACATACCAACGATACAAAAAAAAAATTTCTCAGGTTTTGCATCCAAGAAAATATTTATTCAAATACAAAAATAATCGTATATGTTTTTTTTTTATTTAGTTTTTATTTTGTGAATATAATTTAGCTTATGCTTATCAGAAATTTTCTTGAAGAAATTCTCGAAATTAACTTTTTGAAACCACTCATTTTAGAGAAATTTATTTACACATTTGTAAATTTAAAATGTAAATATTTATTCTCTGGTGGTTGCAGCAGACAAACCTCAATTTTGTCATTGAACATTTTGTGTGCTACTATACAAGTTTTAATACCAACCTTTTTAAAGTTTTATATCTTAACAATTAGATATCTGTTGCACATTAATTGTTTAATACAGAGGTGCACATTAAAGTTATTGCAGCCAGAATTTTTTAATATGCAATTAAATATTTTTAAAAATCTATTTCTTATTTTAATTTGAAATTCAATACTTTTCTTTTGTACAACTCGATAAAAATCTGACAGTAATATTTATTGTTCCTTCAAATATAAAAGAGTCCTTTATAAAATTTTGATAAAGTTGCGGCCCGCCATTTGACTGGTGTTTTTAATTGTGGCCCCTGGCCTCATGTAAGTTGGAAACCCCTGATCTATATCATGATAAAAATCATCCATTGATTTTTAAATTTGTAATTTTAGGTTCGTCAAGAGGATGAATTACCTCTCCTCTTATTCCGAAGTCATCAGGAAATTTTGTCAGAATTAACTAAAAGAATAACTCATGCTACATCAGACTTTGTTCAAAAAGGATTTGAAAATGTGAGTTTAACTTGAACATTTAAGTTGAAATTGTTATGAATGCAATTATTATTTGGCATCTTTTTTTTTTCTTTTTTTAAAAATTATTATGTAAAAGAAATTGTATAAAAAAATTTATGAGTTTCACTCCCTTTAATTTGCACTTATTTTTTCCAATTAGAACATCTTTTGAGGTTATTATAAATTAAATTAAATGCATAAAGTTGTCTTTTTTAAACCAGTATTATTATTTTATTTTATTCATTTATTTATTTTTTACTTTAGCTTTTTAATAATTGGTCATGAGTTTATGTTGTTTGATCATAAAAATTCTTAAAATAAGCAGAAAAACCCTTTAAAAACCATAAAAAATGACATTAAATTAATAAGTAATGCCCTTAAAAAATTTCAAAAAGATGTTTTATATTAGCTTTTTTATTTAAAATTTTTTTTAACTATTAATAAATTTTGTAAAAATTAAGGTAATTAAAATAAATATACAATTTAAGAATAAAATAAAATGTAAATAAATGCCTGATAAAGATAGAAATTTTTTTTAAAATTTTAGTATCAATCCTCAAAAATATCAGAATTTTATTTGTACATATAAAAATTTTCTATTTTATTTGTTGCTTTTTGTCAGTAAATTAAATTGTTATTGAAAAGCATCAAGTTTTAATTTGTATAATTATGCATATAATGGTAACATATAAATTTTTAGCTTACACCAAAAAACGTTTTAGATAGTTTGAAGCAGTACAACATGTGTCCTTTCCAAAACCAGTTTTTGATTTCCGAAATCCCAACCCAGTGCAGTCGTCAAAGCATAAGGATATGCAACGATGTATTAATCATTTGCTTTATTTTGTTACCTTAAGGTGATTAGTTTAAATAAAAATTTAGGAAAACTGAATCATCTCAAAACTTTCATTTTTTTTTTTTTTTTTTTTAATTCTTGTTTTGTGTTTGTTAATTAAATTAAAAAATTTTCAAGTCTATTATTAGTTGCTCTCCAAGTAGACTCCCTATATTAATTGTTCCCCATCTGTCCCTAAAGCTTTAAATTACTAATTTATATCATTAAAAATTTTTTGGGTAGAGTTAAAGTTAGAACAGAAAAACTTGCTTCCCATGTAGGCTCCCCATGTTAGTTGCTCCCCCTCCATACCTTAAGCTACAAATTACTAATTTACAATTACTACATCATTAAGGAATTTTGCTTACAGTTAAAGTTAGAACCGAAAACATATCGTCTCAAAACTTTTGCTCCCTACTGTAGCTAAAAAATAGTTTAAATAAAATTTTATATGTATTTTTTATGTTTGCGTAAATGGAGTGATCTACCTTGTGGGGGGGGGGGGGGAAGTGAGCACCTCTGAGTGTAATCCTCATCGATAACTTTGTTCAAATAAGGCAGAAAAAAATTTGTTACTGTATCACATCTTTCAAAACTTGACAAAATGGAAAAATTCTTCCTAATTATTCAGACAAGAAAAAATATAATCATACTTAAAATATCAGAGCAATGAATCATATTATTTAAATTTTTATCAAAAAAAAAAAATAATAAGACAAATCTCTACTACAATGATAGAACATCAAAAATATGTTGCATTGTAGAGTCAGAAACATCTTGTGGGTAATGCTTATTAGTTTCATAATAAATAAAATGTCAAAAACATTTTAACTCTATTGATACACTGCTTTTTATTTCTAAAGTAAAGACTACAAATAATAGTGCAATATTCTATTTATTTTAAATCAACTCTTTTTTATGGATATTTTATAGATGAAATCTGAAATGCCAACTATTTTGGAGAAGTTCAAAAATGAGAATTTTATCGTTCACATTCTGGAATGCAGGGGAGACGGTAGGAAAATATTAAACTATGCCATTGAGAACTCCTCTGACAAACCCTGTATTTATTTCATCAGAGAAGGCAATCAATCTGTGATATGCTCTTGCAGTGTTCCTAAGGTACTACTATGCATTTCTATTTTTGTCATTCATGATAAAGTTTTTTAACTTCTTGTTTTTAAAATATCATCAGCAAGCTTTTTTTTCTGAATATAGCTCATGTTGCGTGTTTAAGAAACTAGATGTAGCTCAAAATGCTTGTTTTATTTTATTTTACAACTGTTGTTGAACAGTCGACCCAATTTTGGGTATACGACTACTGATGTTCAACTCCATATCCTTGTAATTTTGAACCCAATCCAGAAGACAAGGGAACTCCAGGATGAAGTATGGGAGAAATTCTCTTTCATGGAGAACTTGTTAAAACTAACCCGCATTTGCATTACATGGAGAGGAAAACCACAAAAACCTACCGCATTTAACCTGATGAAGGGGACTCTAACTCATTTTTTGTCTACTACTGAGGATATTTTTATGTCGGCATTATGGCCGATGTGAGCAGAACGCGAAATTCGTATCGAACAGCCACCTCTGGGATTTAAACCAGTTTCACCTCATTGGAAAGCGAATGCTCTATTCCCTGAGCCACCACAGCTCCAAAATGCGTGTTTAAAAAAAAGGGACATAGCATTTCAGGTCCTGCGCTAAGGATTTCAAATTATTAGCCAGTAAATTAGTCAAAATCAAAAGTATTTGCCAATTTCCGAAAATCTTCGCCAGATGCAAACAATTTTAAGAATTTTTTATAATTAATTTTTTTCCGCTTAGAAAATCATTTTAGGGTAGTTTGTTTCAGGTTTATAGTATTTGGACCCAATTCTAATTGGATATGTGAATCATCTACCAAAACTTACAGTAATAAAATAAAAAATACTGATTTGTTTAGAAAAATTCATTTTGTCGTAATTGTGAGGATCGAGTTAATTTTTTTTTTCTTTCTTTACAGGTTAAAAAATCATTCACCAATAAAATATATTTGGCGAATAAAATTTACGCTGACAAATTTTGATTAGCTTGGGCCCTGAATTTGATTCTGTTTTTCAAACTTCTCTTATAAATTTTTTTAAAAGATTCAACTAATGCATCCATATAAATTTGTAATGTGTTGCCCATTTGTCTAAATTGCTCAGCACATTCTTCTTAATTAGTCTTTTTGAAAATATACTAAAAGTCATAAGTTCTTTTTACAGGGTTGTCAAACAAGCACATAGTTCCATGTTACATTAGAATAGGCACATTTTTTTGCAGTGTCCATTTTCTTAAACACACATTTCAGATTGTATCCAGGAAGATATATATTTTTTTGCCAGATTGTATCACAGTCAATCAATTATATCTTTCATTATATAAGCCACTCCAATACTCGTATTTGTTTTCCAACACATTTGTAAAATGTTCATCTTTCAAAATTCATTTACTAGTTCACATTTATAACCTATGACTCATTTATTTTTTCGCCTAATTTTTATGCATAATAATTATTTTATTTTTGCATTTGTTTCTAGTCGGAGGGCCACAACAATAATTCAGGAAATCGTGAGACCCACACGTGTATTAAATAAAGGTAAAGAAATTCAATAGCAGGAGAAAAATAGTATTTTATGCGCTATAGTATACACCTTGGCGAACAAAGAGCACGGGGCGAGCTCATATGATCAGAAAGTCGGGTCCCCAATCGTGGTTGCCGGGAGAAAAGTGTTGAACCAAGCAGACTCCTCAATTCTGCTTTTAACATGTAAAGTCTATGGCGGGCTTGTCACACTTTGAATCGATTTTTCTTGTTTAAGAATCGGAGTGATCAATTTAAAAAAAATACCAATAATTTTTTCAATCTTTCCTATCCACGAAAATGTAGGTCAATTTTTTTTGTCTTTATTACTTTTTGTAATATTGCCTTTGAAACTCAAGTCACTTTCTACCTTTGAGTAAAGGAGGAAGGCAACTTCCACCCCCAAGTTCATTCTCCAAGAGACGATTGCGGTCTACTCTTCTCCGTAGGTGGTCTTGCTCCCTCCCTCCCAAATACTTTTACTCTGTTCAACTCTTTTTGAAAATCTTTTTCTCTCTCTCTGTCCTTTTGAAGAACTGATATGGGGAGCTTTTATAAGCTTGTAATTTATTATGGAAATTATATTCGCTGATAATTCGTTCATTCTACATACATTTTATTTATTTAGTAGTAATACTTTTTCTTGTTTTTATTCATTCTGAGGGTGGAATTTATTTTTTAAATACATTATTCCCCCTTTTTTTAAAACTTTTTTCCTTGTTTTTTAAAGATGTTTCAGAATTAAAAAATTTAGCTTCTGAATAAAGTAAGATTAATTAAAATCGAGACAATGACGTAAAGATATTCCAATATACTATAAAGCATCACAAAACTGCAGTTTTCCTTTTTAAAAAAAATATATATATATATATATATATATATATATCGTACACTCATTTGTAGGTTTAAAAAAACATTTACATTATAAAAATTTAAAAGGTTGCAATTTTTCCATTCCATAAATAGTTTTAATTACTCCAATAGCTGGGATAGTTTGTTTTTCCACGGTAGGGAAGAAAAAAAATAGCTAGTACACAAGAGCACACATCATCCAAACATGAACAAGCACTTAGCCCTGTGTTTAGGGCTTTAATGTACATACACAAGAATTTTATTTAAATCAGTAAATGAAGAAAAATATGAAAATATACCCATGTATTGTAAAATTCTTAAAAAAAAGGAAGTAAAAGAACATTAGTGGACATAATTAATATTCACGAGAGAAAAATAAAAACGGTATCAAAATATAATGAACCACTGCTTAGGAACGCAACACTGAAAATATTGAAACCAGTTTGATTGCCAGATGAAATAGAAAGAATGAGAAATGTGATTATTATAAACACCACGAAATTTCATCACGATATATTAAAAAATAAAAATAAGTTGTAATACTTAGAGTTAAGTTTCTCTTTGTTACTTCAGACAGTCAAACTGGTTTTGATGTTTTCAGACCAGATTCACAAGATTTTGAAACTATTAGTCTTTTTTTATTGCTTTAACATTAATCTGTAATTCCTAATTAATACACTTTTTAAAACTTTTTTTAGCAATATTCTAAAAATATATATTAAAACTAGTAATTATGCAATATCTTATGTATTTAATAACGAGAAATTTTTCGAATTCCTATTAAAAGTGTGTAATGTAATTTTTATTCATAATTTTTTGCTCTTTTATATTGATAGAACAAAGTATGTTATCAATGTGTTATTTTAATTTCGCTTCCCTGACCCTCTTTTGCCATTCATGGAGAAGAGTTTTCTGAGTAGAAATTTCTGCACTGCAAACTTTAATTAGTGTAGTTATAGTTAATTAAAATCCGCATTAGCATTACATGGAGAGGAAAAACACGAAAACCTCCCAGGGTTAGTGATAAAATTTTGTAAAGTAAACTTGTCTCAATCAGTTGTTATGTTGTAAGTTTTAATGAAAATCAATAAATGCCTTTTCTTTCAAAAATTTCGGTATCGTACTTTTTTATAAATTAATTTCGAAAATATATTCGAAATATATTTATATTAAAAAATAAAAAT
This sequence comes from Parasteatoda lunata, assembly GCA_949128135.1. NCBI lineage: Eukaryota > Metazoa > Arthropoda > Arachnida > Araneae > Theridiidae > Parasteatoda > Parasteatoda lunata. Next base: position 122,647,763 of record OX421971.1, read on the forward strand.
AAGTTGTAATACTTAGAGTTAAGTTTCTCTTTGTTACTTCAGACAGTCAAACTGGTTTTGATGTTTTCAGACCAGATTCACAAGATTTTGAAACTATTAGTCTTTTTTTATTGCTTTAACATTAATCTGTAATTCCTAATTAATACACTTTTTAAAACTTTTTTTAGCAATATTCTAAAAATATATATTAAAACTAGTAATTATGCAATATCTTATGTATTTAATAACGAGAAATTTTTCGAATTCCTATTAAAAGTGTGTAATGTAATTTTTATTCATAATTTTTTGCTCTTTTATATTGATAGAACAAAGTATGTTATCAATGTGTTATTTTAATTTCGCTTCCCTGACCCTCTTTTGCCATTCATGGAGAAGAGTTTTCTGAGTAGAAATTTCTGCACTGCAAACTTTAATTAGTGTAGTTATAGTTAATTAAAATCCGCATTAGCATTACATGGAGAGGAAAAACACGAAAACCTCCCAGGGTTAGTGATAAAATTTTGTAAAGTAAACTTGTCTCAATCAGTTGTTATGTTGTAAGTTTTAATGAAAATCAATAAATGCCTTTTCTTTCAAAAATTTCGGTATCGTACTTTTTTATAAATTAATTTCGATTTTTTTGATAAATCTTTATATTAATTACAGTGAGCAGCTTCACAAATCTATATATTAAAATGTAAAATAACATAGAATTGTTTTTGTTTGTTGTTTTTAATGATCCATCGAAATGATCTATTAGAAAAATGGTACAATCTTTAAAAAAATTTATTAAAATTAAAAAAAAAAAGGTTGTGAAAAATATATGTATTTAAATTGTAATTGAAAGAAACAAATTAAAAAAGTAATAAAAAAAATAAAATCTTGAACTCAAGGTTTTACTTTAACATAAAAAGTTTTACAAGTTAGCAAATCAATTTCTAAAAAAAATTAACAAACTTTATTTGATTTAAAGAGAAAATATAAATTTATTTTTAATGTAGTTACTTTATATGAATTACTTTCATATGACTACATAGTAAAATTTTATAAATTTAAATACTCTGGTTATTATTAGTTCTCTAAATAATCAAATCAAAATAATAAATAATTCAAGATATAACTAGAAAAAGTGCATGTTAAATAAAATGATAAAACCATTTTGAAAATAAATAAAGCCGTTTTAGAGTTTAAAAAAATTATTTTTTAAGTTTTTCTTAGAAGGAGAAAAAGCATAATGTAGAGTGAGTCTCTTCTGAAAGCTAGTGTTAACCCCCCGCAGGTTGCAATTCCTCCTTTTCTGTGACAGTGGTTAGTCGATTAGTTTCGGATTATTTAAAACCCCAGGAAGTACGCGCACCCCCACCAAAAATGTAGGGGAGACAGTGGAACGGGTTTTGGAGGTGCTATATTTTTTGTCCCTATTCGGGACTAGCTCTTACTGAAGGTTAGAAGGGAAATGGAGAGGCCTTCTCACAGTATCCTTTGGCCAAGGTATACACTATAAGGTTTTGAATAGTATGCACTATAAGGTATTGAATATCTTCTGTTTCGGAATTTTGTTCTCAGAACGTATTAAACTGACAACTGTTTCAACTATAACATGCTCACAGTTTAAAAAATAATACTGTGTTTGCAAATTTCCTTCATGGGGATGATATAAACGGCTATTATTAAAAACTAATTTGTATCTTTCTATTTTGGATGAAACTGACTTCCGGGTATTCAGAATTAAGACCACCGAAATGAGTGACTGTCAATGGCAAGGAGCACATAAAATTTCTTTAAAACAAGATTGAGAAACTATACTTATACCTTAAACTATACTTATTCATGCTTTTTTTCATAGCTATTTAACAAAGTAAACGTGAAATAATATCATTTGTGTTTCTTAAATAAATAAATAAAAGTGAGAATATGAAATTTTGTAAGTGCTGAATGCCAAGACAATATTTGCTAAATAGTGAAAATCTTTGGGAGGTCCCAGTGATCTTCCATCCTGAGGGGTCTGCCTTTCTCTACAAACAACGAATAATTAATTAAAAAAATCAAAGCAAAATAATGACATTTTTACAATTTTGTAAGTGCTTAATGCTTTTTTATTTACTCAAAGAAATAAAGGACATAAAAAATAAGAAAGAAAATTTGTTTCCTTCCATTGACATTAATTTTCCATGAGCTAACAGTCGTGTTTGTAGGAGTGGTCCAAGTGATAAAGTAGCATATTCGCAGACTAATTTATGTATAAGTAATATGTAATTCGTTTTAATGCTCAGCCACAAGGGCATTCTGATTACATCCATTGAGGGACCCACGAAAATTTGTACCAATGAGGTATGAAAATTAAGTTTCATTAGAACCTTGCTGTTTTTACTAATCTCACTTTAAAAGTAGTTGCCAGGAATCGCTACAAACTACTGTTTTTTGTATCGCACTTCTCCCTACACTACTTTTTTTAATAAGTAGCCCACTACAAACTATGAAAAAAGTAACAACTACAGTAGTTTCACTACTTGTAACACGCTACTTCCGGCTACTGCTCTTATATTGATATAGTGTTGTATTAATATCTCTTTGTTAATTGATATCTTTATTAATTACTTTTTTCCAGAATTTAATTAGTTCAACTTTTTCTGCTTTGCTGTGGATAAATCCTGTAGCTTCTCTACTGGAAGGCCGAGCTCGAACTCTCTTTAAAGATCCTGAACTTTTTTATTCTGTTGTGTCTAAAAGATTAGATAGATTGGATGATGCAAGGAGGTTAGCAGAAAATTTTGTGAGAAACAATTTTAAAGAAAGATAATAGTTTATCAATGTAATGTAGCCAATGTAAATAGTTTCACAAATAAAATATTTTACTTTATTTATTTAAGTTTATGTAACAAAACTATATTGACAAGCAGAAAAAAACTATTAAATATGTCTAATGCAAAAGAGAAAGAAAAGAAAACAATTCCAGAATAAATTAAGAACTTGAGATAAATTTATTACTTAAAACTTATGACGCCTATTAAATGGTTTGATTTAAAATGAAAAACTTAAAATATTGTTTCATAGGATAAACAACAATAAGTTGTCAGTGGCTTTTCGATCAGAATTAGAACGAACATGAGATCACCTTCCATATTTTGTATTGAAAAATCATACCCCTATTTTAGTTTTTAAATTAAAGCAATTTATAGCAAATACAATGAGAAACAATTTTTAATACAATCATAATTTATTTTCGTTTTTATTTTCATACACTATTCTTGCAAACTTTCATGCCATTTCTTGGCAGTTTTTGATTTACATCACTTAACTTTTTGTTTATAATCATTGATTTATGCCTATATATTACCAGGGTGCATAGCGTTTTTAAAAAGTGCTTAAGCAACAGAAAAATATGTTTTCCTAAAACCATTTGTAGTAAGAAAGCTAATAATTTTTAACTTGTACAAAACATAAAAAGTTTTGTGTTTTTAATATTAGAATTTTAACTGTTACTTAGAAATTTGTTGAAATAACGGATTCCTCATAATATGCTGTGTTTGTTTTATCAAGCTTTTACTACATGTTTTCATAATTTACCTATAACCTGCAGCTTTTAATGGCCTTAAAAACCTGAATCATTAATCACTGCAGTGCTTAAAAATCCGATCTTTAAATCTAAATATATTTAGAATATTCTTTTTCATTTTGTTTTGAAATGTTTTTGTTTGAAACTTGTTCTGGTCTTATACCATAAAAAACCTCAGTTTCCATTATGAAACACCTATAGTGTGTTGTAAAAATCTTTTTATCTTCTTATATAATAGTTAAATTTAACAACCTTTTCTTTTTTTGAATTCAAGAGATACCACTGCAAATACTGAGATTAAATAACGGGAGGGATAATAATTTATAAAATATTTATAGAGAATTATTAAACTTTAAAAAAAAATTAAATTTAAACAATCTGGAATGCTTCTAACAGCAAAATCTCTGGATAAAATATATTTATGCGACAAATACGTTCTAACGGATGCAAGTATTTTGTTTAGCCCAGATAAATGTTTCAAAATAAAATTAAAAAATATTTTGCTATCAATGTTGTATATTGTTTTTTTTTAAAAAAAACCTATGGTAGGTTTTATGGACTAGCCACAACAATCTTTTGTATTAAAAAAATAATAAGGAAATATTAGTGTCACCCTTCTCTGTCCCTTGTAATTAACAACTAGCAAATCACATACTTCCCCCCCCCTGCTTTCGGAGTATTTAATCGGACAAAATTATTTATTTAGCTTTTGTAAGCAGTAAAAGAGTTTTATTTTTGTAAATAGATATATTTCATCAAACCAAAAGAAATTGTGCTCAGGATGAATTGTGCTTACAACCTATTGTTGCAGCGACGAATCGTGCCTGCAATAAATTTTTGTCGCTACAAACTGTTGCCCCGATGAACTGTCCCACTATAAAGTGTGTGTGACAATGAATTGTATTATTGTGATTAATCTTATAACATTTTGATAGACAGAGTGCATAGCATTTTTTTTTGAGGTGCTTATTTTCATTTTTTAAAAGCCCTTAAAGGGGATTTTTTCATAACGTGTTTTTAAAAAGTGCTTAATTTTCCCTTTTCCAAAATGAGATTTTTTTTCTTTACCATGTCGATTTACACCACACAAAAGCATGATTTTCTCATTGTTTCAACGCTTTCTCAATTCATTCAACCACAATCTATTTAGGTGTACTCTCGGTCCATAGCGTATGAAAATGCCAATCATTTTACCTGTTTGCTAAAATACTTGCGAGTCTACTCAGCTGAGTTCAGTGAGATTATTGCACTATCGTGCAACTCAGCTGCATTTCTCAATTTCAGGCTTCATTTTCACCCTCTGATATCAAATCGAAAAATCTCTTGATCATTTTATAATAACTAATTAATCAAAAAAAAAGTGTTCTTTCTCAGAAACTAGTTATTTTATCATGATCATGTACAGTCTTTGAAAATTATTTTGCATTTTGTTAGTTTATATAGTGCTTAAAATATTTTTTGAGTGCTTGAAAAGTACTTAAAAGGTACTTATTTTTTGTTGAAAGATATGGCTACACACAGTGATAGAGAATGACCTCAATTTATTTTCTTAATCAAGTCATTGTTTTATATTTTAATTTGTTGCAGATGGTAACAGGAGATAATCTAAAATTAACTTCTAGAACAGATTTTTTTTTCAGTTTATAACAGAAAGCTATAGTGTTTCAGTTGTTCTGTAGAGTTTCTGTTTCGCTATAACAAGAAATGAATGCAATACTTACCAGTGAGATGCATAATCATAATACAATGGATGCTAACTTTACTGATTTTAGCTAGTTTATTTTTGGTTACCACACTTTTCTATGACTCATTATTTCTCATTAATTTTTTATACGACTCATTATTACTGGATTCTGTTTAAAACAGCAAAGAAATAAACAGAATATCCAAAACTAAATAATTTTTATTTTCACAAAATTATTTCAATAAAATTTTTACAAACTATTTTTGTTTTAAATTTAAGATATCTAGTTTCACTTTGTATCTAAGAACCATCTATTCTTGCAATTAATATATAATATATCAGATCTTAAAATGACTACTCCCTAGGAAAACTTAACTTTATTCATAAATATAGCATGACATAATTTGTATTCTTCATATATTTTTTTTTTTTTTTGTATTGCATATATAACAGAACTGATTAATTTTTGTTCTGATTAATTAATAAAATGACTAAAAAATCATGGAAATTTTGCATTAAAAAAACTGCTCTTTACTTTACAGTTTCTAAAGTTCCTAGTAACGAATGAGTAACTCAAGAATATTAGTAATAAAAATGAACATTTTAAGAATAATTACACTGTGGAACATAAATTTTGTTGTGAAAAGGAAATTCGAATATGCTAATTTCAAATCTATAAAGTAAGTGTTTCTTTGTCAGCTGCACAGTTTGCAATTCTTCTAGTTCTTCTGAATTTTAATTTACTATTGTAAAGGTTTCGGTATTATATAGACAAGAGTTATTTCCTAAAATTTTTGTGTTTGCCATTACAATCTCGTTCGATTGCATTCTTTTGTGTTTGAGTGCATCCAGCAATCTCATTTGATGCTCCGCTTGATACCATTGTGATCATCTTGTGCTTCATCTGTTAATTAAACGCTCTTGAATTAAAAGATGTCTTAAGTTGAAAAGTGACTCAATTATATTCGGTTATTACAGTTTCTTTACAGTTTGTTCGAATTTATTTGCACATTGTAATATATTCTATTATTGAAATTACAGATTGCGTTACGATTACACAGCACGCTTTAACGTGTTTGTTTAAAAAAAATAAAATAGAACTATAGTGAACCATCAAAACTCAAAATTTAATTTCGCAAACATTACGAAATACAAATAATATTAATAATAATAACAACTACGCAAGTAAATTAATAAAAATAAATTAATTGAGTAAATTTAAATGAATACTTTAAATGATAAATAAATAGTTAATTTTGTTAAAAAATAAATGAAAAAATAAATTTTAAATAAATAAATTAAAATAAATAAATACATAGAGTATAATATAAATAATAAAAAATTAATTAAAATACTATAAATAATAACTAAATAAATAATGAATATAAGGAGGTTATTGATTGAAAATCAGATTATTGAAATTAATACTGTTTGCAAAGGAGAATGAAATTTAGATTTGAAATGGCATATAAGAATTGAAGCTTAAATTTAAATTCAGATAAAAGAAAATTTATCCTAAATCGAGAATCTCCAATTAATCATTATTTGCTTGTTTAAATCGCAAATGTACAAAAAATTAAACCCATTTCCTTAATGGAGGCATACATGCTGATAAATTACTCTAAATCGATGTTGTAATTAGCTAGAACGAAATTAAAACGATATCTACTTTTGTCCTTTATTTATATCGCTATAAACACATATTTCGGACTAGGCCTCATTCTAGAATCTTCCAACAATTCTCAAATGCTAATACATCATTTTTATGTACTCTTCATTGCTTCAATTATATTTATCCAGCGTTTCATTTACATTTTTAGCATTTGCGCCAAAAAAAAAAAAAAAACTTGGGCGAAACTTTTTAACACTTTATATTATCATTGGGCTTTAAAGCATCATTCCTTCAATATAATCTGGCGTGAGGTGACATGGAAAGTATGCCAAAAGTTGTGCCGAGTGTTGAGATAATGAACACCCATAACAACAGTCGATCAAATATTAGCGCCACCTGTTGCCATTCTAGTTTTATTTTGTCTTTCCGGTCTTGTTCAGCAACTCTTATCTCATTTTTGTCTATGGTTTGGCTAATTTTTTCCAGAATTTTCAAAAATTGCATCTCAAAGTTCTCTTTTGGATTTTTAATTGCTCTGTGAAGATTCGTGATGCAGTTGTTGCTGCAATACAGCTTTGGCGAAATTCTGCCGTTTTCGCAGTATTCTCTTTCAGGCATGATTTTTGTATTCATCCTACAATAAACCTGAAATAAAAAAAAAAATAACTAAACTTCACCAATATTTGTGCAAAAATATGATAATTTAATGCTTCTTCAAAGAGGATGGGGAAAAAAAAAGCTAGGAAATTGAGGAGTTGTCACAATTTAGAACTCCCCAGTAAACTGCTTAACTTATCAGATCAAATTTCTAAAACGTTTATTTAGGTCATGTTTAGGAATGGAAAAAACACAATGTTTTACAGTTATTATTGAATTTTCTCTCAGATACTTTCCTGGGGGGGGGGACAAAGGGTCATTTACTTTAGAGACAATTTTTATGGAATATGATGGGGATCTCAACATTATTTTGGTTCCAAAATTTTTTTTTTCTCTTTCCAGAATTTATAAATATATTGACAATAATTATGACTCCTGTGCAGCTAAAAATTATATTTGTGTTGTAAACAGTTTTAAGTTGTTTTTACTTAAAACATTCGTAATTTATTTCGCACATTACTGTAACATCTCGAAATAAGTTGAACTAAATAAACTGGTCTTTGCTGATTTCAAATTGGTTATGTAGTGAAAAGTAGTTACATAAATGCTAATATCTCATAACAATCTATGCATTTTAAATATATCTTGATTCAAAAAATCATTGTTTTTAATGTGCTATAATTTTTTTTAAGAGAATTGTTTTCCCGTGCCATATATTTAAAGTGGAAATGCACCTCTCAGTGCAAAAATTATGACAAGCAGAAAAAATTGTTTCATTGAATTTAATTATTCATTGAATAAAAACAAAACGCGTTAGGAAAATTTTGGGGCTATGGATGGTGTTTTCAGTAGAAATGTAAACAATAACAATCTCGAGCTGTATGCCTGCTCTAGTTCCGGTTCGAAAGTTTGCAGCTGCCTACTACATGTTATTCTGCGAGGCGATGTTTTCAAATGGATCATTTTGTTTTCAATAAAAGAAATAAATTAGATAATTTCTGAGCTCACATCTGCCATATTTCATAAGATATTAATGTTATTATGTAATTCTGGTGAGTTTGAACTGAAAATTTGTTTTAGTTATTTAGAGATATATTGTTAAAAAAGGTGACATGGTTGCTAGATTTTGAATAACTCGCTTTTTTGGCAGTCTTGATTTGGCCTCATTCCATTTGTTTATTACTGTTTGTTCGTGTTGCAAGCCGTGCACCATCTTACGTTAGTGTTAGCATATTGTTCGAGGAGCAAGATTAAGTTTAGTAATAAGTATTCAAATACCACGTTTGCAAAAATCTTAAAACACAATGATCACGTTGTGAGTTGGCTTCAAAATACACCGGAAACAGTAACCTGGAAGTATAAGCGGCATACAGCTTGCAGCGCTCTCTAGTGTCGAAAACACTATCCATAGGCGACTTTTGAAACTGTTTCTACAGTCTAGGTTTTAAGAAAAAATAAAATATATTTTTGGAAACAGAGAAAACTATTTTTATGTAATGTATTTTATTAATAATAAAATTAAGAATTAATAAATAAAACCAATTTTTTGATTTTTTTTTCTTCAATAAATTCTAAAATAAACTATGTCGACTAAAAAGTAAGTGCTTTAAAATTAGATACAAAATATTTAGCTTATTGAAGAATGTTTAAAATTTCGAGTAAATTACGTAAATCAAGTCGCTAGGCGAAATAAATAACGCTTTACTAACATTTTCAACATTTCAGTCTTTCAAGGGATTAATTCAAGAGCTAGGTCTCAAGCTTCCCGTTCAACAGTGGCTATTTGTTTGTGTGTTTTGCAGATGTCATTTATAGATTAATGAAAGAAAAGAGAACCTTACGGGATTGCTAGCATCCATTGTGTCCGGAACATTGACTCTTATAAAGAGCAGCTTGGCCAGCACACCAAACACAAACTTTTTGACGAGTGGAGGCACTTCGTTTCCGTGCAGGCCACGATGGTGAATATTCAGGGTGACCACTGACATTGCCGTTGCTAAGGACACCAAGGTCATCACCACAGCATAATATAGACCTTAAAAAACGTAAACTATCTTTAAAGATATAAATAATGAAGTAATAGTTGAATTTTTTTATAATCTGATGTGTCACAATTTAAGACATCGTTGCAAAATGTGCGTGAATTATTAAAATAGAATTTGATAAATTTTAACCATAAATTTGAAGTGCCATGAATTTAACTTCATTTTTCTGGGTTTTTTTAAAGTAGTTAGTTGCATGAATCGGTTAAAGTGTGGAAGTGATCATGGATATAAAGTTATGAAGATCGTTTGATTGGGGTTAAATCAACAATATTGAGCTCTTGTTCTTTAATCTCGAAGGAATTTGGCAATCAGAAGCGTATCAAGACATATATTCTAATTTGGTTTTTGTATCTAGTAAGAATTTCAGTAATCGCTGCAAATAAGTCATGCACCGAGTGTTACATATCGTTCCAAAAGAAAAAAGGTGGTTGAATTTTACTTCAATAACTTAAAAAAATATGTTATAGTGTTTTATCATACCCAAAAGTTAACATCTTCAATACCTCGGTCCTTAGCTTCTGAAACACGCTATAAAAAATTTACAGTTTTACCTTCACTGAATCATTAGTGGAAGTTTAAGCTTTCAGGGGATTCCAAGAGGTGCAGAAATTAATTCGATAGAATTCCACATAAATCAAAGTGATTTTCGAAAATTGTCACGAAATCCGCGTGTTCGAAAACGATAGTAATTTTAAATATTTCATAATTTAGTTATTCTGAAAATAATTTTTTTCTTTTGACTTAGTGATTTGTATAAAGCTCTTGAATTTATATTCACTTAATATTTAAAAATAATACAGTCAAGAGCATGCAGGTCCACGTATGTGTACCTTGCTACGTATGACGAAATTTATGTAGTAATCAAGTGAAATCTCATAGTATTATGAGTATTTGATGGAAGCCGAACGGCGTAGAGAACAAAAAATACTCCCTGATTCATTATTCTGATTCATTATTATCAGATAGAAGTACATAAAAAAGGAAAGAAAAAACGCACAAATTCTATATTAAGAACATATTTTATAATGCACTTAGTATTATATGCATAATTTTGTGTTTGTACATGAGTATATAAGATGGTCGTTTTCACTTTGAATCTTCCAGTTTAAAAATTAATATTAAATATTATATTTGTGAGCTTTATATTTAACTATTTAATCTATTCACTTTGTCACACTAATGTAAATATAACGAAATATTCAAATCGCTTAACTTGATTGGATAAAAATTCAGTCCGAAAAAGTATATTATTACAGCATGCCGTTGTATCTACAAAAAAACGAATGCAGGCGATCTTTCTAAAAACACACTTCTTTATGCAACTTACGTATTAGAAATATTTAAATACCTAACTACATCCACAGAATCTGATCAGTTTAACCAATTCTATCTTAATAAACTAATTCCAGTATGGTGTAATAAAGTTTTGTTGGTAACAAGATCATCATTTACAGTTAATTTGCATATTTTCTGAAGCATTTTAAAGCAATTTAAGAAGTAATGTTAGAAAATAAATGAATGAAAATAACGTCAATCAAACTAAAACATTTGAGACAGAAATTTATAATTATTCATCGAAAAAAAATTTGTTTAATTAAAGACATTTAAAACTTTACTATTCATTAAACAAAAATGATTAAAAAGGAATTTTTTTTTTTTTAAATAACACATTTGTTTAATAATATCTCGTATCATTTTGTAATTACAAATGTTTAAAATGCTAATACGTTTCTCCAAGGACGAAGTTTTTCATGCAATTATGAAACTGTCATTCAGATTTGATTGAATAAAAATCATTTTTATTTTTTCTCATTTTGACGAAAATTTAACTCCTTAAATTCAATTATTTATTTTTGATGACATTTTTTGGAGCATTTCGAAAAGAGTTTGATGTCGATAAAAATGTTCGCCTGGAATGGAAATTTTGGGCGAGTAATGAATGTTGATGAAAATCATTAATTCATCAGTCTGTTACATTCGCTTATAAATCTAAAATTATTATTCTTAGAAGGTAGATTGCCCAAAGGGCAATTTAACCTGCATTTTTAAATACTAAGAGACTTTAAGGTTAGGAATTAAGGTACGTACAAAAGAATTTTTTCAAACTTTAAAAATATAAGTTTTGATCAGCTAACTAGAAAAACGCATTGAAATCGTTTGCTGAAATTTTTTCTCGAATTTAAAACATGATATTTTAATATTCTTTTTAGGGAGGAAAAAACGATTTTTGAGAGTTTTTGCCCCTGTTTGCTAACCCCTGAGTTTGCTTTTTATTCATTATTGTTTTTTTAAATCGATTTTTGCCAGAAAACAAAGAACATTATGTTAATAAAATGTATAATTATTATAATTTTACGCAAGAACGTTAATGATACGTAATTATTAAGGTCCGGATTTTGATGACATTTGCATTTTTTTGCATTTTTTGTCCTTTAGAGCATTTTTTTAGATTTATAGGGCATTTTTCTTTAAATTTTGGGGCATATTTTGCATTTTAAAGCATTTTTTAAATTTTTCGTTAATTTTTTCCAATTTTTATTATTTTTTATCATTTTTCATTATTACACTGGCTTCCAAACAATGAAGAAAATCTCTAGGATATTAACAGGTGAAGCAACATCTTTTCAAATTGAAGAAGAATTGTCAGTAAGTGAGATCGTCTTTTTCAAGTATGCACCAATAACATCAGTAGACGTTGAAAGAAGCTTCTTCAGGTATAAAAATTAACTTTCTGACAAGAAACGCTCGTTTACATTTCAAAATATTAAAAAAAAAATTAATAATCCAATGTAATTCTGATATTTAGTAATATTATGAAATGGTTATTGTTGTTATATTCATTAGTTTCTATACAAAACGAAAATGTTTTGGAGTCAATATATTTTTCCTTTTTTTTTTGTTATTTTAGGATATAAAACATATTTTTCAAACTTTAATGAACGTAGAACAAGTATTGCATTGCTTTATATTTTTTGAAATGACTCATAATAATTTTAAAGAGTAAAAAATTTTTTTAGTTCAATATTTTTACTTTATTTAAGTCATGTCATAAGGCGTTTTTAGCGCAATTTTCGCATTTTAAGGGCATTTTTTGCATGTTAAGGACATTTTTTGCACTTTTTAAGGGCATTAATTGAGATTTTTTAGGTCATCAATATCCGGGCTCTAGTAATTATAGTTATACATAACGTATAATTTGTTAATCGTAATAAAATGAACGAAACTTTCGACAGAAACTCAAGCACGAGATTGTAAAGTAAAGATCTCGAGAGAGCTAAGCAAGTTTTCCATTTAATAAATATTCAGTATCTAAAGCAACAAAAATAGTGTGAAAAATTCGGCGTAAAATCACTTACAACAGCAAAAACTTTCGAACAAATTAAAATTTAGAAACAAAAGTAGTGGTTGTTTTTTAATTCTGAGGTTTTAAGAGCGACCCATGGATTTTTTTTTTTTTTTTTTTTTTACTACAAGTTTAAAAATAAATAATTCTTGAACTAATTATCGAATCTTAATTTTTTTTTTTTTTAATTTAACTGCACTCTTCATACATTTTTTTACACCTCTTCGTTATTTGATGTTTCTAAGTCTTTATAATTTTTACGCATCAGAACAAAATGTAATTCAGATTAGAAAACTTAACACAGTGGCAGTGTCGCGTATGATTTTTTAATGTAGAGAAATAAATTTTGAGTACCAACTTGAAAAACATAAAGCCAAACAAGTGTACAATAGTTTTCTGCAATTTTAGTCACAGTTCAAAATACCATGTTTTAAATATGTTGAAAATTAAATAGAAATCAAATAAATGTATTCTTTGGTTAAAAAAGTGTTCTATGACAACAATTTGTAATGTGTGAAAAATTTTATAATTGATTATATATCGTTGGCCCCATGCCAAAAATATAAATCTGTAAATTGTCATAGTGGCAGATATGGAATTTTGGCGTGGTACCGAATACCGAAGAGTCTTGTAATCGAAACTACATGTTCCATTCTCTCTCTTTTTTTTACTTATATACTTTTTGCAATTTTTTTCAAGCTCTAAATTTTTTTATACACAGAGACTTTATTTGAAGAAAATAAGGTCTGCAAAAATGTGTACATTTTTTAAGTTTTTGAAATATAAACTTTGAAAACTTTAAATTTTGACGGACAAAACTGATGGGAATCCCCTAATTTTTACCAAACAGGTGATCAAACGTTATTATATTATCAGCTCAACTCTATGGTACTATTTATAAACGCATTATCTGTTTTAACGGAATAGTCAGATTTTTTAGCTTTTTGTCCATTAGAAAATAAGTTTTTGAAGAAAATGGCAAATATTGTTTGCTACCCAAAATTTCTGAGAGTAGAATTTGCTATTAAACGGAAGCTTGGAAAAAGATCCCTAAAATGTGTACGTAAACGTTTACTGTTTTATTCCTCTTCTTAAGATATGAATAGGTTTGATTTTTTTTAAAAATAAAAAAACAAACCTTTGTAAAACTAGTTAGAAATTTTAGAACAATTTGGAATATATTCTCAGCATAACTGTTGCCGAAACCACACAGATGATGAAGTATCTATGAATTTTTTATGTAGAGTATTTCACAATAGTCCTTCAATTCTTATAAGAAAAATTAAGAACAAAAAATAAAAAAGCTTTAGAAATGGGGATTAGTAAATGGATATATTATAATTTCTAAATTAGTTCTGATAAACTTGAAGCATTATTATAGAGGCTTCAAAAAGAAAATATATAAATCTGACAAGTAGTATTTAGCCTATAAATCATAACACCGATCTCAAAATGTAATGTCTTTAAAATCATAAGCAATAAGACTTGAGAAAATTTAAATGTTGACTGGAGATTGCATGTAGTTTCTTTCAAAGACCATTTATTAAGTAAGAAGTGAAAGAAATGGGTTGAAAGCTCACCTATTAATGGCACAGTATCTGAGGTGGGCGGCATGCTTTCGCCAATGACCATGAGGAATACGGTCATAGACAGGAGGGTGGTAATGCCGAGGGTGACCTTCTCCCCTGAGTCAGAAGGCATATAGAAACTGAGCAGGGCAATACCTGTTATCAGCATGCATGGAAGTATTAGATTGAAGACATAAAACAATGGCCTTCGACGCAGGATGATGTGAAACGTCACATCAGGATAAGGTTCCTGTTAAAAAGATTCACAATTTGGCAAATATAAAATTCATTATTCATGCGTTGAACTCAATCAGTTTTAAATAAACGTAGAAGAATGTATTTTGCTCAAAGAACTCTTTAAACTTTGAAAAAAGTGAGAAGTGTCTATTCTAAAGCATTGAGGTATTTTTTCAAAAAGCGGGAAAATGGCAAAGTTTTTGTAACGGTACAGCGTCACGCTAAAGCTTAATGTTGATTTTACCCTTTTCTTTAATTATTTTTAACTGAGTTTACGAAATTATTTTAATCATTGGATTTGTTTTAATTTTATGAGACACTTTTTTTTGAAGATGTTTACTGTAAAAGAAGACAAATTACACTATGTTTCTTAGCACCTTAAGGAAATAACGCTTTGGCTTCACTTTAGCTTCTCTCGAATTTTCTTGTTTTTATCCTTATTTCTACATTAAATGTATACTGATGGTAATTAAAATTACTGTACCGGGAAGGAATGCAAATAGCCGAATAGTATTATTCACTGGATGTATACATTTTATTTTATTTTATAACCGTCGTTGAACAGCCGACAGTTTTTGAGTTTACGACTACGTAGTTTTGCAACTTTGAACACCATCCAGAAGATAAAGGATCAAGTATGGGGAAGACTGTTTATGAAACTAACCAGCATTTGAGTTACATAGAGGGGAAAACGTCCCACGGTTAGTCTGACGGCAAGGGCACTATAGTCCATGATCCGTCTACCACTGAGGATATTTTACGTCACTGTGGTTGGTGCGGAATTCGTATCGACCAGTAGTCGCTGGGATCAGAACATGGGTGGCCTCATTGGGAGATTAAAAAAAAGAGCGTGTGGTAAAAGTTTAGGAAAACAGGGTGTATAGACCACAAAGAAATCATGAGCAAAAATTTCCAACTCTGCAGAAATGACAGTTTTTACTAAGAGTTAAACAGAGATTCGGGGACTTCAGTTAATGCAGCTGTAAGACTATGTCACAGACTGTGGTAATTTGTGAGTTGTGGTGAGTCAATCATTGACTACACGTTTTTCTTTTCTCAAAGGTCAGGAGAACACGCTGTCTCTCGCTCATGTCTTGAATCAAGGATAATCAGGACAATACAGACAGCATGCAGCAGTGCCAGCAGAAAAATAAAGTTGAGGAGGCATCAAAGATTGGTCAGAGCAATGGGTCTTAACACATCTGAAATGCTGTTTAAAATACCTAATGTTTTTAGAGTGAATCTTAATCTTTCTTGGGGCAATAAAAACCCGTCAGATTCATCTGTAAGTCTCTATAGGTTTCTTTTTTCTATCTACAAGTTTATTTTTTCAATAGCACATATCCAATGGATTCAAGCTTCTCTAAAGATAAGTGGTTAAAATAAAGTTATTTGAAGTAAAGAGAAAGGGCCTTAAAAATGTGTTGAAACTAGTAGAAATCATGATGTTTAAAGCAACATGATTTTACATACAGACATTGATTTTTCATTAAAATTTTAATAAAAGGCACGCAATTGTACTATACACGAAAAGGCTTGAACTTAAATATATAAGTTAATTTTTTACTAAACCTGGCAACAGGAATAGAAGACTTCATTTCTTTCAACGAGCATCGTGATGAGATCCCATTCTCCATTTTCCACATAATTGGACAAATCACCTTCTTTCGTTTGAATGACGACATTTACACGATATCCATCATAAGACCACGATGCGAATTTCATTGAACAATTCTGCTCGTCAAATGGAAACCATGCTACATTTATCTTGCAAGAGCTCCGAAAGATGGCGCTGGAAAGCCAGGTTAAATTTCCGTCTGAAGAAACAATGACGTTGGTGCTAAGTATGGCATTGTTGTATTGAGAATCTGCGCTATAAAATAAAGGAAATATAAGTTGAAGGAAAAAAAAAACTATACAATTTAAGATGAAAAACTTTTGCCACTGAGTGCCGTAGAACAAATTACAGACTTATAGTATTTGCAATTTATTTATAAACTGAACTTATTTGCTCATTTACTAAATTTCTACTCATTTGCTCATTTACTGCAAGCCGAAATAAATCTCAAGAATGTCAGTACAACTAAATATAAACTTTCATTGAAGCAAAAACAAGGTTTCCATGACAAGCGATTAATTTAAAAACATATTAAAATCAACAGACTCAGACAAAAATTAACAAAACAACAACGAAAAATAAGAATACAATAACCATCTTCAACTGAAGCTTAAGAACTCTCTTACTACAGATAAGAGTTGACGTCATGAACTACGCGTGATCAACCAACAGCAAATGAAAAAAATCGGACAGGGGCTCTAATCGGAACACTTGCAGTCCATGACGTCACCGACGTAAGCATGAGAACGCTACGTCACCAAAAATGGGTTTCATGAAACGGAAGATATAATTAAGTTAAGAAGCTTTATATAATTGCCATAACACCTACTTTAGTGAGCGAGAAACTTTTCAAATAGTTGAGTTGATCGGGTTATCAATTTGGCGGAAAGCTTGTGGGACACCAGTTGGCGTTAACTGGGACCGAACCAGATACCTTTAAGCTAATAGCTAGACAATGCTCTAACAACCTTGGAAAAGTGCATACACCAGAATGGACTGAGTAAGAAAACTTTATATAGTAGCCACAGCAAGCTCATTTACCCTTTCTTATTCCTGGGAATAATGAATGGGCGTGTCTGTTCCTGATGAATGTGAAGAAACGCATTATCAATTTAAGATTTCTTTTTTATTGAATAAAAATTAAAGATCCAATATTTACAAACCAAAATCCAATTCTTATCATTATTAGTTATTTTTTAAAAGATAGCTTTTATTTCTTACAAATGTTATCAAATTCAACATCGGAATTAGTTTTGTTTACCTACTTTAAAAAAATCACACTGCAATCATTTACAAACAGTATCAGTGAAGTGATAGATTTGACAAATATATAATTGTTTATCATTCTTTTTTTTCTTTCTTCTTTTTTTGTCATTTAATCGACATTGTTTTGTTTTATACAAAGCTTCATACCAACAATATTTTCTCTTTTTAATTTAGCCACAAAAGACAGAGGCATTATACGAAGTAAAGGATGTGAGCCCAGATCTGCACCCTCATCATTTGTATAAAAACGTCTGCTAAATTTTTCGACAAAGGTAAAATATTTCATTTGATTGCCTGATTAATTGGGATTTATAGTCGTTAAATAAAAAAAAATTTACACCAGAAATATATTTTTCTAAAGACAGAAACTTTACACAAATTCTTTAACTGGAGTTCTTTTAAATCAAAGATTATTCAATGTTAACCACAAGATTGAAGGGTTCCAACATTTGCTGAATAATTAGGAAAAGGTGTATTTGTACGTCATTTGTTGTCCAGTTCGTATGAACTCTCTGTCATCTATGGATGTTTCGATGCTCTGTATGTTTATAAAAATAAAATTGATAAAAATATATTAGTTATCCATTAGTATTTGAAAACAGTTCTTACTTGATCATGTAAACATCATTTGATAAAAATATATGAAGCCTGGCAGAAACAAAATTGTCATGATTCGTGCGCTCAAAAATAGGTCTCCATTCTCAAGACTTTTCTGACGTGAATAAGGAAAATAAAATTAATTTGAAACAGAAAGCATAAAAGTACCCACGAGAAATTGAAAGTAAAGGAGAAAAAAACTGCGGTGGGCAAGAAGCAAATCAGGACAAGTTGCATTTTCACGTGCTATGGTGGTCTGGAGGAAAAATCGACATTCATTTGAATGAAACAAGATTCCAATATATCAAGATGAACTGATGTGACAGGGGTGGAAATGCATTATCGGCAGTTTTTTTTAAATTTTCACCTTCATTTATTTGTTGTTGTCTGTTTCACTCTCACTTATGACAGTTTTTCTAGTTTATTAAGCTTTTATTTTTCTCATTCACTTTTGACGAATATTTGAAACTACGCATATTTTGACGCACTTTATAACCCTACTTCACATTTCTTTTGAAGCAAATGAATCTTACATCATCAAGTATATCTTTCCGTTTCTTGAAATTATTCATTTAATTCTTACTTGTTATACAAAATTATGTCTGGTCGCCATACTTTATCCGCTGGAATTCGAATAACTTTTATTCCGCCGAAATCTGAATGATTCCAAAGAAGTCCGTAATCCATCCAGATCTAAAAGAAAAAAAAGACGAAATTTTTATGAACAATTTATAACTTGATGTATTGTTCAATTATATGGGGTGTCAATCTAACCAATATCTTTTTTTTTCTTTATATTTCATAACCGTCGTTGAACAGCCGACCCGATTTTTTGGGTTTACGACTACTAATGTTCAACTCCGTAGCCTTGTAATTTTGAATCCAATGCAGAAGACAAGGGAACTAAAAAATAAAAATAATAATTTTTGACCCTCTAAGGTGTCAAAACCTAAGGAGATCCCTAAAACCTCTAAGGAGATTCCTGAAATGCATTCATTCGGAAGTCCCGCAGTGGACTGATCGTTAAGACACGGTTCCTAGCAGATCACCGAAGTCAAGCATCATTGGCTGCGGTCAGTGTGCGGGTGGGTGACCACTTGGATCAGTCTGCGTAGGGACCGAGGATGTGCGGTATGGGTCCTCGTTAAACTGTTCTACCGTAAAGTGCTCGACTTCGCGTGCAGGTCGTTGGGCTACCGAAGCGGGGGTGCCATCCTCTCTCCAGAGGATCAAAATTGTGATGGCATGTCTTCGGATCATCCTCAGGGATGTTTCCCAGACCGTTGCCAATAGCCCATTGTGCAGCTCTAGTGCGACGTAAATGAACTACAACAACAACAGCATTCATTCGGAACTTTTTCTTCAAGTTTCATCAGGATAATAAGTCCCACCATATAAAGAATCAACATGTTAGTTGCATTCAACATATACTGGATAAATAGAATGAAAACTTTCAATTAAGCATGTTTACATTGTATTTTAATTTGCCTATAGATTTTAATAGTCGATGATTATTTTATACCCCCATAAATATAAAAATGGTTTAAGATTTTTCGTCGAAAGATTTGACTTAAAAGAAATAACGTTTTATAGCCGATTGTACAATTTTATATTATAACTGTTTTAGAACTGTTGTGACTTTGTAATAGTTATTCATGACTGTCGGGTTAAATTTTTTTCCGTTCTAGAAATGGCGCTAAATATCAATATGAAGAAAGTTTTTTAAGAAAGAAAGAGTTTGTTCTCTCATTTTTCTGTCTTTGAAAAGTAACTTTGCTGTATTTCGTAACTAAATAAAAAAATATGTAAAAGGTAAAAACAATAAAGTATTAATTTTATCTTGTATCAAAATCTTGCCAAATTGCCGCTTTTTTTAAAGTTTTAATTTTTTTAAAAAAATATTTAAGCTATTTGCTATGAATTTTTTTCCAACAAAATAATATATGTTGTTTAAAATTAAAAGTTTTCTTCAAGTTTAAGTGGTCTTTTTTTATTTTCCTGAGCAAAAGAGCTACGATAATGGAAATTAATCTAAGCCGATTAACCTGTAGGACTTTTAAACACATTAAATGTCACGTGGTCCTTTTCATTAAAAAATTATAAGCACTCTTGCTTCATCTTATTTTCTTTCTTTCTTTCGAGAGATAGCGCGAAAGAGAGAAGAATAGGAAGAGATCTCATTACCTGATTCAGCCAGCAGTTGGTAGTTAAAATCTGATTTCTTTCATCCTTTCAGCAGATAAAAGAAAAGAAATTATAATGATCAAAATTTAAGCAGATAATGAGACACGGAGAACAAGTAATTAAAACAAAAGGCAGCACATGTTATGAATTTTAAATGTGGCCATATTTCCACATATAGAACTTTCTTTCAAACTTTTATGAAAAAGAATTCGTTCCATCCATTAAGTGATCTTAAAATGTGAATAATTTTAGCTTATATTAATTTAAATATATTATTATAATGAAGTCTAAGTACGCAGAATGTTTCATAAATATTGGTACAAACTTAGAATGAAGATAAGGGACATAATAAAGATTGAAAATCGCAGATTAACTCTGTGGCCGGAATGTCATCGTAACCCGTTAGTGACGCATTCTTATGAACTTTCTATTTCTACGCAATTGAGCTGATATTTCTATTTATCTAAACTATAGTTTCCCAACCCTTCTTTTAGTTTATCGTTCATTTTGCAACACAAAAATTCTTCGACGCCTCAAAAAAAAAGTTTTTTTTTTCATTTCATTTTTTTTTTTAAATTTAACATTTTTGATAAGATATTCATGCTGTTAATTTACTGTAAGTTTCTATTTACCAATGTATTGATATTAAGAAAATTTTTTAGAAATTTTCGTGAAGGTGTTTGTATCGATTCTAATTCACTATACCTCAATGAAATTCAAATAATAAATTAAATATTATTGTTTAAAATTATTTTATTTTCATATTTTATGTAGTTGCTTGTAAAAGTGAGATGCAATATTTTTGCATTTTGTAAATATTTTGCGGACTATTATGAGGTAATCTATTAACGTTCTACCTCCACTAAATCCGGTACTCAGACAAAAATATTCCACATTTAATGAAGTGATTTGAATTTTAAAAGATAACTGTAGATAAAGTTCTTTTTGTGAAAAATATACGAGGAAAGGTAAAATAACTCGAGTTTAATTTATCTCAGATTTTATTTGAAAAATAAATTTCAGATATTTTTATTAGATTAATAAAAATGTCTATTCCATTTAGTCTAAGAAATTACTAACTAGCTGTTTCGAGAAATTAAGACTGGTGTTTTTAGGATAGCTGACAGTAACATACACTCAAGAGCCAAGACATTATGACTACCCCTACATTTTGCAATGAACTCTCCTGGATGACGTGTAAGGCACGTGATCAGGTGAAAGTGGTATTTAAATGTTGCTGGAGAGTTTGAAGAATCATTCTTTCACTTACTTCTGTGTGTGATGGGAAAGGCTGCGGATCAAAGCGACTTTGATAGAGGGCAGATTGTAATGGCTCAAAGGCTCGGAACAAGTATTTCCGAATCTGCACGACTCGTGGGTTGTTCGCGATCTACAGTTGCTAGTACTTATGCTAAGTGGATGAATGACGGTGAAACCAGCAGTAGACGGTATGGTGTTGGACGTCCACACGCTATCATCGAAAAAGGTCGTCGGAGATTGTCTCGCTTGGTGAAGCAAAACCGGAGCCAGACAGTGCCTCAGCTGACAGCCCAATACAATACAGGTTCAAGTAGAATAGTATCAAAGCACACTGTTCAGCGGACACTGTTGGATATGGGGCTACGCAGCAAACGTCCCACTCGTGTGCCTTTGCTAACCAAGCGTTATCGCCAACTACGCCTGCGCTGGGCCCGGGAACATCTCGACTGGTCCATGGATCAGTGGGAGAGAGTTGCCAGGTCAAATGAATCACGGTTTGTCATTCATCACGCCGATGGCCGTGTCAGGATACGCCGTCTTCCAGGCGAACAGTTGCTCCCTCAGTGTGCAGTAGGTCATACACAGGCCGGTGGTGGCGGTATTATGCTTTGGGGGACGTTCTCTTGGGCGTCTCTGGGACGCATGGTTGTGGTAGAGCAGACCACGAATGCTACAGGGTATCTGAACATCATTGCGGGCCAGTTGCATCCTTACTTGGCCTCTGTTTTTCCAGCTGGAAATGGAATTTTCCAACAGGACAACGCCCCGTGTCACAAGGCTCAAATTGTGTTGGAGTGGTTCCAGGAACATGATGCTGAATTCCAGTTAATGTCCTGGCCGCCTAACTCACTCAGATAGAACACATCTACCATCTACAAAGGACTTGTGGCATCCATGCCAAGGCGGGCTGCAGCTGTGTTGCGGGCTAAAGGAGGGCCAACTCGTTATTAAGAGGTGGTCATAATGTTTAGGCTCTTGAGTGTACACATATAACACAGTTTCAAAATAGAAAAAATAATGTTACACGGCTCTACAACTTAAACTACACAATTTTCTTTCTGATTTAAGATAAACGATTTCAAAACAAGTTGTCCAATGATGATTTTTAACGACGTCAAGGCTTTTTAAACCATAAAATTTAAAAGCTTCAAAAAAACAACAAAAATTCATTAATTTGTTGAAAATTAAAAATGACAGTTAGTATTTTTAAAGACGAAAAATATCACCTAAGTTTTATAAGTGTTAAAAAGGTTTTATGTGATATCAAGCAAAGCAAGAGTATCTTTTTTCTCAATAAAATGGGTTATTTAATATCTATTATTCTAATCTAGTATGCAATAAATTACTATATTAGTTACTTTTATATAATGGTATTAATTCAGAGTTAGAAATCGTAACTAATTTTTCGATAGAAAATTAATTATTAATTTTAAAGTGCATTCAATTTTTAAAATTTCTTCAGTAATTTTTTTCTCTCTCTTTAAAAAGCTCTTGAGCAAGTATCTAAACTATCTTAATTTGTAGTTCTGTGATAATTTTAGGTGAAAATTGTATGCAAATAAGCTGAGAAATAGCTGCTTTATCATACTATTTTAATTTGGTGGTCAATTTGGCTAGCTCTTGTAAAGTTATAGTTCCCAAATCATTATAAAAAAATTTATTTAATAATATTTCGTTTACTCCTCATCTATTTTTCTGACGTTTAATTACTCATTCTGCTAGTTTAATTATTCAATTAATTATAAAAGTAAGTTTATTAATAGTTAGTTTACGTTATCAATAAGATTAATAACAAGCTTCATTATTTTAGTAGAATATTTGCTCAGTGAAAACAAGACTGGAGTGAGCTATGAAAAAAATATATAAATATTACAGTTTCAAATATTTTTTCAATCCATTATATGATGTGAGAATTTTTAAAACTTTAAGTAATATGATAATTATAATCAACTTACGACGTCTATAATTTGGGTTAGTGCTAGTCCAAAGGTAACGTTCACAGGTTCATCAGTATGCTTCGCAGGCCTGACGTTCTTGTCGTAATTGGAGAGAAGAAATCTGGTTAAACGATATTCATTCTCATCTCTACCGTTGATAATCATCAGTACTAAAAAGGGAAAAAAATTACCAGTTTCAGTCCTTTAAATTATTAATGGGTTTTATTAACAGTTGCTCTGAAATAAATTTGTCAAGGAAAACTGTTCTTGGCAATTAACGTCTGTAAGAAGCCAAGACGCAATAGTTTGCATCATTGTATCATAGTTCATCGTATGGTACCGGAGTATTAGAACAGGCCAAGCCTTGACCTTTTCTTGCAATAGGAAAATCTGTCCACCATCTCGCACCTCGCCAACGGCCTCTAAACACAGTTTTTCGAAACACTGTCGCCAAGGAAAATATAAAAAAACTTAGTTTAAGAATTATCTGGGCTTTAGAGCAGACAAGTAACTTATATGTTTAAACATTTATTAAACTTTCTTTAAAAAATCGTCGATATGTCGGCATTTTTCCACCTAGAGGAAAGTTATCAAAATCACTGCCGTATTCTCAGTTGTTGCACATTTTTATAAGCCCAAAGTAATGCAGAATTCGAGTAAGCTTTTAAATATAAAAAAAAAATAAGACCACAAACGCTTTTCATTTTCACAAAATGTGGCGTTTCTACATATTGACTTTTTGCGCCGTTTTTAAAATAAGCGTAGACAGTGCTGGTTTTAGATAGGCTAAATTTGTCCTAACAGTTACGAGTAACAGTTGAAAACTCACAGCAGTTATAAAAATAGCACATTATTCGCAAAAAGCATCATTTCATGTTATGACGGAGCCTTCGAAAAATCGAATTTCGAGTTTACCCAATCCAGAAGACAAGAGAACTCTGCAGCAGTACCACCAGAGGTATTGATTTGTTATGGACTTAATGACCCTGGCAGATTTAACGTGCACCAGTCACCATTTAACACGGGGATACGGCTGGCTGTATTTGAACTCCCGTTCTCGCATGAGTCCAACGCCCCACCAACCAGGCTAACTTGTCCCTATTTTTGATTGACATTTGTTTAAACTAAACATATTAGTCATGATCTTGATATAGACAAAAAAAAAAAAAAAAAAAAAAAAAGAGAGAGAGAAAGAGAAATCTCTGTCAAAGGTTTTGGAAAGAAATTCAGAAGAAATTCAGAGCTTGGCCCACGAGACACATGTAGATAATATTTCAACCAAAAAACATTTCGTGTGTATGCATCTATACTTGAAATATATTTGTACCAAATATGAATAGAAAAAAACTTATTTATGACAATTTGTTTTATATTATTTCCACTTTTCTATTATCATCAACAATTTAAAACCTTTCCTTTTACCGCCATTGAAGTAAAAAGCTATACAAAATAGTTTTTTTTTACTAAGATTTATTACAAAGCATACACTAAATATTCCTATGGGCGATAATATTTTTTATATCCGTCATTGAACAGCCAACCCAATTTTGGGTTTACGACTACTAATATTCAACTCCGAAGCTTTGTAATTTTGAACCAATCCAAAAGGCAAGGAAACTCCTGGATCAGTACCCCCAGAGGTATGATTTGTTATGGGAGCATATAGAACTTTGTGACTCGACAGATTTAACTTGCATCAGTCACCATTTACTACACGGGGAGTCTTCGGCCGGTGGGGATCGAACTCACGAACTCTTTGACATGGGCCCAGTGCCCTATCAACCAGGCTATCCAGGCCCCAATAGACGATAATAGATAAATGACCTAGTTTGAATATTATGGGTTAATATTAAGGGGAGATACGGGGTCATTTATACGTTCAGCTTTTAAAATACCATGCCCTCTATTTTCTACAATTATTTCTTGTGCTCACTAATTTGCTTATAGTTTCAGCAATTATTAATTTGCTTATATTCTGGGGAGATTTTTCTAGTTCTTCGGCTTTTTTCTTAGGTAAATTTTGCTTCTTATTTGCTGCTAAGAAAATGACGTTTGATTTGGCCAATGATTCCGATGGAACTAAATGAAATAATAATAATTTAATACCCGATATTTTCAGGCTCCCGCTAGAGGGCGTACTCGAGCGTTGCGATCGCGAATTGATTCCTGGTACGTGAAAATCCGATCATTTGATGAAAAGTTATTCTGGTTGTTCATTCCATTACGTTGCACACTGAGCATTATATTTGCATTGTGTAAAATTTTCTAGCTAACATTTATTTATTTTTGATCGAAATCTTATTTTATCTATTTTTTGTTACGAGAGAGAATATGTTAAAAGAACTGTGGGGGCAAATTTATTGCATTACTTGTGCATTGAATTTAAAATTCTATTTTTTATTCCTCATTTCAATACAATCATGCATCGACATTTACAATTCTGAAATTTTAAAGGTTTGATTTGATCAAAGATACAGCACGTTTCCTTATTCAAATATACGCGATGTAATTTAAATAACCTGTCCAAGGAAAACTTGATTTTTTTTCCAAAGAATTTAGGACAAATTTAATAAATAATTAAATATTTCATAGTAATTTATTTAAATAGTTGACAGCGGCATTTATTGAACTGGTATTCAATTCGTGTTTAGGAAAAAACTAGTTTTAAGTTTAACTCAATTTTTTTCCGTCTAGATAATGCCTTAGTATAAAGGGTAGTCGATTTTGTTTTACTACCTTATGATGTTGAATTCAACATTTTATTATATTTAAAATGCAAGTCATAAAAATTACTGAAGATATCTAATATGTAAAAATCAGTTGAAATCTTGAAAAGCAACAAAAATTAGATCTTTTACCACGAAATAAATATAACTTATTCATTTGCATTTAATTTCATTCTACAAGGATAAACTCTATTTAAAAATATCAATAAAAAATATATGAAACTGAATTCATGTATAGTTGATATTGATTGATGGCTGTCAGATGACATTTACTAGCAGCGGGCTTTATTTGTTAGAACTTCTAACACCACGAGTGTCGTGTAATCACCGCCTTCAATATATAGTTTTAGAAAACCTTTTAAAAAAGATATAGTAAAAAAATCTACTCACTAAATGTCACAAATTAATATTAAGAAAAAAACTAAACTGTTATAAAAATTTGATATTTCAATAGAGAGATCAATCAGGGCAAATGCTTTTTTGGCAACTGTACGAACGCTTGAGTTTAAAAAGTTGGAGTTCGTATGCAATAGATTCAAGCTACATGAAACAAGCTACAATCATGATTTTAACTATCCAATCTACCTTTACAGTATTAACTTTTGTACTGTCAACTGTTCATAATAAATAAATAAAAGTATATGCATGCGGCAAAAAATATTTTAACTCGTAAGGATATTTTTAAATTTAATATAATTAAAAGTAATGAGATGGTTTTTTATCTAGATTTAACTAATGAGGTA
This sequence comes from Parasteatoda lunata, assembly GCA_949128135.1. Classification (NCBI taxonomy): domain Eukaryota; kingdom Metazoa; phylum Arthropoda; class Arachnida; order Araneae; family Theridiidae; genus Parasteatoda; species Parasteatoda lunata. Next base: position 122,674,715 of record OX421971.1, read on the forward strand.
GCTAAAATACGTGATCAATGACGAATCGTTCAAGAGTAAATGTTCATTTATTATTCTGCACTTCCATACAGCACCCCGCATGTTTACGTACATAGGTTCTGCACAAGCTCATTAGAGAATCGTTGCCTATTTGTCGTTCCATAAAATGTTTAGATATTACATAGAATGACGAATTTTGAACTTTGAAAGTCTGTCTGATTCATTAGAATCCCTCTCAAAACGATATTAATAAAGACTAACATTTAAAATGTTATAAAAAATAATATATTATTAAGATATATATTTATACAATTTGGGTGGTTATGTGTAAATATTTTTTTAAAATATTTATAAGCAATAATTTCAACAAAAAAAATTAGTTTCTGAAAGAAAGAAAAATTGAAAGATTTATAAAAGCGATCGATACTTTACTTTCTTTTTTCTAAATATGAACTAATATTATTAGTTCTTGAGAAGTTTATTTGAATGGAACGATTTCAAATTGACGTTATAAAGACAAGTTTGAATACATGCGAAGAAATAAATAAGAATTATTTCTCGCCATTTTATAGAATCAAATCGGAAAAATTCTTGAAAAAGAATTATTATTGCCATACATAAGTGCCTTTCTCTCAGAAAGTGATAATCGTATAATCCATTTTGTATCAGTGAAAATAAGGAAAAAAGTCATAGAAATAAAAATATAATATATAAGAAGAAATTTCCTGTTAAATTCAAAGTTAAGAAGTTAAAGCAAAAGAATAACAGTTTGGAACATTTGTTACTTCGAAGAAAACAACTGCTACAAAGGTTCTGATGATAAAATAATGGGGGTAGATCATCTTTTCCGATCATCGTGTTCCAAGAAGCCATTTTTTAAGAAAGGGGTCATCTACAAATTCTGAAAATGGCGAACGCACTTTCGAAAATAAATAGTTTTGCTTTATTTTCTTTATTTTGGAGGATTGGGAAAATATAAAAGGTTTTCTTAATTCCCATTTCTTAGAATGTTGTTCTCTTTACTTACAGGAAATTAATAAGAAAAAGTATTTAAATAATTTGAAATATATCATTTAAATACAGTTACGTTTTAGTTAAAAATTTTGTAAGAAATTACAATATTTTTAATTTGGTCCAGAGGTTGGCGAGCAAGGACATAGTATGAAATATATTAAAAATAAAGTATAAAGAAAATTAAAATATAAAAGCTTGAGTATTAAACTGAGATGAGCAAGCGATGATATCTAAAAGGAGCTACGTAAGCACTCTCGGGGGTTGTCGAACGATAGCAAATAAGAGGCGGTGGCCCGTAGTGTTTTATAAAAGAAAACTTTTCTTCCAGACTCTTAACTTTTTTCAAGGTTAAACAAATCTTAAAGTAAGTATATCTATATCAGATTAAGTCAGAGTTGTTTTCGTTACAACTTTTTACATGAAACAAGAATACAATGGCTGATGTCATTTTGAAAGAACAATTCTTTTCTTCAATTCCATCTTTCTGGGAAGCATTCTATCATTCTATAACTGCAAAATCAATACCTGTTTGATCTTCTCGGAGTAAAATAATGGAATCAACAGATCCATGATCGCCAGTTTGTCTGCCATATCTTTCATGATGTTTGGAAAGTCGCTGACAGACCTTAAATTGTTTATGATCTACCCTCCCAACCTTAGAAAAGGAATAAGATAAGAGTGAGCATTCATTCTCCGCAGATAGACCAAAGATCAAACGCGCTGAAAACAAGTGGAAAAAGCTATCCTTTGATAAAAAAGGGATTTTTATGCTTCCATTTTAAGCCTTCCGAGAAGTTTTTTATTATTATTATTATTCAGAATCGAATTAACGTTTTTTTAAATTTTTTATTTTATTTTATACATTGAAAATTGTTTTTATTGAACTTCGCTTTCGAATTTTAAATTTTAAAACTGTGAGTATTTTTAAAAGTTAAACCCTGAAAAAAATTTTAAAATGCTTATAACTTTAAAGTTTAAAACTCGGTAACAAAGTTCAATGAAATTTTTTAACGGAGTAAAATGTAAGCCAAAATTATCATAAAATATTGATTAGTTTTTGAATAAATAAAGAAATACTAACGCTGTTTTACGAAGCTCTGTAGCCAAGGAAAAAGAAAAAAAAAAAATTTATAGTTTTTGGCGACATTTTTCCAATTACGTGAAAATTATCAAAACAACTGTTTTATTCTCAGTTTTTGCAAATTTTTATGAGCCCAAGTAATGTAGCATTGGAGTAAGTTTATAAATATTAAAAAATTAGCCCACAAAAGCCTTTTCACAAAACTATAGCTTTTCTCCTTATTGCGTCATTTTCAAAATAAGCATGGACAACGATGGCTTTAGATAGGCTAAACAGTCATGAGTAACAGTTGCAAACTATAAATATAGCATATTATTCGCAAGTACAATTTAATAATATCTTTTAGGAGCTCATGATGAACTTTGATGATCCTTTTTTATCAAAAAGATACTAAAAGGACTAGTACTAAAATTACAAAAAGTATTTTTTTAATAAAAGTACTAAATAGGTTTTTAGAAACAGCTTTATTCTAGTTACTATGCACATTTTAAAATGAGGTTTTTCACAATTTATAATTTATTATTTATTTATTTTAAATAATGGAAAAGTTCTCTGAAAAACTTAGTGTTATAACGTATGTTATAACGACAGAAATTAACATTTCCAAAAATTTGTATTTTTAAAGTTATTTTCTTGGAAATTTTTTAATTTATTTTATTCAAGTTAAAAGACTAGTAAATAAATATTTAATCTTTAACAATTAAAAAAAGGCTTTTTGAGTAAACTATTCCATCAAATAATATAGAAGCTTATAAATGATTATGAAATGATATTTTTGCCTGCATATGGGTTTATCGTAAATGTATTTTTTGCAAGCTTAAAATTTGTTTCGTTTATTGAAAATAATTTTTGAAAATTTTTTCCCGCACATAATTATTTCCAATTATAAGTGGAAATATGCGGATTTAGTAAAAGTGGCATTTAAAGAGTCTTTTTTTTTTACTTATTTCTGATTATAAACTATTTGAACAGTACCTGTTTTTGTCTTCTTACTTCCTGAGAGAGAGGTTCAAAAGTCAAAAATCCGAATTCATAAAAAAAAAGTATTTTATCGAGAAAAAATGTGATTTTGTGTTTCCAACTTTATAACTTGAAAAATAAAATGCCTGCTCTTGTTGATTAGCAAACGTAAAGTATATTCCTCGAAACAATTAAGATTGTAATTTAGTTTGTAAAAATCCTATTCTTTTTTTTTTTCGTGCATTGTAAGTCAAAGTTATCCATTTTAACATGGGTTATTACACTCACGGGGTAACACTCATGTTTGCTATAAAAATATTCTTACCTCATAACTTAAACAACAAAGTAAACGCATTTCACAGTCTTATAATCTTTAATGAATTATTTTTTATTCACTTTTTACCTCAATTTATGATGACAATTTTATTTTATTTTATTTCATAACCGTCGTTGAACAGCCGACCCAATTTTAGGTTTACAACTATAAATGTTCAAATCCGTAGCCTTGTAACTTTGAATCTAGAAGACAAGGGAACTCCAGGACCAAGTAAGGGGAGAAATTTGCCTTCGTGGAAAACTTTTTGATGAAACTAACCAGCATTTGCGTTACATGTAGTGGAAAACCAAGAAAACCTACCACGGTTAGCCTGACTGCAAAGGGGCTCTAACCCATGATCCGTCGATAATTGAGGATATTTTACGTCAGCATTGTGGTAGGTGCGAGCCGGGAGTGGAATTCATATCGATCAGCCATTGGTGTGATTCGAACCTGGTGCATTTCATAGGAAGGCGAATGCTCTATCCCCCGAGCCACTGCGGCTTTAGGATGATAATAGGCAAAATTTTTGTTTAAACGAGTACGCGTAAAATACAACAATGATTGATTGTTTTCATTCGGCGCCATAGTATTCATAATTCGCCAAATAATGTTTCCCTTATAGCAAATCACGTAAGTAGTTGCTTCTTGATGTTTAATATAAGTCTTTGCCTTTTCAGCTGTGATACGCTCCCTCTAATACTATCTCTGTCCTATGCTCATAACAGAATTGCCCTTCACGCAGCAACCTTATTTCCATCTATAACCATAATTTTCTTTCCTTTTTTTCCGGAAAAAATACACCCACAGACAAACGACAATACTATAAAATTTACGGCCGATTACCGCGTCGAGAGTTTTATGTATTTTTATCAACAATGGAAAGACAAAACAGCTATTCGTCGAACACAGAATGAAATCAGAAAAAAGTTGTCACGAGTTTTACAGAAATGATACAACATTAATCAATATTGATGTTGCAGGTGAGGAAATAATTAAGAATAAATTATAGTTATGTTACAGGAAATATATATTTCTATGATTTTTATTGAGTAATTAAGTGCTCTAAGGCAGTGGTAATCACTAAAATGATTCCAAAGCCCGAAATTCGGAAGCTGCTCTTACATTTTTCAGTTAAATGTACCGGAATTTTGCCTTGAAAAAGATCAGATTTTTAAACTCCTTTTACTAATGTTTTCTTTAAATTTTTTAACATAATTTATTTGAATTCTATTTAACAATAATTTATATATATATTTTTTTTATTAAAAGTTAATATTGTAAAAATAGAAATATGATACATCAATCACATTCAAAATTTTTTTTTAAATAATATATTAATTGAAATTCTGAAAGAAATTATTTACTACTCAAACTTATTTACTACTCAATTTTTATATACCCTCAATAAAAAAAATTGTCCTAAAGCACATTCTCTATACATTGGTATGTTACAGTGAGGTACTGTCTTTAATGTCTATATTGGATACTATTATTTTTGAATGATTGCAAGCATTGAAAATTGTTATTGAAGCGTACAGAGGTCAGTTGGAAAGTTTTTAGGTATAACTTATAAAAATATAATATAGTTTTTGTCAAAAAATATTTTGGGTACTAATTTTATTATTATTTTACGTTTAAATGAAAGTGCACAATATTCTTATAACGGCATCATACAAAAAAGATTTTTTTTAAAAAAATATTATCTAAATTATATTGTTATCTTAATTTATATTTTAATTATTTTAGATTTTTTCATTCAAATAATTACCATTTAAGTAAACAGTTAAGAAATAAAGGACATCACAAATCGGGATTAATATATAAAAGTGATATAATTTTAACAGTAAATAATCCAAGTTTTTTTATAACAAAAGATAATCCTTATTTTAAGATAGATAAATGAGTTTTAATTTTTGACCCCTTGACTGAAAATTAATGCGGTTTCAATAATCGCTTGTCCCGCTCCTCGGTGTTCAACAGCAAAAAGTGTCTTTATGACTTAAATGTCGATTTAAGTGTCTACTTTTTCCAAAAACGGAAGTCAAGCATCACTGGCTGCGATGAGTAAGCGGGTAGGTGACCACTTTGGGTAACCAGTGTAGGGACCGAGGGTGTGCAGTATCGGTCTTCGTTAAACTGTTCTACCGTAAAGTGCTTAACTTCGAACGCATGTCTCACTTTGGGTAACCAGTGTAGGGACCGAGGGTGTGCAGTATCGGTCTTCGTTAAACTATTCTACCGTAAAGTGCTTGACTTCGAACGCATGTCTACAGGCTACCAAAGCGGGGGAGTCGTCACCTCTGCAAAAGATCGAAATTGTGATGGCGTGGCTTCGGATCATCTTCGGGGATGTTTCCCAGACCGCCTCCAATAGCCCTAGAGCGACGTAAATAAAGCACCCACCTACCTAATAATCAGTTAGGCGATTGACCTAGTGGGCGAATTTGCCTGTAAGTTATCTTTTTTGGCAGTCATTCAAGTCCACACATCTGGTAGAGATTTGACAGCTAGGCGAATGGGCTAATAAGAGATTGGCGTAATACCGCGTTTCTAAATAATGAATCAACCATCAAAAGGTTGGGAAACTAAATTCAATTGAATTATTAATCATTTCTTATTGTTTGCACTTGACCAGATTTAAAATAAAGGGATTTTAAAACTTTTATTCAACGCATCGTGCTCAGATCAATTGTTTTGTTTTAGCTTAAATTAAAAAAAAATAAAAAATATTTTAAGGACTTTTCCGAAATTAAATATTTTTTATTAACGTTATTTCGGTGCAATTTATATCAAAGTAATCATGCTAGAGTATCGATTCTGTTATTCCTTCAACATCATTATCAGCCCACAAAAGCCATTTTCTGCGGACGTGAGAACTCAAGCTATCATTGTTCCAAACTGGGGCAGAATTTGCAACCTCATGGGAAATCAAAACAAAGCCTCTACAAGACCTTGTCTAATTTTTTTGTAATGAATACCCCCCTTTTTTTTACTCTCTATTTTGTTTGAAATAATAATGGCCAGACATTGCAAGAGGCAATTTGTTTTGTTACTTTTTATTTATCATGTCATTTTACTTTGTTTAAAATTCAATACAAGAGTTAAAGAGCTGTGATATTAGGAAAGTCTAAAAGCATAAATAATGTGGTTAAGAGGATTTAGATTTTAGGTTAAATATTTGACTTTCATTTTCTCGGTATATTTTTGCTCTTGACAAATTATTGATGATAGATTTTTCACTCTAAAGTAATTTACTTTTTAAAAAGCGGTGGAAAATAAAGGTCTTGTTTTATTAGGTTAGGTGAAAATATCAATATAATAATAATCATCGAACTTCTTCAAAAAATCGCTAATTCTTTCTTCAATAACAAAATATTTCCAACATCAGCAAACTTTTTCACAACAGGTGCCATGACGGTGTAGTGGTGTAAAATGGTGATATAGACAGGGACAGTGATGACGTATTTCATGCCGTCAAACCCCGCCTCCTTTCAAACTCGTTCCAAACATTTTTTCGAACGAACCATTTATATGGCATTTCCTATGTGAATTTAAGACGGCAAGATTTTTAATTTATTATTGAAATAAATTAATTTATATAGCGCTTCTAAGGAACTTATTCCTAATTTAAGTAGTTTTCTTTATACGGGGTATCAGTAGATTACTTATTCTATACCTACATCTAATTTTTTTTTTTTTTAGTTTTGGAAAGGCATGCATTGTTTTACAACGTTCTAAAATTAATTTTTAATCTATAATTAGATTATATTTATCAATACTAATGTCTGTTTATTTAATTATGTCTGATGATTAAGTTTGTAGTCATTGTAAACTTTGTTTGCTTAAGATTTTCTGATTATTGCTGCTAATTCTCATAAGCTTTAGTTTTTAACTACCAAATAGGAATAAATTATGTAACTAACTTATTTAATACGCATACATATGGTTAAATCTGCACAGAGTTTTAGTTTAAACTCAGATTTATTTTGACTTGACATTTTTTCTTGTTTATATTTTTCAACATCATCTTTAATTAGTTTTTAACAGTATTTTATGCATTAATTTTTTGAGAAAATTCAGATACCTTATTATTAGATAATTAATATTAGATTATTTCTTAACGTAACTAGTGTAGTGCTATGTTAATGTGTAGTGTGTTATGATAGTGCAGGGTCAATATTATGTTTAGTTTCCAGAATTTTAATATATAAAATAGCTAAATTAAAGCAAATTTAAGAATTTATGAGAATTTATTTTATTTAATTAAGATTTTTAATTAAAGAAAAGCATTAGAAAGCTTTAAATTTCCTATATTTTTGTTTTAATTTCAAGTTCTATATTTTGTTTAGACGACAAGATAGGGAGCCATCAATAAGCTCATTTATCATCAATTTGTCTTAAAATCTCAGATTCCTATTTTATTCGATGAGAAAGTGAAACATGAATTATTTTAGAATTCTTTAAAACATACTTATCCCATACATAAACTTTTATTTAACATTCATATTTATTAATCTATGTATTCAGATAGGTGTTTAAATGTTACTTAATAATATTAATAATATTAATTTCAAATAAATATAACTCAAATTTTTAAGAAATTTTTTTATTTAGAAACTTAACTCTTTTTTAATTAATGTATGTATACATATTTAGTTATACAGCTTTTATATTTGGCAAATGTTACTGTTTTCACTTTTTATGGAATAAAATTTGCATTTGGCAGTCTAAATCAAAATTTTTTAAATTACCTTCATACCTTATTATTAGATAATTAATATTAGATTATTTCTTAACGTAACTAGTGTAGTGCTATGTTAATGTGTAGTGTGTTATGATAGTGCAGGGTCAATATTATGTTTAGTTTCCAGAATTTTAATATATAAAATAGCTAAATTAAAGCAAATTTAAGAATTTATGAGAATTTATTTTATTTAATTAAGATTTTTAATTAAAGAAAAGCATTAGAAAGCTTTAAATTTCCTATATTTTTGTTTTAATTTCAAGTTCTATATTTTGTTTAGACGACAAGATAGGGAGCCATCAATAAGCTCATTTATCATCAATTTGTCTTAAAATCTCAGATTCCTATTTTATTCGATAAGAAAGTGAAACATGAATTATTTTAGAATTCTTTAAAACATACTTATCCCATACATAAACTTTTATTTAACATTCATATTTATTAATTTATGTATTCAGATAGGTGTTTAAATGTTACTTATTTAATAATATTAATTTCAAATAAATATAACTCAAATTTTTAAGAAATTTTTTTATTTAGAAACTTAACTCTTTTTTAATTAATGTATGTATACATATTTAGTTATACAGCTTTTATATTTGGCAAATGTTACTGTTTTCACTTTTTATGGAATAAAATTTGCATTTGGCAGTCTAAATCAAAATTTTTTAAATTACCTTCATAGTAATATTTTATTTGTTACAGTGCTTATGTTGAACGTAACATTTCACCATCACCGTAACATAAGTCACCATTATCCAAATTTATTTTTAATTTCATAATAACTGCAGTTTAATTGGTTGTAAATATATTTTAAGACCTGTCAACTCTCAAACTTTTGTTTAAGTTTTATATATATTTTTTTTTACTTTAAAAACGTGTATCTTAAATGTTTTATAATTTTCACTAATTTATCTAACTTTAATCATGCTCCTTACATAACTTTTTAATTTGTTTTAAAATTTTCATAATTATATACAATTAATAAGTTGTCTCAATGTTATAAAAAAATTTATTCAATATAATTAACATATTTTAAGAAATATTAAACATAAATTAGAAATAACATTTTCCAAATAATAAAATTCACAAATTTCCGATTTCCAGATTATAAATAGAATTTATATGGTAAATATTAAATACAAATTCTCCCAATCATATATACAAAAAGTTAGTTTCTACCGCATTCTCTCCTCTTTCAATCAATTTAGGTTCGTCAGAGAAAAACTTTACGATATGGAAGAGCTTAATTACACTTTTTCTTGCCATTTCAGTGGTTAAATTCGACTCTATATTAATATATTCAAAGATATAGTTGACCCACTTTTAACTACATGAGAAACGCCATAGTGTTTGCTCCGTTCAGAACAAAGTTTGGAACGAGGAGAGCTGGTGACGTCGTTGATGACGTAGGACTAACCCTGTCTATTAGGGTATGTATTCGCTTCGAAGGACCGTAAAAACCTATTATACTACAGTACCTATATTAAGCACCAATATTGGTATAATAGGTTCTTATAACCACAGCATCTATCACGGGAATACCAATAGCATTTAATATCCCATTTAATGAAGTAATTGCATCAATAATAGTTTAGCTATAGTTTAGCTATTTTTTATAATAGTTTAGCTATTTTTTACGCCCTTTGATATAAGTATCGATAGGAGCTCGCCAAAAGTTATAAAATATGACAATATGATTATAATTATGAATGATAATTAATTTTAATAATAGGCTGGAATTGAAATAATTTTATAATAGGTAAGAAAATACTGAAATAAAATTGTTTATTATTAAAAAGCTAAATTAATGGAGAACACAAGCGGTAGTTGGAATATCAGAACCGTATAAAATTGCCGTATTGTTATTGGCGCCAATAATGCTTCATAAATATTATTATTTAATTTGGTGATGATTTTATTAGATACTAAATATTTACCAGTATTAATTAATTTTACCAGTATATTATCTTGCCCAGTGGCTGAGTGGTAGAGCTTCGCTCTTCCTTGCCACAGGTCCTGGGTTCGATCCTCGGGCCTGGCAAGTTCGACTCAGTCTTTCGTCCCTTCAGTTGGTCGATAAGAGAGTACTAAGCATGCTTGGGAACTAAAGATTGAGGGTTCCGCGTTCGGCTGACCACTTGACCGGAACATCTGCTCCTGCACCCCAGAGCTCAAGGTCAAGAAAACTGAGATGGGCACAGTAGGCCTTGGCCCTCTATGGGCTGTCACGCCACTGAGTTTAGTTTTAGTATATTATCTTAAATTGGTAAAAAAAATACCAACGGTATGTACAGTGGAAATGGGACTTTTAATGCCTATCAAAAGGTATAAATACCGGAATAAATTGCTGAAATGGTAAATTTTGAATATTGACTATGATTGACCTCGAGTAATTATGCCAAATGATACTGAATACAGTTAATCTTTATTTTGATGAAATGAGCTTTTAAAAACATGTTTCGCTCATTCTGATAACAATATACACCGAAGAGCCATTACATTATGATCACCCTGCTAATAACATGTAGGACCACCTTTAGCCCTCAAAACTGCTTGCACACGCCGTGGCATTGATTCCACAAGGTGCTGATTAATGGATAGGTAGTCTGAGGTATCTGGTACCAAGCGCTCACCAACTGGTCCTGCAATTCCCTCACATTGCGAGGGGGTAGCGTGGCAGCACTAATTTGGTTTTCCAAGTAGGACCACAAATGCTCTATTGGATTAAGGTCAGGTGAATTTGGGGGCCAAGACACGGCTTGAAAGTCACTGGAATGTTCCTCGAACCAATCCATGATGATTCGACCCTTATAACATGGTGCATTATCCTGTTGGTAAACTCCATCCCCCGCAAGAAAAACTGTTGCCATGAATGGGTGAACCTGGTCTGCAACTATGTTCAAGTAGCTTACAGACGTCAGGGATTGCTCTATGAGTATTATGGGTCCTAATGTGCCCCATGAAAACATTGCTCACACCATACCACCCCCGCCACCGGCTTGTCTCCGTCCAACTGTACATCTGGGAGCCAGGAATTCCTTTGGAAATCGGCGTATTCTCACACGCCCGTCGAGGTGATGGACCGGAAAACGTGATTCGTCGGACCATGCAACCTTCTTCCATTCCTCTGATGTCCAATTCCGATGCCCATAGCAGACGCATCTGTCGATGACATTCCGTCATTGCAGGAACATGCTTCGGCCTCCGGCTTCGTAAGCCCATACACAGCAATGTACGCTGCACAGTGTGTTGAGAACCACTGTTGGGTCACCACTGTTGTAGCTGGTGGTGTTTTCGGCTGTTGTAGCTCTTCGGTCACGGCGAACAATGCGTAGCAATCTCCGCTCTCCTCTGGAATCAATGCGCCGTGGATGACACACTGTTGGCCGGTGACTTGCCGTTTCACCATCCCTGCACAACTTTTGATATGTGCTCACAACAACTGCACGTGAACAGCCCACTAAACGCGCCGTTTCTGATATTTTATTTTATAACCGTCGTTGAACAGCCGACCCAATTTCATGGGTATACGACTACTAATGTTCAACTCCGTAGCCTTGTAATTTTGAACCAATCCAGAAGACAAGGAAACTCCTGGATCAGTACCCCCAGAGGTTTTGATTTGTTATGGGAACATGGAGGACTTTGAGACTCGACAGATTTAACGTGCATCAGTCACCATTTACTAAACGGGGAGTCTTCGGCCGGCGAGGATCGAACCCACGACCTCTTGGATATGGGCCCAGCGCCCTACCGACCAGGCTAACCCGGCCCTGAACTGTTTCTGATATTGATGTTTCCAGTCGCCGAGCCATAATGATTTGACCTTTATCGAAGTCTGATAAATCAGCTGTTTTTCCCATTATGTCGCTAATCGCACTTTGTTTAGAAAGACAATGCATACCCGCTTATATACTCCAATATCAGCCCATTGTTATAGATGGAGGGTGATCATAATGTAATGGCTCTTCGGTGTATAAATAAAATTGGAATTGGCAAAATTAGCTTAATTACTTGAATCTGTATGTCTTTTAGTTTTCTGCAGAATTTCGTAGCGTTGATCATTACAGATTATTAACTTTTTTTTAAATTGATTATTAACTTTTTTACAACCCGCAAAAAAAAAAAAGAATACCAATCTAGTATCTATATATATATTTCTCTTACACGGCGACAGTCCCGCAGTGGACTGATCGTTAAGACACGGTTCCCATTAGATCACCGAAGTCAAGCATCACTGGCTGAGGTCAGTGTGCGGGTGGGTGACCACTTTGATCAGTCTGCGTAGGGACCGAGGGTGTGCGGTATTGGTCCTCGTTAAACTGTTTTGATGGTATGTCTTCGGATCATCCTCAGGGATGTTTCCCAGACCGTCGCCAATAGCCCATTGTGCAGCTCTAGTGCGACGTAAATGAACTACAACAAAAGCCTGCGACAAAAAAAGCCTCATTACAACTCCCCGAATGGCAACGCTAGAAAATCGACCAATGATTGCCGCTAAAAATGTCACGTGCCAAATTTAGCTGAGGTGGCTCAACATATAGCGCTTTTAAAAACGGAAACTGAAATAACCAGAGAGAGCATTCTCACCAAATGTGATCTCTTCCGAAGTCCAGAAATTTATAATTGTGTGTTTAAGGAAGTTCTTTATCTTTAATAGTAATTATTTTTTTGTTATTAACAAATCCCTGAATCTTTCTCAGTATTTGTTCGCATTTAGTATTTATTGCAATTAATGTTTAGTTTCTGCAAGTTTTTCTTTTGTATGCCAAAGTTCTAAGACTTATATTTATGTTTTTAACAAAGTTGTGAATCGTTTATGGTTATTATTTTTAAAAAACATAATGTTTTGTTTATGCAGGTTTTTTCATTACAATTCACTTATTTCAATTTTTAATAGACTCAATTATAGCCAAAATTTTAACCTTTTTAAAGAGATATCAGCTTTAGAAATTTTATCTTATACTATTTATTTTATACTATAGCACATTTCTAATAGGTTTAATGAATTACATGTCATTTATTTGAATTCAAATTTATTTTAATGACTTAGTATTTACTAAAAAGATGTATATATATATATATATATATATTTAAAAAAGTTGTTATATGGATTTGAATGATTGTTTTGAATTCTTAGAATTTTGTGCATTTGCATTGTACCTAAGTTAGTAGCGAGCGAAGCGAGTTTGGTGTGCGAAGCAAACCATATAAGATTGCGTAGCAATTTTCGGGGGTTGGCGAGCGTCAGCGAGCAGGGAGCGCAGCCCACTAGTTTTATATAATTCCGGCAGTTAGCGCCTTGGCGAAATTAAGTAACGTTATTTACACCAACCCATTCGCCCGCTAATTAGATCGTGATTGGATTCAATTGAGAATCATTCAAATATAATTTTTAATTACCATTAACTTAGTTTTTTTTGTACAAAATATACTTATATGGTTAAGTTTCGGTTCATCTAGACCATATAATTGCTGGCTATTATATGGTCGGATATACTATGGATATACCACTCGGGATATACTATGTTATGTTTACTCTAAATTATGATATGAGCTGTTAATTTGGTACTTGCACTTCAAGAAGCAGAAGATCACAGAGACCCACACATGTGACCTATGACGTCAGCTACAGTTGATCGTTTTCAATTTTTTTATTTTTTACATCCGTCGCTGAACAGCCGACCCAATCTTGGGTTTACAACTACTAATGTTCAACTCCGTAGCCTTGTAATTTTGAACCAATCCAAAAGACAAGGAAACTCCTGGATCAGTACCCCCAGAGGTATTGATTTGTTATGGGAACATGGAAGACTTTGTGCCTCGACAGATTTAGCATGCAAAAGTCACCATTTACTACACGGGGAGTCTTCGGCCGGCAGGGACCGTACCCACGAACTCTTGGACATGGGCCCAGTGCTCTACCAACCAGGCTATCCCGGCCACAGCTGATGCTTTATAAGTTAAATGCCATGCTAAAGATTAGCTAAAATGTTTGACTTAAGTTAGAATGTTAATTAACGTAAAATTAATTAAATTTCGCGCCGTATTGCACATAAAATTTGTTGAAATATAATTTTTTTTTTCGTCTACATCTTTTACTTAACTTATATTTAATATTTGTTTATGTGTTTTATTGTAACCGTGGTACATTTTAGTTTTGTGTAACTGGCAACTTCTATGCATAATTAGTTTTTTTATGACTTCGTGCCGGTCTTTGTGTTAAGTAAGAGATATGTAGTGAAAGAATTGAAATCCTTATGAAAGAATCTTCGTGTAGGCTTTATGCGGCTTACTCGAAATAAAATGGAAAGAACATTTAATTTCGTAAACAAATGTCACATTTCAGCAGGCAATCAGGATCGAGATACCCACTCTACGTCACTTTCAGATACCCCATTGCTCATAACTTTTCGTCGCTGGTCATAATTGGCATTTCGATCAATGGAACTGGACTTTGTCGTACATTGGCACTGGACACCGGCTTATCCACTATAGCTTGTGGGGCAAAATTCCGAGTTAATAGGAAATAAATATTTATTCTGAGTGTGTTTGATTTCACTACTTAAAATATTATCTGCACCAATAAATTAAGACATTCTAGGTCAATCATTTGATCATTACGATATTATCTTAGAACTTGAAAATTTGACGGTTAGATCAAATTTTATTTAGATGCTCCTTTTTTAATTTTTGTACATTGTAATTCAAATCAATCATTTAAAATTCCAAATATGTGATAAATCATTTTCCAATAACTTACTATGGCTTTTCATAGTGAAATGGTCGAGCAGCATTTCATATGAAATGCTTGACCAAAACCGGGAATCCCAACTAAAGATGGCTGAAGTTCATCCAATGAGTAGTCTCGAGGAAACAAGATAGATAAGTAAACGTGTGTGTACAAAAAAAAAATTCTTATTCTCGTTTTTGTGTGATTCTTTTTTTCCAGATTCTCCAGGAAATAAGATGTAGGGGAAAGGGGGTGGCAATGATAAGTCTTCTTTCTTAGACATGACAGCAAAGTGGCAAAAGAACTTCTGATCGATTTACACCTGGGGCCAGTTATTACTTTTTCGGCTTCACTTACAATTCTTTCATACATTTCTTCGATGAGATTTGGAATGAGGAGGCAAAAAAAAATCTTTACCCTCCTCACGTTAGACATTTCAGCAACTTATTTCATGAAGAATGAGGTTGAATTCATTGAATGAATGTCATAATATTTTCTACATTCAAAATGTTCTAAAAGATATGTTCTTCAGTATATGTATATTACGTTAAATCAGTTCTCATAAGTTCAGTTCTTAAGTCGATTAATTTTCAAAATCAGTAATTTCCGAATTGATTTCTAAATCAGTTCTCACGCAGAGCCTGACAAAGACAGGGGCATAAGGGGCAGTTGCCCCCACATCAGAGGGGGCAAAATTGAAAGTTTATTTTGGGCTTCCTTCATTAATGTATTTTTTTTAAACAAAATATCAGTACAGTGTAAAATCCGCCAGTTTTATGTTAGCTTCTTCATGTCCTATCGTATGAACGTCTTCTTCATGTCCTATCTTCTTCATGTCCTATCTTCTTCATGTCCTAACGATATCCTATCGTATGAACACAAAAAATTTATACTTCGTAAATCTATGGCTTTCTAGTGCGGAATTCAGTAAAATTTTCACAATTATGATGGAAAACTTTGGCGAATCAAAATCCTGTATTTTTACATACAATTATGTATATAGCGAAATGAGATATGTTTACGAAAATACAGGCTTCTGATTGGCTTAAGTGAGCCATCGTCATTGCGAAAATTTAGCTGAATTCCGCCCTAATGTCAGGAAGGATATGAATTTTTCTCAGCTAGATTGCAAAGTTAACAATCAGTAAACTGCAATCGGTATAATGGGCAAAAAATGGATAGAACGATATTTTGTCTGACCATTGGAGGGGGGAGGGACTTGCTATTTTAGGTCATTTTTCTTTTTATAATGAGATGAAAAATTTATATACCTAAATGAAGTTGTGAAGCAGAGCCCCAATTAGGCTAAAAGTCAGTTCATTACGTTCTCAAAATGGTGAAGCAAAACAACTTTAAGTATTAAAAACAATTGAGTTCTCAGTAGATATTTTAATGTTAATTTATAATTTTGACAAGTTAAAGAAATTAATATAAATTATTATTAATGATTTCTAACACCTTAAAAATATTCTTTTTAAACCAAAAAGGCTCATTTTGGACATTCAGGATGTTAACTGAGCCAATGACACGCTAATATAATTATATTTTTTTAAATTTTTTTTCTAGATTTCACAAATAAAAATAAGAATATAAAGTCGCAATATTACCTAAATAATATCCTTAACAAATGAAATACTAGTAGTAGATAATCTATATTTTACTGTGAGAAAGATTTTTAGAAAAGCAATTTAGTATTTCAATGCATATTCCAATGAGTAACGCACGAAATCACACTATTATTTTAACAGAAAATAGATTTAAGTAAGTACTTTATATTTATTTATCAATCCTAATATAATAGACATTTTACAAGTATTTAAAACTGTGATTTAAACGATTGTCCAAATTAGGTAACGCTTGTAACTCTCCCCATAAATGAATCATTTAAAATAATAAGATGACCCAAAATTGAATGAAAAAAGTTATTATAAGATTAATTTTACTTAAATAGAAAAGTATATTGCATTTAGGTGTGAATATTTAGTGCATATGACAAACATATCACTGGAGTTATAATGACTGAAGTTATTGCTCCCTCCTGAGAAGTAACCTGGAATACATTCTAAATCTAAAAGAAATGTTCTAGAATCAGTGAAATAAGTTAAATTAGGAGGACGCGGGGATACAACTGGATTATTTCAGTTATTTATCACTCAAAATATTTTTGTAAGTTTCACAAAACTGTGATACACTTTCAAATGCTGTTGGAGGACAACACATTTAATTATTAGTATTGTATTATAAAATAAATTTTTTCATAGTTAAGAAGTTTACTCTTAATTTGCTTTTAATTGCCACTTCAAACTATTTTCTAATTGTTTTATTGTTCAAATACTAAATTGGCTGAAACAAAAATGTTTTTTAATGTACAAATGTATATGGACACATCATTTGGACAATCGTAATGGACAAATAAATTTTAATCTAAGATAAGATTGCCTAAATTATGATTAATTGATTTATAGGTTTTTCTTTATTTGATTCGATTCATTGTTATTTTGTGAAAAAATTCACGGAATGAAACATTTTTTGTTTATTTATTTAAAATGTTGATTAGTTTGGAGATTTTATTATTTTTAACAGAAGTTGTAAAATATGTTTATTATAGAATTTTTTTTAATAATGTGACCTACTTTTCAGTTGCCATACCTTTTTAAATAACTGCTTTATGAAATACTACTTTATGAAATAAAAGCTTAACTTCTCAAAAATAAATGTCAGAAATAGTTATTTGTCTTTGAAATATATATATTTTACATAGTTAAAATGGATTTTAGTCCTCAATTGTAATTTAATATTCATTAAACTGACGGAAATTAAAATGAAATTTTTGGCAGATATTTATTTGAGAAAGTGCTTACTTCTTGGATTAAAATAAATTCCATTTTGATTTCACTTGCTTTTATTGTATAACTCACATTATTGTATAACACACTCTCACTTATTATGAGACTAGTCAGGATGAAAACATTTTTAAAAAAGTAGACCTTCAAATTAGCTTTTGTAACATTTAAAATGGAGAATAAAACTATTATGGCACATTTTCGATAAATTTTGAGAAACCTTTTGTTACAGAGTATTATTTTTTATTTTTAAATCGTTGTGGATTTGCAAAGTACCAGTAGAAGTAATTAAATAATCTCCATTAACTATCTCAGATAGACTTCGAGATCTGTAATTAATCTTAAATAGACTAGACCACGACTAACTTTTGATCTTTATCACTCACGAAGACAATATCTAAATAGTTTCAGGATGTAGCCTCAAATATGCTAATTACTACGTGTAAACGATATTTTAATAAGTTTCGAATTCAGTCACAAAAGCGCACTTTCTCTAAATAAACTGATCTTTCTTCGGCGGATTTGGATTCTTGACCCTTCTTAATTCATTTCATTTTTTCATTTGATTTCATTGAGTTCTTACATTTTTTGCGTAATTCACTATATTATTTACTATTTTACTACAATTTTGTATAACACTTATGGTATTGTGATATAACAATAAACGAATAATTCTTTTTCAACTGTTTTTTTTTTTTTTTTCTTCTTCATTTAGTTAAATGGAAATACTTTATCATTTTTGTTAATATTTTTAACTCATAAAAATATTGACCCCTAAAAGACAACCGTTGATTGATAAACTATTAATAACAATATATTATATAATAGTATTTGCAATTAAAAATATATTAAGTGTTAATAATATTTTATAATGATCCGCGCTGTCAACTTCAAATTAAACTTGGAATCTTAATTAATCTCTTGAAAAATACTTAATTGTTATCGAATATTTACACTAAATTCGAGTTTAATGGATTGAATGGAATCGGACATTATATAATATTCATTGAGGTGCTTTATTTTCGACGCTTTTCCCTGTGTTTTTTTCCCCCCGAGTTTTTCGTCCGGTGCTCTTTTTTTTTATAATTCGTTGCAGCAATAGGTTCATTACAAGACGAATAATTATTTAATTAATTTCTTATTGCCTGTGTAAGATTGTTCAGACGATCAACTTTATCTAAGAGAAGATTATTTAATAAATTTTTCCGGTCTCTTACTACCTATGTGAGATCGTTGAGACGATCAACTTTATCTTAGAGAAGATTATTTAATACATTTTTCTGGTCTTTTACTACCTATGTGAGATCGTTAAGACGATCAACTTTATCTTAGAGAAGATTATTTAATACATTTTTCTGGTCTTTTACTACCTATGTGAGATCGTTCAGACGATCAACTTTATCTTAGAGAAGATTATTTAATACATTTTTCTGGTCTTTTACTACCTATGTGAGATCGTTCAGACGATCAACTTTAACCTAGAGAAGATTATTTAATAAATTTTTTGGTCTTTTTTAAAAATCTGATAACAGTCTTCTAGTTAAGAGTATTTTTACTACAAATTTATATTTAAAATGTTTACCATATCGTTATATTTTTTTTATACATAAAAATTGATTTTTTTTTTTTATCAACAATACAAAGTGTGAAGTATCCGAATTAAGCGAATTCCTACTCTTTTATGCCAAAACTGAGAAAAATAGATATCTGATTTCAAACAGATTTCAAGTTTACTCTTCTCATAATCTATCCTCTCTACTTGGCTTAAAGTCTAACCATCCATATTAGAACATAAATAAACTATTTCCAGACTTGTGTCAACTGCAACACGATATTCATACATCAAAATTCAGCTTATGGAGAAATCCCATCGATTTTCCACTTTCTCGTTTGCTGTCCTGGGGTGAGGGGGTCGTAAATTTATCATTACACCCCACTCTGATGGTTCTCTTCTTGTAAACGGAAAAAATTCCTGCAGAACTCTTTTTTTTTTCCTTTGGAGGGGTGGAGAGATTTTGTTTTATATATTTTTCTGTTCAAACTCACTTAACAAATTGAAGGAAAGCATTTAGGGTAGCTACCCATCAAAAATTTTCAAGATGAATATTTTGTTTGTCTTATCGAACTATGCATTTCTCCAAATTTGATTACCTTGATAGTTCTGATGCTTTTACTTTATTTATTTGCCAATATAAAAAATATAGGATTTCTTTTTTTATATTTTATAAAACTAACCAAAAAAAAAACGGAAAGAAAAACAATGATAGGAATCTCAATAAATATTTTGTGTGAAATTCATTTCGAGTTCTCAAAATTCGATACTAATGGAAATTTTCAACTTGCAACATTTCACACAACAATAATTTCATAACAATTAATTTCATATGGCTTTCCGAAATTCTTAGGTAAAGCTTTTAAGTAACAAAAAATAAATTTCGATGCCAATTATGGTACTTTAATTTAAAAAATCAATAGTTTTTCAAAAATCAGCAGCTTTTTTGATGTTTGAAAAGTTGAATCTTTTAATATTTGAAAATTAGCCAAATGTCACAATTATTAAGACTCGTTAAAATGCGCTCCCATAAAAATGAGTATGAAAATTACTTGATTTCAATCATTTCCAAATAAGTGAATAAAAATCGCCAAATTTGGAATTTTGAAAAAAAGGTTATTAGTTTTTTTTTAAATATTTAAACTGTTTGCCCATTTCAAAGTCTAGGTTGTTCTTTACGGAAAAACAGTAACAAAGTTAAAGTTTAAAATTATAGCTTTGCTTCAAATTTAAGGTATTTCAATTGTGATCTTTTTGTTTTTATTTTCTTCAGTGAAAGAGCTACGAAAACCACACAAAAAACTATTCAAAGTACAAAAAATGTCTGAAAATGTAAACAAAAGTTTTTTTTTTCATTTTTCATTAATAAAAGTGGAGGAAAAAAAAAGTTCATAAATATTTGCATCTGAAAGAATTTTGTTTCCTTGAGTTCAATATTAGATATGCCATTTTGAATTTAATTGTGGCAAGACAATCTTTCAGAAACACCCTCAACAAAATTTAATAAAATGGGCTAGTTAAGTAAATTTTGGACGCCATGTTGAATTCAATATTTTGATTTTATGTATTTCAACCTGATTTTTATTAACTTTTTTTTTAAAAAAAATCGTATTATATGTATTCTGAAAAATTGGACTGGTAGAAAGAAAATAAGATTAATCGTTTTTATGGAATATTACAGAATGGTGTTGAATAAAATAAAAAAAATAAAAAAGCAGCCAGTCGTTTCGGTACCATGAATAAGTGACCTTATCAGTAGCGATACTCAACGTTATATTGGAATCTTTATCTCGGGAATTTGATGTCTTAATATCATTCACATATAGAAGAAAGCAGGTTTATCTCAGAGCTGGAATTCCCGAATATAATAAAGGAAGTGATAAAGCATGAATAAAGAAAAGTTTTAAAACAGTCAGCCGTTTCGGTACCATAAATAAGTGACCTTATCAGTAGCGATACTCAACGTTATATTGGAATCTTTATCTCGGGAATTTGATGTCTTAATATCATTCACATATAGAAGAAAGCAGGTTTATCTCAGAGCTGGAATTCCCGAATGTAATAAAGGAAGTGATAAAGCATGAATAAAGAAAAGTTTTAAAACAGTCAGCCGTTTCGGTACTAATGAAAGTTTCCATTATCATCATCGGCAATACTCAACGACATATTTGATTCGTCGTCTTGAAATCTGGTAACCTGACATCATTGATATGCAGAAGAAAGTAAGTTATTTTTGACCTGGAGTATGATATATATATAGGAAATAATGAACAAAATATAAATGAAAAAAAAAATTAAAAAGGCAACCTTTTCGGGACTTTGAACAAGCAAAAACAACCAATGACAAGATTTAATGGCGCATTGAATTCAACATAACTAAATCTCAAGAAGTTGTAAATGTACAAAATATTATGAAACAATATTATTTTGTTTTGTGTAACGATGAAAACAGTATACAATAATAAACTAAAAGCTCTTACCGTTCATAAAAATGATGAGAAAAACTTCTAAAAGCATCGTGCATATTTATGCATAGTCGTGCAGTCAGACTTTGGCAGAAAAGTTGTTTCTTTCATTCACCTTTTTAATCATATCCTAAAACTGAAAAAAATAAATAAATGATTCTTAATTACATTCTAAAGCTAAAACAAATAATTTATTTCGTCACTATTATAACTGTAATTTATGCATTTTTCCATAATTGAAAAGATTTTCTTTTCATTATTGGTATATTTTTATTGTTCGTTTTTGAGCACAATATTAGTTATTTCGAAAGAAGTCAACTTTTTATTTAAAGACTAAAGGCAATTTTTCTTATTTACAAGACAATGATTTGAAAATATAAATATTTTAAGCAACTTCAAGAATTTTTGTTCTGGAAAATAGTTAGATACAATTTTATTATTTGTTACAGTAAATTTATAACAATTATAAGTTAACTGATATATCTGAAACAAAATTCAAGATCTAGATCTTCTAGAATAATAATTTTTAGATTGAAAAAGTGAAGCGGTCTACTCTGCTTAATTCTGTTAGATTTAAAAATATAAAAATAAACCTTAAGTCTATGTATTAAACAAAAGGTAAAGAGCAAAAAAGATGCTATATGTTTGACATAATTGATAAAAATTGCGATTTTTACTCCCTGGTGCAAATTTCAAAAAAGAACCTATTAACAAAAAAACAGTATAACATGGTTAGTATGATGGTTAATACGGAGTATGTCTCCCGGACGATGCAATACAGGCCGTACAACGCCTAGGCATGCTGAGTATCAAATTATCAATCTGATCTTGGGGAATATTACACCACTCAACAAGCAATGCTCTCCGAAAGTCCGATAGACAGGTGGGAGGGGGTTGATGGGCTGCAATTCGTCGGCCAAGCATATCCCACACAGGCTCTATTGGATTCAAATCCGGTGAGTATGCTGGCCAATCCATACGGGTGATATCCTCCGATTGAAGGCATTCGTCTACAATGTTTGCACGGTGATGACGGACGTTGTCGTCCATAAGCAGAAATTCAGCACCCATGGCACCCCGAAACAAACGTACATGTTGTTCCAGAATGACATCCCTATAGATGTGGCCTGTCATCGTTACACTCTGAACATGCAGGTCAGTTCTGGAACCAAGAATAATTCCTCTCCAAACGAGCCATCCTGCACCACCGTAACGGTGTCGTTCAATGGTGTCGTCTTGGTGGTAACGGGTACCTGGCGCTCTCCATATGAAAGTCCGGCGAGAATCAGACTGCAAACTAAACCTGGACTCGTCTGGAAAACATCACACAAGACCACTGTTGCGGTGTCCACAATGCATGCTCTCTACTCCAGGCTAATCGCAGGCGACAGTGAGTTGCTGTAAGTGGAACACATCTGACAGGCCTACGAGCATATAGACCAATGTGCCCTAAGCGCCTGTACACGGTCTGCCTTGAAACTGTCGTACCGGTAGCTGAAAAGAGCTGACGAGACAGGTCTGATGCTGTGCTCAGTCTGTTTCTTTTGGCAGTAACTGCCAAGTACCGGTCTTCATTCGGCGTTGTAACTCGGGGGCGACCTGTGCTGTAACGTCTACTCACATTACCATCATCTTGGAATCGTTGCCAAAGCCTGGAGATGACACTCTGGGCGACTCCAAGTTCCTCGGATACTTCAGATGGGTACGTCCACATTCCAGTCGTCCGATGATTCTGCCACGTAAAAAATCATCCAAATGCTTCCTTTGTGCCATAACTATGCGGTTATTGCACTGAAAGGCTTTTACAGCGCTTGTGAACAAATTTATTTTTTTGCCAACATTCCTTATATATCCCTCTCTTACACTCTCGTCATTGTGACGTACTACCAGCGTCATCTAGTGGTTTCCTGTAATTTGCATATTCTTCTTGAGGATGTGTGTGATAATTCTACAGGTGAAATTTTAATTTTAGAGTTTTATTTCCGTGTGATTCTGAATTATCCTTAATTTATGGATATGAGTGTATTATACAACGAATTAAAATTTCACTAAATTAGTAAAATACTATTTAAAGCTCACCTAAACATCTTTATGAGTAGACAGTAAGAGAAACTTATGAAGACTTATGCAACAATTGTGTTTATAACAAAATAAATTTTAATGTGATTGAATAAATATACTGATAAGTTTTCAAACCGAATATATTATTCAGTGTGTTGATATTTGAAGAAAATATTTATAACTAACTGCACCCTGCACGCATTGCAACAACTCCGGTCGGAATTACGTTTAAAAGAAACTTATATCGAAATGAAATTAATTCACCTCAATTACTTTCATATGTTAGGGGTAAAAATTGATAATTTCAGATTTCGATGTAAATATGCTTATTCAAATGCTTTAGGATATATAATATTTTTTGTCTTTCAATTCGGAGCGTAGACGAATAAATTAGACGTGAAGTAAATTCTTCTCCAACTGTAACAAGAGCAATCTGATCCAATGTTGCATTTTTCTTTGCGGTAGCTTACAGGTATTTTGCCAGCTATAAAAACAAATTTGTAATTATCAGGGTGCATTTTGTAGAGAGAAGTTCTGAACAGTCTAATTGTTGGCTTCTTTTGTAGTTAATTTAACATTAATAAATCCTTTATAAAAAAACAAAACTAAATATTTATTGATAGTATTCATAACTTGCTACATTCAGGTACATTTCGTATCGACGTTATACAATTTTTTATATTACAGAACAAATAAAACATAACCTCTGTTGCCATTCCTAATTTGCAATATATATGTGCTTACATTTAAGCATCCTGACATTTCAATTGATCTAAATTAAACTAAGCTTAAACAAAGGCACCTAAATGACCAGTCTTGTTCCCTATCACTCAATGTTTCAGACGAACGGGCTTGAGCAGTGTGTACTCGATTGGTTGCCAGTCTTTTTTCTTTAATGTTTCTGAAACACGCGTAGCTTTTTTTTTGCTGCTTGAGGTGTCTTATAAGCAGATCGAATAACATCGGATGAAGCCTTTAGCATCGAGATTTAAGTCGAGTTTTTTTAAATAAAATACAATACGTTAATATTTAAATTAAAACCAATAACATTGTTAACACATATCGTTCTGTTTTAATTTTAAATTAAAAACTTATAGCTTTTATTTGAGCACCCTTTGTGAATGAAATGTTAAAAATGAAAAAATTTCTTTCATTACAAAAACAAAAAATGGTTATGTGGTAATACTTGCACTTTTTTTTTACGTTGTATCTTTACTCACTTCTTTATTACCTGTTTTTAATAAACTTCTTAAACAAAAAAACTAAAAAAGAAATAATTCAGTTATTCAGATAGCTCTAGATAGGCTCCTTAAAAAGAATCAATGAACAATAAATTATAGAGCTTTTAATGAATTGAATAAATTTTGGAGTTACTGGACAAGAAGTTATAGTTTTTTTTCCTAATAAAATTCAATGCGATTGTTGACCCATAGATAAAATACTCTCTTCTGATTATATTTAAATACCTTAGTTTCGTATTTAGAAACTGCAACACTAATAAAATTATGGATCAAGCTAATAAATAATGGAAATATAAAAGTTATATTTGGCCCATCGCCAAACATCTATAAAATGAACTCAATCATTACAAAGAAAGCATTACACGCTTTAATGATTTCTTTAAAACGAAATCTGCTCACTTAAAAATGTTTGATAGAGACCTTTCTGGCCAATTAATTTCGTGAATTAATCCTCCCCGTAGTTTAAAAGTATTTTTATCACATTATCTTTCTTAACATCGATAGGTTTTGTGAGGTATATTGAAGGTGTATGAAACATGCAGTTTGTGATTGCAAGTTGTTTTACATCAGCTATTTTTTTTTTTTTTTTTTAGGTGATTTTCAACTTTTGTGGAGTGTTTAAGCTTCTCAATTGTGCGTAAACTGTATTAAATTCCATAATGCCACTTACACAGAAAAGCTGCGAAACGACGAATTTTATGCTTTAAATATTATATATAGTCCAATTTTTTTTAAAGTTTATTTGGCTTTTAACATGAGGGATTATTTACCCGATTTAAATAAAAGCGATATATATATATATATATATATATATATATATATATATATATAAATATATATATATATATATATATATATATATATATATATATATATATATATATATATATATATATAAATATATATATATATATATATATATATATATATATATATATATATATATATATATATATATATATATATATATATATATATATATATATATATATATATATATATATATATATATATATATATTTGAGGCTTGCGCAATAATTTTTGCAACCTAAAATTGTTAGATAAGGAAAGATCTCAAGTACCCTTAACAGAGTTTTTTCGAAGCTCTTTTGCCAAAAAGAATGAGAAAGCCACACCTTAAGTGCCTTATACTTGAGACAAAGCAACATTTTTTAACTATATATGCCATCTAGCCATCCATGCGCCAAAAAAAAGTTATCTGGACTTTAGAATGAACTAATAACTTAAGTAATTTAAAATAGGCCGAGATAGCCTGGCTGGTAGGACGTAGGGCTCATGTTCGTGAGTTCGAATACCGCCGGCCGAAGAATCCCCGTGTAATAAATGGTGACTGGTTACACGTTTAATCTGTCGGGTTCACAAAACCCTTTAAGTTAGCATAACAAATCAATACCTCTGGGGGTACTGAATTGGAGATGGATCATTCTCTGGTTCAGTTCAAAATTAAGATCTGTGGATGCATGAATGGATTATCCCTGTAAAACGGGCTGTAACGTGTTAGTGGGTAAAATCGTTTTCTTAGCCATAGATGGCGCTACTGACTGATAAACAAGAAACGCACCCTTTGGTTTAAAAATTCCCTTGGATTCCCATAGAGGCCTGCAGATATTGACAAGTGACATTTGCATAGTAGGAACAACAAATATCTAAAAAGATACTAATTCTTTTTAATAATCGCCAAAGTGGTGAGTTTTTTCCACCTAGATAAAAACTTATCAAAACCAACGATTAACTCTGAATTGCTTAAATATTTTTAAAAAAATCGATCACAAACGCTTTTTATTTTCAAGTGTGGCTATTTTAATCTCACATCAGTTACAAAAATAGTATATTATTCGCAAAAAAGCGTTATTTCATGTTATAACAGAGCCTTCGAAAATCAACTTTAAAAGGATACCATTGTTTTCTAACAAAATTGAAAATACATAATCTCTCTATATTAAAAAATCGTAAAGTCTACCGCCGACCCCATTGTTTTGGGTCCTCTATTTAACATTGCATTTTGCTTTGCTCCGCAAAAACTATAAGACTTAGTAACTTGAAATTACTAAGAAGTGTAGAAAAGTGTACAGGAATTACGATGGAATAAAAAAATAACATTCGATAATTTGTTCGAGGATTAATAACTGTTAAACTTGTTAAGAGAAAATACCATACAGGCCGCTAGAAGGCAACTACAGGGTTGAAATTTGGCATGTTGAAAGAGTTATGCACATATGTTTATGATAATTTGTTCGAGGATTAATAACTGTTAAACTTGTTAGAAGAAAATACCATACAGGCCACAGGAAGGCAACTACAGAGTTGAAATTTGGCATGCTGAAAGATTTATCCACATATGTTTATGATATTTTGTTCGAGGATTAATAACTGTTAAACTTGTTTAAAAAAATACCATACAGGCAGCTAGAAGGCAACTACAGGGTTGAAATTTGGCATGTTGAAAGATTTATTCACATATGTTTATGATAATTTGTTCGAGGATTAATAACTGTTAAACTTGTTAAAAGAAAATACCATACAGGCCACAGGAAGGCAACTACAGAGTTGAAATTTGACATGCTGAAAGATTTATCCACATATGTTTATGATATTTTGTTCGAGGATTAATAACTGTTAAACTTGTTTTAAAAAATACCATACAGGCAGCTAGAAGGCAACTACAGAGTTGAAATTTGCCATGTTGAAAGATTTATCCACATATGTTTATGATATTATGTTCGAGGATTAATAACTGTTAAACTTTCTAAAAGAAAATACCATGCAGGCCACGGGAAGGCAACTACAGAGTTGAAATTTGGCATGCTGAAAGATTTATCCACATATGTTTATGATATTTTGTTCGAGGATAAATAACTGTTAAACTTGTTTAAAAGAAATACAATACAGGCCACAGGAAGGCAACTACAGAGTTAAAATTTGGCGTGCTGAAAGATTTATCCACATATGTTTATGATAATTTGTTCGAGGATTAATAACTGTTAAACTTGTTAAAAAAATACCATACAGGCCGTAGGAAGGCAATTACAGAGTTGAAATAAGTCATGCTGAAAGGTTTTTCCACATATGTTTATGAACTTAACACAGAAAGAGAGATTACGTGTTGCTAGTTATAAATTTTTAACTTTTATTGAGAAATTTTTAAAAATAAAAAGAAAGTAAATTTAATTAAGTGCAATAAATATCCTTTCCTATTTGAGCTAATATAAGTTTCAGCAACGAGTAAAATTGTTTTTCCTTTATTTTTTTCTTATTGAGTCACTCATTCTGTGTTCTTAAGGTTAAACTTTTTTATTCAAGTTCAGATTATTATTTTCTAAGTCCAGATAATGGGGTACTTGCACTTCAAGAAGAAAAAGAAGATCACAAATACTCACACATGTGACCTATGACGTCAGCTCCAGCTGATCGTTTATAAGCAAAATGGCATGTTAAAATTAAGTTGAGTATCTCCTCATTAGTTAGAAAGTTAATTAACGTGAACTTAACTAAATACATCGAATTTGTTGAAATATAATTCTACCTCGCCTACATCTTTTGCTTAACTAAATTTATTAGTTGCTTATGCCGACCGGCTTGTGTAGGGGGCAGGGAACTGTCCTTGCATCAGAAAGGTTCCGGGTTCGAATCCCGGGCAAGGCATGGATGTTTCTTTCTCTCTCTGTGTGTTCTATGTCCTTTCTCCTTTTTTGTGTGTGAATGTGACACGCCCTATAAACGGGTTTGTGGTTGTGTGAATGGTTTGGCAGAAGTCGAATTCTTGGCCATATATGGCGTCACTGAAAAACAAGAACAATCGCACCCCCACTGCCTAAACAGGCATACGACAAAAAAAATTAGTTGCTTATGTATTTTATTGTAACCGTTACATATTTTTGTTTTGTTTACCTGGAAACTTCGATGCATAATTAGTTTGTGTATGTTCTACGTGGCTTCATACCTGTCTTTGTGTTAAGTGATAAATACATAGTGCAAGAATTGAAATCCTTGTGGAAGAATCTTTGTGTAAGAATGTAGAATGCGTTACTTAAAATAATACTTGACAAGCTTGGCTTACTCGAAATAGAATGGAAAGAACAATTTCTAACGTAAACAAATGTCGCGTTTCAACAACCAATCAGGATCGAGATACACTACGTCACTTGCAGGTATCCCATTATCCATTTCGTTATAACTAACATGTTAGCAAAATTTTCTTACATAAAGCTAAAATAATTGTATATTTTAAAAACTTAATTGGGAAAATATTTACTTTTAAGAAGAAATAAGCCATGATGAATGAGAATCAATTACGGGGGCTAGCAGGGAGCGAAGCTTCCTAGTCGTTAAAAAATTTGTTTTTACATTATACATATGATCCGTCTGTTAACCTCCAGTACTTGTCTAATACCTCCTGAATGTCTTATGTGAATTACATATCCATTTAATATAGTTAAAAGTAACCTCTACCTGCCACAATGCACTTGTGTATTTGGATGTAAAAGTATTAAGTTTTTTTAAGTTCTTTTTTCAATTCTGTCATTCTTAATGACTCCAAAATCCTCCAAACACTGTCTGTCCTTTTACCAATTTTTTGGGTGTTATGGACTTTTTGTTCTCGAAACTTAAAATTACAAGAATTTAAAGATGTCGAAGACATTAAGAACATCAGAACATGTGGGTACTTGACAATTTGCCTTTAAGAGTCAATTTCGACATTCATTCCATAGCAGACGTGAGATTTTTTTTGGAACTAAGACTTCTGTTAAAAACTAATTAAATACAAAGATATGAAGACAAAAAAGTTGGAGCGAAAATTTTTATATTGACATGAATTATAAGAAAAACAGGCAGGTAAGTTTGAGAAATTCTACTTAGTTAGGAAGAATTACTGCATAGCTGTAAAATTTTCCTTATATTTGTGCGGGATTATTACGGATGTAATTTTTCTTTTTATCGTGGATTTTTTTTTGGGAATTAATACTTATCAATTTTGAATTTTCCCCATGTTAAACAACATTATTTGATATAAATTATTTTTGCTGGATTTAATTTTTCTCTGTGTCAGGTGTATCATGTCAATATCTCATTTTTTAAAACTACATCCATGAACTAAAATAGTCTAGACAGACTTTTTTTTATTATTTAAACCTATGTTATAAAGTTTTTGCTCTGTTCTCCTTATAACTCAACAATATGACGACAAGTAAAAGGTTCTAGAAAAGAACTTTTCTCCTCACCCCCCTTTTTTTTAGCAAACGTTCTCGAATTCATAAAAAGGTTAATGTGGTAAAGTCTTTTTTACCTTTTTTTTTTATTAGAACTTCACAAAAATGGTTTATCGATTTACATTTCTTAATCCGTACGACGTGGTGGAGGAACTGGGAAAATAAGGTCTGCGTTCAGCGAAATCTGACTCCGAACAATCCTGGAAAAAATCATTAAATGTGCCACTCCTTATTGTCTAGATGTCCAATATCCTTACCACAGTCGATTGCTTGCCTAGAAGGGTATTCATTTGGGGGACAATCTGATATCAGTTTTATCCCTCCTGTTTTAGATCAGTAAAAGAAGAAAATTCGGAATGTCTTAAGAAATTAAAATGGTGTTTAAAAAAGTTTTAGTTCTTATTTATAGTTAATTTAAGTTAAGAAATAAGCTCCAATTTAATTGTGCTTAGGTTCCCTTACACAAATTTAAGGTATTTTTGAGGTTCGTATGAGGCTGTTTTGAGGTGTCAAAGATGATTTGAGGTTTATTCGAAGTTTATTTCAAACGCAATCTTAAAAGATCAACCTCCCAAGATGTGTAATCAAGACGTATGAAGTTATTTTATTCACACTTGAGTTTGTTTTGAGGTTTATGGAAATCTACTTTAGAGCAACCAGCACGGGAATTTTTTTTTTTTCTCTAAAAAAAGGTGTAGGGACTATTTTTTCTACACTTCAAGTTAATGAGTTGTTTTTTTGTGCAAAAAGTTACCTTATTTTCTACCTCAGGTGTATTTTTCTTCTAATAACCTCAAAACAGCTTGTTTTTTGTAAGGTTTTAATTGATCTTAAGAAGAGTTTGAACCAGTGTTCTCACTGGCTTCTGAAAAACCTTAGAAATTTAGCTATTCCATAAACAAGAGAAAAAATAATTAGTCAAATGAAGAAAAAAAAAATGAACTAAAATTCGCTCACCGTCTCCCTTATCTGATATGAATTAATTCTACTAACTGCTATAGAAACTACCGAAATTATAAATTTCGGAATTTCTAGGAAATTCATCTCTTGTTGTTGTCATAGGCCATAAAGGAAAGAAGTGAGATTGTTCTAGTTTTCCAGTGGAGCCATCTATGGCAAAGAACTCGACTTCTGCCACACTCATATGTCACACCAGTTTATTGGAAGGACTCTATCATACATCCATTCCTTCAACCACAGATCGTAATTTTAACCTGAACCAGAGAATGATCCATCTCCGATTCAGTACCTCCAGAGATATAATTTGTTACGGGAACATGGAGGTCCCATGACTTAACGTGCACCAATTACCATTAACTACACGGGGAATCTTCAGTCAACTGGATTCGAACTCCCGCGCACACGAACGTCAGTTTAGCGCCCTGTCAATCAAGCTATCCTGGCCTCAATTCATCTCTTATGAAACAGATGTATTTAAATTTTATTTGCTGGTAATAAAAATAAATTTTTTGCAACTTTTGAATTTGATGAATAGGGTTGTTTATTTTGTAGCTAAATGAAACATCTTATTCCGATTTAGAGCACTTGGTAGTAGGATCCTCAATATTTTTGTTACAAGCTAAAGCCGATGAAGTGGAGTATAATCTCAATATTTTCAAGTTAAGTTCACAATTAAGTTTCATCTCTTATATGCATGCGTAAGTGAAGTAACGACGGAAGATATTTATTTTAGTTACGGTTTGATACAAATTTCACAATCATTTGGATTTCTATGCTAAATTTTTTTAAATTACCAAATGTTACGTGTTGAAACTAAGTAAAATGTCATAGACAGCAGTTTCATAAGGCTCGTATCCAAGGTATCATAAAAGGAATTTTTTTAGTCTACTTAAGTAAAATATTTCAATATTTCCAGACTTTTACATCTTAAGTATTGTAATGAAGTTGTCATATTCACTGCGTAAGGTTAAAGAGTTGTAATAGACGTCAAATCAATGACATTTTAAATTTGTAAAAATTATCAATTGTTATACGCAAAATAAAGTTACGGATTTGTCTATGCTAGCTTTTTTGTTGTATTTTAGGTTATCTGATTTTATTGGAGTTTAATCCGTTTTATGATTTTTAAGAGAATACTGTACTTCAAATTCACTGAAAACAATTTTTAAAATCAAAAAGAATAAAATGTATTATAAACCTAAATGAGTTTCGGTGTCTCAAAGGCAATTGTAAGGATAAGGCAATTGTACTTTTTGTGCATAGTAAAGAATGGATGCTAAAATTTCACGTAGCTTTCTTCGTTTTTAACGAAACGTTTTCCTGATATGTACTCCGAGCACAAATTTCGTCAAAAGTGACGAAATAACACATTTATTTTAGTAACCATAGTTGAACAGCCGGTCCAATTTTGAGTTTATAACTACCAATGATCAACTCCGTAGCCTTGTAATTTTGAACTTAATCCAGAAGACAAGGATCAAGTATTCTTATAAGAATCAAGTATTTGTATTCAAGTAAGGATCAAGTATTCGTATTAAGTATAACTCTTGGATCAAGTATTGGGGGAAATTTGTTTTCATGGAGGATTTTTTGATGGAACGAACCCGCATTTGCGTTATATGTAGAGGAAAACCGAGAAAATCTTCCACGGTAAGCCTGATGGCAAGGGGACTCTAACCCATAGCCCGTCTCCCCCTGAGGATATTTTACGTCAGCACCGTAATTCACGCAAGCCGGATGCAAAATTCGTATCGATCTGCCATCGTTGGGATTCGAATGCGGTTCACCTCATTGAGAGGTGAGTGCTCATCCCCTGAGCCGCCACGACTCACGAAATAACTATTGTTACTTTTTAAGAAAACGAATTTCGTCAAAATTAAAGAAATACTTTGCCATTCTATTTTTAAAAAAAAAGCCCTGTATAGCCTTGTTTAGTTACTTTATTTTCGATCGTGTTGTCTTCGTTCTAGTTAACAATCTTCCACAATGCACTGCGAATTTGAGAATTCGCGTTTCGTCATAAAGTACGTCATTTCATGACGAAATGATTCTCAAAATGAACTATTTACAGCTCAAGTGCTGAATCGTTAGAAGTGAAAGTTTTATTTCTGCGAGAACTAAAATTGCAGTCGGTGCCATCAGGATTCGATACTGTTTTCGTTTCAGATAGCTTAACTTAAAAAAAATATTTAAAGTATTAAGAATACTAACAGATATTTAATCTTTAAAAATACTTTAAATTGTTTTTAAGTTAATATGAACTCAATTTTTATTCTTTTTCAAAAAAAAAAATTTAACAATTGAGTATTATTTTATTTTACAAAAACGCCGAAACAATTCAAGTGGAATTATTCTAAACTTATTACCTGATCGAAGAAAACAAAGTCGCATTTCTTAAAATAGAAATACAGTTGTTTTTCTCTGATTTTTGAAACAAGTTCGGACATGAACCATGAGTATCGTCCGAATAAACAGCAATATAAATTCTTAAAAGCATCCCCATCAATTGAATCAGAAACTCTTCATTGCTAAACAGCATTCTTTCCACCCAAAAACGAGACAAAAGTCGAGAAAGGATTCGGAGATGTGGCGCCAGACTTCCAACACCAATTTTATTGGCGAAAATTCTAAGTAAGCCATTATCGTCTTTATACCAAGTTAGCGGTTTATTTGCTCTTTATTTGTCGCACGATTCTTTCTTCTAATTGTCCGAGGGAGAGGACTAAAATTAGAATCTTTTGAATGAAATTGAATAGAAGACACAGTAAGCGTTTATAGGCCATTCATCTCGAGTATGAATGAAGCGATCTTTTATTCACTTGCCCAAATAATAAGAAACAAGCTCTAATGGGCATTTCAAAAATCATTGTAAGTTCAAAGTATGAAAAGACGTATAAATAATTTGATACATCAATAATTTGGTCT
This sequence comes from Parasteatoda lunata, assembly GCA_949128135.1. Classification (NCBI taxonomy): domain Eukaryota; kingdom Metazoa; phylum Arthropoda; class Arachnida; order Araneae; family Theridiidae; genus Parasteatoda; species Parasteatoda lunata. Next base: position 122,708,823 of record OX421971.1, read on the forward strand.
TTCCTTCTAACTATAATAAAAGAAATTTTATATTATGCTCTAACATAAATATTTGAAAAAGAATGCGCCAGCAAATATTAAAATCAATCTTCATAAATAAAACAGAAAGTTTGTTCGTACTTTTCTCAACAAATCCAAAAAGCTCACACCAAATTTGAAACATATACATTAAAAGGTGCATTGTTAGGCGCTCAATACTGTTTACTTTAAAAATCCCTCTCATCTTCAGTTCTCGCTCTATAGCCCGAAGACCAAAATTTTCATAAACATAAGTAAATATTATATAATGCATTTGATACATCGATACGATTTTCTTTAATTGCTTCTAACATTTCTTTAACTAGATCCACTTCGTAATTTTTAGAGTTTTTAATTAAATTTATCAACTCACATACTGTAACATTGTTAATAATAGTTTCGCCTAATTCCTTACATAATTCTACCGAATCACTCTTCTTTGCTCGTCCCAAGAAAGCCATGAGGAATAATACTTGAAACACAGTTCCTTTAAAGCAAATGGTAAGAACAGTTCGTAGTTTTATTAAAAAAACATTTATTTCACACCACAACAAATACAGTAACGACATTAAACTACCCGTAACGGGTTAATAATAATCTTTCAATAAAATATAGAAAATCCCGTAACGGGTTAGAATAAACTTACAAAATCCAAAAAAACCAACAACTCTGTTGTTCTAAAAATTGACTTCTAATTTTATCGCCTGCTTATATTTTATTGTTTATCTCTTTATATGTTTAGTTTATTTTATTCATGCGTTTGCTAACCCGTTATTTTTTTTAATAATTTTACTTCTATTCAGGCTTTTGCAAACCAATTATCTTTTTTATATTTTTAGACTTTATATCCTTCATGGACTGTAGAGCCGAGGAGTAAGTAAGTAAATACAATTTTAAAAAAATCAATTATTGTAAAATATAGTAAGTTATCATTAAAAATATTTTTTGCAAGAGATTATTTTTGGATAAACGAATTTTATAATCGTGAGCAAAGAATTTTCGTATCACTTAAAAAGTTCTCAAAATATAGCAAAATACTCAAAAAGTAAAAATAATCGTAAGAGGTTCGAATTTATAAACCATTTTCTGAACTAATTATTGGGACCCTGTTTCCCTGTTTGCAGCTATCCCCCCCCCCCCCCGATATTTTGTGGGTCAGGAATCCGAGTCAGTTGAAAAAAGGTAAGTACTATGTTTATTCATAAAAAGTACGTTTGTGTGTCTAATTTCGCAACTTAGTTTTCCGCCTTAATTAGTTAACATATTTAAGAACTGAAACTTCAACAAAAGACAATGTGGTTCTGTTTTTTTTTTCTTTTTTCCGTACTCAACTTTTTTCAATCAATAACGGCCGCAGGAAAAATGATGTGTCTTTAACTAACCATAATGCCGAGTAATAAATCAAATTTACGATAGTCAAAACTTTCACTTATAACAGATACAAAATAAGCGCTGTAAGATGACGGCACTGACACTAAAGTTGAAGTCAATTAAAATAACAGCTCAGTTTTTTATCTCTCCATTCCTGTAAAATTCTGACAAGGTTAGATAATTCCAAACATTAAATCCTCTATCATCGATTCAGTAAAAATAGGGTCATAATGCAACAGGGTTGCAGCAGGGATTCCCACAAAACTATCATCCGTCTTTTATGATTAATGGTGTTCCCTGAAATCGGAAATTTCTGTTGCTTCCATCAGACAACAGATGAAGTCACCGCCTCAGCTGCCTCTGGCGATGGAAAATTTCATTTTTATGCGCCAAAGGATTTTTCAGTACTACCGCAATATCGGAGGATTGTAACCACTCTTATCTGCAACACTATTCCAAGCACTGGGAAAGCAATTATTTTATACACCTCTTCACGCTTTACTAGATATCAGTGTCCATTTTATTTAACAGTAATTTTTTGAAATTAAAAAATATAACGAATTGGTTGTTTTTTGTGTCGGCTTATAGAATTTTAAGCTTACCGTTGTTTCTAGAAAATATTTAGTTCATGCTTTATGCTAAGTTTTCAAGCATTTTGGAGAAAAATATTTATTATGATTGTCATATAAACTGCTCAAAAAATACAGAATTTGTTTTTTACAAATACAAAGAAATTGAATATAAATTCAAAATAGCTTAAGTATACAGTTACAATTATATAAATTAAAATTTATGTTCTTTTGTTAAAGCGTTCAGGTGAGCGGGTGGGTGACCAATTTGATCAGCCTGATAAGAGGTCTAAGGTGTGCGATATTGATCCTCATTAAACTGTTCTACCGTAAAATGGTCGACTTCACATGCAGGTAGTCCGGCTACCAACGTAGGGCAGCCTTCCCCTATCCTTAAAAGGATTGAAATTGTGATGGCATATCTTTGGATCATCTTCAGGAATGTTTTTCAGACCGTTGCCAGTGTAGCCCATTGTGCAGCACTAGTGCGACGTAAATAAGGTACTAGTACTTCTATTGTCTGCACAGTGAGCAAAATAAAAAAACGAACCATTCTTAATAACTTTTGAACTAATGATCGGATCTTTATGCTCTAGGGCATATTCTTATTGATTCGAGAGAGTGACCTCAAATTTTCCAATTATTTAATGCAGACGATATTTTAAGTTACGAAATCAGACACAAAACGTACTTTCTCTGAATAAATATATCTTTATTTCGACGGATTCGGATTTCTGTTCGAAACATTATAGGGGTAGTCGCAATCTAGGAAATATGGTCCCAACAGTTTGGAAAAAAAATTCACAGAATTATAAAATTAATTAATACAAAGATAATTACACGCAAAAAATAATTTTTAATAAATATTTATCATTTATTATTCTCTCATTTAAATATTAATCGAAACAATTTTTAAAAGTTCTCAATTCGCTTAAAAATTTCTCGAGATATGGCGAAATACACAAAAAGTGAAATTAACATTAAGGGGTCTTAACTTCAGACCGCTCTTCTGGTCAAACATATTTCCTAGAGAGCCCCTATTTTTTGAATCCCTCGAAAAAAAGTTATTTTTCTTCAGTAAAAAAGCGTTATATATATTCGAGAAATATGACAATTCACTGTCCCTTGCTCCAAGATCTAATACTATAATACTAAAAGAACTTTTAAAAAAAAAAAATTAATAAATAGCATTGCTGTTAGCATTTTAAAATGACTTTGTACTAGCATTGACTGTTTTGTATACTTAAAAAATTTAATTGAATATCAGAATGTCATTTTCCTGGCATGTCCCAAACAATGTTTCCAATAATAACTACTTTCAAAACTTCCCATAAATTTTTCAATATCTAATTTTTTTTATCTCAACCGGTGTAAGCATTTCTAGAATATGCGCAGAGGGTATTATTTACACAAACTTCGTTTAAAATAATTTTTTCCGTCAATAATTTTTTTGTCACAAGAAAATCTGTCATTTTCCTGGCTACTTTTATTTAGTGTTTATAACCAAAATAGATAAAGCCAGCAATCAATATCTTATGTTAATAGATTGATTAGATACCCTACCATATGAACATGTCTTGTTGCATGAATAAAGAACCCATTTTCTGGTTAAAAATCTATTTCAAAACATTTTTCAAGGTGAGTAGGTTTTTGTGTTGTCATTTTCCTGGCTTCTTGAAATCATTAATAACATAAACTACATAGATTTATCTGAGATATTTTAAGAAATCCTGTTGTTTTCTGCAGTATATAAACGTCTTAGGCCAAAATATAAAATTAAAGTAAAGTTATGTGCTATAAAATGGCGAATTTGTCATTATCCTGGCTTATGAGTGCCAGGACATTGAAGTGTTACCAGAAATTTTTTTTTACTGCTAATACTGTAAGGAGGGAAAGCAACTATTAACCTAATACCAAGTTTATGTATGATTGTAATATGTCATTTTCCTGGCTCAAGATTTGGTGAATTTCTATTTTATTCTATATTTCTTATTCTATTTCTATATTTTTAAAAAATAAACTTTTGAAGCAAAATATTAAAGAAAATGTTGCATTAGCTTTAGACTTAAACAAAAATTGTCTTCCAATATTCGTCGTGTGAAAACAAAATCAAACAACGTGGATAATTTTTTTTAAGTGGATCAACTAAACTCGGTTTCTCCTATAATATAAATTTCATTCCCAACAAAAAAGTTTCGTTGAAACTATCGAGCTAACCAAAGTTATTTAACAAGTCATACGTTGATATAAGGATTTGTGGTTAACTTTCACACCATCAATTGCATGTTTTAGGGAATCACATGTGTGAATAGATAGAATAGGTCAATTTCAGAAAAAACAAGAATTTACAACACTTAATATTCATAATAAAAATTAAATATTTTAAAAAATAATATAAATGTTATTGATATTATAAATCCAACCATTCTAATAATTTTACAAGGACATATATTACAACTGATATTTAAAAATCAAGAGATTGTGAATTATAAAAACATTAAATATTCTAATTTCTTAACTGTTTAAAAAATTAATGAATATATTAAAAAGGGAAGCCTAAAATATTAAAGAAATGTGTAAATAAATGAATTATTTTACAAACTCAAACAATAGAAAATAAAAAAATAAAAACCAATAAACTACAACAGTGCTTGCTAAAATTGTTGATAAGTATGCATTATTGTAAAAATAAAGGAGGAACTAAAAAAATGCGATCACAATGAAATAACAATGGAAAATAAACATTAAAAAAAAGTATTTAAAAAAAGTATTTAAAAACGAAACAACCTTTTAACAGTGAAATAACTTCAATTTAATATAAATCGAATGTGGATAAAAACCGAATCTTCGACTTAATAAAATCTAGGTCATCATTCAAGAAAACAAAATAAGGACTTCACCCCTTTTATAAGTCATAAATTCTTCCTTGCGTCATCTAACATAAAAAACTATTAATTCAGAATAAAACGAAATTGGCTAAGTTGAATAATAATTTTTAGCCATCGAAATCACCACCACCAAAGCTCACCGCTATTTTTAAAGCTTTAGCATCACTCTTTTCACCAAAATTAAAACTTTATGCAATAAACTAAACTATGACTAAAAGCATTTAATAGCTGGTAGAAAACATAGAACAGAAGCGTTTAACATATAAAACACCCTCAACAAGAATTTTTATGTAATGAATTTTATTTTCAAATGGCTATGTTACATTATGAGATAGAATTAACAGCTGCATTTAGCCAATCGTCCCCAAACCGAAAAAAAAAATTTTGACGCAAGAATTGGCCTTTGTTTTGTTTAAAAATCGTTTGCTTTTGCATATAAAATATCAATTAGATGTTTCCTTAGTTACTAATTTTACTTTATCTTATTAACTATCTCTATTCTCATTTCTATAAATAGTAAAATTAAATTTGTAATTTTACACAAATTATTATATGCATTTGAAATCAGATACTATGTATTAGAATTTAACAAATCTAATAGTATCTGAATACAATATATACTTAAGCGCAAAATGCATAATATTCTATTGACAATTTATCGACATTTTCCTTGAAAAAAATCAGTGTAGTGACAACATAATCAATATTATTTAAAATGTATGCAAAATAGAATAACAGTTAAAATTAAAAGACTATAAAACAATTATAAAAGTGCTTAGTTTATGGATTGGGATATCTGCAAGTGACGTAATGTGGTTATCTCGATCCTGATTGGTTGTTTTCGTTAGCAACTGTTCTTTCCATTCTATTTCGAGTAAGCCAAGCTCGCCAAGTTTCAATTTTCTTAAGTGGCACATTCTAAATTCCTTCACAAAGAGTTTTTCTCAAAGATTTCAGTTCTTTCACTATATATATTTACACAGGAATTTAACCCAAAGGCAGGCACGAAGCCATGTGGAACATGAACAATCTAATTGCGTATCGAAGTTTCCAGGTACGTAAATCAAAAATATAACATGGTTACAATAACATACATAAACAAATAATAAATCTAAGTTAAGTAAAAGAAGTAGACGAGAAAGAATTCTATTTCAACTCATTCGATGTGCGATACGGCTCTGTAGTTAATCTCCTTATCGTTAATTAACCTTCTAACTTATGTAGAGAAACTTAGCACAACTTTAATACGCCATTTTTCTGATAATGATTAGCTGGCGCTGAAGTCATAGGTCATATGTGTGGGGTATGGGAAGTCTTCTTCTTCTTCTTGAAGTGCAAGTACCCAATTGGACTCATAAAAATTGTGTTATTTTTCTCCCTCAACAATAATTTTTTTTTTTTTTTTTTTTTTTTTTTTTGAATGAAATAAATCATATCAAAACCGTTAGTGGGTATAAAAGTTATGCAAAATTTAAAATTTTTAACATGAATCTTAAAGAAATTGTAAGCATATACATCTATGTTAAAAACAGATGTAAAACTATTTTAAATTATTCTAAAAAGTAACATCTGTTTTAAAAACATTCACATTTTTTCCTCAAATAAATAATATAAAATAATTTTTTTTAAATATTGTTCGAGGTTTGAACAAGGGGTGTTTAACATTTAAAAAAAAAATTCTGAGAATGTGAACTTTAGGGAATGGAACAAAATTTTATGGAAGAATTTTTTTTTAAACCAACACGTTTACGGAAACATATTTTTTTTTAAAATCATGTATGAGCGCTTTCAGAAATATTTAAACAGGTCACACTTTTAAATGTAATCATTTAGTCGCTAAAAAAATGCTAGCAAGACTTGAAAATAATTTAAATCACTGGTATAGAGTGGAATCATAATTTTAGTTAGATAAGAATACAACTTTAATGAAACAAATTCGATAAGAAGTAAATATAAGAACAAAAGGAGATAAGCTGTCAAAAATACTCTCTATCTTATAACTTTAGTAAGACAAGTCATGAAGTGATTTCCATGTGACTTTCAAGACATCAAAGTTGGAACAAATTTTCCATGTGACTTTAGTTCCACTAAAGTATATTTGTGACTACCAAGTGGCAAAAGTCACAATAAATAGTCATGGAGACTTTTTACGTGATATCACAAGACAGAGTAACATCAAGGGTAACATTATGACCTCCTTGAGACATTTCACAACAATCACGCCTGTGACTGCTTTGACCCTTTTTTTTATTATATTTGACGTCACTGTGACACTGTCTGGGAAATTGTTTCAAATACAGTAAGACCTCGATTATCCGAGCTAATTGGGACCGCTAGTACCTCGGATATCGGAAATCTCGGTTAATAGAAACCATGTATAAAAACCTTCCGTGCTTGCGAATTTAACTACTTTTAAAGTAAAAAACAATAGAACGTTTTTTAAATGGTAAAAATAAGCATATATGAACTTATGTTACACAGCTAAAAAGATTTAAAAAGGAAATAAACTCTATCAAAACAACTCTAATCATCTGTTAACAAAGCATTCATGGATGTTGTCTTCTCAGGGTGTAATATTTCTTGGAAGTTGAGTGCTTTTGTGGGGAAGAAGTGCCTGTAACACGGACAATGAACTAAAATGAGTATAATTTTTTCCAAGCTCATTTTGGAAAAGAGAAAAAAAAAAGAAGTTTGGACTTCGTTATTGCCTCGGTTAACAGAAACCTCGGTTAATCGAAGCTCGGTTAATCGAAGTTCTACTGTAATAATAAAGTTTCACGCTTTTCTCTTTTTCTTTCGGGAATCGGGTTTCGATGTTTTTAGTCCTGCTTTTCTCACTGACTATTCATTAGATTTCTATAGGGTTTTTGTTTGACTTAACTATTATTCTGTATAACATTTTTTACTTCATTCTTGACAGGAATTTTAAAAATGTACAATAAGCGTCGTCATAACGGCGCACCCTGCACATAGTGAAAAATTCTGGTAAAATTACAATGCTGTATTGTAACAACATTTCGAGTAAAAATAAAAAAACATAATCATGGTTAGTAAGTTTAAAATATACAATATTTAAACCATTCATTTTGTAATTTTTCCGTTCATATGTTAACAGTTTATCGAAAATTTCGGTCTTCAAAATTATTGTTCTTATTATCACAAATTTAGTAAAAAATACAAAACTAAAAAGTAAACTTAACCGAATAAATGACTTTTAAGCCATGCTCTAAGGCAGTGGTGCGCAAACTAGGGGTCGCCAAATTTTTATGAAATACATTATCCCTGCATGCTGCATACCATACAGTGTACATATAAAGAGTTAAGCGCCGTCACTCACTGTTTAATTGCAATCTCATGCTGTCCACTCTTTCTTTGACCGCAATGTATGTAAAGTGTGAAGACGCAAGTTTTTCACTCCGGCGCCCTCTTCGCGGTAATTCGCCAGTTTTACTGAAAAGCGCCTATTTGACTAGACGTTAACCGCAGGGAAAGGGCAAAAATTCGCTTCCGTGATCAGCCAATCAGATGGCGAGGTACGCGGTGTATCTGATAGTCAGAGTGAAGACGTGAAATGTTCGCATGAAGTTGTAGCATGTAGCAGTTGGCCTGCAATTGTTTTAGTTTATCCTCGAGTTTTATCATGTGACGTTGTGTAATTTGAAGTATGTAATTTTAACCCCTATCTTCATAATGGATAAATGAGTAATACGTACACCAGGTACATCTTCAGCTAACAAACGAACAAATACTGATGAGGAGTCGAAAAATACTGAACTAAATGCCCGATCTAAAAAAGTAAGAAAATACAATGAAGAATTTATTAAGTATGGTTTTACATTTTGTGTTGTTGATAATGAAGAACGCCCGATATGTGTCATTTGCAACGAAAAATTAGCAAATGAGAGCATGAAACCAGCTAAATTAAAAAGGCACCTGGAAACTAAACGTAAAGAACTTCAAAATAAACATGCCGATTTTTTTCAAAGACAACCTGAAAATTCAAAGTGCACATTTAAAGAAATTTACAACAATACCTCAGAAAGCATTACGAGCTTCATTAGAAGTTTCTTATCTAATAGGAAAAACAATGAAATCCCATACAATTGGAGAATCCTTAATCCTTCCTACAGCAACTAAGATGACATCAATTATGCATGGCGATAAATATGGAAATGAACTAAAAACAATACCATTATCAAGAGATACCGTGTCTCGGCGGATTTCCGAAATATCTAGTCAGAAGTCATAAAACGCATGCAAAATTCATCTGTATTTGCTTTACAACTGGACGAGACTACCGATATTACTAAAATGTCACAACTAATTATTTACGTTAGGTTTATTTTTAATGAAGATATAACAGAAACGTTTTTATGTTGCAAAAGTTTGGAAGGAAAAACAACTGGAGAAAAAATATTCGAAGTAATAAATGAATATTTTGAAACAAAGTCCCTTACCTGGGCAAACTGTGTTGCGGTTTGTACTGATGGTGCTGCAGCATTAACAGGTTCGAATAAAGGGCTCAGAGGCTTAATTCTGAAAGTGGCGCCTCATAAGGCATTTAATCACTGTATGATTCATCGGCAAGCTCATGTTGCAAAAGATATGGATGAAGAGTTGCACAACGTATTACAAGACGCTGTTAGTTCAATTAACTACATTAAATGCAACAGCCACAACAGCCGTCTCTTTTCAATACTTTGCAATGAGATGGGCTCGACGTATGAGAGATTACTGTTACACACCGAAGTCAGATGGCTTTCACGTGGGAAAATACTACGACGGATATTTGATTTGAGAAATGAAGCGTACATGTTTTTAATCGAAAAGAAACATAGATTGGCAAGTTATTACATCAATGAAGTTTGGCTAGGGAAGCTGAGCTATTTAGTTGATATTTTCGAAAAACTTAACGACTTAAATTTGAGCTTGCAAGGTGAGAATTCAATTATCATAACTGCAGTCAGTAAAATTCAAGCTTTTAAGAATAAGCTTAGTCTCTGGCAAACTGAACTGAATAAAAACAACACCGACATGTTCCCTTGCTTTAACGATTTTATCAAGGAAAATAATATAGATATATTTACATTTAAAAACATCATTTCCAATCACATTAAAAAGTTAAAGAAAAAATTTTCGAGAAGATTCGAGGATTTTCCTGAAAACGATCTTGGTTGGATTCGTGATCCATTTTCCTTTGAAATATGCAGTTCAACTCTTCAAATTAGTGAGAAAGAGCAATTGATAGATCTAATTAGTGATTATACTCTTCGAAATCAATTTAAGACTCAGCCTTGCCAAAAATTTTGGCTATCCGTGGAAAAACAATATCCCGTTTTATGCAAGAATACCATCGGAGTGTTAATACAATTTGCATCAACGTATTTATGTGAAACTGGATTTAGCAAACTAGTCTCAATAAAAACTAAATATCGCTTGCGTTTAAACCCTGAAGATGATATGCGAATTGCAACTAGCAACATACATCCAAACATCGATGAGATAATTAGAAACTTGCAGCCACATACATCTCATTAAAGGGCAATTTACTGATTTTTGTGTTATACAAAAAGTATTTTCTTAAAATTATAAATAAAATTAATATGAGTCAAATATGATGATGTTTTTATTCGATGAAACGAAGGAAATGCGCGAAATATACATCGTATTTGTGAGCATTTATCTCTAGGGATCGCCAAAAATTTTCTCTCTACAAAAGGGGTCGCAGTCGAAAAAAGTTTGCGTACCACTGCTCTAAGGCATCATGATAAATTTACAAAATTGTATCCCATATTTCAAAACCATATTTTATTGTTTATTTTACCAAAATCATAACCAAAACACTGCGGTAAAATGACAGAGTTTTGTGGTGTTCCCATACAGTCAAAAACAGGGTAAGCTTTACCATGTTCTGGTAGTTTAGACCATACTTTTTGGTAGTGTGTATTATTTTATTGCTTTTTCTTCTCGGGATAATAAATAAAAAAGCTCTAGTTAACAATTTTACCAAAAGACATTGCCAAAAAAAGAATGAAGAAGAGCATTATAAATCGATCCAGGATTAAATTATTGAGTTAATTTACAAAATATACGAAAAGATGTTCACATAAAACTGCCAAAATCCTTGCGTCGCAATAGATTTACACAGTTCTCGCTGACAGCTCTTGTTGATTTGAGGTCAAACCTATGGCATTTCATTTCAAAAATTCAATTCAACTGAAATAATAAAACAGCGGCCAATATTATGAGTAACGTGAAAATATTGAGTTACGAATCAAAAACAAATTTTCTTTTACGAAAAGTAACCAATAAAATGTTTACTTCGCGAAAATGTTTTCGAACGAATTATTATTTTAACTCATAGAAAACATAAACTAGAGTTTGAGTTTATGACAGTGCAGTAAGTTGCCGATTGTGGCTGTTTCGGAAATAGTTGTTGGGCAAAGAAATTAGAAGAAAAAAAATAATGTTAAAACATTGATTTACCATATACGTCATTTGAAGTAATTTTATAGTTAAAGTAAAATGCCGCACTGTTTTTTTTTTTTTTTTTTTTTTTGTTACTTTCTTTCTTTGAAGGAATTTAAGGAAATATTAAATAGCTTGAAACAGAGGAAATTATATAATTGGAAATTAAAATTTAATTAAATGAAATTTTAATGAAGTTTTATGAGCATTGAATTGCAAGAATGCTAAACAATACTAATTAATTTTATTAGAAATTATTATCTATTTAAATTTATTATTTTCTCTTTGTTAATTTATTATTAAAGTTTACATCTAGGACATATATTTAAACATATGTTTTACTATTTTAATCTGGAAAAATTAAAACACTTAACGTCACGAATTCAAAGAAATTAAGAGGAGCTTTGAGAATAAGTAAAATTTAATATTTGAATTTTTATTTGACAAGATTTGATTTTTTACCTATTGGCAAAATGGGTGTTGTTTTGTGTTTGATAGCCTGCGCACATTATTGGGACGTCATAACACTTTTCAACTGTATTCAAGAGTAATAGCAGTACGCATGCGTCGTCATTGCATGCATTGCTATGGCGACCGCTGCTGTTTGATAATTTTTTTAGAATTCTTTTTTCTTTTTCACTTTTTTTTATACATTAAGTTAGTGAGTTTATTTTTGAGATATGGGACCAGAGAGATCCCATAAATACTTCTTGAGTTGTGAATAAAAGAGAGTTTCATCCCTTGAACGATACTTTTGATTTTATTGTTTTAATTAAGAATCAGAAATTCTTACCTACAGTTCAAACTGGATAATTTTCAATACTTATTCAGGTGAATATCACAAATAAAGAGAGTTCCTTGATACGGTCTCAAAGCTTAGATTTGAAGCAAAAAAAAAAAAAAAAAAAAAAAAAAAAACGATGCCTAGACGCAAACTTACCGAGGCTGAAAAAGCTAAAGCCATAGAACGTTGAGAGGGGAAAATAGTGAACAACTATTTTGCCAATGGGTAACTCAAGTTGATTTTTTTTCAATTCTTATTAATTTTTATTTTATTTATTATTTTTAAATTTGACAATTTCGCTCTGAAGTGGAATTATTTGAAAAAGTTTAACATTATTATTTTTGCGCTGATTCTCGAAGATTTCTATACAATATTATACGAAAATACTAATGTAATATAATGAATAAATATTTATAAATATATATTGATGAATATTTTAGAAAGAATAAAACTTACCCTCCCAAGTAGAACAGATTTACTTACAAACATTTCCTCTTGAAACGTATCTATGGAATGTTTTAGAAGCCCCTAGAACATTGTTTCTCAACGGGGGCGGCGAGAGTATACTGAGGGGCGGTAGACTTGTTTTGGGCGGTAGGGGGGCGTTGGGTATGTTTTGGGCAGTAGGGGGGCGATGATAATGTTTTGTCATTCAAATTTAATTTTAAAATTCCCAAATAAAATTATTAAATTAAGATTTATTTAATACATAAAATTAATCCAAAAGTTATATTAAAGAAAAAAAGATTAAATTAATATAATAAATAAAGATCATCCGATACACCAGCAATAAAATGAACTTATGCGACACCTATTCTCTGATTCGAACCAGCACAGCGCAGCTCATGATTCAGTAGTTTTTGCCTCTGACTCATTCAAGCCATTTGGTGGAAATTGAAGTGCATGCGCTTTTAGTATGAATGTTCGACCCTTGTTTCTGATGATGGTTTTTGTTTGCTTCCTTACAGTTTTTTAACCAGTTACGATAAGATTTCATTATTTATTTGGCCAGGTACGTGGGCGGATTAGTTCTTTATAGTAAATCATTTATTAATTTGAAGAAATAGTTGATTATCGTTTGTATATTGCTGCCACCAACAATGTCGGTTAACATAAAGAAGTGTCCTTAATACAGTGCCACATACTTGAAGTTTGGATTTGTTTAACCGCTGTCGAATTCTCAACTACCCATGTTTATTTTGTAACAAAATTCTATCTAATGAGAGAATGGAACCTATCCGTTAGCAGGAGCATTTGAAAAAAAAAATCCTGACATATAATAATAGTGTTTTTTCATCAAAGACAAGTTTCTGAAGGCACCTACGGTCTCAGGCTTACTAGTAACCTCATCACAAAAATGCGACGATGGTTTGATAGCGTCGTATAATATATCAAAATTAATTGCTAAATCTGGGAAAGCTCCTACCAACGGCAGAGACTTGATACTGCCAGCTGTCAAGAAAGTTTTAAAAACAGTTTTAATCAAAAATATCCCATTAAGCAGCTATACAGTACGGTGACGAATTGATGAGATGGCTGAAGTTTTCTTATGCAAACTTTTGATATCCAACGAATTTTCCCTTCAAGTTGATAAATCAACCTTACAAAGTAATGTAGGCTTTACTGTTGCCATACGTCCGACTTATGAAAGACGAAAAAATTATTGAAGCGATGCTTTTTGCTTGATTGTAGCTTCCAAGGGTGAATCTATTTTTAATACTGTCAAAGATTATTTTAAAGAGAAATACAATCCTCTTGCGAATATTGTGTTTGTTGCCACTGATGGAGCTCCTGCAATAGTTGGTCGACAGGGTCAGTTTATCGTCGTTTTGAAGAGGGAGGTACCAGATATTTTAGTTGTTCATTGCGTGATGCACAGACATGATATAGTAGGAAAAAATCTCGGAGACTGTGTTTATCAGTCATTGCAATATGTCATATCTGCTGTCAACAAAATTCGCAATAATACTCTCAACGATTGATTATTCAGACAGCTGTGTAAAAAAAAAAATGATGAAGAATATCGCCGAATCTTTTCGACTCTGTGCTTGAGTTTCACGAAGACAGAGATGTCGCTATGAGAGACAGCTTGATAGAATTTAACATTGGCGTTGACTGTTTTATTTGCAAAATTCAATGGCGTTAATTTACAACTTCAAGCTCAATTTGATCTCCACAAAATCGGTTATTACTACCTTTCTAAAAAAATCATGAAAGCAGAATTTTGGTAGGAATGATGTCACCCAATTTCCAATCTTATCGCATCTTTTAAAGAATGACGAAATTCTCTCAGGGATGCACAAGAATATTGTCAACATCTAGACTCCTTTTACGTGGACTTTTCAGACCGTTTTAAAGATGTTTTGTCCCTGGAAGTCCCTCAATTGGTCATGAACCCTTTTGTGAATATTGAAACAGCAGCGGTTCACATTCAGGAGGAATTGGTCGAAGTTTCAACTAATGAAGTTTTGAAATGGTGATCATCTCACAGAATTTTGGCTTCAATGTAGCGTCAGTCGCCTCTACCCTGGACTGTGGACAAACGTCAAAAATTTTATAATTGCCGTCCCTTTCTCCTACCTTTCCGAACATGGATTCAGTGCTGTTACGGATCTAGTCACAGAAAGAGAAATCTACTCGAAATCGTGCGTCTTCACTTCACTAAAAATATTGAGCCGAACGTTAAGAAACTGGCTTTGAACCATTAAGTACAATCATCCCATTGACACTTGATTGCTTCGTTGATACTACTTTTTAGTGTAAAGAAGTAATTTTTGTCTGTTTTTTTATTTTTTATAATTATGTCATTAAGAACAAATGACTCTTTTTAAACATAGTTTTCTTAGTTGTATTGTTTTTTTCATTACCGTATTTATTTTGATAATGACACGTTGGCTGCAACTACCTGCCGGGAGAAAAGTATCCAAATAACGTACACATTATTTAAAAAAAATCAAACAAATTTAACGCATAAAAATTGCTTAAAAATGATGCCTCTTACAATTCAGCACCCCCTTCCTCGTTCCCATGCTCTAAATAACTGAATTTTCAACAAAGGCGGCGTTGAGATGTTTTTGGCTCCTTAAGGGGGGCGGTAACGTTAAAAAGGTTGAGAATCTATGCCCTAGAACATTTCACAAATAGTAACTAATATCTTATGTTAATATTTAAATACTTCTGAAGTCTCGTAGAATTTTGGCGAACTTGGAGAATCGAACTCGGTAGACCTTCGACCTATCAGGTGAGTGCCTTTTTAGCCGCTCGGTCATGCCGACAAATCTCGTCTCATTATTAATGAAATACACTATCATTAATAATATGTAATAAATTTTACTGAAATATATTGGGTTGTTCGGAGAGTAATTTCGTTTTTTTTTTGGGGGGGGGGGAATGAAAGACAATTTCTGTATAATGAATAAATATTTTATTGAATTTTATATTGGCCATTCTGGTCCAACACCTTTTGCCATCTTTCAGGTAGTAGCATGTTTCCACGCTTATGAAATTTTTGGTCTTTGCTGGCAAAAAGCTGATGCAGGTGATTTTTGACCTCTTCATTTGAAGTAAAGGTTTTACAGTTCAAAACATTTTGCAGTGACAGGAACAAAGAATAATCCGAGGGTGTCAGATCTGGAGAATATGGTGGATGTGGTAGTGTATCCCATTCAAGCTATAAAAGCTTTTGGCGAGGAACCAAACTTTTATGAGATTTTGCATTATCTTGGTGGAACACTATAGCTTTTCTGTTGATTAATTCTGGCCTTTTCTGTTGAAGTGCATCATTCAGTTTGCCCAGCTGACGACAGTAGACTTCGGAATTAATTGTTGTGTAATCCGGTAAAAGCTCGAAAAAAAACTATTCCTTTAAAATCCCACCAAACAGACAGAATCACCTTTTTTATGGATATTGGCTTTCGAAATGCTTTATGCCGGTTCATCTTTTTTGCTCCATGATCTCTTGCGTTTGACATCGTTATAGACAACCCATTTTTCGTCCCCAGATAATGATGCGCTTCAAAAAGGATCATTTTCGTGACGTTTGAGAAGCGAATCACAGAGGTCAACGCGACGACACAAATTTCTCTCCGTGAGAACATGGGGAACCCACATATCGAGCTTTGAGGTTAAACCCAGACCTTTCAAGTGGTCATAAACAGTTGACTTCGATGAATTTAACCTCTCACAGATCTCACAGATTCGCCGATTTGCATCAACTAGTGCCTTTATCGTGTTTTTATCAGCTTCAACCGGCCTTCCAGAACGTGGTGCATCTTCGACCCAAAATTGCCGGATCGAAATTTTCAAACCAATTTTGGCACTGGCGTACTGTCAACACATCTTCTCCATACACATCGGTTAATTTCTTTCTGGCATGAACAGCATTTTTACCTTTTCCATAGTAAAAAAGTAAAATATGACGAAAATGCTGCTTATTGCTGTCCATATTTAAAAGGGCACCAACCAAAAACTACTGCGTAGAATTAATTGAACTTTTTCACACAAAAGCTTTGCTTTATCAGCTCTCAAAACATATAATGATAATGCGGCTTAAGTGTGAAGTTGTGTTAAAAAAAAAATACAATTAAATCCTCTGTCAGAAAAACGAAATCACTTTCCGAACAACCCGATGCTTTGCAAACCATGCTCGCTTCACTCACTACTAAGTTAAGCCCATTTGAAATGAGTTCTAACGTAAAATGTTACAAATTTAAATCAATTCTTAAAATCTTTAAAACTAAGTCCCTTTTAAAAAATCAAAATTTTATTCAATAATAAGTCATTGAAATAAAAATTTTTAATTGAAATGAAGGATATGCGATAGAAAAACTTGCAAAAGCCAAACAAAAACAATGCTTAACAAAATATGCCTGACACCACGTTTCCTACGCATTCTTTCAACGCTAGTCTTTCAAATTTGTTCATAAACGTTTCCGTTAGTTCTTCGAGCACGCTTTTTTATATATAATTATAAATAAAACGTTATATAAAACACTTTGTCTGTTAATATGAACTATTCACCTTTCCAACTGTTAGCTCAGCTTGTTTGTTTCAGCTTTTCATTGTACATGAGGAAGAATTTTCATTCAGAAATTTGTAAGCATTCACATTTACAATTTCATGCTTATAACAACTCACATGCTTGATATTTCAATTCTTTGTTGTCATATATATATATATATATAGATATATACAAAATATAGAGATAACATGAAAAAAAATCTGGAAGAAGAAGATATAATCTCTTTATCAGCTCACACGATATCCACAAAAAAAGAGTGCTTTCTTGTATAGTATCAATATAGCCAAAGCAAAATATATCAATACAATAGTGTGAGGAGCAATCAAAATATGTTTTGAAACAAATTAGTATACATTAAGTAATAAATACCACTTAAGAAAACAGAAAATAAAATGTAAAGAAAAAACAGAACAAAACACAAAACGAAAGTTATAAAGCGAGTAGCGAATTCAAATGAACTTACATATAAGGGAAAATTTTCAAGAAAGATTTAAAATATTTTTGTAATAAGATTGACAGATTAAAAAACATGAAAACAGAAGCGCAAAATGTGCTAAAAGCGAAAATAGAGGAATTTCGTTTCATAGCTCGTTCTTATTGCAGTACTGAAGCGCGTTTGATTTGTTAGTTACCAAGGATTGGCCCGAAATGTGCGCAAATTAATATTATACTGGATAATTTAAATAAGTTTATAATTAATAAGGTTGATATTTAATTATATAATTTTAATGATTTTAAAAATTTAACATTTATTTAAGAGAGAGAGAGAGAGAATGGGAGAGAGAAAGAAGCATGAATTGCCCGTTTTGCACAGATTTTTACCTACGGATTTGCCCACAATGGATTTGCACATGGTTTTTAGTAATGCACATGGTTTTTAGTAAATTTATTTATAATAACACACAATTAACTCAATGATTTTATACAGAATTTAATTACTTTAGTTGGGTATCCATTGTTTTTTTTTTTATCAAATTTTGAAAGAGTTTGTTTTTTGGATAAGTAAACATTACTACATATTCTCTTAATTCATTTAAGCATTATTTAATAATTTAATAATTTGATTAAAAATGGTATTTAAATGCATATTTTAAAAAAAATTAGAATTCCAAGTAATTAGTTTATTTATATTAAAATTAAAATAATTTCTTTTATCGTATAAATTAACAAAGCAGATATTTTCTTTTCTTATAATACAAATGTCATATGAAACATACAAATGCCATAAAAAAATACAAATACAAATGTCATAAAAAAATTCATATGAATATTATCATCATGATTATGAAGCAAGATTAATTCCTTGGGGTAAATATTATTTAATAAAATTGTATAATCTTGAAAATTAAAGATATTTAAATCAGCAATAAATCTAAAAACAAATTTAATATTAACAGTATATTATTTTATACAATAGTGCAAAAAAGAATAGAATAAAGAATAGAAAAGAATAGAATAGCCAAGAAGAATGATACATTAGATTCTTGTGGTATTCCTTCAATTTATATAGAAATATCTTTTCCATTGTAAAGATAACTATTAAAAAGACAAAAACTAATTAGAATTTCCCAATAATCAAAACCCCAATTAAGGATATTCTTAAAATCATAATAATAATTCAAAAGGACATCTTTTAGTTTAGAATGGGGAATGATATTGAAAAGATCCTGGAAATCAAATGTTGCAATAGAATTAACTTTATTATGCTTAATAAATTCTTAAATGGGTCGAATATTAGTGATAATCCAGGAAAAACCTTCTTTAATAATATTTTTAATAATTTTATTTAAGTAGCTAGAGAAAATTTTAGGTTCAGTTAGGTAAGTAACAAAACACCCAGTTCAAAAAATGCCATTAATATCAGAAATATTTTAAAACTGGAATCTAAAATTTGACTAAAACGTAATAGAAATAAATATGAAAAATGTATTAGGAAAATTGAAGCATTGGAAACAAAGTATTTGAACTATTTCTAAAAAAATTAAACATAATTCTTTTTCGTTGTTAAGAGAAAACTTGAAACTAAAGGAAATTCGTAAAGCTCTTTACTATAAATATTTATCAGAGTGAAAACATCAAATCAAAAGCCGATTTAATCAATTTTTAACGAGAATACTTCTTTTAGCTCAGATCATTAATTCGGTGTTAAACCATTAAATACGGATATAAGAAACCATCATTATCTGTAGAAAGCTATCATTATCTATAAAAACAAAATATGAAAATTTTTGATGTAAACTGTTTAAGAAATAGCGTTAAGTTTATCATTATATATTTTACAGTTTTAAAGACATTTTAGAACTTGGTAAGAATATTTTGTCTGTTCATAGAATCATTTCAAACAAAATTATTGACTAATATTATATTAATTTTAAATATATATATATTTTTAGAGAAAAGCAAAAAATATTTTTTAAATCATCCAAAAAAGAAAAAAAAACATAAATTGTGCTTAAAACCTATATGCAAAAGAATATAGTTTAAACTTTAATGGTTTGAATTTAGAGTGTTTTAATTATATCGATGTGCTAACGATAGTGAACTAAAAAATTACATCTAGTTGATATGCTGTATAAATTTAAAATAATGGCATCTCATTTACCTACTCTTGTTATTCCTTATATAAATTTAAAATGGTGACATCAAATATATATATTAATCAAAAATACACTTCTATGTTTTATACGTATATAAATTTGTAAAAAATCTCACCATACATCTAAAGTACTTATTGTTAGAATGTTTTGCACGATTTAAATTTAACATTCATATCATACATTTTAACTGTATATTGTCCTTACACCTTACAGCTATATAAATTTAAACCATACATCTTAACTGCATATCGTTGCAATGCTTTTAACTTATATAAATTAAACATTTATACCATGCACCTTAACTGCTTATTATAGCCATTTTTGACACTTTTATAAAGATAAAATTTAGAAAGTACATTGATGCTTTATAGTGTAGTACTTTTTATTTCTATAAATTTAAAATTCATATAGTACATCTTAACTGCATATTATGGTTACGATTTATACTTATTTATTTTTAAAATTTAAATTGAACATCTAAACTATTTAACGTCACCACCCCGGGTAGCAAAATTTGATTCAATTTTTCTACAACAATATCTTCATAAATACAAATTTCTTCATTACCTTAACGCAGAGGGACAAACAATATTATTGTATAAATTCAGCTTAATCTTTGCATACATGTAGAAAAATTTGCAAATATAAGGTCCTTTAAAATATATAAAAACTTTATGTTGTTTAAATTTGAGTTGAAGTTGTTACTTACAAAACTTATGACTTAACTTATAACTATGACTTACTATAACAGTGACTTATAACTATAATAACATTTATATCCATGATGGCTTATAACTTGAAACTATGAATGACACTTACTTATGACTTGTCACAATTTAACATTTGTATAAAGTTAAAATTTAGCTTTTACTGTATTTACATGCTTAACTGCGCAATATATTTCAAATTCCAATAAACCAAAATGAGCAAACAGTGTAAAAATTTAGGAAATATTACTTATTGAATTATTTTTCTATTTGTCATGCAAAAGTTGATCAGCATGACAGTGAAAACCTCATTTTTTCCTCAATTTTAATTCCTCAATTATTACGTTAAATTTAATACCGTCTGAACTCTTTAAAATAAAATGGAGAATGAAACTCTAGATTACTTATAGTGAAAGTAACTCATTAATCACTCAAAATTGACCATTCCTGGTTAGAACAATTATGAAATAAGAATAAATGCATGGAACTTCATCGTATCGCTCTCTCTCTAAAACCAGAGTCTTGAAAACTTGTCTCAAAAGAACATAAATTTATGTCTGTCGAAACATTTCATACGAATACAAACAATAAAAAACACAAACCATGAAGTTCTAATCATTCATTTGGAAGGAAATAAAAGTGCCTGTAAGCTGAAGAAGTTCTGAGTTATAGAGGAACAATAAAAAGGAAACAAACTCAGCTTTAAATCCCGCTATTTTAAACTTTTACTACTATTGTATGTTTCTTTAGATAAGAAGAAAAGATAAAGCTGATGAGAAAAGTGCTGATCTTTCTGCTGGCCAATAAAATTCTGAAAGTCTCTAAATCGACGGAAGAGTTATAAAAATGTATAGAAACTGAACTGTCTCATTCATATTCAAATAGGATATTGATTTTATAGTTATTAAGTCTTAAGAAGTGTTTCTTTATTAATGATTTTATTTAAATTTATCCTATTACATATTTATTTTTTTGCAAATATGAGATAGTTTGAGCCATCATGAAAGTATGAAATTCATCAGACCGTGCCAATTAAGTTGAATAAATAACACCATTTGCAGTTTAAAATGAAAGAAGTAATTTAATCCAATGCTATTAACATGCTTCAGTTCGTTCTCTGGTTCAGATCAAAATTACGATCTGTGGATGAATGAATGGATTCGTCCTATAAACGGATGTGACGTATGGGTATGGCAGAAGTCGAATTTTGGCCATAGATGGTGCAACTGGAAAACACGAGTAATCGCACACTCTTGCCTTAATAGCCTACGACAACAAAAACCACAGCAACATATTTCAGTTTACGCCATTCACATGTTTAGCAAATAATACCATTCATAACGGTAAAACATCAATAACGCAAGAAATTGATACCTTTCTTGCCATTTACTAAATATCCGTTGCACTCTCCAGTGGATCCCAGCTCATATTGAAATCGAGGGGAACGAATGCGCAGATGCCCTTGCAAAGGAAGCACGCGACGAAGATCAACCTCGAGCTGTCACCTGTGCAGATGGGAATGCTGTCGCCAAGCGAAGGATATACAACCAGCTTTTTAGCAAGACCACAATCCCCGATCAAAACTGCCCAAGAAACCTCTCCTCTACAATAGCTACGCACTAGACATTTCAAAGGCGTGAAGATCTCACGCCCCAATATAAAATCCTATCCCATCTGCAAGTCCTGTCCTCATTTGCAACTAACTCCAGACCATGTTTTTGACTGCCAGGCCATTATCGGCTCCCTTTTTCAATTTGGAGCACCCCCCCTCCCCATCGAAATTCTCCATGGCCATCGGGCTCCAGAACTTTTAAATCTTGTTATCAAGACTTTTGGAGGACTCTAATCTTTGCACTAGCACTGTATGCATAGACACGACAACAACAGCAATAAAACAGAATTGTTTTTCTTTTACTTTCTCATTTGTTCTTAAAAATGATCAAAAATTTGAAAAATACCCATACAGAAAGGAACAACCTAACGCTAGGGTATAGCTTTATATACGTAAACGTATATAAATATACGGTTTGCTTCGGACAAGAGTTCTTAATTCTCTGCCAGTTTCAAATTTAGCAATAAAGTTCGCCAACAGATAGCTCTGTTAACTGACAAAAACTATTATGCAATATTATTAAAATACAACTACATAGCGCAGTCTAAAGACAAATTTTAATAGACGCTCAAGCAAAAGTGTGTAGTATTGGCTGACATGCAAAAAAAAAGTCATCAATGCTATCTGTTGACGAACTTTGTAATTGATTTTAAAATTTGTTTAAAAAAATTTCTATTTTCTTAAGCATAAATCAGCATTGCAAACATTTAAATCTTATCTTTCATTGGTGTTTTAAATCACCAGACAGTTTTAGGACAAAAATACTTTGTTTTTACTCATCGGTGGCAGCAAATATTTCATGTTTCATTCATCTTAGAGTTTGTGACTAGTTGCGGTTTTTTCTTTTATTAAACTTATGTAAACGTAATTGAATTTACAAAGAGCGCTGAAAGTAAGACGAAAAGGTGGACATATTATAGCCTTTGAATTTATAACTAATTTTCATGAGGATTAAAATAAGCTCTTATTCGTTTTCATTACAAACCTTTACTTTTCTCGGGTCAGAAAGCAGTACACCGTAAGAGTTTTCATTCCAAAATTACGGTAGAATAGCCGGCAGCAGTCTGCCTATTTTATTCATCGTAAAATTTATGGTAAAGAATATTTGTTGAAACCGTTTACAACTAGCATGGTTAAAAAATTAATGAATACAAAACTATACGGTTTTATAACTGTTTGCAAACTAGGATGGGTCGAAACCGTAAAAAAAGAAATAATGTTAAGCAATTTTATGGTGCTGCCATTAATGTGTGAATGATAGTGTCGTATTATAATAGTCCAGGGTCACAAATTGGGTATTTCAGGACACTGGAAGCTCTTCGTGAATAAAAGAATGGAGGAAATAATGTGATGTCAACGCTGGAACTCGAATCCCTGTTCTATCCGTCACGAAATTGACAGATTAGTATTTTCGGCTATTATACATATTCAGCTACTAGAAACTAAGTAGTGGCTATATTAGGTGGCGCTAGTTGATGCGATAAATTTTTGTTTGTTTAACCGCATTATGTGAAAGCAGATAATAAACTTTTTTTCTCATAGTTAATAGTTTTAATATCTTATTTATGGTTATTTGACTGTATTGCTCGAATATGTTAAATAGGAATGAAATAGATTGTTATTTAGCCATTTATTCCGAGAAATTTTAAACAGTGTAGGGGAGAGTGGGGTCAATTGTAACATTTTTTACTTAACTATTTTTAACTAACAAAAAATCCAATATATTATTAGTATTAATTGACAGACGAGTAAAGTAGACTATCCTCTACTAGAAAGAAAAATAAATGCCTTTTTTTAAATGTTATTATATTAGTTATTAAAAATTTTTGACAGTCGTGCACTTGTTACAATTGTCCCCACTTACGGGGTCAATTGTAACAGTTCATAAATTCAACTAAAACGTAGTTAATTATACATATTATCATAGTTGTGATATATTTTTTTATCGATTAAAATAGTAGTGATATTTTAGGAATATGAGCAGAGACCTAAAGGGTTAACCTTTTAACTTTAAGAATTTATAAAATTATAAAATTTTAATATATAAAAGGTGACAAATAAAATAATGCACATGCAACATAATATAAATGATATAGGAAACTATTAATGGTTCTTAAAGAGTTAAGTAATGGTTTGTAAACATAAGATTATTTATTTTCAGCTGTTACATTCGTCCCTTTACTTATTGTTACAATCGCCCCCAAGACGCCATTTCAGCTTCATTTGTTAAAAACAATGCTAGTTAATTAACAAAACTAATCTTTTTTTTAAATGTTAATTAAGGTGTCCACTTACATATTCGGTTAATAATTTTTATTTGTTTAAACAAAATTACTGTGTTACAATATAATATTCTAATACCAAAAAAAAGTGCTTACGTAGCGTGAAAATATCTTTTGTGATGTAACTCTTTCAAAAGTAGATAAAAATGGTTGCCAGCAGGGGTGTACATGTAGATTTATTAAATACACCTTATGCGCCACCTAGGAACCAAATCTAGAACCCGACATTCAAAATATTTGCTCTGTTACAATCGTACCCTGTTACAATTGACCCCACTCTCCCCTACTGTTAAAAAAAATCTTGGTACTCATTTATATTCTTCTCGAATAATTTTCTTACCAGTATTTTCACTTTTCCTCACTGATAACATAAGCTTAAAGTCCTGAAGATTAATTCCCATTGTTTATTAAATTCAGAAATAATTCATGGAAAAAAAGAGCATGAAAACGAGAAATGAAAAGCTCCTGAATTACTATTTGTAAAATCCCCATTTTTCTCACGTGTTTCTATTCAGGATTTGTTCCAAATATTTTTTTCCCGTAATTCGTTTAGCAGTTTCTTGGAAGCGTCATTTGCATATTTTAGTTTGATGGATGACAGGTGGCAAAAGAAAATATTTACGTTTCAGTTTTATATCTATAACCTGATGTTTCTCTTTTTTTCTCTCGTCAATTCAACTTTAATCGGAAGTTTGCGCAATCATCCGAAATTTCAATTTGCCGCGAAAGAAAAAGGAAATATTTACTCACTGAAGTGTGAACAAACATAGTGGATGAAACGTATTTCTTCTTTGCTAAAATTGTTTTCAAAATACATATAAAGTCATCGCTTTAAAATTTCATTTAAAATCACTTTATTAAAAAAAATTTTAAAATCGAAGTCTAAAAAATTCATTTAAAATCTTCATTTAAAAAATTTATACAAAACTACTATTTTAAAATGCATTTAAATTCACCATTTCACAAGTTCATTAAAAAATAACCATTTAGAAAATTCATTTAAAAGAATCGTTTCCAAAATTCATTGATAATACTCAATTCAAATTTTCACTTCAAAGCACCATCTCAATTAATCAATTAAAATTACTTTCAAAAATTCATTTAAAATTCCTATTTCAAATAATCAAATTATTATATTTAAAAAAAATTCATTTAAAATCTTCATTTAAAAAATTTATACAAAACTACTATTTTAAAATGCATTTAAATTCACCATTTCACAAGTTCATTAAAAAATAACCATTTAGAAAATTCATTTAAAAGAATCGTTTCCAAAATTCATTGAAAATACTCAATTCAAATTTTCACTTCAAAGCACCATCTCAATTAAAATTACTTTCAAAAATTCATTTAAAATTCCTATTTCAAATAATCAATTAAAATTATATTTAAAAAAAATTCATTTAAAAACTAAAATCATCTTCTCATTATTTCAATTAAAATAATTATTTTAGAAATTCATTTAAAATTACCACTTCAAAACTATAATTTTAAAAATTCAATCCAAATCACTATTCAAAAATCTATCGAAATTACTCATTTCAAAAATAAGGTTTAAATGATCTTTTCCGAACTATTTGTATAAGCAACGATTTTTTTTACTTAATATCTCTTACTAAATATCAATAAAGATTTTGAATATTTAAACAGCAGTTTTAAAGTAATGAATAATTTTTCAGTTCTTATTAAAATTGCTTTTAAATTAAGAATACATTTAAAATGAAAATTTAAAATAATTGATGATTTTTACGGTTTCATTATTAAGTAATACTTTTATCAAGTATTTATTAATACTTTAACTGATAATTAATCTGGTTAATTATGAATACAATATAATCATTCAAGTATTCACTGTATGCATTTTTCTTGAAAATCAGTTTCTATTAGTTTTTGCCACTAAAAGATATAAACTTGATAATCTTTCATCTGATTCATATTATCTTACAATGTAAAGAACTATTTTTTCTGGTATTATAGAAACTTAAAGTTTAAAATAAAATAACTTTGACTTTTATGAGAAAATATAAGCGAATCTAAAACATATACAGATATACATGCACTATGCACATTGTTGTCAAAAATAACTATTTATCAGTAATTGTTCAAAAACATTTTTCATAGATATACTTCGAAGATTGCTATTTAGAAAAATATTCAAGGTTACTTTTTATCATTTTTAATGGAATAGGTAATAAAAATGTGATTTTAAAATAATTGCTTTTCTACATTGACTTAGAAATTGATGAAAATGTTTGAAGCGAATTAACACTTGTTAGCTAGTCCTCTTTTATTTGTTGATACAAGTGGTTACCAACTGGCGGCCCGCGGGCCACATCTGGCCTGCGAAGCCTTTTCTTTGGGGGAGGGGACCCACGAACTAAAATATATTAGTTGTCATTTTTTTTTTTTTTTTTTTTTTTTTTGCGGACAATTTTCGTAAAAATCTATATGGGTTTAAGATACTTTTCTTTCGCTAAAAAAAAACTTAATTTCTTCGTTTCTGTGAAATTTAACATACCAACAGTGCAAAAAAATTTATTTCTCAGGAAAAAATCTACTTCGTATTTTGATTTGTAATTCAACACTTTTGTTTTGTGCAACTTGATAAAAATCTGACAGTAATATGTAATCTTCCTTCAAAAAGAAAAGAGACCTATACAAAAGTTTGATAAAGTTGCTAACTGCCATTTGACTGGTGTTTTTAATTGCGACCCCCGACCTCATGTAAGTTGAAAACCGCTGGTTTATACTCTTTCAAAAATAATGGTAGAATGAATGCTTTTAAATGTAAAAAAATACACAGAAAGTTGCTTTACAATAGTTGTTCATAATTGGCTATAAAATTAAATAATAAATATGTAGCATACTCAGCTTGAATACACGTTTTAATGCATTTTTTTCATAGTATATCTTTATATAATATAAGAAGAGAGTGGAATGATAGCCAATCACAGAAGACTTCTGGTTAGTAAGGCACAAAACAGCCAATCAAAATTGAGAACGCATGTGTGTGAAAACGTAATAATTTTTAATAATGCTGCCTGCAGGAATGTTACAACTAAACGTACCAGCTAAAATTTGTTGCGATTTTTATTTATATCGAATGTGTGAAATATATTGATCAGAGTTTACTTTAAAATACTCATATCTTTGTTACATAAAATGGATCGCCATGAATATCTTTTACTTACTTTTAATTGTTTTTTACTTACTTTCAAAAAATTGTTCAGCCAGAAATATTAATTAACAGTTCATGTTTGTTTGAGATATTTCTTAAATAATGCATAAAAGTGCAAATCATTCGTACACAAAATGATGCAAAAAAAAAATCAATGAAAAATGTACATAGCTAGGTTTTGGGAATAATCAGAGATCTATTGTAAATAGTTTTTAATTTTATTCTTTTCACCTTATTTTTTTATAACAATTCTGACAAAAATATTTATCGATCATTGATAACATAATTATTTTACTTTATATCTGTGTTTTTATTAGTATTCAGTATGACAAAAAAAAAAATTGGTATAAATATACTTGAGGGTCCCCCTTGGCGAAATTGGTGACTTATGTTTGGCGCCATTCCTGTTTGCGTGGAACACCGTGGTAACAGGAATGTCTGCCAAAACATAATGTAATTTCAATAAAGCATTCGAAAATTTCAACAAAACATCGCCCAAAACTTTCTAAAACTGCAATTAACCCAATATAAGCAAAATTAATAAATCCAATAAAATGCATTTTGAATCGAAACAAAAATTAGTGGAATAAGCACAGAAAGAAAAGGAAAAATTAACTCACTTCTTCATTAAGCTTGAATATCCTCAGATTTAGGTGCACAGAATTCTCTTACGGCAGTTAGATGCTGTCCAAATTTATCATGAATAGATTATCATGAATAGCATAGACATTTATCATGTGTACCTCCATCGCCACATAAATTCGGCGAAATACGAATCGAAAAAGCCGTCTGTGGTACCGGACTGGCGGTGACAATTTTTTCTAAAGTCCGAAGCAAAAGTAACCTTACCAGCCGGTATCCTACGTAGAACTAACGGACCTCTGAAATTACATATACCATTGAGCATTTAAAACTAACGCTAAAATCTAAACCAATCAGAATCACGATTGGGTTTCAACATCGCCCAGCTTGGCGGTCAACCGTGATCACAACTTGGCGAGAATCAAGGGGCACTCTCAGATATAGACTACCCAAAAAATTAAATTGCTTAATTTAATTTGTCGAATTTCAGTTACATATGTTTTTATTATATAATTTGTTTTTCGTCTGACAGAAACTAAAATATTTTGTCAGTCAACAATATTGAAGTTAATTGGGCAATTACTTGCAATGATATTTACTTTTGAAATATTACCTAGCATCAACTTATTAATATTACATGTTTTTATTTGTTTGCGATATTTTAAAGTTTTCTCATCAGGTTTTAATTGCTTTCAGTTTAAAATTTAAATTACTGGGGGGGGGGGGTTGAAGCACCGTATAGGGAGCGTCCGGCATCCTGTAAGATCAACAATGATTTGAGTTAGGCTCTGCCATGCGTGCTTCGGATACGGAGATTAATCTCCGGCTAATGCCCTATAGTAATGTGTTAAATAATATTGCTTCCTCGCTTTATATAAGTTTATAATATTGTTTGTATTAAAATTGCTCTATATAAGTTTATAATGCTGATAATAAGCACCCCTGAGATTTCACAATCCTACCATATTCTCTCCAAGAGATGTTGGTGCAGAAAAATTGCCAGCTAATCTCCAGGAAAACGACTTTAAGTTTGTTGGAGAAGCGAACAAAAATGTAATTGCGTAGCAATTATCGGGGGTTGGCGAGCGGTATCGAGCAGGGGGCGGAAGCCTCTAGTATTAACTAAAAATAATAGCGTAACTTTCGCTTGAGTCATTAATATCAGCCCCGTAGCAGAATCGCAGGGACAAGGCGACATTGTTCCAGATCGTTACAGAGTTCCGGCCGAAAGATTTTTCATTTGAAAACTAAAACTACTTTAAAAAAAAAAAACTTTTTTTTCTACAGAAATTTAAATGTAATATTTGAATCATGCATTTAAATAATCACTTTTGGACGCTCTCAATTTACACCGATAGTATCGTAAATCGATGTAATGTTTCAAGCGTATTTTCAACAGTTATTTTTTTTAATATTTTTTTTTAATGGCGAGCACTTGGAACTATTGTCCATTGGCCACAGAAAGTGCCAGAACTGCTAACTCTCTTTTCGTTACCCAGTGGGCACCTGTGGCGAAGCCAAGGCGGTGGAGCAGCGTCACTCACGTCACACTACCACAACCCGTTTACAGGGCAGATCACTTTCACACACAGAGAAGAAAGGACATAGAACACAGATAGAGAGAAAGAAACATTCATGCCTTGCCCGGGATTTGCACCCAGAACCTTTCTGATGCAAGGACAGTTCCCTTCCCCCTACACAGACCGGTCAGCTTTTCAACAGTTATTGATATTGATTTTCAAGCGGATTTTTAAGATCTCGATACATTTCAAACAACATGGAAAATTCAAACCGTGCGTGCATTTGAGTAATTACTTTTTAAGGCAATAATTCTATCGAATTTTAGGCAGTTATTGCTTTTGATTTCTCCATAATTTTTAAATCCGATATTTTATTTACGATATTAAAGACAGCAACCTAATCTCGAAACGAATCGAGAAGTCCGATTTGAATGATTTTGTCATCGATCTTTTTTTCGGCAATTAGTGCTACGGATTTCATGATTTTTTAATTATTTTGTTGATTATTTACAAAATGTGAAGAAGGACATAATTTGTGCGCCCCCCCCCCTTCCCAACAAATTGCAAGAATATCACCAATAATATTAGAATAAAAAATTATTACACGTTCAATTTAAAAAAAATTATATCGGTTTCTTTTAGTAAACACAGCGCTTTTGTCATTTTAAATTAGTAACATATGTGTTTTATTATTAAAAGTATCTTGCAGAAAGATATTAGTGTAGTTTTGTCGCAGATAGCTTGAGAAAATTCTGCTACAGAGAATATTAGAAAGAAATTTTTTGAAACAGTAGCTTTTAATCATTTTATTTTAATAGAAATTGGTTAAAATTTGTTTTAGACGCTTAAACTGGATAAAAATTGGTAAAAACAGTTGCTATTAAACGTTTAAATTAGAGAGAAGATTCAATTTAATCACTTGAAAAAATAAGAATAAGCGCTAATAATGTTGATTTCTTCCCTCAATAAAATAAAGTGGCTAGTACCCAAAATAATAACAACAAACGAGTTTTATATTATTTTGAAACTTAACGTAAAAAGTTTTGACGCAACGAGAAAAATTCACACTTGAGAAAAATTGTGGTGCTAATTCCGTTTTTGAGTTGCTGTTTCTAATGCCACTTTTTATTTTATTTTATAATCATCGTTAAACAGCCGACCCAATTCAGGATTTACGACTACCAATGTTCAACTCCGCATCCTTGTAATCCCGATCCAAAAGACAAGAGAGCTTCTGGACCCCTAGAGGTATTGATTTGTTATGGGAACTTGGAGGACTTTGTGACCCAAGCAGATTTAACGTGCATCAGTCACCATTTACTACACGATGAGTCTTCGGCCGGCGGGGATCGAATCCACGGCCACTTGGATATGGGCCCAGTGCCCTACCAACCAGGCTGTCCCAGCCTCTTTCAATTGCCACAATCAGCAAGCCAGCTTGGTGAAGCCAAGCCAATTTAAGGCAAAGGGTGAGTTTCTTGTTTTTCAGTGGTGCCACCTACGGCCAAGAAAACGACTTCCGTCACACACACACGTCACAGCTCGTTTATAGATGACCTGAACTACAGAACGATCAATCTCCGAATCAGAAACCCTAGAGGTATGACTTGTTATGTTAACATGAAAAACTTTGTGACTCCGACAGATTTAGACTGCACCAGTCACCATTTACTACACGGCCGATGGGGAGGGAACTCACGACCTCTTGGATATAGGCCTATCCACCAGGCTATCTCGGCCTGGTGCAAATTCTTTTGTACCGAAATGAATAATATTTAAAATATTCATCAACGCAGTTGAGAGAACCAATTTAAGTTGTTTTTTTAATTTATAATTTTCAAAGCATATTTATTAAATAAAAATCTTCAAAATCTTCAAAAGTATGTACAGAGTAGCTTTTAATAATAGATAAAATAAAAAACAGTTGAAGAAAATATTCTTTAACAACCCAACTCTAAAATCACAATTCAAAACTAGAAAGAAAACGTAATTGCTATTTTAGTATCATAACGTTTAAAAATTGCTTTTTTCCCAATTTTTAGTTTCAATATGTAATATGAAAAAACTTAATGTTTTTTTTCCTTTCATCCAAAGAACATTGAAACGAGTAATACCATTTATTAGAAAATATTAAAAAAAAACAGATGTACATTTTTTAAATTTGTAGTGTCAATGAAA
Source organism: Parasteatoda lunata (assembly GCA_949128135.1). Taxonomy (NCBI): domain Eukaryota; kingdom Metazoa; phylum Arthropoda; class Arachnida; order Araneae; family Theridiidae; genus Parasteatoda; species Parasteatoda lunata. The sequence continues at coordinate 122,740,597 of OX421971.1, forward strand.
ATGAAATTATTACCAAGAAACAAACAAAATCTTTTATAATTTTTAAAACTCAATATATTTTGCGGGAAATATAACTAATACCAATCAAATATATTCATTTATAACCAATGACATTTTAATCAATATCATAAAATAATCAATACAATTTTAAAACTCTACTTATAAATATCAATATACATTTTTTAAACAAAATTTATAATTGTTTCACTATTGAATAATTTTATAATTGAAGAGGTCAATGTATATAATTAAAAGGGGGTATGTTGCAAATTTACACTTTCGAGATAAACGAAAAAAACTGTGTCAATTGAAGAAAGATTATTTTAATTATTAGATTATCTAAACTGTCGGATTCTCTTCTTTAGGGCAGTCTTGAAAATTACTTAGTATTTGATAATCGATGGTTGATATGCCAAAACCAACAAAAAACTTATTTTCTTAAAAATCTTATAAACCCCCTTTTAACATTGACTGCTTCAATTCATTTATTACTTTTGAAACAAAAAGTTTTTAAACAGCATACCTTTTTAAGTGATTTTTATTTAAAACAAAATTAACAAACTTTTCTGGACGTTCATTATTTAAAGAAAAAACATAATAATTTTAAAATTTATTTTCATATTGAAAATAAAATGACTAAATATAAGACATATGAGTCTATTTTGTCATTAAAATGTTTTGTCATTAAATGTCATATATGTTTTGTTACTAATGTATAAAATAAAAATACTCAGTACTTTAAAGCCTTATCTATCAAGAAATCAAATATTTAATATTAAAGAACTTTATAATTCAGTTAATACATATAAAAATATTTATTGAGTTTTTATTTATTTCATCAATAGGTTTTTACTTAAAGCAAGTTTAAGTCTTTTTTATAGGACTTTTTGTTTAAAAAAACAATTTTAAAGTTTATAGATGAAAGTGTAATTGTTAACATAAAATAAATGATATTCATTACATCTGTTATCAATATATTTTGCAACATATATATTGATTATAACCAACAATCAAATAAATAATCAAATATTGCTTATAACCAACAATCAAATAAATAAAATAATAATATCCGATATCATATAAAAACCACGATTAACAAAAAATTAAATTACAATTTTTAAACCGAATTTTTTTAAATAATTTTTCCCGTTAAACTATTTAATAATTCATTTAATACTTTAGAAATTAAAAAATAATTTTAAAGCGCTTACCTTTTAATTTCATCAGTTGATTTCCATTAAAAACAATGCTAATTAAATTGAACTTTCTTTTTTTAAAAAAAAATATCCTTAAGAAATTCAGTTTTATTAATCCAACAATATACAGTGCTCGGAAAAGTCAATTGTTAACGTAAAAGAGAAATGCAACAAGCTGCTCAAAAAATTGATGGTTTTACAAATCGGGAGCAATTCCGGAGAGACGGAGATGCCCGCTTTCGGGATAAGAAGGGTAAAACTGAGGCAAAGGATTTACCCGTGAGCCCTTTATTGAGTTGTAAGTGTAGGTGGCGTCCCGGCTGAGAAGAGAAAAGATTTTTGACTTTATTTAGTTTGACAATAAAATAAATCTTCTTTCATTCCCGGGATTATGCTAATATTTATGCGAAAGGATGGATTTAACTTGTTCAAACTGTTTATTAATTCGCTAAATCGAAGGAGTAGAGACGATTATTTTTGATTAAACTTACTATTGTCAAAACTTTTATTTCGATTTACGGGAACTTTTCTATCATGCCCGAAATCGAAATTCTCTCACAAATATTTGTATGATTTTATTTTTTTTTTATTTACTGTATAATCTCGATTCCCTCAAATTTGAAGGAACGCTAAAAAATTTCGAGATAGCGAGTTTTCGAGATAATAAGTTCAGAACTAAATATGTTCTAAAAAGAAAAAAATATATACCTAAAAATATTACTCTAAAAAGTCGAGTCATGAAACATAAGAATAACTACTTTTAAATATGCATATAAGGATAGTCGACTATAAGTCTAAATACAACAATAATTTTGTTTTTAAAAGTAAAACACGAACAATAATGCATTAAATAGAAAAAGATCGGCTTACAATGAACTCACATTTTTATTTTTCCAAAAAAATTCATTTTCTAGTTCGAAAAATATTCGACATAGCAAAGTTTTGTAACGATATGGAAATTAACATTAGGTGGATACAGAAGGGGAAAACTATTTTTTTTTATATAACATGGTTTTCGAGATATCGAGAGTATACTGTACAACTATGTTTATAAATACAATTTTTCAGATATTTTCTTTAAACTTCTTCCGAAACCGAAATGTTTTGAATGAAGATTTTAATCATGATTTTTTTAATTTTTTTTTTTTTTTTTTTTTTTTTTGCGTCTTTTTGAACGATGTCAATAAATAAAAACTTTTGTTTAGTCTAACCATTGAGAACCTTTATTATAAAAGAAAAAGACTTCATAATTTTTGAAGGAATATTTGTATGGCTTTGTTTATTCATTGGTATAAATAAAAATAGAATTATCTTTTATTTTCTTTAAACACTTTCCCGAACAGAAACTTTTGAAAAATGATTTTAGCCATTATTTTATCAGATTTTTTATAGATATCCAGAAATGGAAAAATCTAGAATCGGACAAACTCTGTGAAACTAACTTGAGAATAAGGAAAAATTAACTATTTTAATGTATCGGAGCTTTTATTGTAACTAATATCGAAAATTTTGATGAATTGAATGCGGGGAAATTAAGAAAAATGTTTCATAGTATAGCTCTATTTCATCTATTTTTTCGGTGAACTCAATAAACTGACGTGGTTCTCTTAAATATGTATTTATAAATCACAAATAATCAGAAACTTATAAAACTTAATATTTAATTTCTGATCTTTCAACTCCTCTGCATAAACACGGTACTATGACTGAAAGGAAAAATAATTTTAAATTAAAAAAAGAAAATAGAGTGCACATTGCGTCATCTGTTGCCTATAAATTCTTTTGCAACTAATGATAGAAAAATATATTCTGATAAAACCAAAACTGAAACTTTCGATTGATTAATTTAGACTGAGATAGCCTGGTTGGTAGAGCACTGGGTCCAAGTTCAAGAAATCGTGAGTTCAATACCCGCCGGCCGATGACTCCCCGTGTTGTAAATGGTGACTGATGCACGTTAAATCTGTCGAGTCTCAATGTCCTCTGTGTTCCCATAACAAAATAATACAGCTGGGGGTACTGATCCAGGAGTTTCCTTGTCTTCCGGAATGGTTCAAAATCACAAGGATACGAAGTTGAACATTAGTAGTCGTAAACTCAAACTTGAGTCATCTGCTCAACTACGGATATGATATTAAATAAAATGATTAATTTAATCATTACTACTTCTATTACTATTCTTATCGATGTCAAAAAGGGGGAAAAAATGTTAACTCTTTATTACTAAAACTAATAGCAGAAAATTTAATTCAATATGATAAAACTTTAATTGTAATCATAGGCAATCATTTGTCAGCAATCGTTATTATATATAAGAATAATTATATATTTTTTGTTAAAATGAGTTTTTATTGTGTTGTTTTCGTAAATCAACGATAAACAATATAAAAAAAACTTTAAAATAATGCTTGAATAACTTTCCGTTCACTACTGTGTCGCATTCTTCGAATTGTAAACAGAAAAAAAAATAATCAAGTATGTATTGATATTTATTTTAATAAAATTTTATGTTTTTATTATTTTAATGACATTCTAAAAGATGATTTCTCCATTAATTTTGCTCATCAATAATAAAAATTCCCAAGAAAAAGAATTCAAACACCCAGGGCCCGATTAACCTCTGAAAATAGGGGAAGCATAATAGGATTTTGGGGCCCCCCTAACTTGAGCAAAAGAAACTTTTGATATTTTTCGCCCATAAACAATACATTTTAAAGAGACAAGAACTATGTGAAAACTATTAGAACCTTAGAAAGGAATAGAGAGATCTTAAGCAACCATGTTGGACCCTTCTTTGCGTGCTTTATAGTAACAAAAACATGAGGGAGTAGCTAGCACATATGGTAACAAAATTTAAATATTTCACTAAATAAAATTATAAAATTACTTGTTGTTATACGAAAGGTTCTTTGCAAGATTAGTCTCTTTTTTTACGCCAATTTGTTTACTAGCGGCAAAACAACTCAAAATTCTAATTCAGCATAAATTATTGTTACTGCACCAGAAAAATCATACCAAATAATTTTCAAACATGAAACAAAAATATTTTTTGTACTAATAGATATTCAAAAGTCTTGTGTGTTTAGTTCAACAATAAAAAACAGAATAAAATTAAATTGAGTACACATGATAGAGAAAAAAGATTTTTAAAAAAAAATAAGAAAACTCATAGGTTACCATTACATAGGTTTTTTTCTCGCTTTCAAATTCGCAAAATCTTCAATAATATATGCAAATTGTAACCTATTTGTACTTTGTATTATTATTATTTTTGTTATTATTATTATTTGTATTGTACTATTTGTATTATTATTATTTATTTATTTATTTATTTTTTTTTTTTGCAAAAAAATAAGAAATTGGGTCCTTAATTTCAGTCATTTGGGGGCCCCTCTAGAATTTTACAGGGGAAGCACTTGCTTCCTGTGCTTTTTCGGTAATCAGGCCCTGCAAAAGGCCTTTTAATCAGGCCCTTAAAAAAGACAATTGTTATGTTTTTATGAAGATCATGAAATATTGAAAAAGTATGATTTATTCTTCGTATTGTACAAAATTGTACTGTTACGTTTTCAAAAAATTTTAAACTTTATTGAAAATCTGTCCTTTTTAGAAAAGAAGAATTTTTTTCTCAAGAAAATGTAGTATCTAGCATTAAAAAATAATTTGAGTAAATTTTTAAATAAACATATCTACGCTTCTACATCCAGTAATATTATATCAAATAGTTATTATCGTACAATAATTTTAAAAAAAAGTTTATTTGAAGAGCAAATAAGATTCAAAATAGAAACTATCATTATTAATCTAGTTTCAAGTTATAAAAGAGCGTCGATGCGGGGCACTTCGTGGCTCTGCCGACTCCTAGATAGCGGAGTCGCAGAGAGCTTGAGTATTGGAGAGCTAGAGAACGCCTGAGGCTTCAATGACTTCGGTCAATATTTGTAATTGCTTCCTCATTGTTTCTCATCGACCTGTTTTTATAAATGTAATATGCCTTGCCATTAGAAATTTAAAAAAAAAAATTAAAAAAAGTTTCAAGTTATAAAAAAAAGTCCCATTTCAAAGTACCTTGTAATGGTTTAAAGAAAAAAAATATGTTCTTTAAATTTTTTTCAATGCAACCCATGGCTTTACACAACAAAAAATTTAATAAATTAAAACTAAGTTTTGGATTTAAGTCGTTTTTACACCTGCACGCTCAGCTTTAGCAATTGATATCCGAGTATTTTGAATTTTGGTTTTTCGAATTAGAAAAGTTTTATTTCATAATAAAAAAAATTATATTAAACCTAAACAAAACAAAGATCTTAATCCAATTAAAGTTCGTCAGATAACCTGTAGATGCAACCGTTATAAAATCATTAAATACCCAGCGTCCAAAAATGATCAACGATAAGAATTTTTAGTTAAAGGCTAAAGAAAAAAGATCGAAGTTTAATTATCGATTTTTTGCTTTTTTGTTAGAGAAAGCAGTTACTTATTCTTTTCAAGAATCAAAATTAGTTTCGGAGTTTGTCAGCGGATGACGGTATTAGCTGGGAAAAAAGTGAAACAATGTTTTTTGCTGAATTTCAACTGAAATGTTTACACAGGCGACTGTAATTTTGTTTTCTTTTCAAATTTCAAAAATAGTCACAAAGTATTTCAACAGATGGCACTTCTGAACGGAAAAAAAAAACTATAAAATAATATTGTTTTCTGCTGGAAGTCAGCTATTCGTCTTGAAATATATGCTTTTCCGCCTGTTACATTTGTTCCCTAACAGCGCCACGTCATTGTTACAAGCTACAACTGCTGTTGTGGTAATTGAAAAAATATTGTTTCCTAGTTTTTTCGACTACTAGCGGCATCTACTGACACTCTTTGAAGCTAACTTTGAAACTTGATAAGAACTATTTACTAGTTTTTATCAAGAAATATTTTTGGTTTGAAGAAGTTAGTAATTGCCATTAGTTCAAGAAGTTGAATGTTGATTGGCTTATTTTCATCTATCCATATTTTATTTCGGAGTGATGTAGGCAATCAATTATTTAACAATAATCATAAATTCCTTAATAAAGAATCAAATTAGAATAAATAAAAATGCTATACTTTTGAAATGTATGTGGAGCTCCAAAGTAAAGATTAATCTCAATTTTTAATGCAAACATACATTATCAAATTATAAATTATCAAATAATATATAGTGTTGTTGCAGGGCTAAGCCCCACAGGAGAACTCCGTTCACCAAGAAATCAAAAATGCGAGAGTATTGTGTACGTTAGCATAGTTTTCGTCAATAAAAGTTAAGCAATCCATATAATGGCTATTAATTGATTAAATTTATTGCAAATGCTCTTTTTCTTAGCCTCGCGCATTGAATTTTGTAGTGGGAAAAGAAAGTGCGAGAAGTAATAGCAAAATTTAATGAATTCAAAAAATTAGTAACCATAAAATGGTTTTCAAATTCTACGTTAATGTTTCAATGAGATGTAGAGAAGGGAATCTCTAAAAATAGGTATTATTCTGAACTCAATTCAATGTTGTGGTATAAAAAGATTATATTAATGATTTTCATTTATTGAAAAAAGGATTAAATAGGATAATTTGATTCTTAAATGTTAGAAAATTTGTAAAGCATATTTCAGTGAATTTTACAAATTCTGATTATTTGATTAATTTTATAAATCAGTTCTTGTTTTTTTAAATAATAAAACATCCTTTTAACGTCATTTTTGTAAATGAGGTTTTGTTAAAATATCTTTATTTTAAATAGTATTTTGATATCAATAAAAAACTATATATTAATTACAATATTGAAGAATTATCCCCCAGTTACACAGTTAACAAATTGTTCAGTTAATTATAAACTTCACCTTAAGTTTATTCAAAATACCAACACATCGTTTAACAAACATTCCCTACACTCTAAATAAATAATTTATCAATGTTGAATGGATGAAAAACTTTTATTGTCTTCTCAACTATTTCAAGCATTTGGCGAGGAATGATGGAATCTTGTTACTTCGTAAGCGTGAACTAACTTTTCATTCGAGTCAATCGATTTTTCTCTATTCCCTGTTCAAAGCGATGATGATTACGATTCCGCGTGATTTATCTTAATCGAAGCTAACCGATCTGTCTTCCTTTTCCTCCCATCAAAACTTCGGAAAAGGAATTTTGATATATCTTTCAAAATTTATGATTGAAGAAAGGTTCTTTAAGAGACATTTTTTTCTTATATCCTACAGAAATCATTCTGAAGACACGCAAAATAAAAAAGAGATAATTAAAAAAAAGTAGTTTCTGCTATAAAACTGGAGTAAATAAAGAAATACTTGTATGTTTTCTTAACAAACATTACGCAATTTCAACAAAGGTATTATGCTCAGAAAGGAAAATCTTTAGATTCCTTGTCTGAAAAAAATGTTTTAACAAACGTATCTGCATTGGAGAACCCTAATAAATATTCAAGCCTGGAAAAAAAAATGCAAGAAATCACTACTGAGGAAGAAGTGCATAACCTATTCAGGAGGAAATGGATAGGAGGCAAAAAGTCTTTATTAGACTCTTATCCGGTAAACAAAATGGTTTTGAAATGTTCAGTCTCGCCTTCCTCGCAAGTAACTTTTTAGATTTTGACGTAGTTTCTGCTTTTTCTTACGGTAAATATTCATTTGTTATCACCAATGCGCATACTTTCTTTATTTCATTTTTGACAGTGAATTCCATTCAGGAGAAAAAAATTGAATAATATCTCTTTTCTTATGAATTGCATTATTTTATTTTATTTAAACATTTTTCTAAAAATTAAGGTTATTAAATACATTGTTTAAAGTGTCCATTGTAGATCAAAATGGAGTAGGGCATTTAAAAGCATAAATTAAAAGTGGTGTTCTTTTACTACTCTGTAGACCCCCCTCCCCTGATTGCCAATCTTTCTTTGTTTTTATTTCTTATTTCTCTTAAAGTTGGCTTTTAAAAAAAAGGAAAGAAAAAAATATATCATTATTTTGTGTATATAATTATTATATTTAAATCGCAACAAAATTATAGTTCACTTAAAAAAAATATTTAAACTTAGGAATGCAAAAGGAGTGACAAAATAAGAACATAATGAATGCAGACTGTAATTTCACACGTTAAAAATAGAAAACGATAAAGTTATAAACAATTCAAATTGAAAACATTTTTATATATCTTGAATCTCTTAGATTTTATATTGATTGAAATTTCGAACTTTATAGTTTATGCTATTTCGGTTTTATATTAATTGAAATTTCAATTTTATATTAATTAAAATTTATCTTAATTGAATTTTTAAGTTTTTATCTTGCAACATCAAATATCCAACTTTTTTTTAATATTTATTTCATTTATTCTCTTTTTTTTTTTTTGTTTGGACAGCAAGTGGAGCGAGTCATAAGTAAAAAAATATTTTTTCTCCAAAATTAAAATTTCAAGTCTGCAGCTGAATTTAAGAGCGCAGAAGATAGTCCCACGTGATAGTTTTTTCTACAAATTTAGCAGATAGTAATGCTCAAATAGATGCTTTTTTATCGCACTTCTTGTGCATATTTCTACATGTCCCCGTAATTTCAAGTTTTGAGTTAAGCAGAGCAAAAGCGATAAAACGTAGCACAAACCAAAAATTTTGAGAAAAAATTCTCCAAAAAAAAATAATAATAATAAAAAATAAGCACTTAATTGCTATAACATTAGAATAAATTAGAGTTTCGAAAAATAATTCTTGTTAAGTTCATAGCAAAAATGGAACCTTTACAACGGCGAATTTCAATCCTGTAACTGCATTTCTGTGGAACGCAAGGTATTTTATACAGTTTAACAATTATACTCCATTGCAAGTTTAAAAAAAGAGAAAAGAAAAAAAGACCATTACGGTATAGATTCAAGTAATCATCCGCAACTGCATATAGTTCCATTTTATTTCTTTATCAAATTATACAAATATGCTTTCAATACCAATATAAAAGCTTTTAGAAGTTAAAATCTCAGGCAGAAATATAATTCATGCTATCTTTTACGATATATACTACAGAATTATTAAAAAAAGGTTTACTTCAGTAGTCTTACTGGAATCCTTAACTTGCGACATATTTCGATAAATAATAGTGCACTCGTTCTTGAAAAAGAAACAATTTTATGACGTTGCAAGAGCAATGGATTTTAATGGATCACTAAAAAATGGAGCGTCTTATGCTGATATGCTCTTAACAAATCAAATAAGAGATATTTGATATGTTAGGTGCTACATATTTGTTACAGTTTTTTTTTTTTTTTTTTTTTTTTTTGTACTTATTAATTAGAGAATTTTTACTTTTGCTTCGCTGTTGAAGAAAATCGTCTGCAACAAGCAATATTTGTTATTCTTTCATCAGTTTCTTTAAATGCGAAAAGTTGACGAGTATTTATTACGACTTTTAGATAGCATTTTTATTAATTCTTATTACATGTCAATTGATTATAGCTGTCTATAAGAAAGCAAGCAAAAAAAGGCTGTGCAACGTCGCTTCAAGAGTTAGCGATGTTGATATCTAGCTCCATGGTTGATATACGCACTGGGAGCTTGGCATTCATTTGGCGAGCACTTAGACGCAAACAGGCTCTTTCCCGAGAGATAGTAGTTTTTAATGTTTTTATTTTATTTTTCCTATTCTTCTTCTAAAACAATTTGCAACAGAGTTTAAGAACTGTCGAAATAATCATCGAATGTTCATTTTTTCTTCCATCGCTCTCCCAGTTCACTTTTCTATGCAGCCTAGCTATTTCAAGATTTATTAAGTCCTAATGTTAACCCTTTTCGAACCTTATTTTCCCCATCAAACTTTTCAAACAGACTGTTGGGCTAAATTGATCCAACTTTAATATTGGATTTGCACACTGCAGTTTTGTGCCTTTCTCTCCTTCTATTTAGTTGGTTGGAGCATTAGCAAAACTGTCATGCCGGGATAGCTTTGAATAAATCACATATTTGTGAAAATGTATGCATCATTTCGTGAGGAAAATAGCTAAGATGCAAACAGGTAACTTAATTTTTTTTTCAGCTCTATTGAGCTAAGAAAAAGTGAGTATCATTATGTAAGTATTAATTTATATCCTTTTACTTTGTTTTATCAGAAAGGACAATAATAGCCTGGTCCCTTTTTCAACCTTCAAACGAGTTTTCAAACGAGTTTTTATTGTTATTGAAAATGAATTTTAACCGATGTAAATTCAAGATACCTAAGTTTTAACTCTAAAACTAAGCGTGATTGGAAATTAAATATTATTTAAAAAGAATTATATGATTAAAAAAGTTTTATTGCTACTTCAGTTGCATATCTTTAACATTCCTTGTTGTTTTGTTTTTTTTTAAAAAAAACTTATAATAAAATAGCTAATAGCTTAAAAATAGCTAATAAGTTTTCTGCCATATATTGTTAAACGAGCAAAAAAATTATTATTTTTATTGAATTAGATTGCGGGTTCCAGGTTTTCGAATTTACCTGTAATTTGTCTTTTAAATAAGTTATGAACTAAATCAGTTGATCAGAATTACATGCTCGGTTCATTTAAAAAAAAAATAAAAAATATTAAAATCTTCTTCATGCTTAGCATTAAAAGCTTGCATACTTGCACTAAAATATGTATTTTCCTTCAGAATTATTATTTTCAATTAACTTCAAGATTAATCCAACTAGTCCCTTCCCCCTCAGGACTTGAATTGTTACAAGGTGTATCAGCACATTTACAGGGCTTAAAAAAGTAAAAACATTTTTTGATTTCCCCGAAGTTTAACAAGAAAACAGAAAGTGAATAAATACTAGTTTTAAGAAAAAAGTTATGTGAGTTAGAAAACTGAATTGATGTATTTCATCTATGTATTTCTTCTATTCTGTAAACATCATATTTTTAACAAGAGAAATTCTCAAAGAATAATGTAACTAAAAAACCAACATAAAATGCTCTATTTATGATAATATTGATTATCAAATAAGAGTTATGATTAAAAAAAAAAGATTTTTAAATAACTTTTTCAAACTTTTTGGCCAGTTTTTTTCACTAGATAAATTGTAACAACGCAAATGAAACTTTGGAATTAAACGCACGCAGAATGTTTTCACCAAGGCGTACTAATATTATTAATTAATTGTAGGCCTAGCTTTTCACACTATTATTTTAACTTTTTTTTCTTAAAAGCCCACACAGCTAATTCTTTAGCTTCGAATTGTATGAACGTTTCGCTTCAAGAACAATACATATTTAAGGCTATCATGTGCGACCCACATTTCTTTAAATTGAACAATGCTTCTAAAATATCAAAAATAGAAATACATGTTTTTAAGAAAACTATATGACCAAGTAAAATTCAAAATTAGATATTCTTCTAACACATTTGAATTTGTTAAACACACTATCTCAACATGGTATAAAGATAAACATTTTTTCACCCAAAAATTAGTTGTTAAAATTATTTTTAAAATTTCCAAAAATTTTAACGTCTGTTTTTCTCCTTAGTCTACTATTGTAAAAATAAACTATAAGTTCAGCTGATTAACTAGTAGAAAACACTATGAGTTCAGCTAATTAATAAGTAAAAGAAAAACTATAAGTTCAGCTGATGATCAAGTAGAAAAAAACTATAAGATCAGCTGATTATAAGTAAAAATATAAGTTCAGTTGCTTAATAAGTAAAAAATAACTATAAGTTCAGCTGATTATTAAATAGAAAAAAACTATAAAAGATATAGGTTCATCTGATTAATAAGCAGAAAAAACTAACTCAAAGTTTTTTTTTTGGGGGGGGGGGGATATATTGTTCTATGGGCATCGAAAAATAATTATAACTAAGTAAAAACATTTTTCATAACTATTTTTTTTGTACTTTTAACTAGTTTTTTTTTTTTTTTTTTTCAATTTCAACCATCGCACATCGGATCTACACTATTTATTAATGTAAAGAGATTATAATATTACTTTGCTACGTAACGTTTTATGATAAACATATTAAGTTATTGTTTTACAATTATTAAATGGTAAATAATAAAAATTTACAATTATTAAGTGGTATTTACTTTCAGAATATATTTCATGTAAAACTGTTTCTATTCAACATATGCAACTCACTAAAAAAATACATATAAATAAATACATATAAATAAATACATATAAATTGTAAACAAAGATTAAGAAGTAACGTTTCGTACTATTGCGAAATAGCCATTTTTGAGAAAACATTAAACAATTTTTTAAATAGCTGAAAACTAAATGTAAATCTAAAAGGAAAGAAGAAGAAAAAAGTTAATGAAATTGCAATGAATTAATAGAATTATAGGCAAAATTATTAGATTTCAATTATTTTTTTAAATTTGTGAAACTACATTTCCATTGCATTGTCAGAATTTTCCTTCTAAAATTTCGATACACTAACCGTTCTTTATTCAATGAACCATAAAGTTTGTTGTGAGAGATGATAAATGCTAGACATTTTTGTAATAAGCAGTTCTGTGTTGTGTTACTGCCATCTATGCGTGAATGAGACTTTCGTATTTTAATGGTCCAGTGTCACTGATGGAGGAGTGCAGGACACTGGTGTTTTGAAGGAATGGATAAAGTATTACTGCATCAGTATCGGGATTCGAAAGTGCAGTGGGAAGATTTCCGTATCGTGATCTGTGGCAAGAATAATCACCAAGTCTTAGAAACTTCCGGGCAGTGGCCCGCGAGAAACTAAAAGAAAAACGTAGAAAGGGACCAGCTGGAAAGGTATAACTCGTAGCCACCCCCAGACAAACATCTACATGTTTGTTTGTTTTTTTAAATTGCAAGTTTAAAATCTATGTGGCACCTTGGCGATCGTAGTTGGCGCGACAAATCACGGTATGGAAATATCCCCAAAGTGCAGTTAGGTTTGAAATTGAGAGATGAGTACTCTCAGCTTACGTACTGTAAGAAATCAACTTACTGTAAGAGATCAAATGATGGGAAATGAAAATACGAATCCGTAACCCTTATCACATGACTTAGCTTTCAGCGTGCGCTCAATTCTCATCGACTCTGGGCCTAGATGACGCTAATCAAATTCTATTTGTTTAGCTGTCAATAAACAATTTTTCTCACAGTTAACAATTTCATTATTATCATCGATTTTTGGATTCGCGATCGCAACGAACTATAGGGGGCGTTGTTGTATGTGCCGAATCCCTGCGATTTCCATATGACAGTCATTCAGTTACACTGGAGACGTCTTTAATGTAGCATTGTAACGTTCCATCTTTATTGTGGCTGATTAAATTTAAAAAAGAAAAAATTTTGTTTTCTTTCTTATGCAAACGAAAACAAAATGGTATCTCTTTTTTTTAGAGAAGGAACATCCAGAACACATCGGAAAAATATTTGTAAATAAAGAGAAAAAAATAGGTATATTCTTATAAGAGTTCAAACCTAATGCCTGAGAAATAGTTTAGCTAAATTTAATGGTATAACATGATAGGCCCATTTAAATTTTAACCTAAAATAAAGAATGCTTACGAAACAAAAAAAGAACCATTCTTTTTTTTGTCGCCATTTTTTAGTGTTACGAAAATGCGTCTTTAGGACTTGCCAAAAACAAAACAAGATGCAATTTTATTTTTTTAGGAGCAAAATATTTTATGGAGTGAAATATAACGAAAATGTACCAATGTCCATAACATGTAACTTTATCTTAGTAAACGTCCGTTTTGGAAATGTTATTTCATTTTGAATCTTATTTATTAGAGTTCATAATGGCTATAGAATCAGGTGAGAGAAAAGTTTGTTTTGAATTTAGGCTAACTCTATATCGGCCCATTTTCCACCGAAATCCGATTGACTACTTTGACTTTAAACAAAGTGTTTCATTTTAAGATTTTTTCCAAAAAGTTTAAGTGTAGATTGGCGGCACTTAAAAATCTGCCAAATCTGTAGCTGTGGTTAATACGTAAGTACCGAATTTTTCTTCCATACTTTTCTGAATCATATTACTTCAAATATTAGAATATGCAAGGAGTATACATAAACACATAATTTAATACCATTTAATTTTTCAAAAAAGGTATTTTGACAACAATTGTGTCAAAAAATTATAAACTAAAAAACGTAAAATAAAGAATTCTTAGGATAAAAACGATGTTAAAAATTCCTCATTTTTCAATAAAAACTTTCGTATTGTTTCTTTTTTTTAATTCTTATAGTATTTAATCAGACGTAAAAAAACCATTCTGTAGAGAACTATCATCAAGTAAAAAAAAAAAATTATTTACAAGCAAATTTTTTATTATAAAAATCATAACACTTACCTGATTTATAAGTCCGGAGAATTCCAAAATGATATGTTCTTTGTTTGAAAACTTTATTCTCAAATAATATACACATAGTTTATCCCTTCTTTACTTTTAGGTAACATAACACACATCAAAATTTTATAATTGTAAGATCTCGATATGAATTTTAATATGTAGCTTAAAAACAGAATAGCTGAAATTCTTTCAAAACTAAAAAACACTTACCAAGAAAACGATAAAAAATTTATTTATAATCAGCACAAAAGATACTTTTTCAAGTAATTCGGATTATTCTTTATTGTTGTTTTCTGAATTATGTAGATACAGAAATATATACTATTCTATGAAGAATATTCTATAACTATTACAGTTCTGTATGGAATTCATTGAAACACATTTATTCATTGGAATGACGAAAGCAATGTTGACTTCATTTTAACTTGTAATGAATTGAAGACAGAAAAATTATTTTACCGCAATACACACATCTGTAACAGCAAGTGATCATGAAATAATTTTATGTTGTTGGTAATAGAAAGGTAAAAATTATTGAGAAGTTGTTCTTCAAATGCTTGGCATGTTCTGCTTCAATGTTTGGCATGTTCTGGTTAGTTTTTTCCAAGTTCTTCTACTTTTCCTGAGGGAAATTTTGCTTCTAAGAAAATGGCGTCCGTCATTGCCAAAGGTTATGAGGGAACTAATGGTTACAGGCTCTCGCTAGAGGGCGTATCGACCGTTGCGATCGCGAATTGTTTCGGTGGAATATGGTAAAATAACAATTAAATACATTGTTATTTAATGCTTTTTTCCGAGACATTTTTATAAGCGTATTACCATAAAATTCTTTGATCTTGTAATTGGATAACTTTCAATTTTGATGCAACAATCTGATTATCTTCACTAAAAAATTGATTTCATAGCAATCGTGAAGGTTGGTGAGCGACACGAGCTAAGCTACAAAGTTCCTTGTTCACAAAAAGATCTAGGAAGTTTATCAAGCTGCAAATTTAAAATCAAAAAGAAATGCAAGGAATAAGCTCAATGATAGTAACAGAGGTTTAGATTTGACGAATAGCCTCAGTTATGCACATAAAAGTTTTTTTTCATACAGAAGTATAGTAGCGAAAATAATTGCGCTAAAAAAAAGCTAATTTAAGTTAAAAATAAATTAGTTTTTTTTTTTTTTTTTCACAAACGTAAAAACATTACAAATAATCACTTTCAACAGCAATAAAAAATATTTAAAAGAAAAAGTTCGATGTGTTGAGTAAAAGATTTAAGCTACTAAGGAAATTCCGGGAAAGGAAAATGTTCACAAGAAAACGAATGCAACGGCAAAAAGAAATCATTAAGTATTAATGATATTTTTCTTCCCTCAAAGGCACGGGGAAAAAATTATCACGTTATTTTTATCAAAATTGTTTCTTACAGCAAAGACATTCAAAAAACCGTAAAAGTTATTCCTCTGCTGTCGATGCAACTTAACATCAATAAAATCTAAAGGTTTTTTTTTTTTTTTTCAATACAAAACTTAACCGTTGGAGGAGTTTGAAAGGAGAAAAAAAATGTTTCGTATATTTTTAATCGCTTTCATTTTATTATTACAAATACGCTAAAAACTACAACTAATTCTACTCTAAGACTTCTTTAGAAAAGAACAATAGTAATAAACTATAATAATTATAATCTATATTAATAAAGGGTAGATTTTTTGTATGTCTTTCTCATATAACTAGGCTAATATCTTGGAATTTGTATAGCAGGTGTAATTGGCAATTTTATAGCCCAATCCTAGAAATCATTCAAACATTTAAATTCTATTGTTCGAGAGAGTGTTTGAAAAGGAATTTTTCGCATTGGTTTTTTTAATATTATGTATGGTCCTAAATTAAAATGAAGATGACTTTCTCTTCAAATATTTAAAAGATGATACCCAGTGATAGTTCTTAACTTACAGTTTGCTTATAAAAAAAGTTTTTCATATTTTGTAATGAAAATTTTCTTTTAAATTATAAAATTCTCTTTATAATGAAAATAAATCCTTTTTTTCAGATGAAGAAAGCTTTGTTTTCATTCTATCGATATTTTTGTTAATTTTTATTTGCCAGTTAGTAACAATTTCTTTCATCTTCATTCTACAATCATTTTCGAAGTATTTTCCACCACGAAATTCCTTAGGTTTTAGAAACAGATGAAAGCCTGGTGGTACTTAAGTCAGGACTGTATGGTGGATGATTTGTACTTATCATTCATGACAATAAGTCGTCCAGATCGTTCTTCATTGTGAACATTTGTTCTATTTTCATTAAAAGGCCTGCACCATTTGCACACATTTTCATCAGTCATTACACCTTCACCATGATCTTTAACAAGCGGCGGATAAATTTCATCTGGATGAACCTATTTTGCATTTAAAAATCAAATAATTGAACGCACTTCATGATCGGCGGACTAATTACTGATTGACATAGTGACAAACGAAGCAGTACATTTTAAATATGAGTTACCAGATGATAATGGATACAATTAATCTTGATTTTGAAGGTATTAAATATGCATTTTTTTACTTTAATAACGTAAAACCATCGGGAAGAGCAACAAATAAAAATAAATAAAATTTTTATTTTAGCCTTATTATTTGTATCGGTATTCGTCTTCCAAATTTGTGCACGATTTTGTAATGTCGTTCAGTATTAATTTATTGTTTCTTTTTTTTTTTTTTTTTTTTTTTTTTTTAACTTTTTGGAAAGAACGGGTATTCGGTTAGTTTGAAATAAAAGATATAAATTTTTTGTCTTTGTAAGAACATTTATAAAACATTTAATTAAATTTCAAATTTACGAAACTCTTAATAATTCTTAAAAAATTCATATCATTTATTTCAAAAGATAAAATGAATAATTTTTCAATTTAAAAATTTGAAGATTACAAACTAAATTTTAATCATAGTTTTTTAATATAAATACTTTTAAAATAACATTTTCTCTTTCAAGGAAATACAAATTAAAAAGTTTCTCTAACAGAGATAGAATCTGAGAAACTTTTGCAGAGGGCAGATACCTTAAACATTCGGCACCCCTCAACAATACGTATTTTTTGTTTTTAAATTAATATTAAATGAATAATACTTTTTGAATTCCCATAAATGTGAGGTATAACAGGCAAGGGCTTTTCGTAAGACGAAACAAATTATCGAGAAAAACTCATTTTAATTACAACAACAACATAGGGTTATTTTTTTATATAAAAAGTACGATGCATTGCACCTGTATAATAAAATTGTATTTAAAATTTAATTTATAGCCAAATTAGTATGTATCGCCAAATATAAAGTCACTCTCTCAAGAAATACTGAACGATCTCTTTCCCCTTCAACCACAGGAGTTAAAAATCTATTTTTTAAAACATCATGCAATCAAACTGGTTCTAGTTTTAGTTACGTTTTTTCTCCAATTTTTCTCACTAGAATTTGAACTTATTTTGTAGGTGTATATATATATATATATAGAAATAAATAAAAAGATCGACAAGGTTATATAAATGGCTGTGTTAACGGAACATCCTACATTCGTGTTCAAGTTACTATTTGTTTTAAATTTCACATAAGCACAACGTATCTTTTTTGAGGAAATCACAGTTCCTCACACAATTTATTATTTCTATTTTACGTATATGTTTATTTTTAGAATTACAAATGTAGACTTGTATGCTCATTTCGAAGTATGGCTTACAAGCTCTTGTAAGTTTATTCAACCCTGAGAAAAAAATACGGTAATTCTTTAATAATTTGATTTTTTACATTTAACAAGTTGAGTATCAGTTCTCAGTACAGGGTGAAAAAAAATATATCAATAAATTAATACTGATCCGTACTACAAAAATTTATTTGTATATTATAATTTATTTTTTTTATTTGCGAATGACTTTTCGTTATTAGACTAAGCAAAACATGTTTTTAATAGTTCATTCCATCAAATGAATAATTAATTCTATTCACAATGGTTTAGAATGAAGTTATTGCACGAAGCCAATTCATAATGGTCAAAATTTACCACAGTTAAGCGATTTTCCTCTGGTACTTATCCCTTTCGAAGGAGCCTCTTTCAGCATTATTTATACTAAAACAGCACGACATTAGTGTAGTTTTAATCGGTATCAAATTTTCTAATTTTATCAATATTATTTGGTATTGCTAAGAAATGCACCAATACCAAATCTGCCTATTACCAAAATTAATTAAACGCCATCGACATCAATAATATTATGTATAGCAATTTTTTATGATTCTCTTGAGTGAATTAGTATCTTCATTAATTTTGCTTTTTAGTACATAACTCATTTTTTTATTTCAAGTTATACCTATTACCAAAATTAATTAGGCATCACTAGCGTCAATAATAGCATGTCACTTTTTTACGCTTGACCTAAACGAATTAAAATAATTTTCCCCAGTAATTTCACTATTTTTGATTTAAGTTATTAGTTTTAAACTATTAAGCTTAATTTCTATAGGTTTTAAACGCATGATTATGTAAAAAAAATAACACATTGTTTCACATTACTTAGGAATACTAA
Source organism: Parasteatoda lunata (assembly GCA_949128135.1). Lineage (NCBI taxonomy): Eukaryota > Metazoa > Arthropoda > Arachnida > Araneae > Theridiidae > Parasteatoda > Parasteatoda lunata. The sequence continues at coordinate 122,759,651 of OX421971.1, forward strand.
TTAGGTGACGTAGACCACCCATGCTACCTGACTCACGATGATTAGTGAGTTTATCTGACATGGCGATTAAAAAATAATTAAATATCTAAAAACATATAATAAACTTCTTCTTTTTTTTTATTAAGGAGAGCTATAAGCATGCAAGCATCACTGTCGCTATCTTCAAAATCCTCTCCTGTTCCATTTATATCAATGGCACTCACTCTAAACCAATGAAAACTCTCCTGACAATCTAAAGAAAATTTTTGTATGATTTTTAGGATCAAGGGCTAAAATTGCTCCTTTTGACCACTGTCCAAATTTCGGGACGAAAGAAAAAACGGATCTGGAGCTATAAAACACACAAGGACAAACTATTTTATTTTTATAGATAGCACAGCATTCTTCTAAAAACATTTAAAGAGTTTTTATTGTGATAAAAAATGAAATTATGAAGAAGAAAAAATCTCTCGATAAAATAAATAAAAAATTTAAAAATAAAACAAGCAAAATTACTAGGTTTTAACAAATCAATTGTTAAATTTGTGACGACAAAAAAACAAACAAAAAACTTGTATCAATGCGGGGAAAAAAGACATTTTAGAACCTTTCAATTATATATATATATATATATATATATATATATATATGGAACCTTTTAATTAAGGAATTTTTTTAAAAAAAAAAAAGACATTTTATTTAATTTAAAGACAATTGATTGCATACTTAAAAGACATTTGTTTGAATACTTTTCGTAAAAAATATTTTTCGGAATTTTTTGATTGAATGCATTTTTTTAAGAAAAACATTTTCAATTAAATACTTAAAAAAAAAAACAATAAAAAAAAACACACATTTTGGAATTTTTTTAATTGAATACTTTTTTAAGAAAGAAGATATTTTGCAATCTTTCAAGTTAATACCTTTTAATTTTGTTCTAAAAATTTGTCAAGGTACAAAACCCAAATTGTGAGCTAAGTGACTAAGAGGATAAAAACATAAAGTATTAAAGAAGAAGAGGGGTGGAAGTTATAGATGATGAGAATATATCCCCCACCCCTCCTTTCAATCTGACAGAATCTTGTCTCGGTTGTTATTTGTGAAGCAATAACTTCGTGTGGAATCCGATATTATCGAACGGGATGTCGTTATGGAAGTTAGCGGCTAATTTCTCGGAAGGAAGGAGTTCTGCGCAATCTGTGTCATTTTTATGGTATAACCTACATTCCCTTGTGGGTCACTGCGCAAAGACATGTCATAATTAATGACATCATCGCTAACAACAGAGCTATATTTACTACTCGAATGGTTTTCAGAACAATTGGCTTAGACCTTGGGTCAACACTATCTTTTATGGTAGACCTGGCTTTAAGAGGGGGGCACTAGTTGATTGTTTAGCAGAGAACACTCATTTAAACTACCCTTCAAAACACTATTTGTATAATTTAATAATCATTCACATAAATAACTCTAAAGTAATTAATGCCCTTAATAGATATTTTTAGAATTATTTTGAAAATTTAAGCGAAAAAAAGTATAAGCGTATGAGGCTTGAAATTGATATTTAAGCTAGGAAAAAAATCTACATGCGTATCAATCTGCGTGAATGTGTGGGCTGGTATCGTCAACGACTTTTTGATGGGTCCATACTTACTACCGATGCGACTTATGGCGAATGTTATCTTATTTTACTGGAACTTTCGATCGCCATTCGTATCAGCATGATGGGGCGCCAGCCCACTTTAGCACTGATTTACGCACTTACCAGAATGCCACTTTTGGGGCATGATGGACCAGTCCCTTGGCCTCCCCGATCTCCCGAGACTCTATTTCTTTTTATGGGGACATCTGAAGATTCTTGTTTATGCGACTCCACTCGACTCAGATGAGGATCTCGTTGCTCGAATATCCAAAGCTGCTGCGCGTGTACGTGAAATACATGGCATATTTTAATGTGTACGCCAATCACTCCACCGATGCTGCCAAGCATGTATCGCTACTGGTGGACGCAATTTTGAAAAGTAGTTGTTAACTTTACCATTGAGCCGCGATGGCTCAGGCGATAGCGCGTTCGCCTTCCAATGAGGTGAATCAGGTTCGAATACACTGCCTTCATAGAGTCTGCATAATGAAGCGCCTAACGAACATTCTTGTGTTCAATCTCGAAAGAAGCAATATTCCTGCTGCGTACCCGATTTCATCAGAAACTGATGCAGTATGGGTGTTAAAAAATGATTACTCGCGAAGCCAAAGCTTTCTTTAGAGCTTTGAAATAAAAATAATTTTTATTTCAAAGAGTAATTATAAGAGTAATTACATGGAGATTAAGAAGAAGAAAAAAAAGTTTCCTTCGCGTGTGCGCTGCCTTAGTGTATGTCAGTGTTTCCCAAAGTGTGGTACGCGCACCCCCAGGGGTACGGGAATGGTTTAACGGGGGTACGTGGTCTTGTGCGAAATATCTTGCAACAAACGAACATTTCAAAAAAATTTAATTTAAAAACAAAGCTAGCCATGAAAATTTACGATTACGTATTTTTCTATTGGCTTTTTTTTGCAGAGTTAACAGTTAATAATTAGTGGTGTCAACAGCCAGTTGTGATTTTTAACTTTTGGGCAATTTTTTTATAATAAAAAATACATTCATTTTTTCATGAGTGCTACACAGCGTTACGAAAAATTTAGAAAGGGTACACTAAAGTCATAAGTTTGGGAAACACTGGTGTATGTGAATGTAGTTTCACATTCTTGAGTACCCTTGAGTTCTACAATCGAATATGTGACATTACAATCATAATCGTGACATTTCAATTATTAATAATAAAAAAAGAAAAGTAATAGCAACAATTCTTCAGCTATATTACCAATATATTCAATATCTGATAAATAGTAATGATTTTTTTTTTCGAGTTATATTACCTTATTTTATTTTGATTATTGATATAATTGCAGAACAAATTCAATATTCATATTGAAATATATAGCTTTTTGATAAGTATTTTGCAATTTTGACAATTTTTAAAATCGTTTAAGGTTATAGTTTTATGAAAAAATAATTTATTTTCATTTAAGATTATTTTATTAATTAAGCTTAGTAAAAAATAACTTTATTTCTGTCGATCTTATTCCTTAATTTGTTGGTAATAATTTTATTATTTATTGTTACAAGATATTTTTCTTAGTTATATTATTAACATGTGCGTTACATAGTATATTCAGGGGTAAAATTTTATAATGGGATGCACAGTTCAAATTTTTTATACAAATAAAATATTTTAATATTTTTTTTTTGTTGTTGTCTTAAATGTAATATTTAATTACAGGCTTCTAATTCTTGAAACTCCTAAGGAGTGGCAAACATTATAAATTTTCTATGGAAGAGTCAAATAATGTAATTACTGATACGAATAATTTGTAAAATGAATTAAATAATAGTTTTTTAAAATTTAAATTTGAACCAAGATAAACCAGAATAAAAAACCTGGCATATTAATGTTTGAGCCTTACATTGATGTTCAGTTAATGGTTTTTCTCAGACATTTCCATAAACAAACCAAATTTCTTTTTTGCTGAGAATCAGTCCCTGCATAAAAATAAACAAGATAGTGAGCAAGCACAAAATTAACAATTGATAGTATGATAAATTCAAAATAAAAATAAAAACTTTAAAAGTGACAAACACCAGATTTTGACAAAAGAAAAAAAAAAAATATCATTTTATATGTTGACACCTGTAGTACTTTAATTATTGTCTCCAAAAAGAATGAAAAAACTTTGTAAATGGCAATGGCAAACAAAAGGTAATTTGCAACTTAACAAAACTTGCATTTTAAATTTAAAAATATTGGAAGAAATAGCTAGTCAGTTAAATTTCATATTTTAAATACTGATTTACCTCATGCAATTTTGAGTTTGAAAGCTTGTGTTGGACATCGGTTAGTGATTGATTGTGTGAAACAGTTTGTAATGCAAAATCAGAGGAAACTGATCACTTTTTCTGATTATTAAAACAACTTGTCCCTTGTCCTTACACATTTCTCCTGAAATCCAGAGAAAAGATTGCAACCGATAAAAAAAGTAAAGAAATAAATCAAAATAAAGAAGATAAAATAAAGAAACAAAAGAATGTTAAAACAAATAATAAATGTTAATCAAATCAGTGTAAAACCAATGATCACCCATTCAAGATAGTTAAAACCATGAAAATGTATTATTTCTTATAGATCGTCTGACAAAATCATTCGTAAAAAGGAAACATACGTTTATAATGCTCATTTTAGAGTTTTACATCTGATGAAATGAGCAAGTCTTTATTTCTTGACTGACAGATAGCAGCAGCGTAAATATATAAGTGTTAAAAATCAAATTCATGTTTTAGTGAATAGTTTCCCGCTTTGAGGAGTAACAACAATGCTGAAAAGAATTTAAGAACACAAGTGTAGTGTGTTTTGTTTGAAAATGAATCTTGGTTAATAAGATGAATTTAACAGTTGAAACTTTTTTTTTTCTCTCTCTTTACAGATTATACGTTAGATAAACATTTGTTTTGCGAACATTACTTCATTTTTCGCTTTACTTCTAGATGGCAGCACTAACAGTCACGAAGAAAGCTGAAATTTCATTATTTTTCTCTCTTTTTCGTATTTTATTTACCCATTTTTTTATTTTACTTACTCTTTCTCCTTTTTAAAGAAACAGTTTTTATAAATTTATGATTTTACAGAGATTACTTTGATATTTCTGCTATATATAATTTTACAGAGATTACTTTGATATTTCTGCTAAATTTTTCATTATAATATAACTGCTCAAAGTTTGATAGGTCTGTCTTTCTTTACCAAATACCATAATGTTTGATTATACTCACTCATACCCATTATGATCCTTACTCATCTAATTCAGATTCAGGGCCGGCAGAAGAGGCGGGCAATCAATCAGAGTGCCAAGTTTGGGGGGGGGGGAAGCGCTAAACAAAAGCTAGATTTAGTGTAAATTATTTATTTATTCAAAGAGTACAAAAAGAAAACAAAATTTTTTTTAAACTCTAAATAGACAAAACTTCTTTGAAAAAAAACGTGCTAAAAAGCAGCAGAAATTTCAAAAAAAGAATAAATGTAGCAATAAAGGAAATGAAGGAAATAAAAATATGACCACCAGCCAACGTCTTCAGGGGGTACCGGCCTCGGTAGCCATAAAACAAAACCTTTTCTATTGAGAGAGAGGCAAATGCCTAAATAAACTCCCTCAGTACCCCGAAAGTTTTGTATAGAAGTCCAGGAAAGAACATGAAATACATAGAAACAATTCAGAAAAGGAACTCGCACAAAATCATCAGAAAATAAAAACACTTTAACCAAGTCAAATAGCGATTTCATAAGCAATCCGAATGAAAAGGAAACACTTAAAACTAAAGGAAACAACGCCCTCTAGTGCAATGCACAGATTGACAATAAAAAGTCAAGGAAAAGGTACGTAACATATTAATAGAATGCTTAGTTAAGGCTTGAATTGCGCCCTGTTAAAAGAAAAATATATATTTTATTTACAAGTTTTTATTTTCTGATGATTTCGTTTGAGTTTCTTTTCTGAATTGTTTCTATGTATTTCATGTTCTTTCCTGGACTTCTATACAAAACCTTCGGGGTACTGAGGGAGTTAATTTAGGCATTTGCCTCTCTCTCAATAGAAAAGGTTCTGTTTCATGGCTACCGGGTCCGGTACCCTCTGAAGACGTCGGCTTCGGTGGTCATATTCTTATTTCCTTCGTTTCTTTTATTGCTACATTTATTCAAAGAGTAAATTTTCCCAAATTGCAATTATATTATAAATTTCAGGCTTTCCAATATCATACATTATTTAGATTTGAAAAATCCAGAGTTAAATATTTTTAAAAAACTTAGTAACTTTATGGGGGGGGGGAGACTGTTTAAAGTCTCTGAAATATTTCATCTCGGCGAAGACTATAATCCTTTACTAATTCCAACTGAAATTTCAGATTTTAAAATGTATTTCTAGTTGAAAACATCTTTCTCGACAGAGCCACCAGACTTGATAAAAAAAATCACTTAATAAAAAACTTACCTTAATCGCTTAATAAAAAACTTATGAAATCACTTAATATCACTTAAATAAAAAAATTTTAAAAAATCAGTTAAGTTTTTTTTTTCTGTTAACCGATTTTTTTTTTCTACATTAATACTAAAAACAGTTTTAATATAAAAGTTAATTATATTTTTTAACAGTTGTAATTTTGGTGTCATTAAAAAAAATTATACACAATTTAAGAAAAATTTAATCAAGTTTGCACTGTTTAAATGTAAGAGATTTAAAAAATAATATTACTCAGCGATAAAAACCAGAAATTTAAGTAGAATTCAGACATTTTTCAAAAATTGCGAAATATATTTCTTGTGACCCTAAAGATTTCAAATATTTTATTTAATTATTAAAAATTTATTATATAACTCGCATAGTTTAATGCTTTTCTTCATTTACTTTGCTACAAATTGATTATAACTAATATGCTTTTACAGTTAAATGACAATCAAAACTAATATGTCTGATTTTACATTGAATGCATAATAGTTATGACTAATTAATAGCAACAAAAAGCAGTTATGACTGTTTATCAACTGCGAATCTTAATTGATGTAATTAATATGCATAACTAATTAACTCACTGTCATAGTTAATTAAGATTAATATTTGTAAACCATATAAATATTTGAATTAACTATATAAAAAAGGATGCACTTCTGAAAGTATACACACACATATTTTTATCTCTAAGATATTTTTCGGAAATCGCATATTTTTCAATCTAACGTCTGATTGCTTTATTAAGAATATATTTCCTTCAATTATTATACTCTTCAAATACTTGTTGTGATTGGGCAGTTTGTAATTTAGGTTTTGCTAAAATCTTGCTTCATTTTAGCTAGTGATTTAATAAATTTAAATATACATGAAATTTGAATGTTTACAGTTACAATTATGAGGATATTATCACAAGTTATATATCTGCCTATAAATAAATATGAAAGCATGCTGCGGCTTAAAAGTTGTATTCATGTAAGCATTATTGAAACTAAAAAACATAATAGGAAGGTTTTGCAAATTTATGTTTGCTTTTATACATAAAATTTCAAGTAATTGCGTAGGCACCAGCGAAAAAAAATCAAACTTTTGTTAGAGAAAATAAGAGATTTTTCAAAAACCTGTAAGTTAAAAATGGTAACATAGTGGAATATCATTTTAACTTTCACTACAAATTCATACATTGTACATAGATGCATAAGATAAGAAATATTGTAGATACATGCATGGGACACACATTGGTACTAAGTATATATGTTTTTAAAAACAAGTACTTGTATATGCATGCCTACATGAACATATACATTTTACATACACAAGTGTTTGCATAAAATGCATACATTTGTAAAATAATACATTTAGTGTACAAGTCTATATTGTTTGCTCATGCATACCTAATTATTACGCATATAAATATGTAATCACATATTTAGATTAATTGTAATCACGATTATCTGTAATCATATTTTTCGATTGCTTGTTATCATGATTACGAGTACTTGATTACAGTAATTTATTATGTAATCACAATTTCAGTTGTAATAAAAATTTGTAATCATGATTACAATTACTTGAGTACAGTAATTGGTTATGTAATCACGATTTCAGTTGTAATGAAAATTTGTAATCATGATTACAAGTAATTGATTACTGTAATTGAAAAATGTAATCAATTACATTTTTGCCCCACTCTAGTGTAATCAAAAATTATGATTATTTTTAATCGCAATTACCTGCAATCGTGACTATGGGTAATTGATTACATAGCAGTAATTATCTGTAATCAATTACAGTTGTAATCGACGCCCAACTCTGACATTAGCCCGTAGGTGAGGAAGTGAATACAATTAATATTTTTGAAAGAAGTATACGAAAAAATGTTTTTAATATATTAACATAAATTTATCACAACTAAAAAATTTGATCAAAGATATTTTAATCATCCTTTTATTTATTTACATTCTATATGAAATTTAGAATTCTATTTCAATTCAGAATAAGCCAAAATGCTGTTTTTAGTGTTAATCAAAAGTTTTACAGTAATTTGATTTATAGCATATTTTTGACTTAAAAAATATATATATATATGGCATAGTCACACATCTATTACAGATATACTGAGAATAGAAATGTAAATATTTTTGAATATGAAACATGACTTTAGAACAATAAAAGTTAAATTTTGTTTGTCAACTAAGTTGAATTAAGTACATAATGCAAAAAACTACTTAAATTACTCTTAAGTTAATAAATTTGTGTAATATATCAATGCCTAATAAATTTATTTAAAAACATGAGAGAGACATTAGAGCAATAAAAAGTTACATGTTGTTCGTCAACAAAGTTGAATTTTGTACGCAACATGAAAAACTACTTATATTACTCAAGATAATTTAAAAGTAAAATAAATTTATTTAAAAGCAAGCAACAAAAAATTGATTTTACTTACAAAACTACATTAAACAACATTCTTTTTATGTATAAAACAAAAAATTTTAGCTGTAAAATTCTGAAAAACATCTAAAAACATGTTTATGAAAATTTTCGAAGAATTTATATCCTGTAATATTTTTTTTTTTTTTTTTTTTCCAAAATAAAATGCACAATTTAAAAAAATGAATAAAATGCTATAAGTTAAAAATAAAATAAGTTAAAAATAAAATTAATTTATTTAAAAACATGCAACAAAAAATTTATTTTACTTACAAAACTACATTACAAAACATTCTTTTTTATGTATAAAACAAAACAAAATTGCCATAAAATTCTGAAAAACATCTAAAAGCATTTTTATAATTCTTTTTAAAGAATTTATATTCAGTAACGTTTTTTCTTTCAAATGCATAATAAAATGTATAATTTTAATAAATGAGTAAAATGCAATGATTTTTGATGACGTTACGCTTCTACATTTTAAATGATCTCATGTTAGATTAATGAGTAAATATATTGATTGCATTTTATCAAATAAATCATTTTCTTATGTTAAATTGTAAAATATCAAGTAGTAAGAGAAAAAGCAACAAAATTATCAAATTTAAGTAAACTTCTTTAACATGCTTCTCAATTCCATTGAAAATTTTAATTTTTATGTTTAAAATGGTATTTAATATAATATAACTTAAATGTGAAGTCATATTCCAATTTTCATGTTTTAATAAATGCAAGTATTTAGTCATTAAATTAAATTTATTTATTAAAAAAAACTGGATCGTTACTCCTGAATTTTTGAAAAAAAGACTTTCCTCTTACACTTCAAAAATAATGATTTAGAGACTATGCTAAGGTTGAAAAAAAATCACGTTTAATGGTAAGCTTATGCACATCAAAAATAAAGAATCAGAGGGAAAAACTTAACATTTCTTTATTTATTCATATAAAAATGAACATTGAGACCCACTAAATAAAATAACATAAAAACAAAACAAAAAAATAATCAAAGCATTCTTTATTACCAATATTAACAAGGGGGCGGAGAATGTGAACTTTTTGTTACCCAACAAAAGTTACCCCTTTGTTTTGCCCAACAAAATTACAAATTTTAAAAAAATGGTACCTTACCACAAACAATTTTTAATTTGTAGCAGTTGTTCGGGACAAATTTGCAGACAGTTCAAATATTTCTCTATGAAACTTTCTTGTTACATAATGTTACATAATGTTAGAGTGTTACATAATGTTAGAGTGTTACATAATGTTTCTATGTTACATAATGTTAGAGTGAGATTTCACACTGAAATGAAAATTATCCTGAAAAGGTTTATTTATCAGGTTATACTATAATTATGAACTTTATATTATACTAATAAACAGGTTGTACTATCATTTAAACATCATGTGAATAAAAATACAAAAATAAAGTTAGTTATCAATATGAATAGAGCAGTTAGCATAAAATTCCTTTATAGAGATTAACACTAAGAATGAAAAACAAGAATCAGGTTTCTCACTAGTATGAACACGAAAATGCTTAGCCTGACAACTTCTATGTGAAAATTTTTTATTAAATATACTACAAGAATAAGGTTTCTCACCAGTATGAGCATGACTGTGTTTAGTCAGATGACCTCTTTGTGAAAAACACTTATTACATATACTACAAGAATTAGGTTTCTCACCAGTGAAAACATGCTTAGTCAAGTGACTTCAATGCAAAAAATTCTTATTACATATACTAACTACATAGATAGATGTTTCTCACCAGTATGAATATAACTGTGAGTTTTAAGATGACTTTTGTTTGAAAAACTCTTGTTACATATACTGCAAGAATAAGTTTTCCCCCCAGTATGAACACGAAAATGCTGTGTCAGATGACTTCTTTGTGAAAAATTCTTATTACATATACTACAGGAAAAAGGTTTCTCCCCGGTATGAACACGACTGTGTTTAGTCAGATTATTTCTGTTTGAAAAACTCTTATTACATATACTACAGGAAAAAGGTTTCTCACCAGTATGAACACGATTGTGTATAGTTAGAGTAATTGTTTGTGAAAAACTCTTATTACATATACTACAGGAAAAAGGTTTCTCACCAGCATGAACATAAATGTGTTTAATCAGATAACTTCTGCTTGAAAAACTCTTATTACATATACTACAGGGAAAAGTTTTCTTACCAGTATGAACACGATTGTGTTTAGTTAAATAATTTCTTTGTGAAAAACTCTTATTGCATATACTACAAAAAAAAGGTTTCTCACCAGTATGAACATAACTGTGATTAGTCAGATAACTTCTGCTTGAAAAAATCTTATTACATATACTACAGGAAAAAGGTTTCTCACCAGTGTGAACATGAATGTGATCAGTCAGATGACTTCTATGTGAAAAACTCTTAGTACATATACTACAAGAATAAGGTTTTTCACCAGTATGAACACGGCTGTGACCAGTCAATTCACTTTTGCTTGAAAAACTCTTATTACATATACTACAGGAAAAAGGTTTCTCACCGGTGTGAACACGACGGTGTCTAGTCATGGTACTTCTATGGGAAAAACTCTTATTGCATACACTACAAGAATAAGGCTTCACACCAGTATGAACACGACTGTGATCAGTCAGTTCCCTTCTGTTTAAAAAACTCTTATTACATATACTACAGGAAAAAGATTTCTCACCAGTGTGAACACGATTGTGTGTAGTCAGATAACTTCTGCTTGAAAAACTCTTATTACATATACTACAGGAAAAAGGTTTCTCACCAGTATGAACATAACTGTGTGTAGTCAGATTATTTCTGTTTGAAAATCTCTTATTACATATACTACAGGAAAAAGGTTTCTCACCCGTATGAACATAACTGTGTGTAGTAAGATGAATTTTTTGTGAAAAACTCTTATTACATATACTACAAGAAAAAGGTTTCTCATCAGTATGAACACGATTGTGTATAGTTAGATGAATTCTTTGTGAAAAACTCTTATTACATATACTACAGGAAAAAGGTTTCTCACCAGTGTGAACAAGAATGTGATCAGTCAGATGATTTCTATGTGAAAAACTTTTATTACATATACTACAAGAATAAGGTTTTTCACCAGTATGAACACGACTGTGACTTGTCAGTTGACTTCTGTTTAAAAAACTCTTATTACATATACTGCAGGAAAAAGGTTTCTCACCAGTGTGAACACGACTGTGTCTAGTCAGACCACTACTAATTGAAAAACTCTTATTACATATACTACAGGAAAAAGGTTTCGCACCCGTGTGAACACGATAGTGCTCAGTCATTTCACTTCTATGGGAACAATTCTTATTGCATATGCAACAAGAATGAGGCTTCACACTAAAATGAACATGACTGTATTCAGTCACATTACTTCTAGTGAAAAACTCTTATTAAATATATAACAAGAGTCAGGTTATTTACCAGTATCAGTCCGACTGCCAGTCAGTTAGATTACTTGTCTATGAAAAACTCTTATTATATGTTGCATAAGTATTCTCTTTATCACCAACATGAATAGTCGTCTAATACTTAGAAATATTAGTCTTAGTTCACTTCATATCACATGTAATATCACTTTGTGTAAAAATATGTGCATTTAAATAAAATTGCTGTAATTAATTAAGGTTGAAAATAATGTCACTGAAATTTGATAATTACTTATGCTCTAAATAGTAAATTTATCAGAACAATTAAATTTAATTTTTAAAAAAAAAAGCTAAAAAATACTTTATAAGAAATATGATTTTCTCAATAATAAGTAAAGAAACTAAGGCTAGAAATTTATTTTGAAACTAATTTTGTTATGCAGAGAAAAAAAAAAGGCAATAGAAATATTTAAATTATTACTATTATTTAAAAATCTTAACTAGTGTATCATTTTAAATGCTCTACAATAATCTATATTATATTCTTGGTAAATGATCATACTAGCATAGATTATTTAGTGTAGCATTCAAAACAAATTTAAGTCTGTATATGTTTTGGCTATCATATGATTAAGATTAACACAAAAACTAACCTTAAAGAAACTAATAATATGTTTATTGATGCAGACTTAAGGCAAAAATAAAGTTACATATTATAGGTTGAAATTTTGATTTTTGAGCAAATATTTTATCTCATACACAGATACGAAAAATTTAAGTTAGTGTGAACAAAAAATTCATCTAATATGCCTCATAAAAATTTAGTTATCCTAACCTTTTACTGTTGTTAATTGTTTAGCAGGTTAACAAAATAAATAAATTTTTACGTTTGTCTAAAAATGAAATTGTTTAGTCAAACCATTATTTTTCTATGACAAACATTGTTCAAATAGCATATTTCATAAGTAACACACTTTTTACATCAACATTATGAAGAGATTTCCAGAGACTGCTTGTAAATTTAGACTCTTTAACACAAACTGCCGAAATAACTTTTACACCAAAGTTTTGAATGCATAGTCATGAGCACAAGGTAATTCCAAATAATATTTGCAATGATAATGTCTGTCTTTAGACTTATAACGAAGATTCCCCAATGAATGAAGATAATTTTGTCACACGAATAAGATCGGTAACAGGTAAACAGTTTATAGAAATGAAGTTTTTACATTAATTTTAAACACTTTTTGCCATTTGAAATATTTTCGTTCATACATTGCTAATGCAAACGTTGTGTAAGTATCTTAATGCAAAAAATCTGTAATTAATGAATATATTTCCCACATATTAAAGCAAGAATTTCTATTTGACATGATAAATGATATACAAATTAAGAGCACGTATTTCCTTATTCGGATAACAGATTTCCTAACTCATCAACACCTAATAAGCTTGGATTGTTTGGTTTGAGTTATTGACTAGTGTATCAGTGTAGTAAAGTGAGACGAGATCTTTTCTTCAGTTTATAGCTTTCTTTCATTCATTAATAAGGCTCTGGTTGAGGCTAAACAGATAGCAGATATAATACAATAAATGGTTGACTTTATTAGCGCAACGCTCGAATGCGCCGTCTGGGGAGAAGTCCGGATCCATGCACAGCCACCGAGAAATAAGGCCGTTGAGATCATCAAGATCTTTTAGTGACGTCACATACTCAGGGCCGTAACTACACCGGGGCAGACGGGGCACAGCCCCGGGGCCCCGAAGGTCAAGGGGGCCCCATATGAAGAGACCACATCATGTTTTTTCTAAATAAAGTACTCTAATTATATGTATGTAGGAAAGAAATTGTGTTAAGATAGAGTTGATGAAAATTTTCTTTTTTGTAATTGCGGAGCTACTATAACATAAAGGGAAGGGTAAAAAACGGTAAAACACCTTTTCGCGAATTATTTCCGTTTCTCAAAAGAACAAACACGATTTGCAGAGAAGGGGAAAGGCCACAGCTGCATGTAGTTGATTGTTAACACTTTCTGTATATTGCACTTCTGGTTTACTTAGTTGTTTCCTCTACTATCTAGTGTCAGACCCAGTGACATGCCAACCAGAGGGCCCCTCTAAAATTTAAGTAATGTAAATTAAAATTTAGACACTCACAAAAATAAAGTAAAATCGGAAATTTTAAAAAAAAAAAAAAAAAAAAATTCCAATTATGAAGCTATTTTTGTAATAGAAAACTTTATATTCCTCTAACATTTATGTGCCTTGCCTCTTCTGATATTTAGTTATTCGCCAAGACGAAGTCCAGTAAAATAGGTTATTTTAGAGAAGAAAATAAAAAACTATTCTTTCTCAGCTTTAAAGATATACATTAAGTAGGAAACTTTATTTTGTTATGGGCGATTAATGTGTTTTTTGACTATTGGAAAAGTAAAATAAAAGTGGAAAAAATATTTTATTTCCAATTTTCACTCTATTTTCTTCCGAAATATTTGAAATAGTAATGAGGGGGTGAACATAGTGTTTAGCCCCTTCTGAAATTTCAAAGTGCTCAAAAATAATAAAAATTGGTAACTAAAAAAAAATGTCATCTTTTAATCTATTTTCCAAATAGAAAACTTTGTTTTCTTCCGAAATTAAAGTGAAGGGGGGGGGGGATTTGCTTCTCATCTTCTGAAATTTAGACATTAATAGAATAAAATCAAGTAAAGTTGGAAATTTTAGAAGAAAAAGATTGTTTTATTTCATAACTTCGACGATATTTTCCAACTAGAAAACTTCATTTTCCTCTTAAATTATAGTAAGGGGATAGAAAACTTTATTTTCTTCTGATATAAAGTAAGGGGGTCTAAAATGTGTTTTGTATCTTCTGAAATTTAGACAGTTGAAATAATAAAGTCTAGTAAAATCGTTTTTGTTTTTTTTTAAAGAAAAAAAAAACTTTGAAGCTATTTTCCAAATTTTTTTTTTATTTTCCTCTTAAATTAAAGTGAGGGGGCGAAGAATATACTTCACCCCTTCTGAAATTCGAACATTCGCAGGAATAAAGTCAAGTAAATTTTATATTTAACTCTTATTTTCGACTTTAAAGCTATTTTCCAAATCGAAAACTTTATTTTCCTCTGAAATTTAATTGAGATGGAAAATAATGTGTGCCACCCTTTTCTGAAAATTTGACATTCGCTACAATAAAGTAAAATAGAAATGAGAATTTTAGAAAAAGAAACTATTTTTTTTACAATTTACTTGCTATTTTCCAAATTGAAATAGAAATCCCCCCCCCCCCACAAGAAAAATACTTCGGTTTTGTTTCAATTTTTTTGTACGTATTACAACTTTTAATTTATTAAAAGTATTTAAAACTAAAACACGAAAAGAGAAAAGGAGCATATCATAAAAAAGCATAACAAGTGTTTAGAAAACTAAAATTAGTACCACTGTTTTGCACCCTGAAAAATGCATCCTACATTGAGACTAATAGATATATTTTAAAGCATCTTTTGACTGTGGGTGGTATAAAGGTGTTAAAACCTTCATACCACCCATAGAGTTGACCCACAGTTATCTGACTCCTCAAAAAATAGCCATCTCCTTTTACACCATGGGAAAATGACCTTCTGCTTCTTTAAATTGCCTTAATCATTTTTATAACCCTGGGCTCTTTTGTGCTTTTATTTTATAAAATGTCATATATTTACAGTACCATCTATATGTCCCTTAAGTTGTCTTAAACTAGCAATTATCTGGATGTTTTAAGAAAACAGATGTAAGCTTTTAAGGGATCCAAGGGGATGACTCTTGTTGACATTTACTTAGGTCATTTTGTCAAGAGATTTTTTTCTGAGACAAACGTAAAACGTTCCAGTTAAATTCGAGTTTTTAGCTCATTTAATTGCGTCTTTTAAATTAACCATTTTTAATTCAGATATAAATTTTCTGTTAGCTTTTATTTTGTTCAATTTTTGAAATTAAAATTTAACTTTAATTAAGAGTTATTAAAATTATTTACAACTTCCTTTTTTTCAAACATAAATCGTGATATCAATAATTCCCATTCTTAATTAAATTTTTCTTTGGGAAACAAGAAAACCAAATGTAAATTTATTTATGAGGAGGTAAGTAAATGTTTGCATTAACTCATTTAATACATTTAAATTTTATATTTATATACTGTTAAAATTCTTTTATACGAATGGCAACATAAAAATTGCTTTTTTTCATGTTCGTATATAAAATTTAATTTGTATAGTACTTTAATTGATAATTTTACTGTTTATTGTGTGCATGGATTTTATTCTTATTTTATATTTTTTAAATTATTAAGACCTTTAAATTTTTTTAATTGGAACTTCGAATTTTTAGGATTTTTAACAACTTTGTTTTCATTAAAAAATTAAATGCAATCTTTATTTTATATAAAAGAAATCATATTTCATTTAATAAAAGAGCGCATTTAATTTAATAAAAAAGCTATGAGCATCAGCTTAAAAATCCGTAGCAATTAAAATTCATTGCCATGACAAACAATTAAAAAGAATTTTTTTTAATTAGCAAATATGCTTTGACTTTTTCTCATTTTTCTTTCATTAAAAAAAACTATTACTCTTTGTCATAATTTTGTCACATATGATTACATGGCTTCATGAATACATAGGCCAAATATTCAAAAACGAATTCTTTTCAAAATATAGCTATATTTTCTAGGGACCTGTCCATATTGGAATAAGGCAACTTTGTTTTTGTTAATCAATGTATATAGGGAAACAAATTTCTGAATATTTTTTCAACTAGGACTTTTTAAAATGTGGGTATATATGCCGATAGAAAAAAAAAATCTATAATTTCCTTCAGTTTCCATAATGCGATCAAAAACTTTTAGATTTGAGACTAAAAAATAATTTTCAATTTTATTATGGTTTTGTCTTAAAAAAGACTTTCCTGACGATATAGTAACCGGATTCAACAGGTTTATAAAATTGGTATTTTATGATTAGCATTATATTTAGAGGAAAAGGAGGCTACTGTGGACATGGGGGACAAGAGTAGACAACATGAATAGCTTTTTTCCTCCTAGTCATATTTCCTCGCGGTGAGATGTCGTAAATTGGTAACATTTACGTACAGTGAATCAAAAAAGTACCACTCTGAATAACTTTTGATTTAATGATCGGATCTTCACGTTCTAGGACTCCATCTTAATAATTCGAGGGTGTGAGTTCAAATATGGAAATTAATTAGTGCGCGATATTTTATTTTAAGTTACGCAATCAGACACAAAAACATACTTTCTCTGAATAAACATAACTTTTGTTCAACAGATTCCATTTTCTAACCCCCGTAATATAGGAGATAGCTGTAACCTGGGAAATATGGTCCCAATAGTTGGGTCGGGTGAGCTATCCAAAGTTTGGACCCCCAAATGTTAATTTTATTTTTTTGTATTTTACTACAGATCGAAAGCTTTTTAAGGGAACTGAAAAAATTTTGCACGCGATTATAAAATTATTTTTTCTAAAGATAACTCCATGCAAAAAATAACTTTTAGTAAATATTTTTTTTTTATTTTTTATTTAATAGTAGTCTGATATTGATCATTTACGTCGCACTATTGCTGCACAACAGGCTATTGGCGACGGTCTGGGAAACATCCCTTAAGGTTTGATCCTCTACAGAGGGGATGGCACCCCCACTTTGGTAGCCCGGCGACCTGCACGCGAAGTCGAGCACTTTATGGTGAAACAGTTTAACGAGGACCAATACCGCACACCCTCGGTCCCTATGCAGACTGATCCAAGTGGTCACCCACCAGCGCACTGACCGCAGCCAGTGATGCTTGACTTCGGTGATCTGCTAGGAACCGTGTCTTAACGATCAGTCCACTTCGGGACAATAATAGTCTGAAAACTTTTGAATCGTAAGGCATATAGTTTTTTTTTTGTATCATTTTGAAGTATCTAAATCCACATGGAAAATACAAATTTTAGCGAAATTGGATGATTAGTTCCTGAGAAATCGAGTTTTATAAGTACGACTTTTTTAAAATTTAATTTCCCAGGATTAATCGATTTCGCTGAAATTTTGTATTTTGCCATGTGTAAAACTTACAGTGTTTTGTAATCCAATTTATATGCGAACAAATAACTTGTTTCCTTAAATATATTCGCTAACATAATACATAAATAGCTAAAATGACGGTTAGAGATGGAGTACTGAAAGTTTTTCAAAGGGCCCCCGCCAAAAATTTTTGCCCCAGGGCCCCGAGGGGTGAAGTTACGGCACTGCACATACTGTGGTAATAAGCGTTTAGCCGCCTAAGTTTAATTTATCTTTCGTGTTTTAATATTCGTTTTTGCAGACTTAATGATAAACTTTTTAATTAAATAATGAAATAAGTTGTATTTAAGAATTACATTGTTTTAGGTATTGTTTATTGTGAGCGAACATTAGAATATAAACCTAGCAAAACATTCGTACTTTTGCAAAACTCTTAGACGTGAAATAAAACAAATTTAAACATCTTTTGTCGTGTTTTATTGTATATACAAACAAATATAAGATGCCATTAAGAGTTAACATTTTTATTATTTAAAAAAAAACTAGTAAAAAGCTTTAGTTGTGCTTTTAAAAGAAAGAAAAATTATTAACAATGCTGTTTGGCATTTGAAGCTTATTTATTCTTAATGATAGCTTGCAATCATATGAGTAAAATTTCATAAATATTCGTCCTTGAAAGCAAAAAACTCCCATACATTAAATCATATTAATAAAAAAGGAATTTAATTCATTGTTAGCCATTTTAATTTTTGTATATTATTATTTAAATAAATATTAATGAAACTAATAAAACTGTTGTCCATGCTTCATATGTATAACGCTAATTCAACTTTTTATCATTATTTTTTTTATAATATATACCCTTATAAATGAACTCTTATAAATGAAATTCCTTATTAAAAAAAAGAGATGGATTTTTTTTTTCTTTTTTTTTTTTTTTTTTTTGGTGTAACTGGATATTTAGCAAGATTGGCCCGCAACTGAATAAGTGATGCACGCCTAGTAGCGAAATATGAAAACTTGTAATCATTTTTTCAGTGTTTGTCCCAAATTTCTTTATTTACTCTTTTTTTTTAAATATATGAAAAAATGCAAATCTTAATTTCTACATTTAATTTTACAATTCAATTTCAATGAAATCATTAAAAATGGAATACAGATTAGTTTAATAGATGCCGTTAACTCTTAACAATCTGAAAATATTTTTAAAAAAAAATCGACCCGGGTTTGCAAAAGTTGTCTGATCCTACTTTGGCGAGCCCTGTTAATCACTACAATTATATATCAGTACTTACATTATAATAAAATTGTTTTTTTTTTTCTTAAAATAATTTTTTTATTTACTGATTTTATTTTTAAGAAATGTAAATAATTGGCACTGTCACTGGTGGTATACTGGTGATGACAACCAATTATACCCTTTTTAAGGTTCTTAATTTTTTTTAAAAAAAAAGTCCTTAGAAGTTCTGAATTTTTGCTTTGCTAGAAGAGTGGGAGCCCTGTTTATACTTTTGTTTCTGAAGAATTTATTATTTAATCAAAGATACGGCATTACAGCTTAAATATTCATTACAAAGCAGGGTGTCTAACTCCTTGGCAGAATTTTTTCAGGCTTTCTGCGACAAAACTCTCTAGCATTCATATCCTTCTGTAAGATAGTTTCAATAATAACAAAGATGTATGTTACTGATTTAAATTAACAAAAAACACTGTGTTTACAAAAAAAAAAACATAATTATTTTCATTTAATATGAATTTTTTTAAATTCTAATATTATCGCATTTTGTTGGGGTGAAAACCCCACTAATTCTTTCCAATATCGCATTTTAAAAATCATCATATTAAAAAAAATAATTAAAAATCATGAAACCCTAGCTGTAATTACTGAAAAACAAATTGATGACGAAGTTACTCGAATTGGACTCTTCAAAAGGGGTTACTCAAGTTCGTGTTTCGTTTCAAGACTTGATTGTTGTAATAAATAATATCGGATTTTAAAAACTATATGGAAGTCAAAAACAATAATTGCTGAAAAAATTATAGAATCGTTGCCTTGAAAAGTAAATATTCGAATGCACGATTCGAATTTCCCATATCGTCTGAAATATATCGGGATAATTAAAAACCACGTGAAATCAATAACTGCGGAAAATATAATCGAACCGTTGCCTTGAAAAGTAAATATTCGAATGCACGATTCGAATTTCCCATATCGTCTGAAATATATCGGGATAATTAAAAACCACGTGAAATCAATAACTGCGGAAAATATAATCGAACCACTCTATGGATTTATGATACTATCGGCGTAGATTAAATGCCACAGCTAAGTGATTATTTAAATGCGCAATTCAAATTTTTCTCGTTAATTTCTGCAGAAATGAAAACCAAATTTTTTTTCCCCAAAAGAAAAATCTTTCTGCAGGAACTCTGAAACGTTCTGTTGTGTCTAATACAGCATGCCCTTAAAAAAAAAAAAAAAAAAAAAAAAAAAAAAAAAAAAAAAAAACTTTTGTTGATTCTATGAGCCCTTTATTCAATTCAGTTCTCTAAGTTTCACTATATACTCATTAATAAATTGTGCCTTGTTAGATTGTTTTTTATTTTTAAATGTTATTAATATGACTCTATGTTTTGCTTCCAGCTACAGTTTTAAGACGTTTTGAGGGAAACAGACAAGAGCTTGTCGAAAAATTTGGAAAGGTCCTGGCTACATCCACTTATTGGGAGATACGAAAACCAAAGATAAACGACATCACCAATTCTTTGAACTTGAAGACACAAGTATGTGTCGTAATGTTTTAAAAATTCTGCGGCAGTGCCCTGCTCCTATAATTTCACCTTTACTCACAAACCCATCGCGTGCAAATCCTACGCCTACTCCTTCGACCGTTTACTATTTTTTAGAAACTACAGGACCACCTGTATTTTCAAAATCAAGGCGTTTATCACCTGAAATTATGAAAGCGACCAAGAAAGAATTCGATTTTCTTTTATCTCAAGGAATTATAAGACCGTCAAAAAGCCCTTGGGCCAGCTCATTACATGTAGTTAAAAAATCGAATGGTAATTGGCGTCCCTGCGGAGATTACCGAAAACTTAATTCCATTACAGTTCCTGACAGATACCCAATCCCACATATTCAGGACTGCACTCAATGATTTCACGGTAAAACCATTTTTTCAACTGTCGATCTCACGAGGGCGTATCATCAAATTACGGTGAATCCTCCGGATATTCCCAAAACAGCAGTCACAACTCCATTCGGACTGTTTGAATACGTTTACATGCCTTTCGGTTTAAAAAACTCTGGTCAAACTTTCCAAAGGTTTATGCACCAAGTTTTAACGGGCTTAGACTTCTGCATACCATACTTTGATGATGTGTTTGTAGCTTCAGCTAATGAAGACGAACACATCTAACATCTTCAAGAAATATTTACCCGTTTTTCTCAGTGCGGCCTTAAACTTAACCCATCAAAGTGCGTGTTAGGAAAATCATCCGTTAAGTTTCTTGGTTGTCTGATTTCTTCAGATGGTGTTCAACCTTTACCTGAAAAAGTACAAGCCATAGTTGATTTCCCTAAACCTGGGACTGTTGCCCAACTTAAACGTTTTTCAGCTACGTCAAATTTTTATCGCCGTTTTTTAAAAAACGCCACAGCCACTAACTAAATATTTGAAAGATTCGAAGAAAAACGACAAATGTTTAATCCAGTGGACAGACGCAGCAATTTCGGCATTTGAAAAATGCAAACAAGAATTAGCTAATTTTGCTATTCTTAGTTACCAACACCAAATCAGCAATTTTCTTTAATGGTAGATGCCTCCGATACCTCTATTGGCGCTGTTTTAAATACTGATACTCCTAATGGACCAAAACCCCTCGGTTTCTTTTCCCGTAAGCTTTCACTAACTGAAAAAAATACAGTACCTATGATCGCGAATTACTTACCATTTATGCAGCTATTAAACACTTCCGTCATAATCTTGAAGCTCAAAATTTCATAATTTTTACTGACCATCGTCCCTTAATTTATGCATATAAAAAAACTCAGATTCATGCTCACCACGCCAGCTTCGACAATTAGATTTTATAGCCCAATTCAGTATTGAAATTCGCCATGTTTTTGGAAGTGATAATGTAGCTTTCACGATTAAACTCAATAACCCTTCCACCAGTTGACTTTCTTAAAATCGCTGATGCCCCAAGAACTGATGGGGAACTAAAGAAACTACTAACTGAATGCGAAAACTCTACAATGACTTTAAAGTTGCAGCCTATGAAATTGAACGGCCCATACCCCTTATATTGTGACACCAGCAATAACAGAGTTCGTCCATATGTGCCAAAAGACTTTCGAAAAAGTATTTTTATGTCTCTTCACAATTTGACACATCCTGGAATCCGTGCTTCGAAGAAGCTTGTCCTCTCTCGATTCGTATGGCCATCCATAGCCAAAGATGTTGTAGAATGGTCCCACTCCTCTGTCAGCTGTCAGAAAAACAAAGTGATCCCACACACACGGTCTCCTCTACAACCATTAGAGTTACCATCTCGATGGTTCGACCATATACACATCGACCTTGTCGGACCGCTTCCTCCTTCTGATGGATGCCAGTATCTCTTGACATGCATTGACAGATTCTCAAGGTGGCCAGAAGCTATCCCCACCCCATCCCAGAGATTACTGCCGAAACAGTTGCCCGAGCACTCGTCAATAACTGGTTTTCTAGGTTTGGCATTCCTTCTGTCATCACAACAGACCAAGGCCGTCAATTCGAGAGTAGCCTTTTCCTTCAACTGTCTCGAATGATTGGAGCAGCTAGAGTGCGTACAACACCGTACCATCCTTCTAGCAATGGTCTCGTCGAATGCTTTCATAGAGCTCTAAAACAAGGTCTCAAATGTCACCCCAATATAAAATGGACTGAATCCCTTCCTATTGTACTTCTCGGACTAAGATCTGCCGTAAAAAAAGACCTAGGATGCACCAGTGCTGAACTCGTCTATGGAACCCCCCCCCCCTACGACTACCAGCGGAGTTCTTCAATCTTTCAACTCCAAATGTTGATCCACACCAGTTTCTTCAAAAATTTCGAACCTGCATGTCAGAACTGAAACCAATTCCAACTTCTTCACATACAAACGTAAAAGTTTTCGTTCACCCAACTCTTAAATCATGCTCTCATGTGTTTATGAGACGTGACAGTTTGAAGAAACCCCTTCAAGCTCCTTTCGATGGACCATATAGAGTACTCAGTCGTTCAGAAAAAACTTTTTGTCTGGACATTTCTGGAAAAGCTTCGGTGATCAGTGTTGACCGCCTAAAACAGGCTTTTCCTCCTCAAAGACATTGAGCGAACTGTGACATCAAAATTACCTCATACTGTGATAACTCCAACGACCACACAATTAACTGAACCTCCGCAGACAACGACACGATCTGGCAGAAGAGTTCGATTTAATCCCAAATACTTGTAGTATTTGATGGAGGGGGAGTACTGCGACGGTGCCCTGCTCCTATAATTTCACCTTTACTTGGTGATGCAAAAAAGCACTTTCACTTCAATTTGCAGTGACTCATGTGAAACCAGTCTACAAGCAACCGACGCTACTCGCAGTTTACCTCGTGCGTTGGTCGGTGATGCATGGCTCTGCAATAATCTTAATTTCATTTAACTTTCTGTATTTTTATTTGTAATTCTTAATTATGTTTAAATTAAATTTATTCTTTAAATTTTAATTGGTAATTTGTTTTAATGTTTATAAAAACTTAATTTACCAAAATTCTAATAAAATATTCATAACTACTTTTTGTTTTATTTCTCTGCATTCACACCTTCTTTATTACAAAACAAGTACATATCAGAATGGCAAATTTTATTAAACCCGTACTATTTTATAGTTTTTTAAGGTTTTAGTGTTGTTGTGCAATATTTTAAATTACTAATTTTTTCTGAATCCTGTCAAAAAAAAAAAAAAAAAAAAAAAAAGAAATAAGAAAACTAATTTGCATATGTGTAAAATGTGGTTATTTTAAAACAAGCAATTAAGTCTTTGATTTCGATTTATAAATCATAGTTTAGCTAAAAATAGTTATGCCTTTCATTAATATTCACTTCGTACATTCCATCTACGATGCTCAAAAAGGGCAGGTATGACCATCTTCAATATGTATTTAATGCTTGATCACTTGGCAAATAAATTTAAATTCATAAAGCTTGTAAAATTTAGCTGCAGATTTGTTATATGTAGGGTCCAACTTTTAAAAGTAAGTCTTTTGTATTAATTCGAATTGTAAAAGCATATGTTTCTGTCACAATTAGTTAATACTTGAATTGTATTTGTTTGAGAATGCTATTGGATACTTTGAAGGTATGACTTAAAACACTTGCAGATATTTTATTCTAAGGCAATGTTAAAAACAATATGAAATCTATGCTCAATATTTTGCAGAATGCTTATTATCTGGCAAACTTGAAAATAGTTAAATTTTCTGTTAAATAGGCGTAGACTGAGCATGTAATTCTTCTCAAGATATCCTGGCCTAATTTTGTGCAAAATAAATCTAGGATATATATATTTTTACTCCTTATAAATCTAATGAATCGAATCTGCAACTGCTTAGTACAGCTTAGAGAGCAAAAGTTTATAATACCCAACACACAAATATCTCCCTCTATTAACATTTAAAATATATTCTTTTGTAGAGGTTAAAAACTTTAAAGAGCTCTAACTTTTCTGTGTGCTTCGTAATTGTTATGTGGGAAAATTTTAAGAAATTATTAAAATTATTTACCCTAAGCTGTTTCTTTCAACCCTTTATTTAATTAATCATCATACTGAATAAACTTACCCTTTTTTTCGTCGGATTCAGAATTTTCTGACCCCCAAAGTATAAGGGGTAGTCACAATCTAGGCATTAAGATCACAATAGTATTGTCATTAATTCACAACAGTGAAATTAATATTAAAAGGACCACATTTTCATCCGCTCTCCTAACTAAACTGTTATAGTCACGATTTCCAGATTACAGCTACCCCCTCTCAGCTACTCCCTATCCCACAAAATAAATTTAACATTAAAGGGTTCAAATTTTGGACAGCTCTCTTGACTAAATTATTGTGACCGTATTTCCCAAATTGTGGCAACCCCTGATACTTTGCGGGACAGAAATTCGCATGCGTCGAAAAAAAGTTATGTCTATACTGAGAAAGTACGTTTTGGCGTCTGATTTTGCAACTTAAAATATCGTCTGCACTTCTTAATTAGCATACTTTCAAACCTTTGAGTTTTAGAAGTTGAGATCCGATCATTGGATCAAACAGTGTATTTATTTATTTTTGTGTACTGTACATCGGTTGTCTCTGCTAAGATAAGCTTCAAAACGAATATTGGTCATGTTATTCGTGTCTCCCCGTACACCGGCTGCGTGAAATGCGCATACGCTAACGACGAAATTTTAACGCATTAGCCAGGTGTAAATAGCGATAATAAAAAAAGCACATTTTGTAAACCTTTATCCATCGAACTGGCTGCGAAATTGATTTTCAGCTGCGGCTGGGGACATCCGTTGACTTCATATATTTTTCCATTTTTTTAAGGATTCTTTTATGTTTATTAATTATTATGATCTCTGCTTTGAGACATTTTTAAGAATTAGGGGAAACTCAATCACTGCATGAATTGTGCACAAATTCATTATTATGAAAAATTTTGCTTTCATAGAAAAAATAGATCTTGGTTAAAAATTAAAGATTCTGTAAACAGTATTCACTAAATATAGAATTTTATTTTTTGAACCTCTTAGAAATCATACTTTTTTTTAAATTAGTCTCCACCCCCCTCCTTTATTAGGATTAGAAAAAGCTATCAACTATTGCACAGAATAACTAAGTAATAACCAGACTTTTTTAAAAATGTCTTTTTCTTTTAAAGTACATAACTGATGTCAATCACATGTCTTTATAATTATGCTCACGCATTATATTTTCGCAATTTCAAAGATATTTTTTATAGACATTTATTTTTAATATTAAATTTGATTTACTGCTTTGAATATCAACAGAATTATATACCGACTGTTAATTATTTTTAAATTAAAATTGTGTAGATTTAGCTTAAAGTACATTCAGGGTGCGTAACAAAATTATTCTTCAAAAAATAAGCACCTTTTAAGCACTTAAAAAATATTTTTAAAAATATTTTTAAGTACTTTAAAAAAATATCCTAATTTGGCAGGGTTTTAAAATTTTTGACAATTGACGGTTTTATCTTGTTTTAACCATCATGTCAAAAAAAAAAAAAAAAAAACTTTTTGACAATGTTTTTGACAATTGTCAAAAATCATGAAATTTTGAATCCTTCAAAACGAATGGCGTTTTCATACGCTACGGACTGACAATACGTGGAATAGATTGATATTAAATCAATTGTGAAAACGTTGAATAGAAAAATGTGAACTGTGCCGTTTTGCATAATTCGACGCGAAAATCAACATGGTAAAGAAATAATCTCATTTTGAAAGAGGGAATATCAAGCACTTTTTACAAAGACACAATGATAAAAGCACTTTTAAGGTTTTTTAACAGGGCTCGAAAAACCGCTCGGTCTCAGCGGTCAAAAATTCCCGGCGGACAACGAATTTCTCGAATCCGACGTCCGCGCGGACGGCCATTTTCTCATTAATGTTCGTGATACATTTCAATTTTTGTTATTAGAATTAATGTTTTCTCTGTCTGGGAGTACTGCAGCGGTTGAAAGGATCTTTTCAGTAATGAACTTACAAAAACACATTACGTACTGGTCTTAAACAAGAAGCGTTAAACGCAATTATGAACATCTACCTGAATGGAAAACCCCTTTCAGATTTCTGTGAGGAAACCTCAGTAAATCATTGGCTTCATTGTGGAACTGGCAAACGTAATATTTGATTCATTTAAAAAATGCAGTACCCTCGGATAAATTGACATTCCAGATAACTTGACCTTTGTCATTTAAATTATTTCCTAAAAGAAATACTAGGTTACTATTAGTAACCTAGTATTTCTTTTATTACTGTATAATGTAATCCTAGTATTTGTAATCCTAGTAACTACTAATTCATTGTGCAATTTATATAAATGTTTGTAATAAATAAGAGAAAATTTTATTTTTATTTATTTAGAAGCTACGTGTTAGTTTCAAAGGAGGGCGGGCACATTGTTGGACAAGCCGTCCTCGGGGGACGGGGAAAATTTCTGAGTTTTTTCGAGCCCTGGCTTTTAAAAAACGAAAATAAGCACCTTTAAGCACTCTTTAAAAACGCTACGCAACCTGAAATTAAATTGAATATTATAAACATAAAACAAAAGATGTTCAAATCTCACTTTTGAAAGTTTATATTTAAAGAAAAATTATTTCATATAAAAAATTTAATACATTAAAAAAAAATCAGTTGATTTTTTTCTCCATTAATACTAAAAAAAGTTTTAATATAAAAGTTAATTATAGTTTTTAACAGTTGTAATTTTGGTGTCATTAAAAAAAATATACAGAATTGAAAAAAATATAATCAAGTTTACATTATTTAAATATATGTGGTTTAAAAAATGATATTACTCAGAGAAAAAAAAACAGAAATATAGGTAGAATTCCCACATTTTTCAAAAATTGCGAAATATATTTTTGTGACCTTAAAGATTTCAAAATATTTTATTTAATTATAACAAATTTATTATATAACTCTCACAGTTTCATGCTCTTCTTCGTTTACTTTGCTATTAATTGATTATAACTAATATGCTTTTACAGTTAAATCACAATCAAAACTAATATATCTGATTTTACTTTGAATGCATATTAGTTATGACTAATTAATAGCAACAAAAAGCAGTTATGACTGTTCATCAACTGTGAATCTCAATGTAATTAATATGCATTACCAATTAACACACTGTCATTGCTAATTAAGAATAATATTTGTAAAACATATAAATATTAGAATTAACGATATAAAAAAGGATGCGCTTTTGAAAGTATACACCAGAGGTCGCCAAAGTGGTCTATTTAACAAAAGCGGGGTTCGATCTGAGACAGGGGGTCGATCCGAATTGAAAGGGTCAATTGGGGGTCGAACAAAAAGCAGTTCTTAATACGCAAATCACACATACCTAATCGAGTATGTAAAATTTGAGAATTTTTTTTTTATAATGGACTGAATATCAGTTTCTTTATGGAACATAAATTAATAAACGTATATTTATTCGGGTGAAACAAGTATTTACGTACCAGCGCACAGTGGCACGAACTCTGCACTTCTGGTTTATAAATCATATGCATATGTGCGCTTGTCCAAATGTCACATGTGACGAGCATTGACATTACAAACGCAAATATCATACGCAGTCATTGAGGATGTAATGAAAAAAAAATGACTCCGTTTATGTTTTTAAGTCATTGCCATTAAGTGCAAATTCTATAAAACGGCGTATCGACAAACTGACTGAAGAAATAGAAAATACGGTAGTTTCAGAGCTAAAAAATTGCAAGTTCTCTATTCAACTTGATGAATCTGTTTTTGGTGTTTCTGCTATTCTTATAGATGTATGTTAGATATTTCAGTAAAATTAAAGGACAAGTCATTGATGAATTTTTATTTGCTAAATATCTTGAAACTGAGGGAAAAGGAAAGACAATTTTTAGATGTTTACAAGAGTATTTAAATAAATATGATATTCCGCATGAAAATATAATAGCGGTAGCCACAGAAGGGTCACCTGGTATGATAGGGCGCTAACGAGGTTTTTTTACATATCTCGAAGAAAAAGTGCCCGGTATACGTACTATTCATTGTATGTTGCATAGAAACAACTTAGTAGCAAATTATCCGAGTCCAGAGTTTCATAAAGCTTTACCGTTTTGTATTAAGTGTATCAATGAAATTAAAGTCTTAGCTCTTAAATCAAGATTATTTTCCAAACTTTGTGAGGAAAACGACGAGTTATTTAACCAATTATGTACTTCTGCACACCGAATTTAGATGGTTGTCTTGAGGTGTATGCTTGCTAAGGCTTGTTGAGTTATTTGACTCCACCACCGAATTTCTCAGCCATATAAACCCTGTTCTGTGTGATGAACTCCAAAACAATAAGAACTGTATTTTTTATTTAGCGGACTTATTTGGAAAATTTAATGATGTCCAAACAAAGCTCGAACAATACTGTTAGGCTTCCAAGTAAAATTAAATTTATTTAGATCTTCGTTGCTACGTAAGGATTATCATTTTATTTTTCAAATCTGCGACAATTAGAAATAAAAGAAGAACTGTTGGAAATATATACAGGTCATCTTCAAAAATTGAGCGACGATTTTAAACTGCGCTTTGGTGATGTGGAAAACATTGACATCCCTGATTGGATTATTGTGCCTTTTTCTGCTCAAATTAAAAACGGGGACATCAACCTGCAAGATGAGTTTGCTGAATTATTATCGAATCTTGAAGCAAAGACGCTTTTTAAAAATTTAACAATAAGCAAATTTTGTACAAATATAAAGCAAATATATGTGAAACTTTACGAAATAGCTCTGCAATTTATGCTAGCATTTCCAAGTTTCTATGTGGTTGAAGCCGGTTTCAGTCCCGTAAATTCAATCTTAACTTAGTACAGAAATAAATTAAATGTGGAGTTTCGAGGGGATTTAAAGATTAAAATTGACCAATTTTGAACCCAATATAGCGAACCTTGCAAAAAACACCAGACACACCCATCTCATTGATTAAGAAACAATCACTCTGTAGTTACTTTACTTATTATTTCTACTTATTTATAATTACTTAATAAATATTAAGGTATTTAAATTTTAGCATTAATATATTTTTCATAAAACTATTGCTACACAATGTAATATTACTTTAATAAATGTTAAAAATCATAAAACAGATGTACAAACACAGTATCTAATAGAGTTTTATTAATTACTTTGATGGGGGTCGATGGAGATTTATATAGGGGTCGATGATGAAGAAAGTTTGGCGATACACACATATATTTTTATCTCAAAGATATTTTTCAATCTAAAATCTTTATTAAGAATATATTTGCTTCAAATATTTGTTTGATTGGGCAGTTCGTATTTTAGGTTTTGCTAAAATCATTTTATCTAGTGATTAAATAAATACATGAAATCTGGTCTTGAATGTTTACAGTTACAATTATGAGGATATTATCACAAGTTATATATCTGCCTCACAATAAATAGGAAAGCATACTGTGGCTTAAAATTTGTACTCATGTAAGCATTATTGAAACTAAAAAACATAATAGGATGGTTTTGAAAATTTATGTTAGCTTCTGTACTTAAAATTTCAAGTAATTGCATAGGCACTAGCGAAAAAATATCAAACTTTCGTAAGAGAAATAAAGAGATTTTGCAAAAACCTGTAAGTTAAAAATGGTAACATAGTGGAATATCATTCTAACTTTGACTACTAATTCATACTTGAACAATATTCATACTTTGTACATAGATGCATAAGATATAAAAATATTGTAGAAAAATGCACGGGACAAAAATTGGTACAATGTATATGTTTTTACAAACAAGTACTTGTATATGCATACCTACATGAACATATACATTTTACATGCACAAGTGTTTGCATAAAATGCATACATTCATAGTGTACAAGTCTATATTGTTTGCACATGCATATCTAATTATGGATTGTTGGTTCTAATGCCACTTGCCACACAGGCAAACCTGCTTCGTGAAACCGAGCAAATTTAAGGTAGAGTGTGCGATTATTTTTTTTCAGTGGCTCCATCTATAGCCAAGAATTCGACTTTGAAACATCATGCGTCACATCTGTTTATTAAACGGACCCATTCATACATCCACAGATCGTAATTTTGGTCTGAATCAGAGAACGATCGAATCCAGTACCCCCAGAGGTATTGATTTGTTATGGGAACAAGGAGGACTTTGCGACTCGACAGAATTTTAACATGCATTGGGCACAACTACACGGGGAGTCTTTGGCCGGCGGGGTTCGAACCCTCTCACTCTCGGACATGGGCCCAGCGCCCTACCGAGCAGGCTATCCCGGCACCTATCTAATTATTACCTGTATAAATATGTAATCACATATTTAGATTAATTGTTATCACAATTATGTGTAATCATATTTTTTGATCGCTTGTAAACATGATTACAAGTACTTGATTACAGTAATTTGTCATGTAATCACGATTTCAGTTGTAATGAAAATTTGTAATCATGATTATAAGTAATTGATTACTGCAATTGAAAAATGTAACCAATTACATTTTTTCCAAACTCTGGTGTAATCAAAAATTATGATTATTTGCAATCGCAATTACCTGCAATCGTGTCTACGAGTAATTGATTACATAGCAGTAATTATCTGTAATTAATTACAGTTGTAATCGACACCCAACTCTGACATTAGCCCATAGGTGAGGAAGCGAATACAATTAATATTTTTGTAAGAAGTATACAAATTTTTTTTAAATATATTAACATAAATTTATCACAACTAAAAAATTTTATCAAAGATATTTTAATCATCCTTTGATTTATTTACTTTTTATATGAAATTTAGAATTCTATTTCAATTAAGAATAAGGCAAAATGTTGTTTTCAGTGCTAATCAAATGTTTCACAGTAATATGATTTATAGCATATTTTTGATTTAAAAAAAAATTTTATATTGCATAGTCACACAACTATTACAGATATACTGAGAATAGAAACATAAATATTTTTGAATATAAAACATGACTTTAGAAGAATAAAAGTTAAATTTTGTTTGTCAACTAAGTTGAAGTTTGAACATATAATGTGAAAAACTAGCTAAATTACTCATAATAACTTAATAAATGTATGTAATATATCAACGTAAAATAAATTTATTTAAAAACATGGGAGAGACATTAGAGCGATAAAAATTAAATTTTGTATGTCAACAAAGTTGAATTTTGTACACAGCGTGAAAAACTACTTATATTACTCAAGATAATTTAAAAGTAAAATAAATTTATTTAAAAACAAGCAACAAAAAATTGATTTTACTTACAAAACTACATTAAACAACATTCTTTTTATGTATAAAACAAAAAATTTTAGCCGTAAAATTCTGAAAAACATGTAAAAGCATGTTTATGAAAATTTTCGAAGAATTTATATTCTGTAATGTTTTTTTTTTTTTTTTTTTTTTTCCAAAATAAAATACACAATTTAAAAAAATGAATAAAATGCAATTATTTTTTATAACGTTTCACTTCTACATTCTAAAGGATCTCATGTTACATTAATGAGTAAAATATATTGATTGCATTTTATCAAATTAATCATTTTCTATCTGCATCTAAGTCTTCACAATTATTTCAATTCTTATGTTAAATTGTAAAATGTCAAGTAGTAAGATAAAAAGGAACAAAATTATCAAATTTATTTTGTCACAAAATTAAATTTATTTATTAAAAAAAAACTGGATCGTTACTCCTGAATTTTTGAAAAAAAAAAAACTCTCCTCTTACACTTCAAAAGTAATGATTTAGAGACCATGCTTAGGTTGAAAAAAAAATCATGTTTAATGGTAAGCTTATGCACATCAAAAATAAGGAATCAGATGGAAAAACTTAACATTTCTTTATTTATTCAAATAAAAATGAACATTGAGACCCACTAAATAAAATAACATAAAAACAAAAAAAAAAAAAAATAATCAAAGCATTCTTTATTACCAATATTAACAAGGTGGCGGAGAATGTGAACTTTTTGTTACCCTTGCAGAAATATAAAAGAACTTAATCAGTAAACAAAGTTAGAAATTTAACATTTACAAATCTAATTCAAAATATAAAATGACCAAGGTCCTGGCATTCTTGCTCTTTGACTGGGTTAATTTAAAATTGGAAACCCCTTACTTGGAAATATGAGGGGTGTTGTATCCTACTTAATGCCAAAAGTTATGATGACCCTTAATTTGAATCAGAAACAGAAACAATATATTTTAATAGTGAAGTATGTAGGCATTATAGGCATAAGAATACAATAGTTTGCTTTCAAACAAAAAGTAGTTAACAATTCAGAAGCCCCAAGAACCAAACATTCAGACGATACTCAGTAAAATAACTATTTCTTGCATTTCTAAGTCCCATTATATTGAATATCAGCTTTGACCAACAGAATTACAAATTAAAAAAATTGGTACCGTACCACAAACAACTTTTAATTTGTAGTAGTTGCCCTGGGCAAATTTGCACAGTTAAAATATTTCTCTATGAAACTTGTTACATAATGTTAGAGTGAGATTTCAAACTGAAATGAAAATAATCATGAATAGGTTTATTTATCAGGTTATACTATCCTGATGAACATTATATTATACTTATAACCAGGATATATTATTTTTTAAACACTATGTGAATAAAAATACGAAAATAAAGTCAGTCAGCAATAAGAACAGAGCAGTGAGCATAAAATTCCTTTACAGAGATAAACTCTAAAAATTAACAAGAATCAGGTTTTCTCACTAGTATGAACACAAAAATGCTGAGTCAGACAACTTCTATGTGAAAAATTCTTATTACATATACTGCAAGAATAAGTTTTTTCCCCAGTATGAACACGAAAATGCTGAGTCAGATGACTTCTCTTTGAAAAATTCTTATTACAAATACAACAGGAAAAAGGTTTTTCCCCAGTATGAACACAACTGTGTCTAGTCAGATTATTTTTGTTTGAAAAACTCTTATTACATATACTACAGGAAAAAGGTTTCTCACCAGTATGAACATGATTGTGTATAGTTAGAGTAATTGTTTGTGAAAAACTCTTATTACATATACTACAGGAAAAAGGTTTCTCACCAGCATGAACATAAATGTGTTTAGTCAGATAACTTCTGCTTGAAAAACTTTTATTACATTGTACCACAGGGAAAAGGTTTCTTCCCAGTATGAACACGATTGTGTTTAGTTAGATGATTTCTTTGTAAAAAAAACTCTTATCACATATACTACACGAAAAAGATTTCTAACCATTATGAATATAACTGTGTTTAGTCAGATAACTTCTGCTTGAAAAACTCTTATTACATATACTACAGGAAAAAGTTTTCTCACCAGTGTGAGCACGATAATGTTTAGTCATGTCACTTCTTTGTGAAAAACTCTTATTACATACACTACAAGAAAAAGGCTTCTCACCAGTGTGAACACGAAGGTGTATAGTCATGCTACTTCTATGGGAAAAACTCTTATTGCATACGCTACAAGAATAAGGCTTTGCCCCAGTATGTACACGACTGTGACCAGTCAGTTCACTTCTGTTTAAAAAACTCTTATTACATATACTACAGGAAAAAGGTTTCTCACCGGTGTGAATGCGATTGTGTGTAGTCAGATAACTTCTGCTTGAAAAACTCTTATTACATATACTACAGGGAAAAGGCTTCTCACCAGTATGAACATAACTGTGTGTTGTCAGATTATTTCTGTTTGCAAAACTCTTATTACATATACTACAGGAAAATGATTTCTCACCCGTGTGAACACGATTGTGTATAGTTAGATGAATTTTTTGTGAAAATCTCTTATTACATATACTACAAGAAAAAGGTTTCTTATCAGTATGAACACGATTGTGTACAGTTAGATGAATGCTTTGTGAAAAACTCTTATTACATATACTACAGGAAAAAGGTTTCTCACCAGTGTGAACATAAATGTGATTAGTCAGATGACTTCTATGTGAAAAACTCTTATTACATATGCTACAAGAATAAGGTTTTTCACCAGTATGAACACGACTATGACTAGTCAGTTGACTTCTGTTTTGAAAACTCTTATTACATATACTACAGGAAAAAGGTTTCTCACCAGTGTGAACACGACAGTGTCTAGTCAGACTACTACTATTTGAAAAACTCTTATTACACATAGTACAGGAAAAAGGTTTCTCACCCGTGTGAACACGATAGTGTTCAGTCATTTCACTTCTATGGGAACAATTCTTATTGCATATGCTACAAGAATGAGGCTTCACACTAACATGAGCATGACTGTATTCAGTCATATTACTTCTCTGTTGAAAACTCTTATTACGTATATTACAAGAGTCAGGTTACTAACCAGTATCAGTCCAACTACCAGTCAGTTAGATTGCTTGTCTATGAAAAACTCTTATTACATGTTGCATAAGCATTCTCTTTATCACCAACAAGAATAGTTGTCTACTACTTAGAAATATTAGTCTTAGTTTATTTCATATCACATGTAATATCACTGTTTAAAAATGTGTGAATTTAAATAAAATTGCTGTAATTAATTAAAGTTGAAAATAATGTGGCTGAAATGTGATAATTACTAATGCTTTAAATGGTAAATTTATCGGACCAATAAAATTAAATTTTAAAAATAAACTAAAAAATATTTTATAAGAAATGTGATTTTTCTGAATAATAAGTAGGTAAAGAAACTAAGGCTAGAAATTTAGTTTGAAACTAATTTTGTTATGCAGAGAATTAAAAAAAGGCATCAGAAATATTTAAATTATTATTTACTTAAAATTCATAACTGGTGTATC
The DNA here is from genome assembly GCA_949128135.1 of Parasteatoda lunata. NCBI lineage: Eukaryota > Metazoa > Arthropoda > Arachnida > Araneae > Theridiidae > Parasteatoda > Parasteatoda lunata. The sequence continues at coordinate 122,795,198 of OX421971.1, forward strand.
ATTTAAAATGCTCCAAAATAATCTATATTATATTTTTGGTAAATGTAATTATGTAGTGTAGCATTCAAAAAAAAATTTAAGGTTGTAACTATATGTTTTGGCTATCATATGATAAAGATTAACACAAAAACTAACCTTAAGAAACTAATAATATGTTTAAAGATGCAGACTTAAGGCAAAAATAAAATTATATATTATAGGTTGAAATTTTGAGCAAATATTTCATTACATACACAGAGATACGAATAATTTAAACTAAGGTGAACAAAAAGTTAATCTAATATGCCTCATAAAAATTTAGTTATCCTAATCTATCTATTGTTAATTATTTAACAGGCTTACAAAATTAATCAATTTTTACGTTTGTCTAAGAATGAAATTGTTTAGTCAAACCATTATTTTTCTATGACAAACATTGTTCAAATAGCATATTTCATAAGTAACACACTTTTCACATCAACATTATGAAGAGATTTCCAGAGACTGCTTGTAAATTTAGACTCTTTAACACAAACTGCCGAAATAACTTTTACACCAAAGTTTTGAATGCATAGTCATGAGCACAAGGTAATTCCAAATAATATTTGCAATGATAATGTTTGTCTTTAGAGTTATAATGAAGATTCCCTAATGAAAGAAGATAATTGTGTCATACGAATAAGATCGGTAACAGGTAAACAGTTTATAGAAATGAAGATTTTACATTATTTTGAAACACTTTTTGCCATTTAAGGCTTTGAATAATTTTCCTTCATATTTGCCAATGTCTTTTCGACAAACATTGTATAAGTATCTTAGTGCAAAAAATCTAAAATCAATGACTATATTTCCCACATATTACAGCAAGAATTTCTATATGACATGATAAATGATACAAAAATTAAGAGCACACTCATCTACGTCAAAGCTTGGATTGTTTTGATTGAATGATTGATTAGAGTATCAGTGTAGTAAAGTGAGATGAGATCTTTTCTTTAGTTTATAGCTTTCTTTCATTCATTAATAGGGCTTTGGTTGAGGCTAGACAGATAGCAGATACAATGAATGGTTGACTTTATAAACGCAACACTCGATTGCGCCATCTGGGGAGAAGACCGGATCCATACCTTTTACTCTTCCGCCTCTCTTCAATGGGGCACGGGCATTGGTTGTAAGCAAACAATCAATCGCAGGTGGCTGGGGAGCAAGGTTGTCATAGACTTAACATAGCGAAGTTTAAAATTAAAGTGTTTTTAACTGGTATTCTGAATTTATTTAGAATATTGCATATACTTTTCTAAAGATAGTGTACTAAACTTTAAATTGCCACGCAGTTTCAATTGAAAATTTCCTTTTTAATGCTGCAATGAGAGGATTTATATTTGATCATTCTGTTAACGTATTTCGTGTGATTTGTAATGTTATGGCACAACTTGATTAGAAATAAATGGATGGAATACCTGCATTAAAATGAATAATATTATTTAAGATTTAAATCTTTATTTATGTGTGTATGTTTTTATTTATTTTAAAGCTGATATACAGGGTGTTTATAAAGTCCCGGACCCATTTTGATGTTTAATAACTCATAAAATAATAAAGATAGATTAAAATTAATAACATAAATGGTTAGATAGACTCAAAAAGTTTCATGACTCTTGTCAATGAACTTCAACGTGTTCCCCCTTCGTCGCACGGAGAATATCAAGTCGATAGTCAATTTCACGCCATCCATACAGCACATTGACTTCGTTATGACATCCTAAAGTTGTCATCTTTAGGATTGTGTGACTTCCAGAGGAAGTCCTATATTTACCGCTAAATGTCCTACGGATGTCATCTGCGTGTTAGGATGTCCCACCTGCAGATATCTTAATGATGTCATAACTAGGACAGTTTCAGGATACCTTTAGAACGCTTTAGGATGGCATTAGGACAAAAAAAGACCAGTTTAGTAAGGATTTAGGTAACTTGTGGGATGCATGTCGGAAATGGTATGATAGTAGTAGGAGTGTCTTATTTTGGAAATAAATTTCATCTCTGAAATTTTTTTAATATTAGTAACTTAAATACTTTGTGTTGTAATAAGGTTTTTCTTTTAAATTAACTGAATTTCAGAAAAATGTTTTCTAAATGAAAAAAATGGTGATAGTTTTTAATTTGTATACACACTAACTAGGCATTACTAATTTTCCAGAAAAATGAGCTATTCCTAAACTATTTTTTTTAGGAAAATTAGTTACGCAAAAGGAAGTAAAACAGTTAAAAAACAAACATATCTAAAGAAAAGAACAATGTGTGATTTTAATCCAAAAATATGCAAGTTTATTGGAATAAAAACTTGGCCATTATTAAAAAGTCTAATTGAATGTACCCTTTAAACACCAAGGAAGGTTATAAGTCTTCTACTTAGAAATATTCTTTAAAGAAAACTAACGCTAATTAAATTATGAACCTTGTTGAATCTTTTGTGAACATTGTAATTTACGATTGCTTCATTATTGCTCATATTGTTTAATGTAGTAGATATATTAAAGATCTTAAAATAAAATAATGAATAATTTTCTTTTTAACGTTGCTCTAATACTGAGAACTTCACATTAATATTTAAATTTCTCGTATTATCAATTGAAACTATTTAATTGGCAAAATAATTCCCATTCCATTCTTCTGCAAAATTTACTAAAAACATTTTATATTATAAATAGTTTAAATGAAGTTGTGACTTTTACCAAAATAGATATTTATGGATCACATACTTTATTGTTTAGTTATCATGTTAAGGATGGAATTTAAAAAACAAATAAAACTAGAAAATTATGTTTTTATATACAAACTAAAACAGCTGTTGCTATGTTTTGCTGAAGAATTGTTAGCCGAAGGCATACTTAAATCAGTATCTTGAAGATATTAAAAATGATAACTTGTTTTAAGGATTTATAAATTTTTGCAGCATTAATTTAACGTATGCAAATAAATATGAGAATAGAAAAAAAATAAACAATATTAGAGTCACATATGTAAAACTTTTATTTACACAATCATTTTAAATTTTTTTTCAGAATAAACTCTTCTTTCTTTAGCATTGCGCAACCAGCCTTTAATAATGCTTTCAACTTCATTTACTTCAGTGTTTGTGAAAACACTGCAAACAGCCTCTAAAACATAAGAAAAAGAAAATATAAGCAAACCAGTAGATATTTTTATGAACAAGCATACAATTATTTCAGAACCTATTTTAAAGGTATCTGAAACTAAATTAGTAGAAGCCCAGGTTTCTGTTACTCTCAGGGAAAATATTATAAGGTGACCTTTTTACGTTGCTTTTTTAATTAGGACTAAAATCACTCTAAATAAAAAAAATGACTAGTTTTTTCAATTGCCCATCATACATAACAGTATACTAGTTCACAAAAAATAAAATGATGTGATACATCTTGATTCATTGTCACAATAATCAAGTAACATCAACTGTAATAATGATAAAGCTGTTAGTACAAACACATGTAACAATGATCAGAATATTTTTTTGAGTGCAAGTCAAAAGAAGTGTTGGATAACTGAAGTATCGTATGATTACCGTTCTACTGTGACTGGAAAAGAATATATGGTGATACTAATAACAAGATTATTGCAAACAATTACACACTTATAAATAATTCCAAACACAGAGAATGTTAGAAGTTTATAAACTCATTGAAAATTCATGGAATACTAAAATTATAGTATATTAAAAAGTAAAAAAAAAAAAAAGCTGGTTATAGATGTTTATTTGAAAACTAAATTTAATAATAATACCATTTTAATGGGTATAAATACTTTTAAAAATAAGATTCACTTTCTAGAAAGGCAACTTTAGCAACACAAATTTTAACTATATACTGTCAAAAATGGAATAATATATATATATAAAAACAGAGATTAAATATTACCAATAATTGCGTCTGACACTCTGTAACCCAAAAATCTTTTTTTTCCATTATTGCCCACCCAGCTACAGAGTTCAGCAACATCACCAGGCACGATGTGACGAAGTGCTCGTCTTCTATGTTCTTTAAAATCAGTTCCATCAAGACTTTGCAATCCAGCAGACTATGAGAAAAAAGAAAAAAAAATATTAAAATTAAAAAATTTATCACCTTATGCCTTAAGTTCACCTTATTTATCACCTTAAGTTCAGAAAATAATTTATCTTAGGGTAGCAAAGCATTATTAATTTACTTATAGTCTGTTCAACGAGAACTGATAGTGGAAGTAAACATAAGGGTTGCTGTTTAATCGCCAACGTTTGCCACTTCAACGGTTTTTTCGCTGAATGGGCGATTTCGTTTGAATCGACAGAGCTTTCGCTTTTATAGGAAAACGATATTCGGTTTTTGATACCTTAAAATTAGATAAGAAAGTGCAAAATTAAAATATTTACATGAAAATACGTTTCTAATTGTTTCATTAAACACATAATTTTACTTTGAGAATAGTTTTAATGTCTTTTTCTTTTTAAGTTTAAATTAAATTAGTTTTAATATATTTTGCATAAATATCTATGCAAAACATAACTTTTATAATTCCATTGTAAAAGTCGTATAGAATTGAAATAATATGTTGAAAAAAAAATACCCTTTATTTTCATAATTACAATTTTTTAAAAAAATTATTAAAAGTTAAATTATATTTAAAATAGTTTTATGTTTCACCGATTGATTTAAAAATATATTTGAAGGAACTGCATTTATTTGTGTTTTTAAACTGTTATCTTTATTTTTCTAAGGGAAGTATTACGAAAATAATTACACTAAAAGAAACTTGGAATTTTTTTATATGTCTCACAAAATTTCTTGTTAAGAAAAATATACCCACTTAACCTATAAAAAAAAGCAGTTTGTAAACCTCGAATTCGATAAGTTTTCGAAAATAGAATGAAGTATCAAAGTTATTTAATTTTACGTAACATTTGAATTTCTGTAATTAATTAACAACTGTACCGAAAACAAAATAATTACATTAAACTACGCAGAAGTTTTACGAGATTTAGTCCTCTTCGCTGAATGTAATGTACCATCCCTTTTATATTCTTTAATAGTTCTGAAAACAGAAGCTGTGCTAACTCCCGATGCAGAAGCCGCATGGTCAGCCACATCAATGATTGGAACATCTGGTTTTGAATGCACTTCTGTTTTATAAATGTTCAATATTATTTCCTTCTCAGCTTTACTTATGTGAGATTTTTTCTGACGTTTTTTAGGAGGACTTAAAACCATCATTATTTTCCATATTGCTTATGAAACACCTGCAAAAAGACACCAAGGCGAAACAAAAAACTCCCTAAGAAATAGTAAGAGTTTTTGCTTGACTGATAGGCGCTATTTGTCATTATTCCGGCGCCAAGCAGACAACGGTATTGCGCCAAATAGCACGCCGTTTTGTTTACTTTCACTATCAGTTCTCGTTGATAGACTATAGAAACAAATGAATTTTTACAACCACTGCAAAAGAATAATTTAAACAATAAATTATAGATTTCATTATATTAAAAATACATAAAAGCAAATTCGCTGATTATATATTATAAAGTTATAAATTTGTTGAAGGAATTTTGTAAAAACTCTCCGCTTGAATTTATACTATTGGGGAGAAAATTTTCTATAACTTTAAATGCTAGAGAAAATGATCATATAAAGGTTTTTAGAATTATTTCCAAAATATTCAGCAAAGAATTTAGCTTTACAAATTCACGGACACATTTTAAAGGAATCTCAAGGGGATTCCTTTAATTGAGCAATTGAGAGGGCAGCTGAAAGAAATTGCACAATGGTTACTAATAAATTCAAGATGAAGTATGTTGCTCACGTCTTAATTCAAATTAAGCTTTATATCATGATCTCATTAAAAAAAATTAATATTGAAGAATATTATCAAAGATTATATTTAAAAGCATTCTATAACAACTTTTCAAACAAAGTCATCTAATTATTTTAATTTATGGAGAATTAAATAAATACAATAAACAAAAATTAAGTACGGAAATAAAATGGAAAAAAATTATGTAAGTATCTGAAACGAATAAGAAATTATACAAGTAACAATATTTTAAAAAAGCAAATTAATACAATTATGAAAAATTTATTTTAAAGAAAACAAAATTTCATTCGGAAAATAGTTTATCGTAAATCAGTTCTTGTAAAAGAACAAGCTCTTGGAGAATCTAGAAAAAGACAATACTTATATTTACAATAAAATGCTTTTTGTAAACATTCAAATAAGTAAATACTAATTAAATGTTTCAATCACAACTATTAGTTAAAGAATGTTAATGAACATTTAATAACGGAGAAAATATGTAGATCAACTACAAGTAAGTTTTATATGCCATTTAAAGCACTAAATATTTTATCTTAAAAAATCATTGAATATTTTTTTTTACCCTGTCAAAAAATACATTTTATGAAACACAAGATACAAGAAGTTTTAACTCTAAATATATACATATAAAAGTAAACTAAGAATTAAAATATAAACACATATATTTAAACCAGCTTCACATTGCAAGAGGCGAATGATGACAAATATATTTACAAGAACTTTCAATTTATTAAAAGAAAATAAACTCCTTACAGATTCAACAACTTACCGGTAGAATTAGCAGATTTCTTTGGTCATTAGGGATGATTATGAATGCCGATAGAACCTGAAGAAAAAAAATGACAATATTAACTTAATACATATTGATTACTTATTACTTGTGTTTACAATGCTTAAGGCGCTAACACTAACGTAAGATGGTGCCTAGCTTGCAACAAGAACAAACAATATTAAACAAATGGAAAGAGGCCAAATCATGACTGCCAAAAAAGGGAGTTATTCAAAATCTAGCAACCATGTCACTTTTTTAACAATACATCTCTAAATAAATAAAACAAATTTTCACTTCTTATTCACCAGAATTACTTATTATCATTAATATCTTATGAAATACAACAGATTTGAGCTCATATGTATATAATTTATTTCTTTTGTTACAAACAAAATTATCCATTTGAAAATATCACCTCGCAGAATAAGCTGTAGTAAGCAGTTGCAGAACTAGAGCAAGTATTGGGCTGGAGATTGTTATTGTTTACATTTCACCATCATTACATAACACCATCAATAGACATTTTATAGAAACAAGAAACAATTATGTAGAAATAACAAACAATTATGTAAGGTAATTGTTATAAAACAGACGATAAGCATAATTGTTATAAAACAATTACTTACTTAACTTACTAGAACTTAGAACTTACATAATTGTTATAAAACAATTATGTAAGGTAAAATAACAATATATAAATATTGAAGATGAATAGCAATATTGAAATAATTTAAAATGTCATTTAATTTGTAATTAGAAGAAATGATTAATTGAGGGTTACCGAAAAACAAGCCAAATAACAAGTTGAACTTAAAGGAAGAAAACAAAAATAATAGAAAGAGTGAATTATCAGAACAGTTAAAAATTTGGCTCACGAAATAATAAAAATAAAGCCTCCTCAATAATTATGAAAAAATTAAATAAACCACGCATGTAAACATTTAAATTGCAATTGAGATATTCAAGATAATGATGAGGTTCAAGTACACTTATAAATCAATTATATAAATAGATTATAAAAAAAAGATAAACAAATAAGAAACTAATAAAGATATTTGAGCTTATAAATACCTTATTATTTAGATTTCACTAGCAGAATTGCTCTTGTCACTGTCGTCACTGGGTAAAATAACATTACCGGTAAAGTTGAAGTTAACACGCATGCGCTAAACGACGATCCTACATGATTCCTAAAACACTCCTATGGAAGGCCTGTCATATTACTGTCTATTTGTGATATCCTACGAAATTCTTTCTTCTGACACTCTACGGATATGGCAGTTACAGGAGTGTTCGGAATGTTTTGGGATGTCTTTAGGATGAAATTTGCTGTATGGCCAGGTAGCGGCAAGCATGTCGGCATCCACAGAGGCTATTGCGGTTGTAATTCTGGCTTTCGACAATGTTCGACACGATCCTCCGGTAAGCATTGTCCTTTATAAATCCCCAAAGAAAAAAGTCCAGCGGCGTTATATCAGGTGATCAGGTGACCGAGTCATTGGGCCTTGCTTTACAGAAAATACGGTCTCATCAGTCGTATACTTAGACATGTTGGAAAACTTCGTTTTTCCACAACTTGAAGAGCTTCAGTCACATGACTTTTTGCAACAAGATGGTGCGCCACCTCATTGGGGTATCATCGTTCGTAGCTCTTTGAATGCCCATTTTCCAGGAAGATGGATTGGGCGAGGGGGTCCAATTCCTTGGCCACCCAGATCACCTGATATAACGCCGCTGGACTTTTTTGTTTTGGGGATTTATAGAGGACAATGTTTACAGGAGGATCGTGTCGAACATTGATGACTTAAAGCCAAAATTACAACCGCAATAGCCTCTGTGGATGCCGACATGCTTGCCGCTACCTGGCGTGAAATTGACTATCGACTTGATATTCTCCGTGCGACGAAGGAGGAACACGTGGAAGTTCATTGACAAGGGTCATGAAACTTTTTGAGTCTATCAAACCATTTATTTTATTAATTTTAATCTATCTTTATTATTTTATGAGTTATTAAACATAAAAATGGGTCCGGGACTTTATAAACACCCTGTATATTAAACACAGTTTTGAGTATATCATAGTCAATCAATCTTATTAATTTATGTTACTTTTCTTAATAGTATTTTTATTTTGAATGCTACTTCTGACTTTTTTTTTTTAGAAAACTTGTCTTTTGAACTTTATATTGGGATAGATTTATGATTCATTTATTCCATTTTTATTTAGCAAATTGTGGAATCTGCTAGGATCACCTTATTAATGTTGTTGCATATTGTTTACTTCTTACATGTTATTTATGTTGTTTTTGCTACTCTAATATACTTACTATGCATGCAGCAGAATACTGTATATATATAAAATTAATATTATTACTAAAGATCTTGTATTTTGTTTGTGTTTTTTAAGTCATTAAAGCAGAGTTAATACAAAAAATATTTCTTGTACATGAGTATCTCACAAAATAACATTTTAAATGAAAAAATAAATCATTTTCTGATCCTATTTAAGGGTATTTACATTAGTGAATAAAGCTTTTCTTAGTTAAATAATGGCTAATTGTATGAGAATAAGTTTTTATTCACATCAAAATGTAAATCAAATATATAAATTATAGAAAGTATATCTAATGTTCTGTCACACATTTAATACTAAAAGTTATTGAATCACATACATTTATTTAGCAAATTTTATCCTTAATATAATACTGGGGAGTGATCTACCTCCTCGCAGTGTAAACTTTTACATATTTCTATGGCTAAAAGATCTATTACTACTGGCATGTGTTCTAACTTCATGGTCAGTTTGACATGGATGATCATCACATTATCTATTGAAATACTCTTTGTGAGATTATTGTTTCCAAGTTAGCAAAGGAACAAATCGTTTATTTTGGGATTTTTTGTGTGGTAAGTTATTTAAAATTTGTTATTCTTTTCCCCTCTCATTAAGCAAAATAAACAATTTTGATTCTGACATTTAACATTTTTGACGTTTTCTGAAACATGAAGTATATTTCCTTGTAAGTAAAACTAAACAACATTTGAACTATTTAAGAAGAATATAACTAATACTCTCTTATGTTTTTTAATTCAAAACAGTTGAAACTCAGAAAAATACACTTGGAATTAACATACTAATTAGACATATGAATTAAACTAAATATATTTTGCTTTATGTAATGGCAAAATTAAAATGGAAGTTAATTGTTAGTCTGACAGCAATGAGTGACTCAAAGGTGTTTGAACAAGACATCACCGAGTTATATTCATATGACGGCTATTAAGCTGTGAACATAGAAATTTCTTTTTTTAAAATTTCAATTCTATGAAAATCTTCAAGTGGCGATTTGATTATTTTCGTTTATATTTTCATTTGTTCATCTACGAGTATTTCAATGAAACTATTTTTTTTAAATAAAAAGAAAGAGAAGCTATTATTAAATTGGAGTAATTATTATAAAATATAGACATTTTTATCATCACATATTCGAATACAATAATTTTGATGTTTTTAATTAAAAAATACAAAAATTTTAATATTTAAAAAGGGAAACAGTGTTACTTTTCTAAATATTTCATCAAAATGGTATTTTATTATGCTTTTCCCCCTGTATGATTATGCATACTTGCTCAGTAGTGTTGTAACCTATGCTAACACTTCAATGTGTAAACCTTTTCATTGAACTTTTTTGATTGAAAATGTAAATGTATCTTCAGTAGCTAACTGGACATTGGTTGCCTCATAGAAATTATTTATCTATATAAAAAGTATATCTTAATTTCTTGAAAAACAAATTTGACTGAAAAGAATTCATTAACTGTTAAAAAAAATCAGCGTCTGGTTTGTTTTATTGACTTCGTTAATCAAATATGTCGCCTTAGGAAATTTCTTTTAAAATTGTTTGTATTTTATGTTTTGTTTGTCCACAGGAGGGGTGGGTTTGACCACATGAGTTCAATATTTAAAAAGGGAAACAGTGTTGCTTTTCCAAATGTTTTATCAAAATGGTATTTTATGATGCTACACTTTACACTGTCACTTTATCCGCAATGGAACCTATTTCTATTAAACCTGTCAACCAACATTTCTAAAATTAGCTTATCTCGTAACAAAAAGACAGGGCATTGGCTTTCCAGATATTCTTTCAGAAATGAAACAATTATTTCTCGTTAGATTTTTTAAAAATTGCTTAATATCAAACCTGAATCAGGCGGTTTTATAGTGATACATCTTTTAAATTTATGACAACCAGCAGTATAATTGAGAAGATGAACACCACATGATTAAATAAACAGTTTGTTTTTATTTAATAAATTTCTTGACATTGATTGTTTTTCCTTAGTAAAATTCCTGATTACATAATTATTTATTTATTCTTTTTACATTTTTCTTAATGGAAGACTTAATTTTAAAGCATGAAATGATTTATATAAGGTTTAGTCACACTAAATATTTTCTAAAAAATTATATTTAAACTACTAAACGAAAAGTGTCTTGGTCTGTAATTTAATTAGTCAAATAATTTAATGCAATTTTTAAAAAACCCATGAATAATAGTTATATGTATAACAAAATTATAACTAAAGATAAATACTAAAGAAGTTATCAAATACCTGAGTATTCAGACTTTTAAAATATATTCATTTCAGCATATCTTTTATCATTCATTTCAACATATATTTTACCCTTAAATAGTTTCAACTTGTGCAAAAATGTTCTCAAAATTTGATGCAATTGACTTATATAAAGAATAATAGAAATTGATTAAATTTGCAATACATGGTAGTAAATTTGACATCTAGTGACAATCCATATCAACAGGGTGCTCTACAAATAGGGAGTTGAAATTTGTAAGTAAAACAGACACTATATTCTTCGAGGAACAAATAACAGGTATACATTTAGCATGTAATTCACACATGCACGAGGCGTGAGCCTTTTTTTAAACAATCACTCGTATGTGTAAAAAAATTGAGTATAATGTTAGTTAATGAACTCACTGCTAAGCCTCATATTCCTGAGATAGAGTAGTGGATACATAAATTATAGTTTTTAAAGAAATAATCATCCTAATACAAACTATAAGAAAAACTGCATGAAATATTAGATTTTTACTTGCTTTTGTCAAAGCTGAGATATGCTTCTATCCTGAAATTATATGCATTGAAATTAGATAAGTGGCGATGAATTAAAAAAAAATAATAATAATCTAACACATTATTTAAAAAAAAGGAAAAAACTAAAGTATTTATGCATATTTATTATATATTTTTTCACAAACCTCCTCTTAGTGCACTTCATGGATATTCAACTAATTATTTAAATAATAATTTTCGAAGAAAAATTACAATTTCAACAGAATCACATAATCTATTCGTGATCGCAACGAACTATAGGGGGCGTTGTTGCATGAGACGAATACATGCGATTTCTATATGAACAGTCATTCAGTTACTCTGGAGACGTCTTTAATGTAGCGTGTAGCGTTGTAACGTTCCTTCTTTATTATGGCTTATTAAATTTTAAAAAGAAAAACGTTTGATATTCTTTCTTATGCAAACGAAAACAAAATGGTATCTCTCTTTTTTAGAGAAGAAACATCCAAAACATATCGAAAAAATATTTGTATATAAACAGAAAAAAATATGTATATTCTCATAAGAGTTAAAACCTAATGCCTAAGAAATAGTTATAGTAAATTTAATGATATAACATGAAAGGCCCATTTAAACTTTACATTCCATAGTTTGAAGAATTATATCACTTCAAAAAGTAAAATTAAAGCCACATAATTTTACATATTTTAATTTTGTAAACAAAGTTTTTTGACAACAATTTATGTCAAAAAATTTTAAGTTTCAATATAAATCATTATTTAGAAACTAAAAAACGTAAAATAAAGAATGCTGACGAAACAAAAAAAAAACAAAAAACAAAAAACAAAAACAAAAAAAAAAATTCTTTTTTGACGTTATTTTTTAGTGCTACGAAAATGCGTGTTCGGGATTTGCCAAAAACAAAACATGAGGAAATTTTATTTTTTCAGGAGCAAAATATTTTACCGAAAAAACGAAAATGTACCAATTCACATAAAGTGTTTTATTTCATGATTTCTCGGAAAATATTTTAGGTGTAGATTGGCGGCACTTAAAAACCACCAAATCTGTAGTTGCGGTGGCGTTAATACGTAAGTACCGAATTTTTATTCCATATTTTCTGAATCATGTTACTTCCAACATTAGAATATGCAAGAAGTATACATAAACACATAATGTTATACCTTTTAATTTTTCAAAAAAGTTACTTTAACAACAATTTTTGTCAAAAAATTATAAACAAAAAACGTAAAATGAAGAATTCTTAGGCTAAAAAAATGATTTTAAAAATTCCTCATATTGAAATAAAAAAACTTCCATATTGTTTCTTTTTTTTATTCTTATAGTTCTTAATTAGACATTTAAAAAAACATTCTGTAGAGAACTCTCATCAAATAAGAAAAAAAAAAATATTTACAAGCAAATTTTTTATTATAAAAATCATAGCACTTACCTGATTTGTAAATCCGGAGAATTCCAAAATAATGATTTGTTCTTTGTTTGAAAACTTTATTCTCAAACAATCTATACATAGTTTATCCCTTTATTACTTCTAGATAACATACCACACAGCAAAATTTTATAATTGTAAGATCTCGATATGAATTTTGTAGCTTAAAAACAGAATAGCTGAATTCTAGTTGAAATTATTCTTTCAAAACTAAAAAACACTTACCAAGAAAACGATAAAAATTTATTAAAAATCAGCACAAATGATACTATTTCAAGTAATTCGGATGGTTCTTTATTGTTGTTTTCTGAATTATATAGATACAAAAATATATACTATTTTATAAAGAAGAAGAATATACTATAACTATTACAGTTCTGTATTCACATTATTCATTGGAATGACGAAAGCAATGTTGACTTCACTTTAATTTGTAATGAATTGAAGACAGAAAAAATTATTTTACCGTAATACACACATCTGTAACAGCAAGTGATCATGAAATCGGATGTTATGTTGTTGGTAATAGAAAGGTAAAAATGATTGAGAAATCGTTCTTCAAATGCTTGGCGTGTTCTGCTTCAATGTTTAGCATATTCTGGTTAGTTTTTTCAAGTTTTTCTACCATTTCCTTAGGGAAATTTTACTGCTAAGGAAATGGCGTCTGTAATTGCCAATGGTTATGATGGAATTAATGCCCGATATTTTCAGGCTTCCGCTAGAGAGCGTACTCAAGCGTTGTGATCGCGAATATATAAAAAATGAATGTGTGTCTATTGTCTGTGAATGTCTGTCTGTTCTTTATAGACTCCTAAACCAAAAGCACGAGGAAGGTCACTTTTTTTTCTTTTTCTTTCCTCCAAGCCCTGAGTATGTACCTAGGTTATGAAAAACCCTTAACCATATAGCCCAGGACTTGGGCACTGGTCCAGCTCCACTCCAGCCTATATAACATGATATTTAAAATATAAAAAAAATTTTACTAAAAGTGTGGAATTTAAGAATAAATAAGACACACAAAAAAATTATATATGTGAAATGGAAGATTATTAAAATTAAATAGATAGTCATTATCCGCTAAAAAGTTCATTACTGTTATTAATCTTTTGCTTAAAGTATTGTTTGTAATAAAATTTTTCTACCAAATTTCTAAATTTGTTGGGCTAGGTTGACGACTATGCGAGGAGACAGTATAGTTAGATAATGTTCAGGCGAACCTGAAGAAGGTCACTGTCGACATTAGAACATTCTGCGCGAAGCCGTTCCAGCAGCATGAGAGAAAATCTAAATGGAATTTTCTGATTGGTTAAAAGTTAGCCGTTTTAAATTTTGCTATAAACAATTCAGTATTCAAATATCCTGAAGATAACAACAGTGTTTTTGTAAAAAATTAATCAAATGTATGCTAAAAAAATTCTGAAAAAAAAAAAAAAATCTTGATTTATTATAAGTGATATTTTTTTATTATCTTTAAATTTTTGAAAATGCAGAACCTTCTGCAGTTTTATTTTTCCAATTAAAAGTTTTAAATCAATGAGAGAATTCAATTTTTCAAACGTCTGTCCCGGACGATATAATTAAAATTTTTAAACTGTTTTTGAGATAGGGATCTAATATTGCCTTTTTCATCTACTGTCCAAATTTTAGGACGTTAGCCCAAACGATTTTGGAGATATAACAAAGACCCACCTCTCACAGACACACAAACTCTTCATTTTGATATATGAAAATTGAAAGAAACATTGAAAGAAATAAACAGGAAAAAATTAGATAAACATCTTTAAATTTGAAGAATAATTTTTTTTTTTTTTTTTCAACAAGAAAAATTTGCAATTAATAAAATGTTTCGTAGGACCTGACATATACTGAGATGTATATGTCGCGGGCAATGTAATTATTTAGGTCAGTATTCATAATGCTTAGTTATTATGAATAATGACCATTAAAATTGGGCAATTTGACAAATTTGAATTACTTTACGATAATTTCTCACATTGCCCGGTCATTATAAATACCGCTATTATTTCTTTGGGCACTTTGATTAATTGACAGCAATGGGACAACCACGTGCGTGTGGTGTGATTCTGGCTGGCCAATCAGCATTCATTTTCAGTCGCTTGTCGCGAATTCATTCACAGTAACATGCACATCATTATGTAAATGATTTGCATGTGAATGACCGAAATCGGTGGTTGTTGACTTTCACCAGTGAATGTTGACAATCAAATGAGTCGCTTTGGTGAATGTCCGAAATATTTATTACATCCAATTTGATACTAATTTATTCGTGGATATAATTACATTTATTCGATATTTTTATTCTTATTGACGATAGATTAGAACAAACATCAGTGTTTGGAGTATCGGGCAAATATATACCGGGCAATGGCACTTGACTTAAAAAAAATATCAGTGTAGGGTATACCGGGCAAATGTATACCGGGCAGTGGCACTTGACCTTAAAAAACATCAGTGTAGGGTATACCGGGCAGTGGCACTGAACCTTTAAAAAAACATCAGTGTAGGGTATACCGGGCAATGGCACTTGACCTTAAAAAAACATCAGTGTAGGATATACCGGGCAAATGTATACCGGGCAATGGCACTTCACCAGACCAGTATGACTAGACCTTTGGTAAATGTCCAAAATATATACTAGGTCTAGTGCCACTTTTGCTATAGCTTAAATAAAAAAACTAAACAAAGCGTTTGAATCAATTTTAAACTGATACCGAAATTATTGCTGCGCCAGATAAGAGTAATTGAAGTAGTTGCTTTATACAGAGCATGTGCGGGAAATTATCTAGGTGTATCTAAAAGTGGATGAATATCCCAAGACACCCTGTGGCTGTGTGTGACACAAATTGCCCACTTGACTTTTAGCATTATACATAATGACCGGGCAATGTAATATTTGCAACATAATTTATCATTTTGTCATATCCTTTTGGGCACTTTTTAAATTGCCCGGGCATTATAAACAATGCCCAATTATTTACATTGCCCGTAACATATACATTGTTTAACATTGTATACATCTCAGTATTGTGAAACATGTATACATTTAGGAAAGTCTACTTTTTGATGTTTCATTTTCTTAAAATTAAAAATGCTCCGGCAAATTTTCTCATTTCTCTTCCTGTAAAGAGATGAGGCTTCCGATTTCAAAAAAAAGGAATATATAAAGGCGTTTTTTTTTCTTCTCGATTTCCATGTGTACTTTTAATAATTATTAATACATTCTGTTAGAAAATTGATTTTATAAACTTTATTATTGGTTATTAACAGATTTCCGTAACATTAACTTTTTCAAGAACAAATGACGAAATTATTCTTATAAGATTAATGCTACAGTTTTATTCTCACACTTAGTTGTGATTGAAAAATAATACAAAATCAAATATAATCCTAATATTCACAAATATATTTTTAATAAAATAGTAGTATAAATGTAAATTAACCAATAAATTAACTTGAGATGATATTGATAAAAAACTAAGTTGAAACGTTAATGAAAACTTTTGACAGTAAAATAATAAAAAATTCCCCTAATTATTTTTTATAAAGAGTTGATAAAAATCACTATAATTAAGAAAAATTAAATTGCGCGTAAATTAAACAACTAACTAAAATGGAAAGACTTTTAATGTTTTTTGTTTGGCAAAAGCTATTATGTCAGGCAAAAGCTTAAGAGTGTTTTTAGAATAAATTTTAAAGCATTTGTTATAAATTACATAAAAAATAACAATTTTCAATCGCGAAATTAGTTCTAAAAATTGTAAAACACTAATATAGTACTTTTACGCTGAGTTACAAGGCTCAAAAAATTTCCCCTCTTATAGTTTTGTAATGTTTTTGATACCGCGTTTTCGCAACTTTCAGAACAATGCATTTAGTTCTGAAACTTGCTTACATGATAGGTAACATTCTAATGTGTGCAGTTTAGAACATATGTTTGGACACCGACACGCTACACTGACTTACTTGTCAAGAAATAGAATGCTTAATAGATAGTGTTTTAACTAATCAGATGAACAACCCAATCAATTATTGAAAAGAAGTATTCAGAAGAATTGTAGAAGAAATAAAGTTTTTAGCGACACAAAGTTTTCATTCCGTGAAGACAATCAAACAATTTTATTGCAGCATAATGGGAAATTTTAGAATTAAGTAAACTTGACCCTTTTCTTGCATAAAAAATTATGAGAACAAGGGCAGTGGACATACATCCTATTTATCAGCTTTGATTTGTAATTAATCGAAGCTGAATCAATCGTGGGATATAAAGTACAAAACAAAATAATTGCAAAATTAAAGAAAGCAAAATATTTTTTAGTAAGTATTGATTCAACACCAGACATTTCCCACGTAGATTAGCTCACATTTGCTGTCCGATATGTGAACGACGGAATTCCCGATGAACGTTTTTTGGATTTTTTTTTTCAATTGAAAGGCATAAATCTGAGTACTTGTCTGATACTATTGTATCTTTTCCTATTGACCAAGGCATAAATATAAGTGATTGCCGAGAACAAACATGAGATAACGTACCGAACATAGCAGTCAAGGTTAAAAGAGAAAGTCCCCCGATGAACGTTTTTTGGATTTTTTTTTTTTCAATTGAAAGGCATAAATCTGAGTACTTGTCTGATACCATTGTATCTTTTCCTATTGACCAAGGCATAAATATAAGTGATTGCCGAGAACAAACATGAGATAACGTACCGAATATAGCAGTCAAGGTTAAAAGAGAAAGTCCCCCGATGAACGTTTTTTGGATTTTTTTTTTCAATTGAAAGGCATAAATCTGAGTACTTGTCTGATACTATTGTATCTTTTCCTATTGACCAAGGCATAAATATAAGTGATTGCCGAGAACAAACATGAGATAACGTACCGGATATAGCAGTCAAGGTTAAAAGAGAAAGTCCCCCGATGAACGTTTTTTGGATTTTTTTTTTTTTTTCAATTGAAAGGCATAAATCTGAGTACTTGTCTGATACTATTGTATCTTTTCCTATTGACCAAGGCATAAATATAAGTGATTGCCGAGAACAAACATGAGATAACGTACCGAATATAGCAGTCAAGGTGCAATTTTTATACCAGCACATAGCTTAAACTTAATTCGTGAACAAGAAACGAGATGCGTCTTAGAGGATTATTTTTAATTTTTAAAGATTTTTTTTCTCCATTTCTACCCATAGCTGGAATACCTTAACAGAATTCTTAGAATCTGGACTAGATCTGTAAAGCGTCTATCGGATACTAGGTGGTTAACCCTTTTAGACACAGTTACAAAAAAGTTACTGAAAAATTATGGCCGTTCTTCAAATTTTAGAAAAGAGCATCCATAAATTGGACTCGTGATGATGCTGAAAAATATTGTGTAGACAGAATTTTGTGGTGGCATGTTATCAAGAATAAATCAGACTTCAATAAGCATACAGAAAAAAAGGTCTTCCTTTCGATGATGGTCTGAAATTGATTGAATCCTAGATTGCTTTTGTGAGAAAAGTATTTATGAAACGATTTCCAAGGAAAATTAACCTAATTTTAAGTATGAAGTTGAGACGTAGAATATTTAACCAAGAATTTATTGTTTGTCATTTTATTATGGAGATGCATAGGATGTTATATTACAAGGTACAATATTTAAAGTTTATCTCCCAGTAATTGACACATTGATTAGTCAATTAAAATCTCTTTCAACAGTGTATACATAATAACTGATGTGTTCGGATTTTTTTTCTTCAAATTTGAAGTCCAAGGAATTAATGCTTCACAGTTAGAATTTTTGCCAATAGTATGAATGAAAAAAAGGACTAGCGCTATAACTTTTATTTTATTTTATCACAGTCGTTGAACAGCCGACCCGAATTTTGGGTATGCGACTACTTATGTTCAACTCCGTATCCCTGTAATTTTGAACCTAATCCAAAAGACCAGGGAACTCCTGGATTAAGTATTGGGAGAATTTGCCTTCGTGGAGGACTTTTTGATGAAACTAGCCCGCATTTCCGTTACATGGAGAGGAAGATAGCGAAAACCTCCCACGGTTAGCCTGACGGCAAGGGGACTCTAACCCATGATCCGTCTATCACTGAGGATATTTCACGTTAGCACTGTGGTCGGTGTAAGCCGAAGGCGGAATTCGTATCCCAGCTATTGCCGGGATTCGAACCCAGTTCACCTCATTGGAAGGCGAACGCTCTATCCCCTGAGCCATTGCGGCCCTAGAGTTACAATTAGTATATTTCACGCATGATTTGGCCTAAGAGAATAATTTAGACCAATTAGGAATAGTGTTGTAGTTCATTTATGTCGCACTAGAGATGCACAATGGGCTACAATTATGAATAGATATAATGTATGAAGTAGTAAAAAACAACTATATATATATCTGGAAGACATATTTCCATACCTTGAGATTTGTTATTTTTTTTTCATGAGTGACAATTGCTACTCATGATTGTAGTGTCGCACTCCATACTGAAATTAATAAAAAAATGAACTAAGAAATGACATGACGTAAGAAAGAATGAGTTATTTGTCAATCGTGAGCATTGAATGTAATGTCTTTTAGGAAATTGATTCTATGATGTGGCTTCACCTCTCAAAATGCGTAAAAAGTATCCTTTCTATGCAAATGATGCATTAAAGCTTTTATAATGATGTATCATTGTTTTACTTTCTTTAAAAATAATAATAAATATTCAAAAGTAAAATTTTTTCTTTAAAATTACTTATAAAGAGCCCTCAAATGAAGACAGGTCCCTAAAAACATCTCTGATCTAAATAAATTTTTTAAATATATATCTAAATTTATTTTATAATGCAAAAATAGATTAAGTAATTTTATTATTAAAGCATTATTGCGTTTTCTTACATGCAAACTTCGCCATTCTGATTACATGTGATTGTGGATTGAGATGGGGAATATGTTGGAAATATGGTTTTTACCTTATGATTTTTTTAAAAAAAAAATTGTGAAAAATAGTTTTTTTTTTTTTTTCAATTTTTCCTGCAAAAAATACTATCACATAAATTTCCTGCAAAAAATAATAATAATCATTTTTGCAGCGAATTTATGATATAGGGCATAAATTTTTTCTTCCGAACTGAAGGTTTCTGCAAATTGTTTCGAAAGATGGCGCTCTTAGCGTTTTGTTGCATGAAAATTCCGTTATTCTGATAGCGACTTATGATTGTGGCTGATGGTGAAAATATAGCAATGCGATTTTTTTTCACTGAAAGATTATAAAAAATTGTATTTTCAATTGCTTTAGAATGATTTGCTGGGTTATTATTTGCAGCACCATCTGTCGAAATCTTTTAAAACTAAAAGCAAAAAATTTAGTATTAGAAATGTCACATAAATTTGCTGCAAAGGAATTTTTTTTAAAAATCGCAACCATTAACCTGTTAAAAACTGTCAATATAATTTAAAACTTTCGATAAAAAATATGAATAAAACTATAAATGAGAAAGACAAATAGTTATGCGCAATAAATTTATTTCAAAAGCTTTCTTCATCTCGTCTTACATATTTTTCATATATTTTTTTAAGACAAATGGAATTGGAAGAGGATTTCATACATCTGGAGAAAACATGGAAGAAAAGCACAATAAGAAGAATTATACAGGCATTCAATATATATGTATGTTTATGTATATGTTATGTATATTATATATATATATATATATGTACAGAAATGCCAGGCTACAATACGGACGCCCGTCTTTCATTCTTCAAGGGACGATATACAATCCACAGTCTGCCTTCTTAGAAATCGTGTTTATTTGAATAGGAAGCTCAGCATTGAAATATTTATTATTTTAAATATCCCTCCACGATTCCATATACAAAGCATATTATATCACAAAGCTGAAGAGGGGGGCACCCAATCGCCCCCCTCCACGTTAGAAGAGAAGAGTGAGGGAAGGGGTAGAGAGGAGAAAAATAAAATAAAATTAAGGAAATGGAAGATGAATATGGTGCTTCAAATGTGGCTGTGCTTTGTAGAAAAACAATGGTGCAAGTGCGTGCTGAGTTTGGTGATCTTTTTTAAGGGTTGTTGCAATTTGGATTGACAGGTCAAGTCCATTTTTGGAGAGAAATAAAAATCGATCCATATCTCGATTGTAGATCTATTACAGTGCTTATTGAATAAGCTCATTAATTTTCTGTAAATATTTTTATTTATAAAAACTTCATTGGGCAAGTAATGATGCGGTAATAAAGAATTTTAATTTCTAGAGTGTATAATTATCGAAAAAATATTAGAATGTTTCTTTATTCATTTAAAATTATTAATGAATCATTGTTTATTCAAAATATAGAGAAAGCAAAGTTACAGTATTAAATACTGTTCGCTTTCAAAAGCAGAAACTAATACTTCGGAAAAAGGTAATATGTCACCGTGTCATATTCTGATTCTATCGTTTTGATTACGTTTTATTTTGAATAGAAACATCTGTAACCTTGATAATTTTTTTTTCCAAAAAAGTAATATAAAATAAAGTAACATAAGCGCCAACCTTGTAAAAATGTGAACTATCCATTTAGATAAAATTGAAAGATATAGCACATGCATAAATGCATGTTAAGGTCCTCGTAAACGAAAATATACAGACATTTTTCGTTAGATTTATAACTTTAAATATACCATTATTAACTGTTTTGTCAGAAATATATAAATAAAAAAAATTTCAATTTAAATATATATTTTTCTTAAAAACAAACTAGAATATGAGCCTTTGATTTCAATTTAATATAGTTATTTCAATTTGGGTGTTAAATATTGTAGAAATTAACGCTTATGTTTTCATTAAATTAATAACTAATTTATATGAGGAAATAGTTTAATTAAATTCTTACAATTTCTTAAATGACTCGTCAACGGAGTTTAACGAGGCACAACTAGAAAAACATTTCTTATATTTAGGGTTGGTTGTCAGTTCCAATTAAAAAAAAAATTTCCTACACAGAAAATCCAAATTGCAACTATCTGCTAAAAATTAAATGTTTCAAATCCGGAATTTATATCGAGCTAAAAAACAAATAAATATTACGACCGAAATATGAAAGATTATTACAAAATTTGTTAATCTCTTTCTCCGTATACAACGTTATTATTGCAAAACGTGTACTATTAACGAGAAAGTATCTCAATTGAGAAGAGAAGAAAGTTCTGGTACATTATTATCATTTTATAAAAATGTCATCTTATGATATTTAACGTCTAAACGATACGCATCTTTTTTTTAACTGACTGATATAATATGACAGACTTAATTTGATATTGTTTTATCTAATTTGATTTCGTTTTATTAACTTATAGACTAAAAAAATGCAATTTCATTTTTTTTTTAAATTTTGAGCATTATATTAAGTCGTTTTGGTTTATATTTAACTATATAAACCCGATAGTTTGAATTAATATGTTAAACATATTTCAGAAATCTAAAAATATTACTTAGTTCAAAAATTACATTTATTTTTTTCTTCTATCGCTTGTCTAATTGATTAACGTTGCAATTGCTCATCAAAAATTAGTTTAATTTAGTCCAAATTTGTAGTTTAACTAACTGAATATTCACTTTAACAATTTCAATCTGAGTTTTTTTAATTTTTTTTAATATACATACTTTCAAATCCTTAGCATAGATTGACTTTATGATAAAAATAAATTAAATATAAAAATCCATTTAATTTTTCATTCAATATCGTAACAGAACTTTACTGCATCCTCAATCTGAGAAAAAGGGAAATCTAAACATTATGACGTCACAGTTACATGTACAGAGATAAGAGGGAAGAGTTGGAAAAAGTGGACGAGGCACGTTTAAACATGTAAATAGGTAGAGTGGAAGGGGAAAAAGGAAAAAACTTTGATGAAGTCTTCCCTAGCAAGGGAAAAGTTTATACCAGTCTCACTACAGATTAACAGAATGCGTGATTCATTCATTAACTGACTAGAAAACAATAAAATCCCTACATTATTGGCACATTTTTTTCTCATTTACATAAAAATAAAGCAACATTTTGCTAAAATTGCACGGCTATGATATTTTCTTATACACATTTCTTTGAGACAAAATGTAAATAAAACTCAATTGTACTGAAAATTTTATTCTTAACTTACGGTATATTTTGAGTAATATGCAGTGATATTGAAAAGTTTACACTAAACTATACTCTATGATATTGATTAGTTGATATATTTTGGCATGTTGAAAAGTGAATTGAAAAAGTCAATATTGAAATCGTTATTATAAATTTTTTGATTCCTTGGCAATATTGCAAAACAACACAGAAATTTAGTAGTAAACTTTTTCGACATTGTAAATATGGCAGTTAGTTTCTTAATTTATATTTTTAAACGTTCGAATACGTTGAATTTTAAAAAAAGTTTTAAGAGAAAAACGTCAAAGTAATTCCTATGAAAGGTGGCTTTCAACACGTGAAACAATAGCAACTTAAATAACTGAAGTAAAATAAGTAGGTTAAATGATTTAAAAAAGATAATTAATATAATCGCTATTTTCATTTTAAGTAGACAACATAAGTATTTTAATGAATAAGCTAATATTCCTAAAAAAATTGAAAGGTTCTAACCAATAACAATAAAAATAAGTAGTTTTCCTAACAAAAAATACACAAAACATGTTTAGAGAAATATAACATTCACTAAAATACACAAAAATAATGCAACTTGTGTGCTACTATTTCAAGTTGCAAAAATCTTGGGAAAATTAAACTCATAACATCCCATTAAGAATTTGATTAAATACAAAACTAAAACGCTGCTGAAATTTAAAGAAATAAAAACAAACACGACATTAAGAAATTGCGTTGAGTATAAAAATATACATTTCAATTAACTCACACACAAATATAAAAAAATAAAAATAAAACAATAAGTTTAAATAATTGCACTGAGCCCAACCTATAAATCTTTGGTTATATTTCAATCAAAATATTCACATTATATTATCGATATTCATGTCATTTAACTTTATCGATAATAAAATAAATTTAAATAACTAATAGCGTAACCGACTCATTGCATCGATTATTATATTGGATGATTTTATCAATCGATACATCGATATTTGTAACCTGTGGAGTAAGACTGGTGATAAACTTTGATATACAAACATGCTTGAACACGAATCATGGGTAGGGAAAGAGAGGGGGAGGAGAACCATGACCGCATATTCTAGTAATAGCTCTTACAAGAATCGTGTCACACATGGGTAACATGGCACAGTGTGACATGGGTTTAACGTGGATAAGGATTTAAATGGTTGGAGAGACAGAGTCACAAATTATTGTGAACAATATACCTAAATTAAGAAATGTAATAAGTACACATTCAAATATGATAAAATTGGGTAAAAATCTGAAACATCTACATAGGAAAATATATAAACATTTAGATTCACAAAAAAAGGGATCCGAGAAAAAGGTAAAAGGCAGAGGAATATATATTTATTTACAAACAAGCTATAGTAACTTATTTCTTTTTGTATCATTTGGTTAGACTTTAGTTTACAATATAACTTAGTTGTTTAGCCTTTGAAACAAAATCATAATGATATTTATAATAGCTAATGCAGTATTGTACCTGAAATGTCATTTGTATTGCTCTAAAATTGCATAGAAATGTTATTAAATGGATTTAAAAATAAATTCTTCTACTTTGATTATTAAAATATTTGTTCATTAAAACATAACTCTTCATAAAATATTTTTCAAATTGAAATAATTCATGGTTTATCAAGGATTTTTTTAAACATTTTTTTTATATTTTTAAATAGACTAAAAAGCTATCCGATTTCTTTAATCACAATTTATTTGAAAAATGGCTATGCAAACATGTTTATTAGAATTTAGTGATAAACTTTAATTTGGTGATGAATTTTATAATTTGTCGATAAACTTTATAATCTTGCGAAAAAATTGATAATTTGGCGAAACTTTTTATGTAGCAGTATTGCTTTTTAAAATAAAGAGAATAAATTTTATTAAAATATTTTTTTTAAAAAATCCTAAATTATAGAAATATTTAGCAAGTTATTTTATATTATAGTTCAGAGTTTTGTCCAAACAATCAGAATAAAGATCAAATGATATTTCAGGTTTTCTTCCTCGGGGATATTTTATGCAAATCTTAAAATGAATTCTTCTTTCAACATGGCGAAATGAGTTAACATACAGTAATTGGATTACCTAGAATCGTAATGCAACATTTTTAGCTGATCCAAAAATTATTAGACACTAATACGATAATACCTAGCCAATAATTACATATTTTAATTTTGATTCAAAAAGGGCTTCTCCAGGTAACCAAATACTGAATGTAACAAAATTCATTGGCAGGAAAGTACCTATTTCCGAAAAATCAGTACAAAACTCGTTGCAATTGTATGTGTTTGAATAACGAGTGAAACTGGGATTGGTTTCTTCCTCAGAAAAACAATCCTGGACAAAGTGAAGTCCTCTTTAACAATCAGTTTACAATGTGTGCTTACGTGGTGAGATGCTTTAACAAAGTGCAAAGTAAAAGTATACAACAAATATTTAATTTCTCTCTATATAAAACTAGATACTTTTCTTTGGCTTGGTTTTAGAAATGGAAGCTCGCTATTTAAAACAAATGAATACAGGTTTTCATCTTTAAAAAATGTTTGAGGCAAATTATGGCACGTAAGTATTGCAATCGTATGTTCAAACCCTGATGCTTCAAAAATATCATTAAGATACAGAACAAGTATGAGTTAAATAACAGATACAATATATCGGTTAAATAACAAATACAATATAGCGGTTAAATAACAGATACTTATATAACAGATATTAAATATTAAGATTTTTCAATTTTTTGTACAGTAAAGTATAAAAAATTAAATTTATTATACATAACTGAGTTGGATTAGAGCAACTATTTTATTCCTTTTCTCTCTAAAGAATATCCTACCTATTTATTTCCAAATAATTTTTCTTTTAACTGAAAAAAAAAGTCTAAGGTAATTATTATTTTAATATACATTTCAATATGCGTTTCTTAATTTAAAATTTTGAAGCATGAAGGGTTTATTCTGCAAACAAACAACAAGGTAAATTCAAGTTCCCAAGATTCCTTATTTTCGCAAATTGAAATTTAAAAAAAAAAAATTTGCATGTAATTTATAAGGAATTAATCAAACACTCAAAGTAAACATCCATAATTCTATTAACAAGCTTGATATTCATTAGAAACCGTTGGTAACATTAAGATGAAATTATAAATTTCCGGCGTGATAACTAATTTCGTTGTTTAATTTAATTGGAAATATCAGTTAAAAAAAAATTTCTTTTAAATCTATAAGTCGGTTAAAATGGCATAAAACTCACAAATGTATTAAACAATAAAAAAAGAAGTGTGTAAAGAAAACACATACTTATGATAATTCCACAAATATTGATACAAATAATTAAAAAATATGAAAACTCCTTAAACTTGAATGTACACCTGTTGTAAACAAAAGCAATAATATTATCAAAGCATGGCAATGAAACATGACTAGCAATTGATATTATAAAAAAAGCAGGCACATATAATCTATTTTTGGCACAAATCTCTTACACTAAAGCACCTTTGTTGTTCAAAACTATTAGTTGGAATAGTGTACAATGTGATAGTGTACAATGTAATAGTGTACAATATAAATGGCAGATGCAGCACCTTTTGGACGCGTTTATATAAAGAGCAATTCGTTGCAGCAAAAAGTTTCACACAACTTTTAGACAATGGTTTTGCACTCAAAGCAAAAATTACAATGAAAGAAAATACCAAAGTCAACAATTTTTACAAAGAAATTAAAGCTAAGCAATACTATTTCAACAGTTATAGACAAAAATATGTTTTATATGTTTAAATATAGAACTATATTTGGTGACAAAAAGAGTACATTTCAGTTTCTGTTTTGAAATTATTTTTCAAAAGAATTTCTCGCATTGCTACTTGCTGGAAAAATTTAAATGGTCAAACTTAAGTGTACTCAGTAAGCTTTGATTTAACTGCAAATTAGTTTTAATAAACATTCTCACAATTAATTTAAAAGCGTATTTTAGTTCGTAACGTTAAATTTATAGTGTTTTTGTGTTTAGGAAGAAAAATTAAAGAGAACTTCACTATTATGATAATGAATGTATCACGAATTACTGCTATTCATGCATTATTGAAACAATGATTTTAATCCCCTCTTTGTTCTGATTGACATCGATAATGACTCGCTAGAACTTATGACATTTTTGTTTTTGATCCTAGTGCGCAGGACATTTGACTGCAATCTTAATGAGGACTTCAAATTTAAACAGCTTGACGTAATTTAAGTAACACACATTTAAACTGTGAACCTTTTACATCAAACTGTTTCTTAGTATTGTTTCAATATTGGTTGCTATTCTAGTTTCCAAAATTTCCATGACATACAAAAAGAGATTTTGTAACATGAAAATAATAATTATTTTTTTAAATAAAAAATACTCTCAAATAATTTGAAAATGTAGATTAAAGTGTCTCATGCGTTTAAAGTGCATTTTAGGGCGTTAATTACAGAACGTAACACCGTTTATATTAATTTCTTGGTCATTAGAAAACCCTAATATCTTCTTTCACAGAAATGGATTCTTTTCTTAAAAAAGGAGACCTTTAAGATTCAATAAAACTTTTGTGTCCTTTAATTGAATAAATTTATAATGCGATAATAGTCCGTTTCATTGATATTCGTCCAGAAATAAATGTTTCGAAAGAGTGAAATCCTCTTTAGTTTATTCTTCAACGCATATTAGTTTCATTTCTATAAAAAATGTAAAAATATAAAACTGTTATAGAAAAAATTAATTATTAATTAAATTGTAAAAATATTCAATAAGTGTGTGCTCGAGAACCAACAGTGAATATAAAACTTATAAAATTGAGCATTTAAAAAAATTAAATTTCCTAATTTTTAATAAATCAATTTATTTTGCAATAGTTTTATAGTATTATTTTTAATAAGGACGTCAACTTTGGCACGGTTTTTAATCTGTTAGATATCGATATCTTATACCTTAAGCTTTTATCGGAAACGGATACATAAATGTATTTCAGGAGATACTATAAAATATTTTCCTTTTCCAGGTTCTACTAAAAATAAAATTAAGACATTAATAATACTATACTTATTAAACGGGAACTAGTATAAAAATATGTATATACCTCTTATTGCTTTATAGTTATTCGCATTTTAGAGCTCTTCTATTTACAAAACTTAGGGAATTATTTATCTTAAATTTTTGAAAAATAAATGAATTAATGAAACCTTAAGAGATCTCTGTTCTTGACAAATGGGTTTAAAACTAAATTTTAAATTTTTTTTAAACAAACGTTTGATGACAGAGTAACACTTAACAGCGAAGTTCTTTTAAAAATAGGTGAAAAATAAAGGCTTTTTGTTATTAGAATAGGGGAAGCAGCAGTTGAAAATTTTTATAATTCCTGCGTATTTTTTAACTTAAATTTTAAAGCAATAAAATTTTTGCGGAAGGTAATTTTAGGTAGACAAATAAATACTATAATTTTGCTTGTTTTAATTTTTTTTTAGTGCTCCCGCAAAAAAAAAAAAAAAAAAAAAAAAAAAAAAATGAGTAGGCATAAAAACTTTCTTAAAATATATTACGCAACAACTTAAGATAAGAAGTAGATATTTAAGATTTTTCTCTTTTTAAGATATTTTTTAGAGAACATTCCTTTTAAAATATATTTTTAAAGATATTTTTTCAAAATATCTTAGAAGTTTCTAAGATATTGTCGTGTAGAGTGAATCTCAATCATCAATTTATTTGTAAAAATGAATAAAAGATGGCTAGAAACATTCTTAATGTTTGACGTCACATCCCTCTGAAGGTCAAAATCAGAAATTAGGAGAGATCTCTTAAACCAGGATGGTTGAATACTTGATAAAAAAATTAAAAAAAACATAATGGGAACTTTTCAAAACGAGTTAGGAATGTTTCGAAAACAAAACTAAAATATTCTTTGTATATAAAAAAACATCAGAATAGAACTGAAATAACTACAATCTAAAATTTAATAACTACAATCAGTTTAAAACAAATAACAAAAGCAACAAAAATAGAGTATTAAGAAATATTTTCTGCATAGTACATATTTATACATAAAAAGAGGACACATTTTCATATTTCAGAATATTACGCATTATAAACAAACATAAAAAAGCCAAACAAATATTTTACACAACAGTACAAAATAGCTAAATTGGATGTAATAATCATAATGTAATTAACATACATTATATTATAATGAACTCTTTCTTTGTTATATCTAAAATCACAAATGATTCGGAATTCTTTGAAAAAAAGATAACTGACTAACTAAATGCTTAACTCCATGAAAATTGAAAATCTTTAAATCATTTACAAATTTATACGAAAAATATGGCAACGAAAAGTCAAAATAGTCATCAAAATGCAGAAATGAGAATTTATGGCACAAAGTTTCAAAATTTTGTAAAGAATTTATTTTTTAAGTTTCATCAAAATTAAAAAAGTTGTGAATCTGTTAAGCACAAATTATTATAAAGTCTAAAATTAAAAGTGCAGATATATGTATTCAATTTTTAATAAACTTCATAGTTTTCATAAAATAATTACTACGAAAGAAAGCGAGCAATGTTGATTTTAATTGAATAAATATGGTTACTTTTATATGTTAATCATTAAGCTGATATATTTATAATGTTGACACACTATAAATGTATCGGATTTAATGTATTTATTTATGTTAACACAACTTGATACCTTCAATGAAATATACCAGATTGTGTTTATTTATGTATGATAATTTTGCTCATTAAATTACATTTATAAGTTTATGTTAATATGTTCTGCAACCTGATATCTTAATAATATTTCAACTGTACTTAATTTTAAGATATTAAATGAATGATAAAAATTTTAAATGTATTAAGGAGCAAAATGACAAAGAAAGAAGTACCGAAATTCAAGAGAAAAAAAAATTTGAAGATTCTTTTAAAACACGCAATTTAAAAGATACAGTTTACGTTATGACGTTAAATTTTTTTTTCAATATCATTCGTTTGTAAATGCTGTTACATTTCCCTTGAAAAACTTCATAATTTTATATTATATCAGGTTTATAATTAAATTTGAATCTATTTTATTGAATAAAATTTCCAGCGTATTTAAAAGCATTGATCGGCATATGAGAAAAATACATTTTTAATGCTTCTACATGCAAAATTACTTTAAACAATTAAAATGTTTCAATTTTCATGGAAAACACATATATTTCTTTGGCAAAATGACTTACAAAAATCTTTGGCTTAAAAAAAAATTATGCATCATAAAACGAACAATAATTTTCATCTCTTATATAAAAGAAAACATACATTATCCTCTCTTTTAAAATCTCTAAAAATAAAAACAAAACAAATTTTAAAACAATAAAAATTATTCAGTATATCCTTTCTTTTTTTTTCCGATTTCAAATAAACATGTCTTTGGTTTCAAAATAGGTAACTTATATCTACACATTTTTGATGCACAATTTTCCAGTCATCAAATGAAATTCCTTCTGTTCCATAAAAATTAGCACCCCTTGATTACTAGTTCACTTTTCCCCCTTTTTTTATTTATTAAACTTTGAAATGCACATATCAAATTTGATGATGAGGGAAGGGAAAAAGTCACGGGAGTAGCGAAAACAAAGAAGAAAGGAGGAAGGAAGGTCAAAAAAGGTCAAATTTCACTCATGGTAAGGTTTACAGTAACTGAACCTGTGGTTCATGTGTTGACTGTAAGAGCCGGAGTGTGAGAACCTTTTGAAGCATTTACTGCACTGGAATGGCTTCTCGCCACTGTGCAGTCTTTTGTGCTCAGTGAGGTGATGCTTGTGTTTGAACGCTTTGCCGCATATATCACACTTGTGTGGTCTTTGCCCTGAAAATACAAATAGTTTAAATTATGATAACACATAAACAATCAGATTTATGACAGCTCACATATTTAATATTTCAATTCTTTGTTATATGTGTAGATATATATTAGTGAAACATCTGGAGAGCGACCAATCTCTGTTCCACAATAAAATGATCGTTTATGGTGGTTGGTTACCTCCATAAGCTAGAGGAGTGTAACCTTGTTACCTCCGTTGACTTCAAGATTGTTTTCAAAGGTATGTGATTTTCCGCAAATGATTTTAATTTCAGTCAGTTTCATTTTCTTGGTGCGGAAATGCCACTTTCGACGTCATGAAAATATGGATCTAAGACTAAAATTTAGGGTCTATAAAAAATGATCCGATATAATTATGCGTAAAATCAAATTTACCATTTATATTTTTTGTTCAAGAAGTTTGCATTTAATTTTATATCATAAATATTAGTTAGCTTTAAAAGATGAGGAGAAGTTTGTTTGAGATGCTTGTTTTTCTATAATAAGTTTTTTTGAAATTCAACTTTCCATTTTAAAAGTAAATCATTGATAGCTTCGTTTTTAGTGCACTCTGACGGCATCATAACGTCAACAAGAGATTTCTAAATAAGAGCTTCACGCAAATATTTTGAATACATTTTAATCTATTTATTTGTTTTTATAAATTTTTTATTTTCATATTTCTTTCGCGTTTCCTTGTTTGACCGTTTCCGCATTTGGTGCAGATGTTTGTTTGCCTGGTAACTGTGAGAGGCTTTGATGGATATATATATATATATATATATATATATATATATATATATATATATACAGGTTGTTCCAAAATTCTCTTTACAACTTCAAAAATAAACAAGATATTTATATTCTGTCTTTTGCATGTATTACTGCAATTAATAAAGTTTTGTTTAGTACACTTCAACATGCGCACCATTGGTGGCCCTAAGCACTTCCAGTCTGTAATCAATTTCAAGTCAGGTATTGTAAAGATAATTTTGGAACACCCTGTATATATATAATATAAAGAGAGAGGGAGAAAGTCCTACCTGAGTGTTCATATTTGTGTCTTGCCAGTGAGCTCTGCTTGCTAAACATTTTATCACATAGATCGCAAGCGTACATTCCTTCCTCGGCTTCGACTTTGTGCAGTTTCCATGATTTTCTTGCCTTTCCAGATGAACCAACAGAACATTCCTCCTCTGGACCTGGACTATCCCCCATTGCACTATCCTCACCATCTCCCTAAGAGACAGAAATAGTATTAAAGATAAGAAATAAATCCCGCTTTTACGACAACAACTGTGGAGATAACATTTGTACAACTATTTCACTCACACCCAGCTTTCCGCCATTCAACGGCAAGTGAAAAATTATTTTAACATGCTTGCAAGCAACAGGGTCTGAGTTACGAGTCAATAAAAAAAAGATCGGACAAATTCATGTAAAATTGATTCGAATAAAGATATCAAAATAGCAGTGTAAATCTGTAAGAGACAAATCAGCGATCATGAAATGAATCAGCTTATTTAGGTTATTAAAATGAATCAAGCATCATTCATAATCAATGTGAAGAGGTGTGGAAGATTTAAATTAATTGCAAACTGATTTAAATCAGTTTCAAAGCGATGATCATATTTACTGATTTTATAAACTTCAGAATCACGGCAACGAGATTAAAATAGAATATAATCGAAATAGATGTAATTTAATACTATTTAGAAGTGTTGCTCTAATTTTAATTGATGTGCCCTCCAAAATTTCCATCTTTTTAATTTTTGGTATTCGATTTATTTCTCCGTGATGACTCAGTTGTTAAGGCAGTGAATTGTTATTGGAAGCACTAAAGTACAATTCCCGGTGGCTGCTTGAAGCCCATCCAGCTTTAGAACCAGAAATGGATCCGAGATGTACAGGTGGTCAGTGAGTCTAGCTGACTACATTGCCACCATCATGCCTCAAGTTAGTAAAGTTTTAAGCCTAAACTTCCATGATCTTATAACGGGTTGTTATGGAATTGTTTTACTGTATATTTTTCTATTTTAATGAGTGTACAAATTTTTTTTTCTTCCTTAAGAGGACGCGATATTGAGGGAAAACTTCACATGGTAAATTCTGTTTTATCTTCATCAATCTTTTAAAATTGAAAGTTTAGAGAAAAGCGAATTCTGGTGAACTTAGAAGAAAATCGTGAAGTTTCAAGTGCTGAAGAAAAAAAAAATAATATCAAAACATCAAACAATTTATTGCAGAATGACTTTCCCGTTGTGTAAACCAAAAGATTTCTGCCATGATTTGTTTGCATTTTGATAATTTGAAAACTTTTCCGTTTCGTCATTTGAAACTTAATAGTTTACCTACCTGAACTCGCTTTAAAATTACTAATGAAGGTGAGGGAAAATTTGCCATGATTGATTTTTCCCGCGGTACAGCGTCCTCTTGAGCAGTTAACACTATCAAATTTTATAAAACAAAAACGAAATAAAATTGAAAAATCTAAAGTATATACCTGATTCCACAATCTGGGTTTCTTGGCACTAGGACTATAAAGACTGCTGTCAGTGGGTTCTTCCGCGTGATAATAAGATCCCGTTGTGGCATTGGGACTTCTACTGTTGTTTGCATAACCCCCAGGTGACGACATGCTGAGAGGTTGATCTGCTCGAGAAGGTGAGTGATCTGGAGACAAAACTGCCTCGACCATTGGAGACTTGACTCGATCTTCACGCGGCTGCTGCTGACCCGACATTCCCATCTGCATGTATTTATATAACAGAGATGAATGTAAACTACTGAGGCTAGTTGTTTGGGCGGATGAATCTTCACCTTGGTTATTCTGCCCGGGGAATTGTGAGAGGCGATTGCTTTGAATAGATGAAGGGCTGTCTACTTTGGGTGGCGTCCGAGATGATCTTTGGCTGAGATTCAACACTTCACTCTCCAAGTGATTCACTGGAGACTGAGATTTTTCTTGAGGGTAGAGGTCAGTATCCTCCTTTTTCAACTTAAAAGACAGGTCCAGAGGTTGGTCTTCTTCCACGTTGAGGCGGGGAGATTCTGGAATGGGCCGGAATGGCACGAGAGGAGCACACGATGAAATAGCACCATTGTAATGAGGTACAAAAGGATGACCATTGCAATCAGAAAGAACCGAAGGGGTGAATGAAATGGCTTGTTGGCGAGAAGGCGTCGGACTTGGCGAAGCATTGCCATTCATAGCGTAGTCTTTAGAACGCATTTGCTGCCTCTGGAGCCACTCTTGGATTGTTCTCACAGAGCACTTCAGATCATGGGCTAGTCGGATGAGTTCCGATTTCTTAGGACGAGGATTTATTTGGAAATGGGCTTTGAGTGTGAGTTCACAGTCTACGCTAAGGGCGGATGGGGACATACAAACTCTATTGCTATCTTCACAAGATTCAGTTTCACTGGCACCATTTTCACGAGAGAGTTGAGGAGATTCGGGCCTGCTTCTGAGTTCCATATTACTTGAACACAGGTACCTCTCATGCTGGTGGAGCTCAATGTTCGAATCGAAGAGTCTGGAACAGTAACGACATCGATTATCGTTATAGGGTGGAGGTGATTTGATGCTCGACTGGGGAGCGGCACTTAGCAATTCGGAAAGAAGACCATTCCGAGGTCGGGTTGGTGATTGCTGTTGCTTGGAGACAGTGTTGTCGACGATTTCGAGAATCTTCTTAACAGCATTCAGTTCTCCTTGTGGTTTTGGGCTTGATCGTGGCGAGCTGTCAGATTTGTCGAGGTGCGATGAAGTTGGTTGAATCTGAGGTGGAAGCTGCGAGTGATTCTCCACTTCATTCTCGTACCTCCAGGAAAGAAAAGAAAAAAAAAAGAATTCTTAGGACGAAAACAGTCATTTAAATTTCTATTTCAGTAAATATACACTTCTGACGTTATACTATTGTCATATTTCTTCTTGATGAAACTTATTTATATCAAATTCACATAGTACAAGTATTGAGTAATCAGATGACACACCGGTGAAAAATATACATAATTATGTAAAAACGTTGGGCCATTCGACCGATTTGCACATCTGACGTATCTTTAGGTATAAGAATCAGGCTATCAAACGGCACAATGGTGAAAAATATATAAAATTGGGGGACTAAATCTACGCATCTGATGTTAAGCTATTGCCGTATTTTTCGCTGGTGAAACTTGTCTCTAGATACTAGAATCGAGCTGTCAAATGGCACACAGGTGAAATGTATAGGCAAGAAATGTATAGTAATTCAGTAAATCTACACATCTGATGTTAAGCTAATTTCGTATTTTTCGCTGGTGCGAAACCGGGCTGTTAGAAATTTTCAACTAAAGAAGATTAAAAATATATTACTCACCTTCGTTGCTGTAAGAGTTGCGTCACTTCTGGAAATGTTGACATGGGTAAGTAGTGCATTGGATGAGGAAAGGTTAAAGGTAAATAAGGTTGTTGGGGTCTATTGGAAAAACTGGAGAACCTCTCGGGAGAAGACATGTATCCGGCAGGAATCAGTGGCATCTCGGTTGGTCCGGATGATGTTATACTTCCACCGGCACCAGTAGAGCGATACTTAGGAATGATTGGGCGGAGAGAATTATTTTGTGAGTTGCCACGACCTCGAGAAGAGCGACTGTCTACTTTGCGCACCTAAAACATAAAGTGGTTAAAATTGTGAGAATGAATCATTTATAAGGAGAATTAATATTAAACTTTGCGCATTTTAAATATAAAGCAGAAAAAAATTTATATGAATAGAATATTTTGTGCACATGTAACCGTGAATGACCAACATTAAGAGAATGTTGAATTTCTCCGATGAATGTCAACAATCCCAAAGTCACTTTGGTGAATGTCCGAAATATTTGTTATATCCGATTTGATATTAATTGTTGATATCATTACATGTACTCGATATTTTAATAACCGCTGGGGATTGATTAGGAGAAACATCAGTGTTAGGATTACCGGTTAAATGCAGGTAGCGGCACTTGACCTTAAAAAAACATAGATGAAGGGAATACCGGGAAAATGTATACCAAGCAGTGGTACTGAACCTTTAAGAAACATTGATGTAGAGCATACCGGGCAGTGGCACTTAACTAAACCTAGCATATATTTCTGACATTTACCAGAGCGACTATGTGATTGTCAACATTCACCAGTAGAAGTCAACAACCACCCATTTCGGCCATTCACAGTAACGCATATATTTTATATATATGAATGGTATATTTTGTGCTCCTAAAATATGTAACATTATGAAAATGAATGGAATGCATTATCAGTTAATCAATTAATTATGAGAATGAATAGAAAGCATGAAGATTCTAAGTAGCTGCTATTAATGATTATTATAAACAGTTAAAGATATTAGCTAGATTACTTTAGAAAGCTTTGAGTTTAATATCACATGAGAATCTTTGTTCTTTAAAAATATAAGTTAATTCTTCTATGTATTGTAGATTATGACACTATTTATAGGATTGTATTATTGATGAAAATAAAGTAGCCTTTGAGCATACCTAAGTTATAACAATATTTAGGAAGGAGAGTAATTGATGAAAATGAAATATGCTTGAGGTTATTTAGCTTATAATAATATTTAAACGGTTGTGTTAATGATGAAAATAAAATGTGCTTTCAGCTTATTTTGGTTATAGATGTAAGTCTCAATAAACTAAATAACGCCTGATGTTAAGGAAATTATTTAAGATTTAAGAAAAATTACTTTAAAAATCCAGACGCAATTGTAACATATATTAAATACTGACCTTGAGGTTGACGACGAGGCACTTTTTGCTTGTATTGTGTGCCGAGAAAGAACCAGAATGTGAGAATCTCCTCCCACAGTTAGGGCACATAAAAGGTTTTTCACCGTTGTGGATTCGAAGATGCTCTTGTAGGTGATGTTTAAGCTTGAAGGCTTTGCCACACTCCGAGCACTTGAATCTACGTTCAGCATCATTTGTTTGAACATTTGAAGACTGTTGGATTAAAAAAAAAAAAAGAAAAAGAAACAGTTAAAAAAAAACTTGAAATGCAATGTAAAATGATATTTTTTAAGCTTATTTAAATCAGCCGATATGTCTTCAGGCTAATTTAAAAATATGTACATACCGCGAAGTATACTCTTTAAAAAAATATATATATAGTTGATTTACCTGGCCATTTGAGACGTGATACACTTTATGCTTGCTGAGATTCTCTTTGGTTGTGAAGGAGGCGTTACATTTCTGACAAGTGAAGAGCGATTCAGGAGGATCAGCATCCTTGTGATGCACAGAATGATGCTCTTTCAGATCTCGCATCGCCTGCTGACCTGAGAATATTTTATCACAACGGGGACACTTCAAGCTGCTTTCTTCTAAAAACAAGAAGAAAAAAAAAACTTTAAACATTCTCCTTTCTTTTACTTCAAATAATTTTTTAAAAAAAGAAAAAGTTACCAGTCAAAACAAATTATCCAAACAAGTCATTGTAAGTTCAAGTTAGAATCTGCTTTAAAGCTCAATGAATTTGTTCGTAAATAAATTCATAAACTTTATTAATATTTCACATCCTTTTTTTTTTCAAAAAGCCCTAAGAAAATGGAATGTTACGCACCACATATAATTTTCCTGCAATCATTAAGTTACACTCAATAGCCCCTGACAAAAAATAATTATATAGTTTCAACGAGATTTTAACAATAAATATCATTCCTATTCAAACAGCGATTCAGGCACTGATATTTTCACATAGGTGAATGAAAAACCACCATTTTCAAACCTTTCAAATCTCGTCTCCTTTATTTTAATTTTATTTCAAATTTCCTCAAAGCCCAACAACTAGAATCAGCTTATAAGTTTTAAAAAAATCACTTCCTATATGCGTAATAAGTAAATAATGAAAAATATATTGCTTATATTAATTTGCTCCATTTGTTAACTTTAAAAACGAAAGAAAATTTAAAATTTACATTTATTTAATTAGAAATATTTGAAAATAATACTTTCAGCTGATAATTTAAAAATTCATATTAATATATAAATAACATCTATTATCTTAATTTGTGATCGCATTTGTATTTTAATTAATAATAACAACAAATATTAATAAGTAAAAAATATTGAATTGTTTTTGACAAGGTTATCTCATTTTGCGACTTTCACTCCTTTTTACACATCACATATACTGTATTTATGTATAGAATGTTTTACATAGTAATTTTTTTTTAACACAATGAACTTACTTTTACAATAAAAAAAGCTGAAACTATCACCCGTTGAATATATTAGAAATCTGCATAAATTAAAAGCTATTTTGGAGCTTTTTATTTGCTGTCAAATCCAATAGATGGCAGCACAACCACTAAGTTAGATCGTAAAACAGAACTCCCAAGAGAGTATGACTTGCTCCCCATCTTCTCGACGCGGTGATATTCAAGAGCAATCTTCATCCCCATCTTCTTTGCAGAGATTTTATGACACGCGAGAATCATCTTCACATGCATATATTTCGCAAAGTGGCGTTGTACAGTAAGAAAAGATAAGAAAGATAAGAATCACCTATTTGCATGTTAATAAGTAAAGCAGGTTTGTGATGCTTTGGAACGCCGATGTGATTGTTCAGGTTTAGATAAAACTTTTTTTTTTCTTTTGGATATTTTGTTTAAAGATATCACCAAAAATAAATGTGAAAATCAAAACAAAATCGCAATTTTTTCTTAAACAATGAATTAAAATATAAATAGTACTTTTTTAGGAAGTGAGTTTGAATGCAAAGCTTTAATGCTTCGATAAGCAGGAATTCAGAAGTTCAGGTCTGTTGGCGGAAACTTCTCTATCATTAAAACAGGAACATGGCAGAAATAACCAAGATTCAATGCCAATTTTACACACAGAAAATTATGAATAAATTTTTCACATTCAAAGATGCAGGGTCTTTAACAAAGATTTAGACAGACAATTTGCTCCAAAATTTCAAAAACAGGGCATTATTTTCTAAAACTCAAATAACAATGAGTAGATTCTTCAAAATTTCACACAAAAGCAGAATTCCCCAATAAAAATATAGATTTACCCTTGACAAGTTATCTTAAGTAGTTTCAAGAAATATTTCAAGGGAAAAAAGCCTTTTTATCGTCGATCATTTTATTTTTTTTTACGACAGTAAATTACATAAATGAAACTTAGCAATTTTGAGAAATTTTACTGCAAATTTTATAAAATAAATTACAAATGCATTGATAAAACTAAAAACTTGATTATTCTGTATCAGAAGATTTTATAAATTTCGTTCTGTTTAGTTTATTGACCTATTTGCTAGTTACTACATTAATTTGCCTCGAACTAAAAAAAAAAAAGAAAAGAAAAAAAAAAGAAAAAAAAAAGAAAAGAAAAAAAAAAAAATAGCTTTTTTCAGTTGCATTAAAAAATATATATATTTTATAGTTAACAGTGTTAGTATTAAACTAAACATAAACGAAAAATAATTAATAAATCTTCGATAAACCAATGATAGATTAGTCATCAATTCTTATTCTAAATATAATTTTATGTTGAAATAAAGATGATAAATTTCAATATATATATATATTCATACTGGTAACAATACAAGTAAAAATATCTTCAGATGTAAAAATAATAGAATTAAATATCTCTTAATACATTTTCCCACACCATTCCTTCAAAGGAGAGTTGAGAGAACAGGCTGTTTAGAGAAGAGGATTAAAGGCGCTAAATTAAATAAGAATCTAAATATGCTATCAAAAAGTAGTGATAGTCTCAGAAGAGATTTTTTAAAAAATATATTTTTCAATATGATTTAACAGAAATTAAATTATGTAAGATTTAAAAAAAAGATATTAACGATAATTAATAGTAATAATCGACACGTAAAATGAGTAAACGAACGAAAGAATGTGATGAGTTGAAAAAGTTAATTTATTTTAAAAGAGTTGAGGCTAATTAGGACTGAACAAGTAAATAAAACGTTTATGTTATTGAGTAGAAAAGTTATATTCATAACTGGTCAATGATTACAGCGATAGCAAAACTAAATAGGAGAGGCATTAATGCCAGACGTATTTTATGCGTAAAAATATTGCGTTTATGGTTAAATAGATGTTAAGGCTAGAAAAGAGACTAACTTATTAATTAACTTAAAAATGTGAGATGTTCTTTTAAAGGAAGAAATATTGCATTCAAGACTAGATGGTATGGCCGGAAAAAAACTTTCAGCAGGAAACTAAACAAACCGATAAGAGTCATGATTAGAAATATTGCATTTAGATTACTGTTAAGGCTAAAAAAAAAAAAAAAACTGATCTATCAGGAAACTATACAAACTATAAAGAGACATGGTTTTTTGAGTAGAGATACTGGATTTATCGTTAAATGAATGTTAAGACTAAAAAAATAAATTAAAAAAAAAATAATAAATAAATAAATAAAAAATAAAAAAAAGAAGGCTCATTTATCGGGTATGCAAACCAATAAAAGACGTGATTTTATGGGTAGAAATATTGCATTTTAGGGTAGAGGCTTAAAAGAAAAAGACTAGTTCATCAGACTGCAATGCAAACCAATACGATACTTAGATTTGTGAGTTGAAATGTTGCATTGATAGTTAGATGAATACTAAAACTAAAGTAATTAATACAAGACAGTATTTTCTTTATGCCAAGAAAACAGCAAACGTAAGTTCAACAGATAACTAAAAAGAATAATAAAAGGCTCATTTTTTGAAAATACTTTAAATTTTGTAAAAACAACTCAATAAAATTAACTGCAGAAATTAATGAAAGTATAACATACTAGGAAGTAAGAAATTTTAGTACGAACCTTCATAAATATGCATTTCGGGGCAATTTTATCAGAATCTTTGGATGATGGGGATCATCTAAGAGAGAACATCTCTTAGTGGTTGGGGGGAATCAGACCGCACAATGCATTGATGAATAAAGTTGGTAGGGAAAGACACAAAACAGGCGCACACAATTTCTCAACACTGAGTTTGGAATTGCGCGGGTAGAGTTTGAAATATAGGGAAGAACTCCCTGAGGAAAGATCTTCCCAAACCACAGACTCTGGACCAGAGGGAATTAAATAGATGGGTGGGAGGAC
The DNA here is from genome assembly GCA_949128135.1 of Parasteatoda lunata. NCBI lineage: Eukaryota > Metazoa > Arthropoda > Arachnida > Araneae > Theridiidae > Parasteatoda > Parasteatoda lunata. Next base: position 122,836,472 of record OX421971.1, read on the forward strand.
GTCGACATTCCAGTCACGTGCTATGGATGCTACTGGACGTGGACAGAGAGGCGGTTGCCCCGGCAACGCCAGCGCCAGGTACGGAAGGGGACTGTTTCCTAAATCAACAGTAAAAGGAAACTTTCGAGGACCTTCAACACCGAAAAAAAAATAAATAATAATGCAGTCTCGGTTCAGAATAGAAATAAATGTAAAAAATATTCATTTTTTAAAAATAAATTTTTGGAAAAGTTGGTTTATTCGAACAGAAAACAATCTTCTAAGTAAATCAACTCAAAAACAAATAGAGTAGATATTGTAGATGTAAGAATATTTCCATTGTTTTTAATATGACTACTGGATTTATTGTTTAAAACTTTATAGACTTTTTGTTCTTTAATCGTTAAGTTAAGTTTTTTTAAAATGACTAGAATGAAAACTTCATATAAAAAGCGGTAATGAAGTACATTCGAAAAGTGATTATCCCTATTAATTACAAAAAAAAAAGCTTAAAAGAAGTAGCTATCATTAGTGAGTTAAATTCTTGATCTATTTAGTCAATCAAAATATTGCCTTCAACGTATTTCTTTCTTTTGTCGAACGAACACAAGCTATCTTTACTTGCATGTGACACATTCATTTAATTCAAAACTAACTTCTAACATTTAATTGATTTGGTTCAAAATCTAAGGTTAAAATAATAATATTATATCATAAGTCAGTCAATGCTATGCATCAAAATTACTATATTACTTATGTAAAATCTTTATTCTAAGAAGTTTTTTGTACATAAGAACAATTTTAATTTCCTAGATAATAAAAACAACAGTAAATAACTCAAGACATTAAATGTAATTATCATTTTATTTTCATTTATAATAATTACTTTATTCATAATTTTAATTAAAAAAATGACCAATTTTTCTGTGCTTATAACTAAACAGTTTTTTTTTTTTTTTATATAGCCAGTACTATACTAAGTATACGTTATTATATTACGTGTATTACGACTCTCAAAGATTAAGAACGAAATGCCTTTTTTTGTTATGTAATCTTTTTTATTTTCGAAAATAAGCATTTCGATCTATATCTAGATTGAAAAACTCACCGACAATTATTTCACAATTATGTTATAAAATAATAATTACGTTAATTTAAAAAAAAATAGAATTAAAAAAAAAAAATTAAGTGTGGAAGCATTCTAGTTTCTGTACCAGTGCTATCGTCGTTTGGCGAGAATTTTCCTTGCAAAATTGGCTTATTTGTCTCAACAGACAGAACGAGGTTCGTCTCTAGAATCAAAATTTCTATTTTTAAATTTTGTATAACAAACATGTGTGATTCTTTTAGTTTTGGCATCTTCTTCATACACAACACAAATGTCAAGAGCAGATTTGAAAATTTTGGAACTTTGATTATTAAAAGTATAAAAGAAAGTGTGAAAAAATGCTCGTTTTTCAACTTTACATTCCAATTTATATATCTGAAAAATAACATAAAGTAACTGAAAAAAAAATATTCGGGTAGAACAATACATTTTCTTACGTATGATTTAAAACATAAATATTTATTGACATTCAAAAATTAAAAAAAAAAAAATAAAACGGCTGGTACCTTTTGTTTGACAACTAAGTGATTTATTGTACTAATGTTGAAATGCAACAAAGCAGAAAATCGAAAATGAAAGTAAATTTGTTAATTACGTAATTCCCAGCAATGAGATTGAGCTGTTTTACAACATGATAATTTTTTTAAAGATCATGAAAGTGAATGCGATGAAAACTCAACTGACCACACACCTAACTAAACTACAGATATAAAGTTGTTTTAAATGACAATTCAGACAGTTTCCTGTAACATGCATCTCATGGCGACATCTCACGCCACTTGCCCCACATATTCATGTATGCAATAACGGGCATGTTCTCGCGTTCCCCCCTTTGAAATAAACCAATACCCATCCCTCACATTTGAAGCCAGGGTTCCAAGGACGACGCCTACCCCGCCCACAACCCTCTTTCTCATTTCCATGCACGCATCTTCTGAAAGCCTTTCAAAGATTCCCTCTTTCTGCAAGATGGATTGGAGATTAGAAAGGAGCATCGAAAGGAAATAAGGGGGGTGCTGCAGCAGTTGACCAATCCCAAGGACTCTCCCTTCCACCCCTCATCCTATCCTGCTAACCTCCTCTCTCTTCAATTACCTTAAGTGCAGCGCTTATAATAAAATGATGAAATTAATAGGAAAGGGGCCACCTGCTTAATGCCCCCGAAGGGCAATTGCGTCGAGTGGCTATCAGCAACTATCAGTGAGCCAAAACGTACACACACACAAGGCAAGTCTTCAGTTAAGTAAAGGAGATGGTGTTTGGTTTAGGTATTATGACACTGCAGAAGGGAAAACTGTTTTTACTTCGTAGACACTAGCCAGGCACTTCTGCAGCAGTACTAGGTCTAGCCAAATTTTTTTTCTGAACGGGAAATTTTTGAAAAGATATTGTCCGTTGGGGGTTATTAAAAAAAAAAAAAAAACCGAAAAAAGGAATTTCTTTTTTTCTCTCATGAAAGAAAGACTTTCCTGACAGACTTTTTAACCCTGTCATTTAGAATTTAAAAAAATAATTCCCCTCTGGAGTAATTTTACTGCATTGAATAAATCCGTAATAGTCATAATAGTATAAATTACGAGTAACAGTAAATTCGTCGAATATAACTGAGAAAGCAATACCTTAAGGAAAAAAAGATTTGAGATCAGTTGCAATTTTTTTAGGAAAGAATCTGACTTAACCTGGAAACTTTTTAAGCAACAATTTGACATTATTTTTTGGAAACAATAATTGTGCCGGGAAAAAATTGAAACGGTGACTGCATTGTCACTTTTCTTTGAAACAATTGTTTTTCTATAAATAATTTGTTTTTGCCACAAAGCTTTTTTTTTTTTTTTTTTTTTTTTTTGTAAATCAGACTTTACATGTAAATTTTATTTACAAAAAATTTAAAATGACATTGAAACATTTTTGGAAATGATTGAGGTAATAATTTCTATAAAATGCCTAATAATATAATTTTTTCTTTGTTAAGTATTTTACTGCAAATTCTGAGACAATTTACGAGTATTTCCTAACTTAAAATTATTTTACAATATTCGCAGAAAATAAAATAAAAAATGTATTTAGTTTACTAAAATTGTCAAAGTAATAAGTTAAAAATCCTTTAAAATCTGTAATAAAAACAATGATTTAAATCAGAAATTTAAGAAAATTCGATTGATAAAAGTACACATGGGGTTAGGGGTGAATCTTCAAAAATCAAACTCAAAGTTATGATACTTTTATGGAAATTTTACATATGGTTAATATCCTAAAAATAACTAATAATAGGAAAAAACTGTGACGTTGCTCACAGTTCTAAAAAGCTCATATCGTTAACGTTTAACTAAAAAAGGAGAAAAAAAGTTTTTGATCATTTTTTGAGAATTCAAATAGTCATTTCCTTACTAATTAGTATACCTGTTTTTTTGATTTTGGGAAAACACTGTCAAACAAATATAGTAAAAAATCAAAAGAAATTCTCAACTTTTCTTCATCTCTCAAAAGTTCAAAAAAAGATTTAATTCCTACAGCTAACTTTTAAAAACGTTAAGGAGATGTGCGTCAAGTTCTTGAGAAAGTTTTTGTGCGTTAAATTCTTTGAAGAAAAATAAAAACAACTTGAAAAACTTCTGATTTTTTCCGAAATGTCAACAGTATTATTATTATAATATTTTTTTTTTCCATAAAGAAAAAATATTTTGTTTTAAGCAATAAAAATTATAACTTGAGAAACAACATGTCCTTTAAGAAACTTCTCATTAGAAAAAAAACGACATTTTTCAAGTCTAAGAACTTAGTTTTTTGATTGGCTTTGAACTTAGTTACTTTATTAAGTGACCACTCTTAGTGACTTTTTGCTCAACTTGGGTCACTGTGACTCTAAGGAACCCGGTGTAGACAGAGCTCACTTCTCCACTCCCACTACGAAGCTCAACGTTTAATCATCGACTTCTCCATCCCCCGATAGTTCGAAACCCCCCTAACACTCGACTTTCCTGCAACGTCCACCCGTCATTGACAAGACGATGATTTATAACCGGTGGCCCCCGCCGCAATTTGTATTGCTTTCAGGCATCCCCTTCTTCCTCTCCATCCTCCCCAGCACTATAGATCGTCCTCTTCAGCATCTCCCCCCACACCAACCCAGGGAGGACCTTCAGAAGATGGAGATGAATGGACGCGCGAGGGAACCACATCCGGGTACTCATTAAAAGGGCGAGAGTCGCCTTTTGAAAAGGTCCCCTTCCTTACAAAAGGGGTCCCCCACCGTATATTCCGTTGTTGGTCTTTTCTGGACTTTTACAGAAAAGGCCAAATTCGTGCCAATTCAGAATTCCACTCCAGTTTTGGAAAATGCCTTCCCCCCAACACCCATCAACTGATAATTCAAAAAGGATTAAAAGAATTTTTTATCGGCTTCCCCTTCCCGCAGACACTTGATAAACTGCTGCTTGAGGTGGTGTCTATTGAACGCTAAGTCGATTCACAATTGCCAAAAGACACCCCAAGATATGTGAACGGTGTGAAAATTCTATAAAATTTTATATGTTAGCATGTTTTAGATTCTTTTAATGCCATTTAAGTCAGAGAAAACATTTAAAAATTATATATGATTCTGTTTGTATTGTTGAAACATGGATACAAATCATAACATGTATGTTTTTGTGGTCATAAAAATATGCACACACTGTTCCGCTTAGTTATACTAAAATGTGCAAAAATCATCAACATATGTACAAATCAAAAATGATGTATGTCTTTATGGCCATAAAAATATGCACATATTGTGCTGTTTGGATGCAAAAAAAGTGTCTACAAATCATAAAAGAGACACGATTGCTCAACAATAACATCAGCACAAAACGCATTACACGCATTTTCAAAGACATTTGTGCAAGAAAAAAAAAAAAAAAAAAAAAAAAAAAAAAAAAAAAAAAAAAAAGATGCAAAAGTCATGTATTGTGTTTTGCAGAACCAGACGTGATGTTCTATCACAAACAACAATAATCTAGTCCATGGGTCGCCAAACTTTTTTGATCATCGACCCTTATATAATTTTTCGAAATCTCCATCGACCCCCATAAAAGTAACTTTTTGTTAATTAAAATAAAACTCTATTAGATACTGTGTTTGTACATTTATTTTATGATTTATAAAATTTATTAAAGTAATAGTACATTGTGTAGCAATAGTTTCATGAAAAAATAAGTAAAGCGACTATAGATTTATTGCTTCTTAATCAATGAGATGGTGATGCCTGGTGCTTTTCTGCAAAGTTCGCTATATAGGGTTCAAAATTGGTCAATTTTAATCTTAAATCCCCTCGAAACTCCACAATTAATTTATTTCTGTACTTAGTTAAGATTGAATTTACGTGACTGAAACCGGTTTCAACCATATAGGAACTTGGAAATGCTAGCATAAATGGCTGAGCTATTTTGTAAAGTTTTACATATTTTTGCATTATATTTATATTTGTTCAAAATTTACTTATTGTTAAATTTTTAAAAAGCGTATTTTTTTCAAGATCCGATAATAATTCAGCAAGCTCATCCTGCAGGTTGATGTCCACGTTTTCAATTTGGCAAAATTAACCGATCAGGGATGTCAATGTTTTCAAAATCAACAAAGAGCAGTTTAAAATGGCCGCTCAATTTTTGAAGATGACCAGTATATATATAAAAGTTTTAATAATGACACTGCAAATATTCAACACAGTTTGTAAAGATAGCTGAAACTGCGTATGATATTTGCGTTTGTAACGTCAATGCTCGTTACACGTGACATTTGGATAAGCGCACATTGACTTATGAACCAGAAGTGCAGAGTTCGTACAACTGGTACGTAAATACTTGTTTCACCCGAATGAATATACGTTTATAAATTTATGTTCTATAAAGAAACTGATATTAAGTCAATTATAAAAAAATTCCAAAAATTTTATATACTCAATTAGGTATGTGTGATTTGCTTATTAACCCCTTCCTTCTCGCTCCCGTGACTGGAAACTAATTCATTTTTCTGCCCGGAAAACATTTTATTTCTCATTTTACACACCCGATAGCAGTTTCAGGATATTTTTAAAATTTTCCTTGCTTGCTGGAAAAACTACATTAAGTCATAGTAACACTGAATGTTGGCTTTTCCTAAAAATTACATTTTTTAAAATTTCAAGCTAAAAACAAACCAAAAATTAAAAATGAATATATATATATTGTTCATACATATAGTTTCCTATAATTTTCAGGGATAACAAAAAATAGACACTTTTATGACCGTTTTCTTGAAAATTAACCGATCATTAAGGGGTTAAGAACTGTTTTTTCTTCGACCGCAATCACCCCCCTGGCTCAGATCGACCCCCGCTTTTGTTACATAGACCCCTGGGGGTCTATATAGACCACTTTGGCGACCTCTGATCTAGTCAGTCAGTCTGAGAGGGTGACGTCATTTTTACACAACTTTGGATGCTACAAGAATTCGTATGTCGTATTTTTATTTATTTTTTCCCTAAAATTATAATGATAAAATGACCAGTCTTTTCCTTTAAAATCATGACCCTTTTGAAGAACCGTACACGATGTTTTAGCACAAATAACAATGTTCTCGTCAGTCAGCCTACGTGTGTGACGTCATTTTACACAATTTTCCATGGCAAAACTAATGGTCTGTTACGAGAATTCATCTGTTATATTTTTATTGTCCTTTTTTTCATATTGCGCTTGCAATTTGTAATTATTTTTTTGTTTGTTAATTAAAATTAGGTTTAACAATCTGAAACAGAAAAGCATTTTTAACACTTTTTATTCATTCAAAGGGGGATATTCTGTGCTAGCGCATTTGCTTAATTAAAACATTGAGAATAGCGACCATTTATTTTTAAAAACCCTTTCACTGAATCGTTCCCATAATTGAATTCCATCGTAAACTCCCTTCCGCAAAATGAGCAGGTGTATACGAAATCAAATTAAGGAGAGAAGAATTTATGTATCTTTCCCTCCAAAAAGAAGGAAGATATCTTCCTCCAAAGAGGAAGATGAAAAATGAAAGAAAAGACGACGCATCCTTCGTTGTTACCTAACTTATTCCCAAACAAAAACTCCCGGAAACAGGAAAAAAATCCTTTATATTCTTCCCTGACATTTATCCCCGCCGCACCTGAGATTTGTCCGGAGGAACCTGAAGGACTCATCCTAATTATCCCGAAGAGAAACCTGCTAAGCAAATTCATGCTCCTCATCCTCTTCCTGCCTCTTACAATCCCTTCAGGAGGAGTGAAAAGATGCGAGAGAGTGACTGCCACGTTAGGAAAATAGCGTTATTTGTTTCAATCTAAGATTGTGAAGAAGATCGCGAGTTGGAGGGTGATTAAATGTTTTCAGACAGAAAGGGGAGAGGGGGTTCGAAGTGCTAGTGGGAAGGGGTTTTGGGATAAAAAAAAAAAAGGAAAAGTGGGTTCTTTCGACACGCTTTTGTTTGCCATGGAGTCTTGATGGATGAGGAGGAAAGGTGACGCCTTGCATTTTTCAGTACATGATTCGGGTGAGAACATGGCTGTGTTAGGCTAAGTGATGCTGCCATCCATCTTTGTGTAACTCTTCCAGCAGCCAGCGTTGGGGACGCTTAGGGTGTGTTTATAAAATTAAAAGCTCTCACTGTTTTTTTTTGCTTTTTTGCATAACGAATTGTTCTTTTCTTGATGCCTTGTACGCTGAAATCTTTTGTATTTAAAAAGTATGCCACTCGAGTTTTCACGGAACATTACAATAGTTTACAAAAATGGCAACTTCTCTAACAAAAAGGAAAAAGTCTCCACTTTGATGTTTACCTTTATCTCTACATTACAATTTATTTTCTTTTGTCTACAAACGATGTGTCATCTAATATATCTTGGACGTTTATTTTCTTTGAATATTGTATTTTAGAGCTTTTGAAAAACTCTGCGTATGGTATTTTAATGTGAAATTAAACAATACAAGAAGTTATTACAATATAAATATAATAACCTTTATCTCTACATTACAATAAATCTACACTAGATACTGAATGTCTTTTTTTCTTTTGCATGTTGTATCTCAATGAGAAATTAAAATATCATAACTATTAGAGATGAGTTCCGAGCTTGCTTTTGGATGTTTGAACGCGAAATATTTTAATTCAAGCCCACCCGAGCCGAAGAACATTCTACTACTGTGAGCCCCGTGATATACATCAGACAAAGAACAAATTTTGCAGTGTTGCCACTCGGCTTTTGATGTCTAAACAAGTAAAGTAACTATAAAAAATTTTTTTAATCACAGAAATGTAAAACAAAAAGCGAAGAGAAAAATCTAGAATGAATGTGAAAGAGAATAGAATTTTAGAAATTTTTTCTCACAGACCTGTAAAACAAAGAGAAAAATCTAGAATTGAATATGAAAGAGAATAGAATTCTAGAAATTTTTTATCACAGATCTGTAAAACAAAAAGCAAAGAGAAATATCTGGAATTGAATATGAAAGAGAATAGAATTTTAGAAATTTTATCTATCATAGATTTGTAAAACAAAAAGCAAAGAGAAAAATCTGGAATTGAATATGAAAGAAAATAGAATTTTAGAAATTTTTTATCACAGACCTGTAAAACAAAAAACGAAGAGTAAAATCTAGAATGTAATGGGAAGCGAAAGTGATATCGAAAAAAGGTTGACACCTCCAGTCTTTTTTTTTTTTTTTTTTTTAATTTTTTTTAAAATCATCTGTAAGATATCCAATCAGATACTTTCTTTGCAAACCATTCTGTTCAATCTACTGCATTGTTAAAATGTTTTAGTAAGCAGTAAAAACATTTCTGAGCACTTTATTATGAGCCTGCCCGAGTTCGAAAAACCTTTTTTTCAGTAACTAAGCTCGAGCCCATCTCATAGCTATAGAGAGATATTTCCTATTTTTATTTATCTCAATACAGCAATCTATTGCCTCTTAAGTACGACAGATTTTTTTTCCTCCTTTATATATATTGAATGATTATAGGAAATAATTGCAATAACGAGATATTTGTCTTTATTTCAATATTGCAACCTATATTTCTTCTCCTGCTATCAATGCATTTAATAAGATACTTTCAACAATTTTTTTGGCAAAATGTATTTTAATATTAATTTCATTTAATCATTACAAAGGTGTTTATGGAGATATTTATCTACTTATTACCCTTCTTATAAAAGAATTATTAATACATTTTTGCATATTGTAATGTAAAATTAATCATTACAAGCAGTAATTAAAGAGCTATACATAGTTAAAGCTCAAAAATAAAATTTAAAATCTGATTGACACAAGTGTTTTGAACACAACAATCACATCTGACAAAGCGAAGAGGGGGTACAAAAATATTGAGGATTCAGATATATATAGGATTATTGATAATATAAGATAAATATTGATAAATATTCAGATAAATATTGAGGATTATTGAGCAACATTTAAGGATGTCCTCTTAGAAATATTCATTTATTTATTCATTTTAAATTCAGATTGAGAAAAAAACTACCTAAAAATAATGATATTTGATGCAAAAAATGTCGGTTTTATCTACTTCAGGAAGTGAATTTTACAATTTTAGCGGGCTGTAATAGCCCAGAAGTTAGAGAATCGGACTCCGGTTCGGAAAATCAGGGGTTCGATCCTCAACTCTGCTAAGGCCCATCGAGTACATGCGATCTATGTACTCGTAAACTCTATAGAGTTGAAAATACTGAGGTTGGTCGCTGAGCGGTACCATGAGTAATCTGGAAAAAATTTCCTTCCTCTTCAGATCTTAAGTCTAAATTGAAGAAGCGGCCTCACGAATAGGTGGTGCTGCCATCTATCCGTGGGGTTTTGAGCCAATGCATACTTTCACCCTTGTGGTGCTATCTTGTGAATCGAAAGCAGCACCTTCCGGACTTAATTCACAAAAGGGTAACGACTGGTGAACTTATCTAGTTCAAGTGATATTAGAAACGACTCTACGACGAAAACTCACGGCGAACGACTTTATTTTATATACCTAATAATTACAAGTTCTTGAATAAATTTATCCAAACGCTTTTATTAGTATAATATTATTTTATTAAATTGTAATATCTTTCTTGCGTAATAACGTGAGTAATCTATGTTGGGAGTAAAATTAATCATATCCGGTCACTATGAGGTCTGCTTTATTCGTTTTCCTTACTCTGTGCATTTCCCTGCGAAGTATTACAACCGTCACTCACCCTTTATTTTAATTTGCCAACTCAGAATAAGGTAGTAAAAGTTGTCTAAAATTCACACTTGTTGATCCCCCAACAGCAATCCCTTACTCCAAACGATGTCTCCTAAATTCATCTCCTACTGCTCCCAAGGCCTCAACCCCTAATCCTATTCCCGAGTTCTGATTGTAATTTCCTGTTTAATTACACGGTGACCTTCCCTCCGTAAGCCGTTTTTATCGGTTTTACTTTCCCTTCTCCCCGACTTATCTTTACGGTTTTTGTCCCTTTAAATTTTTATTTATTTATTTTTTAAGAACGGTTTAAAGTTACGGTTTCAGCGTTTCAGCGGAAGTTGGATGCTTTCGGTCCGGTTCCGATTCTAAATGTCACCTCATTTCCGCTGGTTTGTTCCTAAGAATTTCAGAGAAGGAATTGGGATTCTCTTTTATTATTTTCTGTTGGGGATTGACTTGCCTGTGTTTTATATTAACCTGTTGCAGAAATTCAGTTTATTATTCAGTGTTAATCTAGGCGAAAAATAGAACGATTATTACATGAAAATTTATGCATTCTTATTGAATAATCTATTACGACTCGTATAATTATCACAGAATTCAAATTTTAATCTACGAATAAGTTTTAATTGAAACATTTGCATCCAAAAAACCAGCCAAATTTTTTAAATTTTTTTTTTTTTAAACCTATGTTCTATACACACACACACAAAAAAAAGAGAGAATCTAGCAACAAGGTTCAATTTAAGTAAATGAATCTTCATAAATAGTCGAAGTCTAGTTATGAAAATAATTGTTGTTACCATATATAATTTAGCTCTGTAAGTTGAAAAAAATTCATATCAAGCTGATTTTTATGATAAAATGCAATTTTTTTTTAATTTTTTTTTTTTTAGTATACACCGTGTTCTGCAACAGCCTCCTCTATTGTATCATTTCAGAATGCTTATAAAAATTAAGTCAAAATAATAGAAATATTAGGAGTTGCAAACTAATATGAAAATAAAGAAAAACAAATGTATAGTAAAACTGTGACAGCAAGGATGGCGAGATTAAAAGCATTCAAAACCTGTTTCATTTTCCAGAGGTATTTGAGTGGAAGTAAAACGTGATTATCAGAAATGACATATAATTTCATATGGTAACTGAATTAATTTTTATGACTTTAATTTTAAATCAACCCGAACAGATTCGCAGGAGTTCGATAACTTTTTTTCAAAAACTGCGTGAATACCAAGTGACCATTTATCGCGTCAAATTTACTACGATAGGCTGCACATACATCAACGATGACAAAATAATTGCGAGTCTTTTTTCTTTTCAAGTTAAAGTGCTAGATGTTTAAGTGCTAATTTAAGAAGATATTTGGATGTGCCTCACGAGGCAGATAAAACTAAGAAGTCGTAGTCTATGCAACAAAAAGCTTTTTTTTTTTTTTTATATAGAACTAATCACTTGTAAGAAAAATAGGCTTAGTTTCTTCCAACATTAAAAGACACATACATCATAGATCAGCCTTGAAGAGATAGGTGCAGTGTTATTTGTAAAGTGGAAGCTATTTTGCCAAAAAGCATTTTCTCTTCGCCAATTAACAACTTAATGCCCTTCTCTCTCTCGCCAAGAAAGCTGGAAGAAGAGCCCGTCATACCTTGTTACCATTAATACCTCTCCTTGGCATTGCTTTCAAAAAGAGCCAAAAAGTGCATCCAGGTGGTTAGAAAGAATGATAAATGATCCATTGGCGAGGTATCGCTCTCCCGACAGGCCTGTCTGAAGAAGTGAACTGAAACATTACTTATCCTGACCGACAGGTAAAAGAGAACAGAATCGTTGGAGGTTTAAAAATAATTCTTCTTTGGCGAAGGCCAATGACTCGTGAAGTTGATAACGAGACAGGACCTTCGCCAACAACGACCAGGATCCTGGATTTTGGCAGGATGACGGAATTCTCCTGGAAAAGTAATGACTGCCATCGGGATGAGGTGGAAGTTTACTCAATTAAATTTGAGTTTGATCGAGTAGGAAAGGGTGATGATAATTAGCCGCCTTTAGTTGGTAAATGGTGAGTGATAAGTAAAAGGTCGTTAACGTTCGAATTGGAATGGATGATAGTTCATGTTTGAATTAATAAAGTTTATGTAGGTGCCAATTCTCGAAGAAAGGTTACCTCAATTGCCCTCCATTTAGACATATTAGAGGTTTGAATGCATTTTTTAAGTTGCCTGGATAGTCAATAGCTAATAAAAATGTCAAAAATTAAATAAATTATTTTTATAAGAGATAGAGTGTCGAAGTATCCGAAAAGTAACAGAAATTTTGAAATATGAATATTTATTTATATTATGAATTGGTTAAAGTTGCAATACTGAAAAAATTCCGCTTATCAGCAAAATCAGGTATCTTGACAATCACCGGTCAATGAATACTTAGGATTAATAATTTTTAAAAAATGTCATGTCGCTTACACATGCTTTGATTAGGTAAGATAAAATAATAGGTATAGTTTTTTTTCTTCGTGATATCTTCTTAATACCAAAACAATTAACGATTGTCAAAGATGTATAAGAAGAACAAAAGAAGAATCTCACTCAAAATATCATGGATAAAATTCTATTCCCACATAATATCATGGAATAAGACAATCTATGCACTTGACATATCGTGCAACATAATCTAAACACGTACAATATCGTGGTACAAAATTTACCACCCGATCTGTTTCAGAAAAGTGCACCCAATAAATTTTAGATTTTATCTTAAAAATTCAAAAATTGATATTTTCTGCATATCAATACTTATTAAAACAATTGACAACACAACAAACCATAAAATTAATAATATAATTCTTTGTAAATACCTAACCAGAAAGCCGATTCAAAAAAAAAAAAAAAAAAAAAAAAAAAAATAATTTGTTTAACAACCAATAAGGAGGTTTATAAATAAGATTTTGAGTCTAACAAGTAATTATAAATTACGATTGGATAATTGCCAGCGACGTCACGCGTGAGTCAACCAATCAGGTTCGACACTCACGCATGACGCCGCTTATATGTATCCAATTAATTCAGAACCGAAAATTGATTCAGATTGGTAATAAACCCAAATTTTAAAGATGCAACGTTAACACGCCATGTGATTAGAGTCCAGTACCGGATTAGGATTTGTTGTACGAAAACTAGTCAGAAAGTTATAACGCTAGTTGTATTTTCAAATATGATCTTCGTGAAATTTAACAGATGAGGAACTTTACATAAATTCGGAGAATAAATTCTGAAAACTGATAGATGGTTTACACCCTAAGTGCTTTGCAGCATTATTCACATTTTTTTTAATTTACTTTTAAGAGACAAGATAATTTGCATACACAAAAGAATCTATACGTTAATTTAAGAAAACAAATACTTAATGACCAATTACTTTTCATCTATTGTTTCGTTTAATTGCTCCCCGGGCAATATTTATTTTTTGTAATACTGAAAACGATCTCATTTTATGTTACCTAAAATTTTCTAATACAAAAAAAGCAAAACTTAGGTATTGATTTCAAGCGGAACATCATCTTGAAAGCTTTCACCGATTTATTGAAATTCCATTGCATATCCATTGAACACCCAAATATTACCTAACATCAAAACAGTCCCTCCTACAAATACTCTCGACCGCAAGAACAGTTTTTATCTCCTCCCTAAACAAACTAGCTACGGAGACTTTCCAAAAAAAATACCAATATCCGCTTCCAAGATTTTACGGGGAAAAAAAAAAAGCTTCTAGAAAAATCCACTGACCATTTTCCCCGCCCACAACGCATTAATTCACAACGAAATTTCAAAGAAATTAGCATCGATTTCGCCCAGAAATCGGGAAATCTTGTATGAATATATTACTCCACTTTTGGTTTTCGAATTTTCATTTTTATCGGCGTTCCTGGGGACAATGGGTCCTCCCTTTAACAATCACCGAGAGAAATCTTCATTGGGGCCCCCTATCATCCCATGTATATCTTGACCGTTGATATGGGAGCAAGCGCCCTTTGGCATGAATGGTTTATGTATTGGGGATACATGATGGTGGTGGTCGTCGTCGTTATGCATAGGCTATAGGTGAATCTGGTAAAGAGAGAGGTGGCTTCATGTATATGCATCGAATTTAAAGTAGATGGGGAATGCTTTGAATATTGTGAGATACTCGGTGGATAAATTGATGTGTATATCTAGTTTCTTTGTCAGATATGAACAGAGAAGGAAATGAATATTGACGCAATTTTTGTTTATGTACATGACAATAAAAATAATTATCAATATACTTATAGGTGTGTATTGAAATTAACATAACGGTTAGCTATGAAATATGACAATAAAAGTAATTACGTATATATTATTTAAAAACTTGAAATTTATGTAGTTTTCGCCTAGATATATGCCAGAGAAAGAAATGAACATTGAGGTCATTTCTGTTTAGATACATGACTACAAAAATAATTATCAATATACTTATGTGTATGCATAGAAAATAGTGTAGTGATTGCCTATTAAATGTGAGAGTAAAAATAACTATATACATTATTTAAAAGTTAATATTAAAAATAGTGAAATTTTTGCCCATATAAACGCTGATAGTGTCAAAGATTAGTGGAAGTTTTCACTGATGATAGTGATAAAGATTAAATTCTGCCAAGCTATATGACGAAGGGAATAAAGATTAGATGGATTTTCGTCTAGATTTAAAACAATTTGATAAAAATAGGAACAATCTTTAGGCACAGTGCTTAAAAAAATAATAGAGCAGTAGAGTACCATCATTAGAATGTCTTGGAAAATTGTCTTGTTTATTATTTTTCTAAAAAATGCTACAACGTATTATTGAATTTTTAACGGACTTAGTTATAAGACCTTAATATTATATTTATTCGATATTTTAATATCTGCAAAGAATAGATTAGAAGAAACATCAGTGTTCGGAGTACCGGTTAAATGCATACTGGGCAAATGTATAC
Source organism: Parasteatoda lunata (assembly GCA_949128135.1). Lineage (NCBI taxonomy): Eukaryota > Metazoa > Arthropoda > Arachnida > Araneae > Theridiidae > Parasteatoda > Parasteatoda lunata. The sequence goes on from OX421971.1 coordinate 122,851,765, forward strand.
CGGGCAGTAGCACTGAACCTTAAAAAACATTGCTGTAGGGTATACCGAGAAAATGTATACCGAGCAGTGGCACTTAACTAAACCTAGTATATATTTCGGACATTTATCAAAGCGACTCAGTGATTGTCAACATTCACCGGGTGGAATTCAACAACCACCCATTTCGGTTATTCACAGTAAATATATATACAATAGTTTCGCGCATGTTACTAAACTGTTTGCCGTAAATAACGAAAAATGCACATTTAAAAAAGCTATAAGTCAAACCATCATTAAAATCTATCCAAAAAAAAAAAAAAAAAAAAAAAGTTACGATAAAATTTAGTGAGGACATACTTCAAACAATTGTCCATTTATTATTTCCCCAATTCCAAACTGTCTTCTCCTGAAAATCACTAATTTCATTTTATTTATTTCTTAAAAAAAGAGAGAGAGAAAGAAAGAAACCCCAACTACAAAAACAAATTTTGGAATATAGTGGGGATTTATTTCCCCCCCGTGCTCAACTAGGCATGTCCAGCTAGAAAATAAGCAGAAAATACGCAGTCACATCAGCGAATGTGAATTGCCCTTCTATGGCACAGACAGGTGACTTTTTCGTATCCCCAGCGAACCATTGCTGTCCGAAAACCACTAGGTTCTGTTTGGACAACTCAACGTCGGACACTATGGATGTCTCCCAGAGGGATGGACAATGTGACCCGGTATGCTGCCCCTTGTCCTCCTACGTTTCCCTGAAATGTTTCAATTGGCCCGCACTTTACCCGGGCATCGCGAAACATCCATCTTTCGGGCAGTCGGGTTGATTACTATTCTCACGGGCTCAATCGTTCGCATCTTCTCCTGCGACAAACAGCGATTTGGTTTGTATTCTTTCACCTTACAGAAACCTGGATTAAAAAAAACTGGAAAAACGGGAAAATTGAACGACGCGTGGAGAAAGAGATGTATTTTATGTACTTTTTCACTGTACTGATGAAAGAAAGAAGATACATGGTTTGTCGACAATACACTTTTATTTCGTGGCAGAAAAAAAATGTTTTTCTTTCGAAGATTCTGCTTTTATTTTTCCAGTTATAACTGAAAAAATTCTGGATTTACGGAATTCCTAACAATCTGTAATATTTTCCCGCTCACTATTATAAATGAAATAGTATAATTTTTAAATGCAGGGGAAGGCAAAAAGAATGTTCCATGACACGGGTGCACTACGCAAAATGTAATAAATATATTCATTATATACAGAAGCATAGGCAATATAAGCAAGTTTTTAATTTCATCCTCATAAATGTTCGATATACGCTGCTTTAGTTATGCGGCATACATCAAGTTTGAAATGTAATTCTTATGAAACATTGTTTAGTATGTTTGTATCGATGCTGGCTGTAGCGGCTGTGATATGGGTTTTTAAATCAGTTATGGTCATCGGATCTGGAGGCACATAGACGTAATCTTTTACGAACTCTCACCGAAAAAATATCTCACGCATGAGGTGAGATATAGGGATCGTTGTGGCCAATGTAAGCGCATTGTTTGCGGTAGATACTTGACTAATCCACCTTTGTGGTAACATATTACCGAGATGGCGTTGATTTTCTGCCCGTCTTGCTCTCGCAAAAACACTGATGACGATTACACTTTCAGCACTATCTATTGGCGATTATTCAAAACCTGAATCTGCTGATATTACCTCTACTTGTATGTGCATTCTTATTAAATACATTTAAATACATGTTGCGTTGTACAACTATGAAATCGGGTTATTCATTTTGACTTACCCTGTATGCATATTAACATCAATATATGAGATGCAACATTCTATAGAATGCCTGGAAGGCTCAAGGAAAATATGAGAGATATGAATTATTATTTACTTTGTATATACTATGCCTAGTTGCTGCATAGATCGAATATACCTGCTATAGAATAACAGAAGTCTATAAAACAAGGTAGGAAATAGGAAATTGAGACATTGGTAGGAAGGAAATATGACAATTATATAACTTTCCATTAATTGTGTACAATGTCTGAAAGGTTTCCATTGTATAGGTTCTAAAGAATGCCCAAGCAATGTGTGAAATATCAATCGTTTCATTCTATGTCGGTTTGCCATAAGTCATTATATTCTAGGTACAGAGTAGAATGCCAGACTTCAGGGATAAACGGTAGTAAATACAGAGAGTTTACATCAAGCAGATGTGATATTTTGTTATATTTTTCAAGATCTTTAAAGCGGTTTAGAAAAAAAATTGCCTAATCTAATATCTCATTATTTCCCACATGATTTTATGTTTTTAATGTGTAGAAGGACTTCCAGTTAGTGCAGATTTAATGCGCTCCTTGAAACTTCAGTTGGGCACAAGGATATCAACACACGATTTTCTGTTTTTAATGTGTCAGATGCGCTCTAGAAGACAGTGACAGCAGCTCCAATCGGCCATCGCTTAATCTGCCAAAGCAAAAATTATTTTAAAAAATTTCGTTGGTAAACTACCAAAAATTGTCATGACAGCTTAAAGCTGGTCCTAAAAAATACCCAGCCAATTTCTTTTCTCTGTTAATTGCCAAAAAGTGTTGCGAGTTTTAAACCCTGGCCTTAAAATATTTCTTAAGCAATTTTCTTCTTCAGAATATCACTGATAATCGTCATGATCTTAAAAATCTGGTCCTAAAATTTTTTTTTAACATTGTCTAATCCATTTTTTTTTTCTATTCTTGAATGTCGAAAATTGTTATAACTTTTCAAACTCGGTTTTGATTTAGACTCGGCAAACGAAGTTTACTTTAAGCACTCACTGTTTTCAGGGGACCACAAAAATTTTCAGTATAAAAAAAGAATCAGCGACATTAAAAATCGTTTCTGATGGTTTTTTTTTCAATAAATAAATAAATATAATAGATTACCTACAATTTTTGTAAATCAAATGAGCTCAATAAAAACATTTCATATTTTTAACAAAACACAAACATTATTTGACGTTACATACTTTTATGTTTAAATATACGATATATAATTTATTTGAGTGCAAGTATAGAATTTTATTTCTCTATTGTAAGATTATTGAATACTTTGCGAAAGAAGAGATTCAATTCTTCCTATCTTCGCACATTACCTGGCTATCATATGACCATCAAAGGAAATAACTGTTCGGAGTAAATAACAAGCAATAAATATAATAAGCATTGGCTGGCTTTGGCGAGGGATTCCCGATAAAATACCCCATTAAGTTATATCATGAAGGTATACAGACCAGAAGAATGTCAGCTTTCAGACAACCTAACTCTGGATGCAAAAGTCACAATGGCAAAAGCCCATCCCGGCCAGATAAGCTTTGATGGCTACAAACCTGGATGCCCATCTGAATCCAGTAAAGAAATCGGGAGGGATGGGAAGGGAGAGGATCTAAGCGCCCTATCGACCCCCATGCCACGCACTATCAAAGCCAGGACCTTAATGCTTGCCACCCCCCTCCCAAACTGCCATACCATTGAATTGCCGGTCAGGAAAACGGTTTTCAATAGAGAACGAAAAGCAAGGATATCTTTTCCTGTTTTATTTCTTTTTCCCTTCCCGATATTCCATTGATGAGGAAAACGGGAATAGGAATCGGAGTTGAAATGACGCACTGTGGGGTCATCAGGACGACTTTTTTTCTCCGTTTCCCTGGCCTTCTGACCCACGAATCTTGGGCATCTTTCTTGTTTTTTTATTTTGCTCTACCCTAGACACACACACACAGTAGCAGCGGTCAAATTAAGATAGTATCAGGTTTATACGGCGAAAAATCCGTTAATGGTCGGAGGAGAACGTAATACGCCGGAGCCAGGAATGGTCAAGAAAAAGGGAAAAGTAAGCTGAAGTAATATTATTTCTTTTTTTTTTTTTTCGTTGGGTGACCAAAACTGATCGAAGAGTCTTAGATGAGAAGTTGATTGTAAAGATGGACCTCCATATAGAGGTATCGTTAAAAGACCTGGTGGTGACTTTTGGTGAAAAACGACCGATTGCGGTTAACTGAAAACGTTTAAATCATACATTACAAATTACGTGTTTCATTTATGCAAAATATTATTATGTTAATAAATATCATTAGATAAGAACAGTAAAGTGAGAAAAATTTGAAGTTTGCACTAAAATGAGTGCATTACACAAGATAATATTAATAAGATAGAATAGCATGGGGCTACTTTCCCCCCGGATCGATCGGCTTTAAGCGGAAAAAGAAAAAAAAACATTTTTTAGAAATTTTGATATCTTAAATTCCAAAAATAAATCAAACCGGTCAGTCGGTGTGTTTGGCCCAGTCTTCGCCTTCTAGACTTAAGACTAGGTAAGACTAAAAAGACTAGGATTCATATCCGATCGCGTCTTAGAGAGCTTTCTCCTTGAGTGCAGTTGCACGTAAATGCGTTTCGAGCATGTGTGAGTACCTCCTGTAGTATCTAAATATTCGTACGCGCGTGTAGGGCAATTGGATAATATATGAATGGCCCTCATAGTTTTTCAGAATTCCTTTAAATGTTACGTCCAACGTATCAGAACCAAAAAGTCCTTGCACGAATAGGTGTTAGGGGTGCGAAGTTCGGGTGACTACTACAGCATCTGTCTTGTTATCTAAATTATAGTAGTGTAGAGTGTGTGCTTTAATACTGTTTATGGATCAACATTAAGCATGAAACCTATACCGTCGCCAATAGTCTAATAGTGCAGCTCTAGTACGCAGTTAACTCTCAAACCAATTAAGAATAAATCACAAACAAAATCAGGAAATGCATTTTATACACCTAACTAAACTTGTGTTATTTTCTTGGACGAAAAACATGAAACACAAATATTTAAAATAAATAAATCACAAAATTACTAAAAACATCAATGTTAAAAAGTTGCAGCTTAGTTTGCTTTTCAATAAACGATAACACTAAAATAATTTCGTAATTGTTTCATTGGCATAATAGTAAGAGATGAAAAAAACCCGGTAAAAATTAATTTTTTTTTTATCTTAAGCATCCATAAAAAGAATTTAAAGAAATCCCTGTAGCAATTTTACTTAACTGAAATAAAAGTGTAGGTTAGTATTATGTTCCGTAGATGTTTCCTTAGATAAAAATAGAAACACGGGAGTACTTCTTAAACTTTAAGAGAACCGAGATACATAAGAACAAGAAAGCAGTGTATACTTTAAAGCAAGAAAACTCTCGTTAATTACAGAATAAAACAATTTATTCGATTATTATTGAATTAGAAACGGTTGAACAGATTGAGAAAAAGGAATTATAACTAAAAACAACAAAATGGATTAACTTCAAATCTCGGTAGGGCGAGGGGGGGGGGACGAAAGCAACTATTTTCTTCTTACGATACAGTAACAGTTAAATATAGGGTTGTTTTTATCGATAAAAAGCACGTAAAAAATAAATAAAAGAATTGAAAAGTTACAAAGAATAAAATGAAAGCAGGAAAGGAAAAAAAACAAAAAACAATTGACGAAAACTTGAGTTTTAGTCGGCATCGACCTTTTACCGAACGAACACTTTTAACAAGAAAAAAAATCTTAAAAAGAAAAATAAACACGATAAAAGCATCATTAAAGTTAAAAAAAAAAAAAAAGTTCTTCCAGATCAAGCATTTCCTAATTCGTCTTAATTCAGCTTGCATCAGTGTTTCTTGTAATTAATATCTAACTTCTCCAAGAAAAGGTTCTTTAGTAAGAGAGAAATGTAAAGAGGGGGGAAGGCGTAATGAGTCCAAACGCGGTGGGGTTGGAGGGGATCAACCTTTATTTTTAAGAAACGGTGTGATTTAATGTCGAAAGTACGATAAAACCTGGCAGCGAAAGCATTGCGGGGGAGTGCGTGGATGCACCAGGTCAGCTGAAAATTTCGCGCCAGGTTCCGCGCGCGCGCTCAAATAACAATAATTTAGCGGAAAGCCGGCGCTAAAACTCTTGAAGTGAAAACAAAAAGGCAAATCAATTAATCTAGGGGTCTGTGTAAGAGAGGGGAAGAGTAGAGGGGTCATAGAGAGGAGAGGGGGGGCAGTGGAGCGAAACAATACCTTAATGGAAGATTGATTGTTCGACGTTCGCTGTTTCGTTCTTCGTTCGAAAAAGGGGGGGGGGCAGTACTACTAAGTAATGCAGAGCAAGTGGATAAAGTAGAGGGGGGGGGAAGAAAATGGCACCTTCGGGGAGAGGGGGTGGAGAGGTTCAAATATTAACAACGGTGCATTGAACGGGAAGAAGTTTAAACTTTGTTCAAAACGTCGCTCAATGAGTTGAGCGATCAGGCTTTTCCCTGCCCCTACACCCCCACACCGATACCTCCTTCATCTCTGTCGGGGCCCTGGCACAAGAAGTATAGGTTAAGTTACAACAGGAGGCGGGGGTCCCATGTAATTTCGGAAAATACGGCCGCCCCTTGCAAAGGCGGTAGAACGACGATTTATTTTTAAATTTTTTTTTACTCTTCTTTCTTCATATAGATATATTTGTTTTTGTATTGCTGCTATTGTTATTATTATTATTACTCCGTAAGAATGAAACTGCTCTCTCTTTTTTTACCCTCTTTAAATGGCGGCGAAACTTTATTAAATTTATTTCCGTGAAATAGGTTTTTAGTTCCGACTTGTTACCGGTGATTATCCCCGGCCGGGGAAAAAGAGATCCGAGTCTGTTATTAAAACCGATTTCTCTCGCCCCAGAAGCTATGTTTAAATTCGGGGATCATAACAATTAGGTCTTGTTGCAACTGAGGAAAGAGTGATTATTCATGGTTTTTTCGTCGTAGAAAACACGTCCTCCTACGATGTATATCATTTCGCGTTTGAATCTTGAATTTTTTTTCTAGAAATTACTTTGTGAAAAAGGGGGCGGCATCCGAAGACATTTAATTACGTGGAAATATTATGGCACTTTGTCGCTCGGATCCCTAAAAAAATAAAATGTTCACACCTCAATGTGAAGGGCAATTTATAAAAAGCCCTTTTTGCACTTCAAAAGCGATGAGATTAACACTTTTTAGATCTATAACGGCATATGTAGTAACACACACTTTGCAAATATAATAGCTTATTAAGTCACATTATCTTTGGAAGCCTTGCATTTAAAATTGTCGTTCATTTTCTCCATACAAGTGCAAAAGAGAAGGGGAAAATGAAATTAAAAACGTATTCAATAAATCTTAACTTTTGCATCTTAAGATAGTCATTAAAATGTTGATTCAACTTAAACTCAGAATGTTAAAAGGAAAGAAGAATTTTTAATTGTAGGCTATATTTTGTAGTTTTAGAAGCAATTAATCAAACAGAGGTGCTGTTTCGCTTAAGAGGACGCCATACCAAGGGAGACACTTTTAGTCGCAAATTTTCTTACACCTCTATAAATAATTTAAAATTTAAGGTGTAGAAAAAGTGAGTTCAGACAAAGCTAGAAAAAGTCATGAAATATCAAATACTGAAGAAAATTGTTTTAAAATATCAAAATGAAGATAAATTATGTGAGGATAACTTCAGATTGAGCAATGGAGAAGCTATCTTCCAACAATTTGTTTGCATTTTAATATTTTGAATTTTTTTTTTCAGCAATTAAAACTTCATGGCTTATGAACTCATTTTTCCTTTTTTTTAAATTTTAAATTAATAATGAAGGTAAAAGAGAATTGGCGACGAAGTTCCTCCTGTGGTATGGCATCCTCTTAGGCTGCTTTTCGAACCTCTCTCGCAAAGGAATATAAAAAAAGCCTTAGTTTTAAGTACCTTACACTTGAATTACCGGTTTCTTATATTTTCCGGATAAGTATTAGCCCTGTAAAATTCGGTAAATTCAACTTACTGTTTCAAATAATTATTTCAAACAGTATGTTTACCGGTTTTATTATCTTTCCCGGATAAGTATCGGGCCAGTAAAATTCGGAAAAATTAACTTACTGTTACAAATACTTATCGGAAACAGAAAAAAAAAATCGTCACGACTTATAATTTAAATTGTAATAACTTCGAAACTGTTTTTTTTTTAAATTATGCCCCGGGCATCTCGAGTCATGTAATTCTTGAACCAGGTAAACAAATCACGGCTTTAGCGAGGGAAAGTCAAAAGTTGAGCATTATGTTAAAAATAGTAATGAATAACACAAGAGTTTGATATATATATTTTAATCAATAATAAAAAAGAATTTAACAAATATTTTTTAAAAAAAATACGGATCAACGGGGGGACATCTAGAAAGCAGTTTGAGATTCATAAAACGGCTCATTAATTATCTGAAAGTCAATCGATACTTTTTCAGCTTCTTTTTACTCTGTTAAATATGTCAGTAAACAATATGCAAAAATGTCAACTTAAAAAAAAAGGGGGGATTACAGCATACTTAATAAACATGTCAAACTTTTTACGAAAAGAAAAATTCGGAAAAAAGCAGCCTTTTTTTCTTCTCCCTCACTCATTTTTTAAGATCAGGATAAAATACACAACTTTGAAAACTTTTAATAATAAACGGGACGGGGCAAAATTGTGGATTTAAGTGATTAAGCTTTAAAATCCAATATCTCTAGATTATCTTTTCAAATAATTTTCTATTTTTTTGATCAGACGAATTTAGACAAATGAGACATTAACGATATTTAAGGAATAAATAATAAAAGCTGAGAAAAAATATAAATATTGATTAGTTAAAGCTAATAATTTAAAAAGACTAGAAGTTTGATTAGTGATAAGCCGCTGCACAAAAATTTAGAATGCTATATTTCATTAAAAGCAAAAGGAGACCAAATTATAAAAAAGTACTATTTTTTTACTGAACAGCAAAGATTGCGTGACGGTAATAAATTATATACTGCATTAATTAATGAGTTGGGCTTTAACTATATTAATAAAATGTTTTTGTACATTATTTAACTCTTCCATGTAGTCTTTAACATATTTAGGTTAAGGGTTTCGTAATAGAAAATGAGGCTTTTTTGTAAATAATATGCTATTTTTATAACTGCTGTGAGTTTGCAACTGTTACTCATGACTGTTAAGACAAGTTAAGCTTATCTAAAGCCAGTACTGTCTACGCTTATTTTGAAAATGGCACAAAACGTTAATGTGGAGAAAAGCCAATCTTGAAAAAATAAAAATCGTTTGTGGTCTAATATTTTTAATATTTAAAAACTAACTCCAACGCTGAATTACTTGGGCTCATAAATATTTGCAAAAATTGAGAATGAGGCAGTGATTTTGATAATTCTCATCCAGTTGGGAAAATGTCACCAAATTGGCGATTTTTAAAAAAGTTCAATAACAATATTTAGGTCAGTTAGTTGTCTGTTTTAAAGAACAGATAATTCGTCATAGCAAGATTACATATATAGTTCAAAATCATCGCATAGCTTCAAGAGTAAGGCACTTAAACTATGGCTTTTTTTCTTTTTTTCCCTTGGCGACAAAACAGCGTTAAGGTATAGAATCGGAGGGGGGCAATCAATTATTGTGGCGATAATTTTCGTTTATGTTTTACTGAAACCCCGTTTCTAGTTACCGAGATATTCTTTGCTGTCTTTTGCTTTCAATAACGTCACTTACGGCTTTCCATTACTTTTGTTCACCGTTATGTGATTGATTTTCGGGACATTTTCTCATACGCTGCTTTATTTTCAAATGGCCAAACAAAAAGGAGCCCCCGATTGTAAACTATTAACCGTATTTATTCTTAGCTATCCAATACAATATAAATACATATTAATTATTATTTGCTTAGCTTTTCTAATTTTTTAAATTATTAGATTAATTTGCTAAATTCTTAAATTAAAGCGATAAAAAACTGATTTTTCTTTTTAAAAAAATCCAACACAAATACTGTTAATTAGAATTAATAATTGTTGAAATAATTTTTAACGATGACTTACATTAAGAAAATATAGAACGATAAATTATGAGATAACAAACTAACTCGAGAAAAACTTTTTTTTCTTTTCAAAATTGATATCTTACGTATTGCAAACGTTTTATACACTAATATTACAACAATATTTTTTTATTACAATTTTATTTATATTTTATTTATTACAATTTTAACGATGTTTAGTAGTAACTTAAAAATTAACTCCGAAGATATAAAAAGGAAATAAATGTTTTTACTTATATTCTAACAAAGGAAATGAAGTTAAAGATCTATAAAACAGTTATCAGGAATATAGTTACGTATGGCGGTGAAACTTGGACTGTAACAAATAAAGACGAATCTAACCTACTAATCTTCGAAAGGAGAATTTTGAAGAAAAAAAAAATTGGACCAATTAAAGTAAATTATATAGAGTGAAGGAAAAGAAACAATAGTGAATTGACCATTTACTACCTAACATCTAACCACCTTGAAACTAAAAAACCAGAAGTTAAGAGCTAAAGATAGGAAGGTTTGGAAAGCTATTGTTCAGCAAGGTCAAGGCTCAAAGGTAGAAGTAAGTAAGTAGTAATTTACTAATAAATTTTCCAATCAATATTAGTGATATTTGACAACAAGTGTGTCATGTCTTATGTACACTTTAAAATATATCTTATAGGTCTTATGTACACTTTGGCAAATAGAATAAGAAGCCGAAACGCTGAAGGGGCAACAGAATAATCTTTCAACAAGGAAGAAACTAAAACTCTATAAAGATCTATCGAATCACTATTAAAGGAGGCGGACTGTTAACATCTAAAACTGTTTAATTGCTGGAGAAAACAAAGAGAAGTTGAAAATTAATTATTGTAAAAACCTGGTTAAATCAAACTGCTTTTGAAGTTCTTGCCGCCTTTCTCAATCGTGACAAAAGACAAATTTCTAAAGAGATAATTTCAATGTGCTACAAGGACTCTTTAAATATTCATACAATAAGAACGACCACTATGAATAACTTTGTATTTATCTTAATATGTTCCTGCCAATCGGAAATTTACTTTGAAAAAAACAGATGTTGATAAATATTAGAACAACTTCCGCTGATAACGCTTACAAATACGATTAATGGACAGTGATTGAATCAAATTAAATTTTGTAATCGTCCCCTTAAAGTAGAAAGAAAATTAAATTTAATTCTATGGAAGAAGAATAACTTTTTAAATATATCAAGGCAAGAAAAGGGGGTTAAAAAATTTCGAACAAAAGAAGGGTAAAATGTAAAGGGGGGCAGTCGAAACTTAATTGATGAATTTTTAATAGCATCCATTCAGATGGCAAGAGGAAAAAGGGAGCAGTTTCAGGAAAAATAAGGGTTACCGGAACAGATATTTTTCTTTTCTTTCTTTTTTTTAAAAACTTTTTCTATCCCTTTTCCATGCCTCCCCTTTTCTGACTGATCTTTAGCTATGATCTTTTACTACATAATAGTTCTACGAAAGAAAGTTTCTCCCGTTTATTTTGTTTGATCATACATGCCTTATTTCCTTTAAAAAAATAATAATAATAAAAAAGTGGTGGAAGTGTTAACTAAAAGATAAAGGGGAAAAAAAAAGTTTGAAAAAGTTTGGAATATGAACACATGTCGCAATGAAGAGTGAAGTTTAGGTTTTCGGCATCATTGAGGTGTTCCTTTTTCTTTTCTTTTAGTTTTATAAAACTATTATTTCGTCATTAGTAAATTTATTATGAATATTTCTTTATTTTAATTTCTCGTTAAACAGGTAACATTATTTGAGCGCAATGTACAGATCATAAAATTCTTAACAAAATGGATAATGAAACGAAGTGAGTTATAATAAATGAAATAAAGTGATTTTTCGTGACCCATTGAAAAATAATAATACGCTTCCAGTTTACTTGAAGAAAACAAGTAAGTAGTTAAAAAATCAATACAATTGGTGTCAATGCATATTAAATTGCTTCTTTTTGGACCAAATTTGATTTGATGCATCATTACTGAAACCTATATAAGGCTAATTTAACGAAATAATTCGAATCATTTCGTGAAAAAATTCACGAACCATTTTACTTCGGTTAAAATTAATTTGCTATTTTTATTTCCTCGTGATAAATATCAAATAAACAAAAGAGAACTTTACAAGATATAGTTAAGAATATAGTAAAAAAGAATGAGTTGTGTGTGCGTTATTATGGACTACTGGCTAAGTTAATATTTATCCATTTGTAGCAGTCCAGTCATCTCTTAAGCTTACAATGAAAATGGTTCAAAATCTGATTATAAGTCATTATGGAGTGTTTTTATAGGGTAGTTTGTTACATTATGCATATGAAAGTGCTTAAATACTTGGAAGTTCTAATGAAGGATGGATAAATAAGTGTAAAGTAGACTTAGTTTAACATATTTTGTGTAAAAATGATAGCGCGATTTCGTATATTACATTTTTTGGACATATATTAAAACTCTAAACAGTTTTTTCCTATAAGTATTCCACACAGTAAACTAATTTATCTGTTGTTTTTAAAGGATATTCTAGTAACCGATCTATTTAAACTTGATACTCTACACCAGTGTTTCCTAAAGTATGGTACGCGTACCCCCAGGGGTACGGGAACAGTTTAGCGAAGGTACGCGTACTTATGCGAAATATCTTGCAACAAACGAACATTTCAAAAAAATTTATTTAAAAACAATGCTAGCCATGAAAATTTACGATTACGTATTTTTTTATTGGCTATTTTTTGCAGAGTTAACAGTTAATAATTAGTGGTGTCAACAGCCAGTTGTGATTTTTACTTTTGTGTAATTTTTTCATAGTAAAAAATACATTCATTTTTTTTATTAGTGCACAGCGTTACGAAAAATTTAGAAAGGGAACACTAAAGTCATAAGTTTGGGAAACACTGCTCCACACTATCCGAAGTAAATCTCTCACTTTTGACGATTCAGCTATCCTTGAGCTGTATTTTGTTAGTTTTGAGAATCATTTCGTCTAGCAATCACGTGATTTGTGACGAAGCACGAACACTCAAATTTTTCTTCAACTCGAAACCTTATAGTAGTGCATTGTGGGAGATTGTTAAATAGAATGACCAAAACTAGAATAAAGTCTGGACAACAGAAAATAAAGAAAAGGCATTAAACCGACCTGATTTCATGGTGGCTATGGAGATGGCCTCCTACCAGGAAGATCCGGGGTTCGAATCCCATGAGAATGAGTGTACTTTACTTTGTTATTCTATATTTCCTATGTTGGGCCATCTATAGGGTGGCCACGTTAAAGTGATAGTCAGAAAAGTTAAATACATATGGCATTACGATTTTTTTGGAAAAATAAAATGACGAATTTTTTTTTTTTTTTTAACATTGACGACACCGCTCGGAGCATATACCAGGAAACGGTTTCGTCAAAAACGGAGAAAATTTCGTGATATTTAAGTATCCATTTTCTTACAGCGTAATTTTTATTCGCAAGTATTTAGACGCTTAAAAGAAAAAAAAAGAAAATTGTTGCATTGGCCCAGTTAACATCATGAATGACTGTAAAATTTTTACCGTCAATTAAATTCATTGTCGCAAGGGCTTAAGAGACCTGTGTTATGTTCCCACGTTTTAAGAACAATTAAAAAATTAAAAAATAATAAAAAATCATTATATTACTGCATAGTTTGGGATTATAAAACTACGTGATAATTCCAAATTTGCGATTTAAACAAAATATTTTAAAAAATCATGTATTTCAAATATACCTGTTTACAAGTCTAATTATTAATTCTTTCAAGCGGTAGTATGCGCAGTAAGAAATTTAAGCATTGCTTGAATTGTTAGGAGGCAATTTTAGGCATAAAAATAACATTAAATGAAAGAACTAATTAAATTATAGATACGCATAAATACTCGAATTGAAGTTAAAAACTAGACTCTCAAAAAAAAAAAAAAAAAAAAAAAAAAAACCCCAACTATGTGTAGATTAAAATGACATTGCCGGCGATTTTTTGCGTAGATTTATTCATGCCAAATAGTAAACGTTTCTTAAATACGGCTTGAAGAAAATAAAATTATTTTATATATAAATATTTAAATATTACCGACGTACAGGAAACTGACAATGCTTATTTTGAATAACGCTGCCTGTACTTATTACAACACTCACGTTTAGATAGAGAGAGGTGTCAGTGCGTAAGATAGGGGGGAGGGGAGAGAGAAACGTAATAAAATAAGAAATCGATGAAAAAGTCGTAACGACTTTTGAATTGTCATTTACTGGAAGCCTAGCGACGGGAAAGCTTTGAAATTTACATTTGGCGATGTTATTCAAATTTGTCTGTTTTTTTATTTTTTATTTTTATTTTTTAGTCAAATGAAACTAGGAAAGAAAAAGATAGATGGAGAATACGAACGTGGGTGAGTTTGTGAGTGGAGCGAAACAGTTTGTGGAGGTAGCTTATTATTAAAAGCTTTTGCAACATGTGTGAAAGATAAGTGTATGTGTAAGTGTGCCGATTCTTTCGCGTGTCATTTTTGAAAATTTTATACCTGAGTGTTCACTCAACAAACGAAATAGATTTTTGCATATAATAGTTGAGTTCATTTTCAAGTGTAGGGCATTGCGTTAAAGAGTAATTAAAATAAAAAATTATTTACTAATAGGTACACAATTTAATATACTACTAATAAACCAATTAAACTGATTAAATTAAAACTATACAACTAATTATCTTTAAAACACTATTTTCATACGTAAAGGATTTTAGTATGCAAAAGTTGAGTTCACTTTCTTTTTCAAGAATAAGGAGTAAGAGTATTTGTTAAAGCGTAATTAAGGTTAAAATTCATTTACTAATACACAATTTACACTAAAAATATTCAGCAAGAAATAAAGAATGCTAAAAATGCTACACAATTAATGTTTAAAATACTACTACATAATTAATGTTAAAAATAGTCACTAATATATTATTAATACTGAAAACACTCACCATTGCATTATTAATAATAATAAACACTCACTAATAGATAATCACTAATGTTGAAAATATTGATTAATATATCATTAATGCTGAAAATAATCGTTAATACATAATTAATTTTTAAAAAAATGCTTCCAATTTAAAAATACTTATTAAAAGTAATGTTAAAATATTGCATAATTAATGCTGAAAATACAGACAAATATATGAGATGTTAACAAGGTTAGAAATAATGGGTCAAACTGTATGATTTTAATTCAGCATTCCAAAACTAAAATATACAAAATAAAACAGGTCTTCTTCCAATTTTAAATCAATGTAAACAAATAATTTTCTACTTTTGTTATATTACATCATTATTTGCGCGATGTCATGCAATCTAAAAATATTATTGATCAAAAATACAAACATCAGTTTGACTTAGCGCAGGCAAATGATATCGCATTTATTTATTTTTATATTTTAAATTTATATGCTTCTAGGCAATTTTTTGAATGCTCTTTCAGGCGAAGGTAGCAATTTTAAATCAACATTTTTTACCTGAATACTATGATATTTCCGTAACTTTTTTTCAATTGTGTGTGTATTTTATTTTTGTAATATTAATTTTGAGTCATCAACAGTCATTCGTAACTGTTGGGGTAAGCTTTCTCTATAATCTGATCATTGTTCTTTATGGATATACTGGTAGCAGCGCTAAATTTCAAATAAAAGAAAATTCCCAGTTTTTCTTTTTAAATTAGAAGAGAAGATTAATGATAGTAATGGCGTATAATTTATAAAGGCAAAAACATACCAAAAAATGTAGATTTAAAAAATATATATATATAACGGTTATTTTTTAAATATAAAATAAAATACTTAAATAAGTATAAAATAAAATTCTTAAAAATAAAATACTTAAAACTTAAATCTATTTTTAAATTCAAATCATTCTTTCCAGAAAAATGACATGTATGGTATAAATTAAAGCTTTACTTTAAAGTCAATCTGTCGCTTTTTGCATCATTCTTGCAAAGAAGCTTAGAAAAATCATCAAATAAAAGATTATCTTGATAAAATAATGAAGAAAAGTAATTAAAAGTGTTGCAAAAATATTATCGCCAACTGATTCCGCCAAAAATCAATTCACCAACTGAAAGAAAAATTACCATTTATCGAATGAGGATGGTTATTCTTGCTTTCTAAATTACAAGAAGACGAAATTAGGGATCGAATGACTCTTCTTAGCAACGCTAGACTATAACATGATGTTTGACAGGGATGGAATGAAGGGGTTGTAGCAATCAGCAAGAATCCAATGAAGAGTTCCAAGCCTGATCGTTGTTAGTAATTGAGAGGCTGACAATCCCACACCATCCCTTCCTTTCCATATGTCACTTCATTTTGTTTCCAAGCCAAATGGATGTGCCACCTCAATCTTTCTTACACCAATGAAGGGAAATGACTAATCAAGTTTTTTTAAAAATAAAAAATAAAAATACGAAAAGTATCAAACAATTCATATTATAACAAACTGAAAATATTCCAAGCAAAAGAAGAAAAAAAAATGAATTTGATAGGGAATAAAAGTCTTAGGCTTTTTTTGGATTAACAAAATAAAAATCTAAGATCTATTAAAAATAACGGAATAAGCGTCAGCGATTTAAGACGATTAACAAATGATTCTAATATTTATTTTTTAACGGTAAGAAGGGTCAAATAATTATTAACACCAATGGTATAAGCGTTTAAGAGTCATTATTAAAATAAGAGCATAAGTTTTATTAACGTTAATGATGTAAACATCAAAGAATTAAGTTACTACAATAAGCGCTATGTTTAATTAAAACTAGCACAATAAGAGTCTGCGATTCTTTATTAACAGAATAAACGTCTAAGATTTATTCTAACGGAATAAGCGTCGATGAATTATTAAGTTTAACAAAATAAGCTTGGAAAATAAACAGGGGAAAACGCCTAAGATTTATTTATATTAATGAAATAGGCGCCAACGTTTTATTATAAACGGAATTAGAGATTCGATAATAAATATTAGAACGGAATTAGTTTTATTATAAACAGAATTAGCTATTCAATAATAGATATTAGAACGTAATTAGTTTTATTATAAACATAATTAGCTTTATTATGAACATAATTAGCAAAGATTTATTAAGATTTACGGCATAGGGTCTCAAAAAACCAAATTCATCGTTCTTACTTTTTTTTACATCATACCAATTGAATGTGTCAAAAAAAAAAAAATAATAAAATATAAAAATAAAATAAAAAAAAAAACAAATAAGACAAGTTGATAGAAAATTCAAAAATTGATTCTTTTACAGACTTCATTAATGATTTAGTTATGAAATCCTTTTTTACAGGTACTGATAAAAAAAATTTACAGTTTCAATTGTAGTAAATATCTATACAAAACTTAGTAACCTAAAAATTCAAATACCGTTTGTACATTTAGGTGTCACGTTTGTACTTTTAGATGTCAATAACAAACTAAGTTTGTGAGATCATAATAAAAAAATACAGTAAAAACTAATTACTGTTATAATTCCCCTCCCCCTCCCCCCCAAAAAAAAAATTGAAGAGATAATTAAAGACATGATGCTTTTGATAATTGTGAAATAGAATAAATAAATGGATTTTTTTAAAAAGAAAATTTAGGGCAGTAAAAATAAAAGAAATTGCGGTTGAAATATTCTAATTATTTTTGGTTTATTAGGTGAGATCGACAAAAGAATTATGCCAACATATGAGACCGTCAGGCCATCAAATAATGAAAAATGTGCTTTTCTCTCAATACCATTCATAAGTATCAAACAAAAACTAAATGAAATCAACATAACCGTCTAAGAATTTTTTTTTCCAACACCCCAGCATAGAATTCTTTTATTTCTAAGAAAAACGAAAACAAAAGGCATCACTTAAGGTGCGAACACTACCACGCCTTTTAACCTTTTTAGAAAAGAACAGTTTTTTGTTTATAAAAAAAGAAGAGGAAAAAAATTCTAACGAAGGAGAACAAAAACCTTCTGATCCTTTGTCATTTGACCTGGAACCCCCAATTTCAACTAAACATTTGCATTCGATCTAGAACGCCAAGCGATAAAACCATTGACTTTTTAAAGGAAACGTAAAACTCCAGATAAATCGGGAAAATAATCAGGAAAGGTAAAAGGGAAAGAAGATAAAAAAAAAAAAGGATCTCCATCAGAAAAAAGTGTAAGGGAAAAAAAGGGAATCATTTCACCACCCCCTTTTTATTCTATTCCTCCCCTGACTCGATTATATCCTACCTTTTTCTTTAGAAGATGAGACAAAGGTAGTAATTACCAAAGGTACCTCCTTTCCCGTGTCGTTCGGTTAACCTTGCTGCCAGACTCACAGAATAGTCAACTAATTGACGGAATTCAACTCAATGCGAACAGAGGAGGAAGGAAGAGAATAGAGGGGCAACTTCGAAAATCATCTCGGGAGTTTCGGTTTTAAAAACGTAATTATACATGTTCGAAATAATGAATTTTCCGAATATTTTTTGCTGCATTTATTTGGCGTTTTATAAAATAGAAAAATTATATATATATTTTTTAAAAGTAATAATCACTTTCGTTGTTTTGACAAAATATTAGAAGTGATTTACCTAAATGAAAAAGTGTTGGAGTTATATTTTTGTTAAAAACAGATTTATAATTAGTAACAAAAATTTATGTAAAATCTGAGACATTTTTTTAAAAAATAATAATCTGTTTTAATAAAATAGTAGAGGTGATTAGCGAAAATTAAAAAAAAAAAATTTATAATCAGTTGTTCAAAATAGTAGAAGCGATTAACGTAAATAAAAAAAGTGTCATTGTTCTATTTTTTTTTTCACCAACCAAGTGTCATTTTTTTTTGTAACCAACAATATAAATGTACATTAGCGGTAATTTTTACAATAAAAATGTTGATCATGTTTTGACACAGATAAGAATTCTCTTTCTCTTACATAAATTCGTGAAAACAGTTAAACTTCAAAAAAATTAATGTTTCTGATTTCCCATTAAATAAAGTACATTATTCTTACTATCAAATATGTCTTATCTATTATGTACTATGTTTAAATATAAAGGTATCTATAAAAAAATGCAATTTCTGTTAGCTCGTCGCAACACTTTTTTAATACAATTGTTTAAATAGTCTTTTATAAATCAAACTTAGACAAATGTAAAATGATTCTTTTATATATTATTAATAAAATATTGCCCTCTTTTTTCTGTTGTTCTGTTTCAAGGGAATTAATTGTTTTTGATCATAAAACTAAAGCTACGTAAATCAAATTAACAGAAGACGTGTTTGATCAAAAACTGACAGCGTATTTAAATTTTGGAACTTATGTAAAGCCAAGATCAGCTGACCTCCATTTGCGACAGTTCAGAATTCAGACATTCGTAATTTAATCTTGTCTGAAACAGTATTTCTTAAGATTACCTACAATCTAATATGATAATGTTCTACTTCGCACAGAGAAGAGAGATTACATTTAAGGAAGGTCATATAAAAAGTTTTAAATGACGCCAAGAGTTAGAATGACATAAGATTAACTACAACTTTTTGCATAGTTAGACTTAAATACAAATAGTTGAAATATTAATTCAGTTAAAATCTCTAGTCTGCAAGTTTTATCTATTTTTTTAAGAATGTCTGGGACTTATGGAAATAGAATGACATTGAACGGTGATCATTTTTTCCCCTATACCATCTATAGTTAAGATAATTTAGTTCCAAAATACGTTTGATTTTTGCAAAAATTCGGATCCTTCATTATTTTATTGACTGTTTGAGATAAATATAATCCCCATTTAACTCAAGATATTTTTGAAGTTTAAGAGCTTCAATTACAAATAAATTTAAAAAAAAAAAAAAAAAACTTAATGTTAAAAATATAATGTTTGAAAATAATAAATTCGTCACTATTTTTCTTTATAACACAATTTTTCTAAAAATTTAATTGAAGTATTTTTTAATTACGTAACGTCTGCCAAGTCATTAAAATGGGAGACTGTTTTTGAGCGCTTAAAACACTTCGACTGTTAGTTTCAATTTGCATATTTTTGAAGCGAATGAAGTTTTTAATCATCTTACTGGCTTTAGATTTTTCAGATTGTTTATTTAATATCTTTCAACTAGTTAGTATTTTATGACATGTTTTGAAAGTTTAAATTAACAAAATTAATCTTGATATTTTGCGATAATAAATAAAACCAACAATACCGAATTTAAAGAAAGAGGTTGGTACACATTTCTTTGATTTAAGCATCGGGCTAATGAACCCCAAAAAGACTTTAAAATTACCCCTTAAACAATTATTTTACTGCATTAGTAATTATTCTTCAGTAAATCAAACCCAAGCGAGAAAATTTAAGGAAAGACGCTTACGCTTTTTCGATAAAAAAAAAAAAAAAAATTAACATCGCGATAAAAGTGATTACCCCTGTAAACATTGTTTCACCTCTAAAGCAGTTTCTTCACAGGAAAAGCAACTCGGCAACGATAGATATATCGAAGATTCTCTCTCTAAATACCGGTTTTCGAAAAAAGCTTCGTACTACTTTACAGTTATCCCTGTAAAAGTTGTTTATAGCATTAATAGTAAGTTCACAGAAAAGCAAATTCAACAGCAATGACTTTTAGATGGGTTTTTTTAATTCAATGTTAAAACACTATTTTCTACCAAAAAAATATAAAAGTTACATTGGTCAAAATTTTAATTTTCTATATTAGTATGAAATTCTACAAAAATATTTAAAACTCGACATAACCAAGCTAACCTGCAAACGCCTTTTTTTTTAAATTTTTTTTTTTTTTTACTCACGAATAAATCATTTTGCAAGAGAGCAAACTTAAAAGAAATTAAGAAGAAAATTAAAACTTTTCTAAAAAAAATCTTAACAGACAACTGTTTTTTTCTTCTTCTCAATATTTTTCACTTTAGGCTGTTTTTTGAAGACTCCATCGTAGTACAGAATGATGCTTTTTTGCGAATAATATGTTATTTTTATAACCACTGTGAGTTTGTAACTACTACTCATGACTGTTAGGTCAAATTTAGCCTATCTAAAGTCAGCGTTGTCAACGCTTATTTTTTAAATGGCGCAAAACGTCAATATGGAGAAAAACCACAGTTTTGTAAAAGTGATAAGCAATTGTGGTCTAATTTTTAAATGTTTAAAAAAAACTGGGCTTATAAAAATTTTCAAAGACTGTGAGAATAAGGCAGTAATTTTCATCTAGGTGAAATTGGCGATTTTTAAAAAAGTTTATTAACTTTTAAAATATTTAAATTCTTTGTCTGTTCTAAAGCCTAGATAATTTTTCACGGCTAGATTATATATACAGTCTAAAATGATCGTATTGCTTTAAGTGTAAGGCACTTAAACTATCGCTTTTTTATTTTCCTTGGTGACTGAGCGTCGAAAAACAGCACTAATCACAAACACAGGACTTTATTCTCCTAAAATGAGTAGATTATTCACAATTATAAGGAGCTTTCAAACTAAATCTGTATCGACCCCTGCATTCAAATCTATTTCAGCAACTCAAACATGTTATAACCATTGATATTATTCTGATATTTGTTGTTGTTAGTGATGATCGATACGGAGAGATTGAAGCATCTCCTATGAGAGGTAGCTGCAAATCACAAAACACCAACAGGGGAAACAGAAAAAAGATTGGAAATAAAACTATCAACTTCTTTCCCGTTTCTGAAGATGTATGAGTAGGAGTAGATTATTCACAATTATAAGGAGCTTTCAAACTAAATCTGTATCGACCCCTGCATTCAAATCTATTTCAGCAACTCAAACATGTTATAACCATTGATATTATTCTGATATTTGTTGTTGTTAGTGATGATCGATACGGAGAGATTGAAGCATCTCCTATGAGAGGTAGCTGCAAATCACAAAACACCAACAGGGGAAACAGAAAAAAGATTGGAAATAAAACTATCAACTTCTTTCCCGTTTCTGAAGATGTATGAGTAGGAGTAGATTATTCACAATTATAAGGAGCTTTCAAACTAAATCTGTATCGACCCCTGCATTCAAATCTATTTCAGCAACTCAAACATGTTATAACCATTGATATTATTCTGATATTTGTTGTTGTTAGTGATGATCGATACGGAGAGATTGAAGCATCTCCTATGAGAGGTAGCTGCAAATCACAAAACACCAACAGGGGAAACAGAAAAAAGATTGGAAATAAAACTATCAACTTCTTTCCCGTTTCTGAAGATGTATGAGTAGGAGTAGATTATTCACAATTATAAGGAGCTTTCAAACTAAATCTGTATCGACCCCTGCATTCAAATCTATTTCAGCAACTCAAACATGTTATAACCATTGATATTATTCTGATATTTGTTGTTGTTAGTGATGATCGATACGGAGAGATTGAAGCATCTCCTATGAGAGGTAGCTGCAAATCACAAAACACCAACAGGGGAAACAGAAAAAAGATTGGAAATAAAACTATCAACTTCTTTCCCGTTTCTGAAGATGTATGAGTAAGAGTAAAAAAGGGAAAGATGCACAGGAGGGATGCGGAAGATGAAAGATGCATCGTCCGTTTCGTCTGTTCTTTTGTGACCAACCAATTCGGTTACTTCCGCCTGATTTACAACCCCCAGGATGTCTTTTTCCCTGCCTTGGCACCTGCTAGAGACGTGCCATCCACTGAGGGGGAGGTGGTGCTGATGCAAAAGATACCAGATTTCATTAGATTTAGGTCAAAAACATAGTTTTGGTGAAAAACTTCCACTAAGAGTAATTATTATCCCTCTACCTATGTTTTCATCAATCTTTATTTAATCTCTCACTCCGAAGAATGATGGAAAGATTTTTTCTGAACTTTGAAATCAGTAAACATTACTATTTGAGTAAGTGCTTTGACAACCAATATTTTTCAATAAAATCTTCTACTTCATAGTTAGCAGTTACATTCTAGTTAGCGGAAAATTACAGTTTTGGCAAATATAAAACATCGGTTCAGTTACATGTGAATTAATACAATTGAAATTAAAACTCTAGTGACTGTGGAAATTTAAAATATCATTAATCTTTTTTAGTTCATAAAATAGACGGATTTTATGGAATCGACCAACAGGAAATTTTAAATTATATAAATTTATTATTATTATTTTTTGTTGTTGATGCCCACTCAATAGACACTCGTCATTCAGTTATCAGTAGGGCAGATTTGTTGGCCTCTCTTTCAGTAGTACCACAGTAAGGAAAGATACTACAGAGAATGAAAGAACATCCATGCCTTGCCCGGAATTCGAACAAAGGACCCTTCTGATGTCAGCTCCCTGACCACTACACGATCCGGACGGCCCATTTATTTACACACGTAGTTCATATTTTGATGAAAAAATATTACGTCAAACTCATTATAGGTCTTGCGCAACAATGGCAACTAAATAATATTTCCTTTCATACAAGAGCCAAAACGTCATTAACTATTAAAAAATAAATTAGCGGAAAACGTAGAACATAGCAAATAAAAAGATAATACCAAATTAGTCTATTAACGAATTTATAACCATCCGTGGAAAAACTAATCTAATACAATGAACATAACTATTGAATAAATATTAAAAAAAAAAAAAAAAATATTCAAAGATATCAAATAAGGCCATAAACGAATTAATAAACAAAAGTGGCAAAATTAACATCTAGTATCATTAAAAAATAAATATGAAAAACAAGGGCATAAATAAATCTATAGACATCCAAAGAAAATTTGACCTAATACTATGACACTTATCACTTAAATGAGTCGAGAATATCAAATAAGGTCATAAACGAATCTACATTTAAGGTAAAATTAACGTAATACTATGACACCTAATTATTGAAAATAATAATAGTACAAAATATCATAAGCGAATTCATATGCAAGCGTGTAAAAATTAAGCCAATACAGGAGATTAAGCAAACGTAATTAGTATAACCAACGGTGGAGAAGGTTCAGTATAACAAGAGCATAATCAACTGTATTATACATCAAGCGTAGTTCGGGTTGGGGAATACTACTCGGAAGTCAACATGAATCTTCCGTGACGAAAATCTATGGATGCTGTCTACCTAAGCCTTTCTCCAGTTCTCTACCCCCCCCCCTCCAACAGTGGGCCATTATTAATCATGGGCGCAGGGGCTTTAACAGTAGATAATAATTGGCTTCCTCTCGTTTCCATAGGGATGCCCGGGTAGATCGGGCAGGTGACACCCAAATTGGGGCAATTACCTGCGACTGACGGATCCTATTGTTCAGCTTGGAGGCATTTACCCACGTGATGAATAGGTCGAATCTAGACAGTTAAGTGCCTCCCGTTCATCAATCCCCTCCCACTCTTACGTCACAGGAATCCTCAAGAAAAGTGCTGCTGATGTATTTCCTGGAGAAAATTCAGTTTTGCATTCGATGGGGAGGGGAGAAGTGTATAGGGAGGTTTTCAGGATTTCATTTTAACAATTTGAAGTAACAGGTACTGAAATATTAGATAATGAAATGTCTGGAATAAATGCGACCATCATTGGCGAAATGTTACATATCATCCACTTATCTTAAGACAAAATTAAAACCTTCTCTGAAAAATAGGGTTGAAATAACGAATACTTTTTAAAACACGATACAATTAGTTATTACCCGCGTACCGAGTGTTTAATTGAAGCACTAGATAATATAAAAAAATGACATTTATTGAAACAAAATTAAAATCGAGAAAACTTTCAATAACGATTTTCATCATTTCTGGCGATTTTTCAGATATCATTTATAACAGTAGAAAATTCTTAAGGGATGCCATAGGCATTTAAACGTCTTTATCTTTAAGTTCTGTAACGAGCAATACGTTTCTACGTTTTTTTTTCCCGTAAAAGATTCACCACATTTCGTACAAAAACTCAGCTTTAATCAATCATCTTTAAAACAATTCTAAAAATGTCTGCTTTTGCAATCTGTTTAGTTGTGCTGAAACTTTTAGTTTTACAGAAAAGTATTTTAAAAGAAATGTCTTAAAATATGAACTGATTTTAACATGTTTAACCCTATGCAATTGCATGTCAACTCTCAGCGAGAAAAGCTTTATGACCGTTCTAGTTATTCCGTCTGATCTTAGCTAACACTTGCAAAAACGTTAACTTATTGAACAATACTGTTAAATTAAGTGAATAAGTTTTTTAAAACACACAAATCCTCCATAAGTATAAGTTCGGGATATTTCAGAAGTATTTCCATCGTGAGATAAGGTAGAAAACTCATCCCAATGCTCCATTACGTACTTCCACCTCTTCAGCATCTTATAATAAAGGCAAGCTCCATCACCAATAATTGGTATGACACCACAGCGCCGTTTATGTTTAAAAATTTCTATTTTAGAAAGGATCATAAAGAAATCTAAATAATTACTTCATAACTATGTCTCTATTTCTATAAAAATGCAAAATTACTCTAAATAAATTCTCAACTAATCATTCAACACTACTTAAACTATCATTTAAGACTACCTAGCAAAATAAATCTAAACAAACGTTTAAAGTATAACTCATTATTTAACGATACTTAAGTCATTAGATAACCTAAAAAATGCCTTACAGATGACTATAGTGTTGCCAATTCAGGTAGAGAAATACCCGCATTTTTGGTGTTACGTTAGAGAAATAAACATATAGCTTAATAGGACCGCAGTGAATTAACAAACGTATAAACCATCAAATGTAGGGTACAAAAATATAGTATAAAATTACCATTAACTTATATCGAACACTCGACATATTTCTATCATACTCAACTTCATGACAAACAATTTAACCGCTGCTTACAACTATATATCACAGATGCTGTCTAAGGATAAAATAAATAAAAAGAAAGGGAATAAACCAAAGGTGCGTTTCAGAAAATATAAGTCAAACGATAAGTAGCCAGGCTGATGGTAAAATCCCAGGGATTTCCCCCACTTAACTACTCAAGTCAAAAATATCTCCTCGGTACCCCCATTTCTTCCCTACTGGGTTAAAATCTTCCAGAGATCAAAATGACACCTTTCCGATGCCAGCCCCTCTACCCTCTTCTTATCTTCCTTTTCTAAAAGACTTACCTTGGAAATAGGGCTGCCGTACTATCGCCAAATAGCAGCCAAAATAGATCCAAAAATATATCTCTAAGATATGCTAACGGTTAACTTTTGACAGAATGATAAAGAACTTCATTATTGACAAGTAATTGATTACAATTTAATATCAAAAGGGTATTTTGGTTTCATTATGTATTATCAGAATTGTGTTACGTAAACTGTTGCTCACACAATATAGATTATCTAAAGATAGATCAATTCGTGAACGCATGTTTTTTTTTAAATTAAAAATTGCTATTTATTGATTCATAAAGTGTGGGATTATTTTATTTTATAATCGGCGTTGAAGAGCTGATCCATTTTTAGGTATAGGACTACCAATGTTCATATTCGTAGCCTCGGGATTTTGAACCCAGGCAAAAGACACGTGAACTTCTGGATCAAGCATTGAAACAAACTAGTCCTGATGAAGGGACTAATCCGCGTTACATGGGAAGGAGAACCACGAAAACGTAATTATTGCTGCGCATTCCACACATAAATTATTGCTGTGCATTCGGCTGGTAATGCTGTATTACTTGCTTTTTAATTTTTTATACTCACCCAAAAGACATTCAAAATAAACTAATCATGTTATTTTTAGTGTGTAAATACAATTTTCATTTTAATTAAACAATAATAGGAACTATTTTCATTAATAGAAAAGGTGTTCGCATTATAAATATGCTTTACTATGGTTTAAAACTACATTTTGAAATTCTCCTTTATCCATATAAGGGGGAATCACTATAATAAGCAAATAAATAAAATGATAATTTAAAGAAAATTTCTACACGCTATAAACGCCAAAAAAGCGATAAATATCAAGAAAAGGTACACTCGTGTTTTTGCTTCATTCCTCTGATCCTCTGAAAGAGGAAACTGGTCTCGTCAATCATATACCATGTCAGTGCCAGAAAATGGCATTCGTCAATAGATGGAGCCACAAGCAATAAGCTGGAGAAAAAAAAGAAGGGAAAAAAAAGATCTCTAACAAATCAGCCCCTTTCTATCATGTAAAGTGCTTTTTGCATTACCCACCTTCAAGTGGTTCTTCAAGGAGGGATAAAAAGATTTTCATATTTTAAGCTTAGCTTTTCAATCTCAATTTTTTAATGTTTTTAAACTTCTAACCTCATTTTTTCAACATCTATAGACATGTAAAAATACAATAGATATTCATTAAACAATGAAGCAAAAGAGCTTTTTTTTTTTTTTTTTTTTTAAATTGTTTGTCATTATAAAGTTTTGTAATCTAAAGTAAGCTATAGGTTGAAGAAAAAGGAGGAATTTTTTTAGGACTGAAAAAAGAATTGTTAAAACAATTTTGTCCACCGGGATAAAATAATAACTTTTCACACCTTAAAAAACAAAAACAAAAAAAGTTGCAATGAACTTCAAATTTGACTCAAAGTAACAAAATATTTCTGTAAAATTGTTTGTCACAAAAGAAAATCGTTCTAAAATGTTTAAAATTTAGAAGGAAAAAAAAAAGATTCTAGTACTGCACTATATTTAGAATCATTCGCACACAAAATTATGTTCACATGATTGTATCTAAAGTGTTTCACTTTTTTAAAGTAAATTTATCAACAGTGTATCAAAGTGACAAATCTTAGTTATAGATTGTTAAATTAGAAACATTATACTTATTAACTTAAGTTTATATACTTATTAATTATATACTTTTAATTATACTCAGCTTAATGTACTTCTAGATTGGTTGATTGTTATACTTGACTTTAATTATTTTTAATTAATTAATTATAATATAATAATAATTTAATTATTTATTGAGAAAAAGTACCACGTTAAACCTTTTTAGATATGTCAAATATTTTTTTAAGTAAAATTTTAAAGCACTAGTAGAAGATTAAAATATGAACACTAACATGGAAATATCTGAAAAACGTGTCAAGTAACCAAAAATCTCAGTTGAGTTTTAATCATTATATTAAGAGGACAGAATTTAAATTTTAACTTTCAGTTTTTTTTTTTTTTTAAATTTAAATTGAATAGTTAACAGATTCAATATAATTCCTGTGAATAAATCCAATCATTAATTCATGATTAAAATCAGTTAATGATATTTTTCGAATCGAATAATCAATTAATTACTAGTTGTTATGCTTATCAAAAAATCGAAATGTTTACTCCAAATAATCGATAAGATTGCTGATATGATTACACAAATGGTTTACGTTAACTACGTCGAAGGTATTACCACCGTTAACTTTCTAACAACGATTTAATTCTTAGGTTAAAAAAAAATTATAAAGCATTTTAATATCTCTCGTTCAATCGGATGAAATTAATTCCTTTGTTGAGCAGTTTATCTCGGGTAAATATCGAAGAAGATAAGTAAGAGAAGGAAAAGAATGAAAACTGTGATATTTTCGAACGAAGGCACTAATAAACCTTACATGAGTTGGTACACATAAAACGTTGCTCCTTGATCGTCGGTACAAGAAAAGAAAAATGATCTTCCATTAAGCTTAGAACTTCCTCAGTCTTCCCTCCCCCCGCCAAGAAGGCGGAAAATATATATTTGGCGACTTTGTTTATGGTTGAAAGCGCCTTCCAATATGCCGTTATTATGATCGTCATCAACTTCTTTTAATTTTGGTGAAACAGGATTCAATACTTCGCCTTCTTTACGCACGAAATAATGGTAAGTAATTATGTTCCGATTGGTGAGATCCAAGCAGCGACAGTAAATTTAATAGTGATTAGAGATATTTAAACGCAGTTCGATAAGTCTTTTTAAAACTCGTCGGAAAAGAGGGGGAATATTCATTCTGCCATTCCCTTTTTCATGGCGATTAAGAGCTTCTCGGCGACTATGTTTTTCCGCCAAGAAGCATAGAATACTTTTTAAGTAGGACAAAGTAGATATGATTTAAATTTCATTGAAAACTTATCGGATGATTTTTCAATTTTCCTGTTTGTATAATGACACGACTTTAGATTTTTGTAATTAAAATTCGGTGAAAAGGTTTCGCTTTTGTTGAAAAAAAAAAAAAAGCAAAACACTTAAGTTACTTTTGATTGTAAGTTGATAATGTTTGAAGCTTTTAGAGTTATTTCTTGATGGGGAAAAGTTAGAAACTCTTAAGATTGAATAGTCAATTCTAAAAACATAATCATTACGAAAACTCTCGGACGTTAAAGTAGGTACTCTTTTTATTTTTTAATTAAGAGCTTATCATTTTTATTTATTTTCCTTTTAATTTTCTATAAAATTTTCACAATTAAATTGTATTTAACATCTACCTTAAATTTAAAAAACTGATTAGCAAATGTGAAAGAGTAATTTCTTTTCACTTTTTAAACAAACAAAATACAATAATTTGATAACTTTTATTCGAAACCAAACAGTTTTCATTCGAGTGAAATTCTTATTTCCGGAATTGCGCAATCCATATTTGCCATCCGAAGAATCAAAATAAGAGGAGTGTGAAATATATATTTTAATGCAGGATTTATTGTATATTCAATGCACAATTTAAGTGAGATATTATTGATTTCTCCTTGTTAAATGCATAATTTGAAGTCAGATGATTTTATTAATAGTTTATGAAGCTCGACCATATATAATAATAATTATGATTAATTATTATTATATATGGTCGATATGAAGCCTGTACTCGGCTAGCACCAACTGCAGTGCTAACATAAAATATCCAGAGTGGTAGTTGGATCATGAATTAGACTCCCCTTCCCCTTTCTATCGGGCAAGGGGACAGATGATAAGCAATCAGAGGTTTTCCTCTCCATGTAACGCAAATACGGAGTAGTTCCATCTAAGAGTCTTTCACGAAGGCTAGTTTCTCTCAATGCTTGATCCGAGAGTTCTCTTGACTTTTGGGATGGATTCAAAATTACAAGGAGTAGAACATTGATAGTCGTAAACTTAGCATTGGGTCGGCTGGTTATAAAATAAAATAGTTACTAAATTTAAATGAGTTGAAATCTTTAAGAAAAATATTTTAATAAATTAAAATAACACAAGTGGATGCCATTTATACGGTAATTCTTGCAAAACAAAAAATCATTTTCATATTTTTTCTTAGATAACTGTAAATCTAAGAACACGTCCACCCAGAAATATCAGTGATGGCTTTCTTCTAATTCGATGAAATATTTATATTCCTGGTAAATCCTGACAGCTGTGACATACACGGCGGACAGGAGTGAATTCACTTCCGGCAAACCAGACACCGGACCGGAAGTGAGGGATGTCCGTCTTTCCAAAACCCACTGATTTGGGTGACAAGGTTTTGGGCCATACAAATCTCTATTGTCTGAATGCGTGGGGGAGAGATATTCATTTGCTGTAATCGCACCGAAACTTCAATTTGTCTTTAATTTGAAGAATCTACATAATAACATCCTTTAATCTTAAGGATAATTCCAACGAGGTCTCACCCTCGTATAACTTTCAGTTTTAGATTTAATTTGTGATTTTCGTTTCCTAGGTGATTTTTGTGTTTTAAGAAAACTTTTGACGATTTAGAAATTCAAAAGATGACGTGTACACAATATCAGCAATATATATACATAACATCCACAATATTGCTTATTACCATTGGGAGAAATAGAAATGACGCTAGTAGGGAGTATTGAAATTACGCTTTTTCAAGAAATTGCATTGCGGATTTAATTTTATAAACGGTTTTAGTTTATTGCTACCAATATTGTAATCTGTAGCTTTGTTATTTTGAATCCATCACCCCAAATAGAAAAAAAAAGAGTACTTCTGGATCTTGTATTATGAAAACTCACTTTCACAGAGGACTTTTTTTTGTTCGAAATTAAGCCACATTTTCATGGTAGTGATTGGAAAACCACGATAACCCGCCAAGGTTAGCCAGACAACATGAGAAATTTAATTCTACTTTGAAGCAACAAAAGAATTGACCACACATTCTTGATTTCACGCAAAAATTTATAATTGTTCTATCAGTTGGTTCATAAAATAATATTTACCTAATTCTTCTAAATCATTCAAATTGTTTTACAATAATACTTTTTTTTTTTAAGAAAAATATAAAAAAAGATTTTATGAATCCTAGAATAGTTTTCAAGTCCACACATTTAGGGAAAATAACCAAAACAAAGGGAAAATTTTTTCTTTCCTCGAGAGAGATTTTATAATATTAACTTGAAGAATGGTGTCGCCTAGCGGAAGTAAATCAGGGAATAAATACACACACGTAGCACTACGGCACCGACAATTCCGTGAGCATCGCGGCCTCATTGGCTGCTTCTTTTAGTCACGTGGCTTGTTTACATATTGCGGTGCCTACGTGCCGCCAAGACTTACCTATTCTGATGGAAATTCAGCCTCTTGTCCGTATTTCCAAAGGTAATCAAGAGTGGAATTGTGTGGAAACTACATAAATACCCGAATCCTTTCAAGTCTATGTACAATGAATTCGAGTTGAACACCGTTACAGCCAGCCTCCCTTGGCACAAAAAGGGTGGCGAGAAAAAGAAATAAAAAAAGAGTGAAATGGGGGTGTGCAGGCAAGATATTTGAATGTACTTTCAGGCTTTCTAATGAAAGGTAGTATCTCTACATTCGCCGCTTTGCATACCGATTCAAACTGTGTGCATGACATTTCTTCTTTTGAATTGAGGGACTTGCAGGGTTGAAGGGGAGGGGGAGGGAGGACTGGTGGTGAACATTTCAGAGTGGCAATCAAGCGCAGCCCTGTCCTTTTTCACTCACAGAATGCATTATTTTTACTTTTTAGGGGCGTCCTTCGCTAAAATATGCGTAATTAGAATTTTTTTTTTCCAAGTTGAAATGAAAGTGTATTTTCCTGCGAAAGTCGTAAAACTATTCTTTTTGGATGAATGAAAACGACGTGTGATGATGACGTTATAGGAGTGATTAGTACACAAAAGAAAAGTTTTTTTTCCCTTCTTCTGTCCAAACTTTTGTGCGTAAGTCGCAATAAAATGAAAACGAAATAGAGCAAATGAAACGAATTGCAAGTTAGCTCGGAAATTAGGCTGTAAATTAAATAACACATTATTTCGTTGAACTTTAAAACTGTTAATGATGGAGTGGCTTTTTTCCTGTACTGTCAAAAGTTAAGAGCGAAAAACCTGCTTCGGGCTGCATCAGATAGAAACTATTTATTTAATTTACTAGATTTTTGGGTGAAATCTAATCAGGAATAATAAGAGAGGGCAAATTAAAAATGCTGCACTACGATGTTCCATGCTAATAAAATATAAACAAAAGATCATAAGCATTAACATAAAAATGAGCACCAACTATTGAATAAATTTAAACTTCGCCCTTTTAAAATGATCAATAAAATCTAACATCGAATGTAATAAAAAATGAATAATTTTTTAATAGCAGACGAGGTTTTAACACGAAAATCCCTTTGAATCTCACTAGTAAATATTTGTATTAAAGTAAAATTGATTATAAATAAAATACTGAAGACAAATAGCAAACGTGAAGAAACCCTTCATGGTAACCATGGTAAAGGAAACATCGCCCAGAAACTTCTCACGCATTTCAAAATATAAGCCAAAAAACTGTGTAATAAATATATGATGAGTACATAGTGTAGCAATCCCTCCGTCATAGCAACTCATCCGTCAAAATAGCCAAATACATACGACAAATAGTTTTATTTTACCACTCATCAAATGAAAGTGTTTTAATAATTTTGGAACTTCAAATGAAATTATAATACTAAACATATCCAACGGAACATTTACCGCTGCACACTAACAGTATCAGATCATGCAAAGACTTGAGGTACGCAAAGGTATTAACTAATACTGCAACACCGTAACTGTAACTTACGACTGAGCATTGAAATTTAAACTGTCTCTCGATGATACCGAAGGTGTTATGAATACTCTACTTTAGAGGCAGTTTTCAATACAAAAACGTCTGGTGGGCTAAGTTACCCTGGCTATATGGGTAACTTTGTTAACAATTTTTGATTTTAAAATTTATTGTTAGATAAATTTATGAAAATATATTTAAGCACCATAAATCAACTCTATAACTCCTCCCTCAAGCATGGAAATTGATTCCCCCCCCCCACAAATTGATAGAGAAGAATACTGATTTCACACTTGAAATTTAAATTTAACAGAATAACCATAGTGTTGACAGTAATACAAACGACGCCCAGTCTCTCTTTAGGTATGTTAAAATATACGCCAAAATCTGTATTCTAAATAACCGATAAGCACCTATTTAAGCAATGGCGTCTGTCATACTAAACCAACAGCGCTATCTTACCACAAATCAAATGAAAGTGTTTTGATAATTCTCAAACTTCAAATGAACATCTAAACATATCCAATGGAATCAGATCAGGCGAAGACTTCAAGGCACGCGAAAAGGCATTAGCTAGTAAAATCGTAACTGTAACTTATGATTGAGATTAAACAGTCCGCAGACGATACCGAAGGTGTTATGGATACAAAAGCAACTACATCCATTTAAATTCCGATCGGGCGTCCCACTTCGATAGGCGATTTTGCATTCAGGTTGTCACGTAACGCGTCATCTTCCCTTCTGGCCATGGCTATGGTCAATCCCATTCCTGGTCAGTACTGGCTAAGGTGCGGAATATCCCTGAGGTGACAGGGGAGGTAGGGGAAAAGCAATGAATCCGGTAAGTCTGATTGCCTCTAAAACCCAAAGGCCCAGGGGGGCGGAAACAAAGTCGGTCATCCTGAATATTAAAGGCTGTAGCCCCCGGTGGCCTTTTCCCAGATTCCACTTTCCGGTAATCTCTTTGAGGATCTTGATCGGAATGTCCAATGAAATCGAAAAGGGACTCTTCCCTCTTCTCTTCTGCCGACCGCCAAGAAACGGAAGATCTCTCAATTATCAACGCCAAAATAGGAATCCCAAGAAATGGAACTGCAACGGAAGGAACACTCTTGTTTGTTGTTGTTGAATCCTCTCTTTTCATTCGAAAGGGGGGAGGGAGGGAATTGATCAAAAAGAGTGAGAGAACATTATGGATGGATGTCGGATAAAAACTGGAGCTGGTGGTATCTTTAAACGTCGGATTTTGTCAGTTTAAGATGTGGTTAAAGGATGAGTTAGTCATTATTAACGTTCTTAAAACCTTTTATTCTTTTATACGAGAATTTTATTTAAACAAATGTGCTTGAAACAAGGTGGATAAGCAGGTGTGTCTTTTCTCCGAGTGGGTGAGAGAGGAAAAGCATGTTTTTACGGAGAAAACAATACAAAGATTTATCAAATAAATTAGGCCACAGATGTTTTTTTATTTTTAAAAAAACAATGTATCTTCATTTTAGCATTTTGTACTATTTTTATATTTGAATTTCACAAAACTGAACCTGTTACTAACTGGGTACAGATGCAAAAATAACATATTATTCGAAAAAAAAAATCATAATTTCAAATATCGAAGAAAGTTAGTTTTAAAGATTTTTATATTTCCATATATTTATATATTAACTGGTCAAAAGTTTAGATTAATTATGAATTTGATTCAATTTGTTTTATGAAGAAAAAAAATTGCAGCTAGCAGAGTAAGTTCATAATTAGTTGTATTATGAAATAATTACTTTTGACTGCAGTGCTATCTAATTTTAAAAACAGAGGTAAAATCTACAATCCTGATTTAACATGGTTCTGAGAAATTCGAAATAAAATCGAGTAACATGTCGAATCGATTTACATGTATGCAAGAAATATTTGAAAAACAATTTAGTGAAAAACTTCAAATGGTATAAAAAAAAAAGCAATAAGCATATGCAAATTAATTTGTATCAGTCGTGGAAAAAAAAGAAAAAAAAAGAAGGCGTTTAAAGAAATATTTCAGGTCATATAAAGCATGACTGAAGTAATAACGCCAAACGAAAAGTTAACAGATAAACACATGTAGTGAAACTATAGAATTCTTTTTTTAAAAAATAACAATTCTCTCTGTTCAGATTTTTATATCTTCAACAAAACTGAAGCTATTCAAAAGTAAAGGTGAAATTATTACTTTTTTTAAAAAAAAGAAAATAATTCTCTTTAGTAAAAATATCGAAAAGAACTTTCTCCCCAGCACGCTATTATTCAAGCTTTTCTCACATTTTTTGTTCGTAATTTCATTACGTTATTAGAAAAAAAAAAAATATTAATAAATTTGGTTTGTAAAAGCAAGCGTGTATGTGTTTTTTTCAATTAGAAAATGTTCTATGCTACGGAAACGCCTCTATCTTTTGCAGTCAGATAAGTTCTCAAACAAACTCTCTTATCATCTACGTGCATCACCGCTTTCTCGCCAAAACGGAATTATTTTAATTAATGACTACAACAGTTTTTCCAATTTTTGGCGCTAATTACTTTGTATCCTGTTTCGCTATTCTATCTGCGGTTGAGGTAATCATCACCCATTGGCCATTTCTTTTGTTACCCACAATGCAACGGAGAAATGGTCAACCAATAGCAGGTTCAGACGAAATAAAAAAAAAAAAAAAGTTTTAAAACTTTAGAATGGTTTGTGTTTTTTAAAGGATAAAAAAATCCTCCTTTTTTCGCGTTTATCCCGGTGTTCGAGTTAAAACTTGATTTGCTACTTCCGCCAAATTTTATTTTTTAAACTCCCCTCTGCACTTTTTATTTGACTTTTATTGTTTCTTTTCTTTCCTTTTCAGACCCAATGCGACGACCATTTCCACTAGTCCGTTATTTAAATGCAATAAAAAATGGAAGCACTAAAAACAAAGTAAGACCGTCGAGTAGTGTGGATATTGAACTTTTGTAATTAAATTAAACCCCATTCAGAAATGACAACGTTTTTTTTTTTTTTTTTTTCCCTAATTTTATTTTTCTCTCATTTTACTCTCGTGTGTTTTTCTTTTAAATTTTTTTTTCGCCATTTGCGATTGTTAAAGGGGGGAAGATACAGAAGACAAACACTATTCTTAATTTTTTTTTTTTACTTTTTTTCATACACATCTTTTTAGGGATTTTTTTTTAAATTCCCTTTTTTTTCCTCGCTCCCCAATGCCCGAGTGGTATCACAATTAAGTCCAAAAGGTTCAATTTCAAAGCTTTGCAAAATTTATCATGTTTGGGTAAAAGACAATACTAGAGAAAACAAACTATCCAAATATAAAAAAAGGAGGGGAAAGAATAGGACGATCACTTTCTATATACACAAACCAGGAGGGAAAAAATGAAAAGAAATCGACAATGGGGAAAAAAAATCCCCATAGAATGAAAGAAATGTAAAAAAAAAAAAGGGAAAAATAAGGACAATCAGTGAGGTTTCTTATGCAGATGGAGCTGTAATAAATAAGTAAGAAGTAATTTCCACTAACACCAACTAGCGTACGAGCTCTTTGTGTGCATATCATTATCAACGTCTCTAAACAGTGGGAATCTCTCTTACTGTTAATTACTAATTGATTTGATTAACTCAATTTTTTTTTCTGCGAAGAATCCTTTGGTACTTTTCTAAAGCGGAGAGTGAGTTTTTGTTGCGGGGAAGACAAAAAGCGTAATGAGTGGCGGTTAGGACACAAGCTTTTCTTTTTACACGGACTTTTAATTCTAATGCTTTTTATTGCTTTCTTTAGGAAAGTTTAAAAAAAAAAGTAAGAAAGAAAGCTAGCCGTGCTGGGAGAGAGGGATTGGTAAAAGAAAACAGAGGGGAAAAAATTTGGCGAGCAATTGGCGTCTGACAATTTTCTTTACAAAACTACTGCAAACAATTCATTCAAACAAGCCTCAAAAGGGGTGGGAAAAAACTGATGATTGGGTTTGAAGGATATGTAGTAAAACTGAAAAAAAAAAAAAATTCTTTATACATTTTTGAAGAAAAAGTTGAGTTTTTTCTTTATCCCACCGGTTCTAACCGCATTTTTAACCAAAAAATTTACATTAAGATGTAATAGGAGAGAAAAGTTACAGAAATTTTTTTTAAAGAAAATTAAACCACCCTGAAGTGATAGAGACTTAAATTTTTTTTTTAATCGCAATTATTTTCTAAGCGTTTTTTTCCCTTCTTTTAAATAGTATGAAAAACTTCAATTAAACGCATTAAAATGGCTGTGTATGTTTTTATGTATTGCTTTAAAAGATATTTAAACATTTAGCTGTTGTTCCTAAATGAATCCTTAAAAAAACTGTTTAAAGAAGGAGAAAAAAAAGGTAATTTTTTGAAATGATTTTGAAAAAAATAAATAAATAAAAAAAAGACAGCTAAATTGCAAATGAACGAAAAAATTGTTTTTAATATTTTTAAAGAAATTCTTAATGCTATTAAAAAACTATACTTTTTTTTAATAAAATGCGTAAATTCCAAAAACAATTTTAATTATAAAATTAAACTCAACATACATTTTAAAAATTTAAATATTTAACTGTTGTTCTTAAATGAATTATACATAAGTTTTTAAAAAATCTGTCATAGGAAGGAGGAATAAAAGGTGAATTTCTAAAGTGATTTCAAAAGGAAAAGAAGACAGCTAAATTATAAATGAATAAAACAAATATATACTTTTAGTTATATTTTTTAATAATATTTGTTAAAGAAATTCTTGTTAAATGCAACAAAAAATATTTAATAAAATGGATAAAATTAAAATTGAATAAAAAAATAAGTAAATACATGCTATTTATATCTGAAAGCATTACATCCAGATTAAAAGCTTTTCATGGACACAGACTATTTTAAGCCCTTGCCAACTAATTCAGTAAGAGAGCATTAATATAATGCCCTCTAACTGAATTAGTGAAAGCAATAACGTATAATTAGTTATATTAACGTAGTTTTTCCAACTACTTTGTTACAAATGTAGTTAACTATAGTTACAACTACTTTTTTTTTATTAAATGTAGCGACTACAAACTACTTTGAAATTTAGTAACTACCTCACTACTTTAAAGAGACGATCTTCGCTGAAGAATTTAATTTACACCTGAGTTCAAAATAGTTTTGAATAAAAAATATGCTTGCATACAAATCTTATAAGGAGATATCCAACAAATCTTATAAGGAGAACATAAGGAGATATCCAAGAAATATTTATTCCTGTTTACATGAGACAGTTTGTTATTCCCAAACATTTTTTCGAATTTGTTCATTTAACCTTCTACTTTTTTTGCTTTTTTAAGACAGCGAATATTTAATTTAAGAAATTCGAAATTATCAAATGCTTGCCATTTGTTTTAATTAGTTAATGCTCTTTTATTTACTCTAAGAAGTTTACATCGATAATACGTTTTTTTCTTTTTAAATAAAATCAATGTTTCACGAGTGTGCATTCGCATGTGAAAGTGTGACCAATTAATTATTTATTTTTAATTAATTTTTTTTATTAAGTGTGATCAATTAATTATCAAGTGATTAATTATTAATTTTTTGTAATAGCTAGTTTAAATATTAGTTATACGTGATTTTAAATACGTAATTTCTGTTAACCCTCAGCTGCACCCGCAGGGGTTTTTTCATTGCATCCATTGACGGACCCGCCAAGATTTGTACTCATCAAATTCGAAAAATGAGTTGCGTTAGAACAGTTTTTCATTTCTAAACTAACGTTAACGGTAGTTGCCAGGATTCGCTACTAACTATTGTTTTTCATTTTTATTTTATTTGTATCGCTCACTATTTGTACTACTCACTCCACTACTTTTTTAACAAAGTAGCACACTACACTACAAACTGCGAGAAAAGTAGCGACTACAGTAGTTTTACTACTTGTAGAGCAGTACATCCGACTATTGAACATATTGTACTAAGCAGACACTGTGTCAGTTCATTAAAAAGTGCATTCCACCACGTCGGGAGTAATAGTTTTTACCACCGCAACAATTTCATCGCAGGAAAAATAACCTATTCATCTTCATAAGCTTTAAATAAAACAGTTACGTTTTTTCATCGATATAGTTTTATTAAATTATAAGTTGCAGCAAGTAAAAAGACAACCTATCATTAAAAATTAATTGAATAGAGATAAAAACAATTAAAGGATAAATTAAAAAAAAAAAAAACAGATCATTTCTCAGTTACGGCTTACTGATATGAATACGTTAGCTTTTCTGCATAAAAACTACTGTTGCGGTGAAACCAGTTTCGCGGTGTGGTAGAATATGCTTTCTTGCGTGACTTTTTCATCGCTCAGGTTTGAATTCATTAGTATTATTTACTATGCTTAATTTTTATACCCTTGTTATCTTATTAGTGGTCAATAATATTTTAGTTTAAATCCATGGACATTAATAGTTAGTATATTTTTATGTACTATATTTAAAACTAGCTATTAAATACTTCAAAAGAAAAAAAAAAACAATTCTGATAAAATCGGGATAACAAGAGAAATAATAATAAAAAAAATTTTAATAGCCAAACATCAATCACTTTTATCCGATTTGTAGCAGTAAGTAGAAAAGCAACTTTCCATTGACAACCGTATTATATACAATTGTAGAACAGATAAACAAAAATTTACACTGCCTCAACTACAACTTGTACTGTTAAGAATAGGTTAGCTCTTCTGCCTTGAATCTACTAGTGCGACGAAAACAATTTTGCGGTATGACACAATATACTTTTTTAATTTAACTTTATCAGTGCCTAGATTTTGTGTAGTATTATTTACTACGATATATTTATTGTTATTCAATTACTATGTTATGCATAGGTATTATTATTAACTAAATTACACACTTCTATCCAATCAGTTTCCAATAATAGGTTGGTCACTAGCTAAGGCAATTAATTGCTATTTATTTATTTAAGCAAAAAAATATTGTATTAAATAAAATCGACGATGAAATATTTCTTAAAGATTAAAAAAATATGTTTTCAAATCTTAATATTAAAAATTGGTATCAAATTATTAACTGAAATGGTTAAAAAAAAAAAAAAAAGGCATCCTATCAATGACAATCATTTGGATAACAAAAGAAAAACTGATACTTCCTCACTTGCAGCTGAGATGAATATGTTAGCTTTCCTGCCTTAGAACTACCGTTGCGGTGAAACCAGTTTGGCGGTGTGGTGGAATAAAGTGAAATTTTATCAGAGCCTAGCTTCTGTATAATAAAATTATTTACCATGTTATATTTAACTGTTATCCAATCACTATGTATTGCATTGATGTTATTAACTATGTTACACACAAGTATTATTATTTACTATGTTACACACTAGTATTATTATTTACTATGTTACACACTATTATCCACAGATTTTATCTAGTATTATTTAGTTTCTTAGCTTTTAAATACAGTTATCCAATTAGTCGAAAAGGGGTTTCAACCAATGGCAATTAATAATTTAAACTTTTTCATACTCACGAAAATAAGTTACAAATGAATTCCTTAAAAGAAATTGAACAAGTCGTGATTACAAACAACTTTTTATTTAATATAATTCACAAGAAAGTTGGAAAAAATCACGTCAAAATTTTATTCAACCCATAATATGTGAAAAATAATTGTTATAGACGCGTTTCAAAAAGTTGTATTAAAAATAGAATAAAAGTGGGAGTTAAATGAAAAATTCGATATGTGTAATTCTGTTTAACACAACCACTTTGTTACAACTAAATCACAGTAAAGTATGTCGATATCTTTAAATAAATTGGAAATTCACTCTTTTTAAATAAGATCACGAAATTATAGAGGGTAAAAACGATTATGCCCAGACATGATACATCGAAACCAAGCATTGCTTATAGAAAAAATGCATCATATCTTCTTTGCCTCTTTTTTCGCATCCATAACTCATCTCGAGGAAATGTTTCGAATCCCTAAACTGTAATTAGAATAATTCCTCCACCCCTGACTAGTAATATCGGCTCTAAGAACCAAGCCAAGAACTCCTCCCACATTTTCAAAATAATAATAAAATAAAAAAAACACACACACACAAAAACTGCACTTTAAATACGTAGCAGAAAGCACCGGCGGAAACAAGTAACAGGAAAAAAAAGAATATTTTCAATCTTTGGAAGATGCTGTTTGGAATGCATTTTACTAAAAGAAGCAACAGAATACCGGATTAACATCATTCATCAGATAGAGCATCCCTTATCATCATCATCACCATCTCGCGCATCTTCTGAGGATTCAGTTCTTGGACAAATGACATCCTGTCACTGATTACCGCTATTCATGGGGGCCGCAACTCCTCGGCTCATTCAGGATGTGAGTGTAACGGCCAAACAATGGATAACTATAAATTTACCCTCCTTCAAATCCGACAGCATGGCCATTGAAATAATGGGGGGAGGAATCCGTGGTTTCTCCAGTTTTTCGGCCCCAACCCCCTATGCTCTTTCGTATACATTACATAAGCAACGATTGAGGCATAAGTATTAAACCAACTGGAGAGGACCCCTCTGTCACAAGTGGGTTAACTGTGACCGCAGTCTTCTTTCTTTTTCTTTTTTTTCATACGGACGACATACAAAAGCCTTTTCGTAGTTATAGTATTATTATTATTATCATCTTTTTCTTGGGATTCTCCTCCCTCGAAATACGTCAGGGGATGATTCTTGATGTGTTTATTGTTCTTCAGATGTCTTAAAGGTTACCCCCGGATGAAAGCAAGAAGAAAGGGGTGGAGGGATGAATGTAGAGATGCCTTTAAGAGTGGTCGGTTTTTGGGGAAAGGATTTTTTTGATATGGGAATGAAGATGCCAAATATATATAAAAAAATAAGCATGATTTTTGGGAATGCATGCCAACAGAAATGACACTTTTTTGGGCACGTCAGATATGTCCGTGGATGGTAAACACTTTATAGAATGTATGAATCATGCTTAGCATATAGAATATTTCGGGGATTTTCTTTTCTCTAAGGCTTAATACAAACTTTTATCCAATGGGATATTTTAAAGAATATTGGAGATATTGTTAAGATAGTGTACAAATTGTGTTAATATTGTTGTGTTATAGTGTTATTATTATTGTATATATAGTGTATTGTGTATATAGTGTTAATATTGTGTATAGTAGTATTGTGTATATAGTGTTAATATTGTTAAGATAGTGTACAAAAATATACCCATGAAGCAGAAAACCATCAATTTTACGTCAAAAACAAGTATATTTCACCCTTAAATTTTACTAAGAATCCGTTAAATTTGCAAAAAACTGAAACTTCGGTATTATAGCAAAAAATGGATATCCAAAAAACGTAAAATTATACGTAAACAAATTCGTTTATTTTGAAAATATTTTATCAACCCCTTTATATTAGGTAAGAATGAGTACGCTTTACTACATATTATTTTAATGGTAAATTTGCTTCGTCAATAATACGTAAAATACATATAGAAGCATTTTTACTAAATCTAAATAGTAAATTCACTTCGTCAATGTTACGTAAAACGTACAAAAATATTCTTACCGAAATAAAATTGTACATTTATTTTGTCAATATTACGTACAAAATACGGAAGCGTTTTTACCAAAATCTAGATGGTAAAATATAGGTCAACATTTATCCGTAAAATGTACTAAACTTTTCTAACCGAAATTTAAATGGTAAATTTGCCTCGTTAATAACACATAAAATATACGAAAGTAATTTTACTGAAGGTAAAATACATTCTGTTAATACTGCGTAAAATATACCTCTTTTACCAAATATCTTAAATATATATCTTTCTGTCAATATTACGTACAAAATACGGAAGCGTTTTTACCAAAATCTAGATGGTAAAATATAGGTCAATATTTATCCGTAAAATGTACTAAACTTTTCTAACCGAAATTTAAATGGTAAATTTGCCTCGTTAATAACACATAAAATATACGAAAGTAATTTTACTGAAGAATAGTTGGTAAAATACATTCTGTTAATACTGCGTAAAATATACCAAATATCTTAAATATATATCTTTCTGTCAATATTTATGTGTAAAGAGTAATGATTTTACCAATTTTTCAAAAATGTGCGTTTAATTTACGTATCATGCTACTTAGGTAGGTACATAATCTGATCACACCGGCTTTATTTAAATTTTTTAGGTAAAAGTGTACACAGTACCTTAACACTTTCATAATTTGTAAAATATGGGATGTATTCCTCATTTGAAAAAAAAATAATTTTAAAACTAAAAGCGATTAAATAATTAAATAAAATCACTCAAATTTAACTAATTTGTGAAAAAATAACATTTTCCTACTTAATACTTTTACTTAACTCATGTTGTACGACATTATAGAGCAAATTACCCGCAATCTTAGTGAAGAGTTAATTTAAATTACCACCTAGTGCAGATTTATCACAAATTCAGTAACATGTTAAGAGATACCACGGGAGAAACTTTTCATGACAAATAATGCTTTATCTTCAATGGTATTTTAAAGTTTAGTGAAAAGTGAGTTTAGGTAACATGGATTTTACTGAACTTGGCAGCAAATTGTTTTATATACAGCTAAAGGAAAAATATAATTTTACAGTTTAAGTTATCCACTTGAAGGCTCTAATTTTTATTTTATTTATTCGTCTATTTTGAAAAACAACAATTCACCCTTTCATTATTTCTTTGTATAAAACCTTTATTATCAATTAAATCAAACTTTTAAAAAAAAAATCCTACCCTTAAGAATGCATATTTATAAAAATAGTTCCTATTTAATGTTTGATTTTTTTAAAAAATCAATTGGTTTAAAACCGCGATTTTCTTTTTAAAAAAATCACAGTTG
Source organism: Parasteatoda lunata (assembly GCA_949128135.1). NCBI lineage: Eukaryota > Metazoa > Arthropoda > Arachnida > Araneae > Theridiidae > Parasteatoda > Parasteatoda lunata. Next base: position 122,895,457 of record OX421971.1, read on the forward strand.
ATTTAAATCGTTATTTTTTACCATGATTTAAATCGAGTGATATATATATATATATATATATATATATATATATATATATATATATATATATATATATATATATATATATATATATATATATATATATATATATATATATATATATATATATATATATATATATAACCCAGTATTATACAACCCTGGTATGGTTCAATTTAAGCCAAAAGATAGCACAACTTAACACTTTATTTAAAATTGTTTTATTACACGAGTTTTTATTTAGAGTTTATTTAATCGACGATACAGTGTAAAACTATAAGAAACAAATATATATATATATATATATTAAAATCCCGAAGAAATCATTTTTAATTTGCAACATCGACTGATTCAAATTCCAAGTATGGAATAAAAATGTAATCATACAAATAGTAACATATTATCGCGACGGGAATATTAAAAAAAATTCAACTCTTTAATGTAAGCAATCACGACTCTATAAAATATCGCTCTTTGAGGAAAACGGGCTTGAAAAGAATGAAAAGATAGTTAACTGAGTGGTTAATACCTAAATCGTGATCAGTTGAAGGGTGAGGAAAGACGACTCATAACTTTAACCGCCACCGCCAGATGATGAGAGTGATAATCAGGATAAGTAGAAGACGAGGAAAAGAAGGGTTCTCTTGAGAACACTCCTGAAAATTCTTTCAGGAGTTCTTCTCTTTCAACCCACGAAAGGATCCATCTTCACGACGTGCTCTGATAATGGCAGCTTTATTATTGTTATAATATTTACTTCTTTTTTTTTTCAGGGCCATCACTTTTCTATTCTTTGAAGGGTCTGAAGTGTTTAGGTGTGCAGTAGAATCCTACTAAAGGTGAAATTAGGAGCGTTCGAAAACTGAGAAGAAAAAAAATTGACGAAGTGTGGACTTGATTGGATGAATAGAAGTGAATTGTGGAAAAGTTGCAAATGAAAACAATATATTAGCTGTTTGTGATTTTATCCAACAATTAGACTTTTCGGTGAATGTTAAAGACATACGCATAAATATTTTCAAAAAGTGTGTGAAGGAAAAATATAGTCTCGAGGTTTTAAAGGTATTGTTTAAATGAAGATGTTGATAGCTGTGAAATGGAAAAATATTTCACAAGTTCAGTTTAAAAACTCAATTGTTTTAGAAACTATTTTTAAATATTATGAATGAAATCTTTGATCATAGTAAATTTTTCCAAACACTTTAATGTAAGAGTAAATTAAAATATACCATTTGTAATCGAAAACAACAGTTGCCTTAGAATTTCTAGAAACTTTAAAAACTATTATTGGAATAGTAATTGAATACAAATTGGGTGTCCTCTTTGTCATTTAAAGGAGGATATGAGAGTAAAATTTTAATTTCTAATGAATCGAAATTTGGGTCACAGTTATCATTTTTTTAGAACAATAAATTATAAGTCATTATTTAAAACATAAGCTTGACATTCGTGAAACAATATTTTGAAATTATTTATTTTAATGATTTAAACAATCCGTAGATTTTAATTGTTTTTTTTTTTTTTTTTTTAAATCTCTTGTAGTGTTTTTTCTTGCAATTCAATACACGTTCTATCTTATTCAGTAATTTTTAAACATATTGTCTTAAAATTCACTATACATATTCTCTTTTATATTTTTTTTATAACCGTCATTGAACAGTCGACCTAATTTTGAATCTTCGATACTAAGATTTAACTCCGTAGTCTTGGAATTTGAACTTAATCTAGCGAAGTCCTGGACTAAGTACTGGGAAAAATTTGCCTTCCTAGAGGGCTCTTTGATGGAGCTAACCCGCATTTACATTACATGGAGAGAGAAAAACCACGAAAACCTCCCACGGTTAGCCTAACGGCAAGGGGAATCTAACTCATAATACGTTTACCACTGAGGATATTTTACGTCAGCATTGTGGTCGGTGTGATCCGGGTGCGAATTCATCCCTGAGATTTGAACACGTGTCGCCTGTATCACCTAATCCATCACGACTCATAGTATCTTTCATTTTAATTTTATTGTAAATTAGGAAAATTTCCTTTGTTGCATACCTGTTTCGAAGTCTATATACTACTTTGCAAAGTATATTACAGTGGATGATTCAACAAATAATTTTAAAATATATTTTTCTCTGATTTTAAAGTACTACCCTTTTGACAATATAATTTTAACTAAATTCAAAATATTATGCCGCTGTATTACTTTACCACCTCGGAATATAAGTTGCTGTGCCATCAAAATTTATATATAATCTGTTATGTTTTGATGTTTATTGAATTTGAAATTTGAGAAACAATCTAAAAATTCATATTCTAGCGTATCTTTTAATCACTCAATCAACTTTTAGTTCATTGTTTTAAGCGCGTTCTTTGTCGCTTTAATGTATTCATTTCCAATTATTCTAAGGGTTTTTAGGGGGCGGGGACACAATTATTTTTCGATTTCTCTCTCCTATGAACAAATTATTTAATGAAAATATTATAATTTATAAATTCTAAGTCCTTGCATCATTTTAGCTAAAAACTGTCTGTTTAAAGATTCTTCCGACGCTTCATTTTAAAAACTTTTTCTGACATTACAAAAATATTCATGAAATCTGTCAATTACATAACGACAAACATTTTCGACATAGTGTCAACAAGAAACTCTTTTAACAATGCGTAACATAAATCCGTCTGGATGCGGAAAGGTATGAAAGAGCGGCAAATACCCCCCCCCCCTTTCCCTACCTGGTTTTACAATAAAGGGAAGGAAAAAAAAAGAAAGTAAAATTCTTGTCTAGTTTATCTCATTTCTTCTTCACTAAGCATTGCAACAGGCAAGACTCTGACGTAACTACCTCATATTTATTTCATTTTCTTCCCTTTTACTTAAAAGCAAAAAAAAAAAAAAAAAAAAAAAAAAGGGAAAAAAAAGTTTTTTTTATCCCTCTCATGTCCCTGTATCTCCCCCTACTTTTGTTATTGCTCTTGTTAGAAAATGTTTTGCTTTGGACGTCTTATCAGACACGAAGAGACAAATTTATTTGAGTTCTATTTTTGACGTCGCTCACCTCTGATAGGCTGTTTACGCTAGAATAATTTTGAAACCCCCTGTCTCAGTCCCTCTTTTGTTCCTTTTTCTGTTCGATATGGTACATTTGTCGCACACCGTATTGTTGTTGGGCTGATTTAGATCATGGAAGGTTTTATCTTCTTTTTTATTTGCAACGGTACAAAAATGAAACTCAAGAGATGAAAACTCAACTATATTCGCGTTGGAATTCACATTAAATTTGAATTGAAATTCATGTTAAACTTACATTAAAATTCACGTTAAATTTAAAATAAAATTCCTAATAAATTTACATTAAGTGCCTCATTCAATTCATATTAAATTAGTCAGAAACTTCATATTAAATTTATTATATAATTGATACTCAACTTGTGTCAAGATTCTTATTAAATCTGTATCGAAATTTATTATAAATTTGCATAGAAGTTATATTAAGTTTCGTATTAAACTACATATAAAATATTTATGTGAATTCATATTAAATTTATATGGAATTTGTTATTTACGTTATACGAAATTTGGTACTGCAATAAACCTTGGAAAAAACATGGCTACACAATATCGGCTTTAAAGTTTGAGAACTTATTATATTTGTCACATTCCAACAGTACAATTATTTCCGTAACTACAGCATTATCTGAATTTGGGGAAAATATAATAATATAATATAATGAGTAAAAATATAATATTGAACTAGAAATGCCATTAAAATGTAACAGAAAGTTTTCAAAATATACGTCAACATCAAAATCAATTCAAATCTTATTAATCAAATCAATTTGAATCTTATTTAGATCGCAAACTCAAGCTGAATTCAATGAGCCTCACAAATATTTAGGAGAGAAACTGGAGATGTTATATAAAAAAATAGTGACTGTAACAATTAAACCAGGAATGGCAACTTTTTTCCTCAGTAAAAAACCCATGGAAAAAGTCACAAAAAAATAGATTTCTTCCAACAAAAGTGGAAAAAATTGAAGTGTTTTAAAAAGAAAATTAAAACATTTTTTTAATAGTTAACAATTATAATTTAGTTTAAGTAAAATTATTATTTTCGAAGTTAGTATATATATTAATTTAAATAAAAGAAAGCTATACCAATGGGAAAAAATAAAAATTAATTTTTAAAAAATTACAACAACAGTAATTTCTTTCTCCGTTTTAAGTAAATTGAACCTAATTTTATAGTATAATTGTACCTAATTTTATAAGTTTAGTAAAAAACTGTTAAACTGTCATAATTGTACAACTAAATTAACGAATCATGTACTTATCATAATTCGTCAAATTCACAAATACAAATACTAGACTAATTTTTAAATTAAACAACTAAGTAAGAATATTCACTCCAATTCTCAGATAAACATGATTTAAAGATTTTGAATTGCTGTATAAACAATGCTATTTTTTTTTATTTTTAAAAAAAGCATATAAAATATTTTTAATTCTCACTATAATAAATTTTATTAGTTTTTCTTTCATTTCCTCTTGTCTCTTCTATTTCTTTCAGATTTTACACTTTTTAAAAAAATATGTTTTACCATAAGAAACCTTCTCCCGGATTTAATTATAGATTAAAATTAATTATAATTAATTTTAACTTGTAATAAGAGCAATTGTTATGTAAATTTTATTAGGTATCTATAATAAAATATATTGATAATTTCAAATCTTTAAACATTCTTCCGATTCGTAAGCTTTTTTTTTTTTTTAAATGAAATCTGTCTTTAGTTTTAAATAAATCTAAACGAGTGTTATACACGCGAAAATATAAGCCCACGTGGACCTAAAGAAATATATACCTTACAAAACTATTTTATGCAAGAATTTCAGTTATTCAGCTCCGAAATTCTTCACTAGTATTATTACCAATTATCAAAATGCTCCAAAGGCTCCCTCATACGGAAAGGAATTTTTATTTATTAATAAAGATATTGAGAACCTATTTTTTGGTTTATTTTTCACCTTGTAAAAAATAAATAGTGACTATAAATTTTTACTTACATTAAACGAAACCCTGTTTACTACTAGTATATTATATGCATTGATTATTCAGTTTTATGTCTTTTTCTTTCTTTGTGTAATATATTATTAATAATTTTTATGGTTATCATTTGCTCTACATTGGGTTTCCGCCGATCATATCCTGGATTGTCTTCTCTGGACATTTACTCTACTCCTCTTTTGGTCTTCGATTTTATTCAGGTCAACGGGTTCATAGATCTGGTTTGACTTCGTCAGGCCAGAATAGGATAAACAACTAAACAACAACAACAATGGTTATCATTATGGACCTTTTGATACTACCTGTAAGCCGAAATATTTATTGTATGAATTTTTCTCAAGTAAATAATAAATTAAAAAAAGTTAATTCGTACAATTCTAACTGCTAAGAAAATACAGTCAGAAATTACAAGAAGTCACCTTTAAAAAAATATATTCAATTATTTTTCATCCTTCAGAACATAAAAACAAAGCTTTAAAATAAAAAAAAAAATAAAAATGTTTTTACATCAGTAATGGCAACACCAGATTCATAGAAAGGGACCTAAAAAAAACTATTCCTTTTCTTCCCCCCTTCTTTTCTTTCCATTCGATTGGAGTTGGTGTTCGTGTGGCGGCGATCAAAGAGTGGATTCCGGACCGAAGTTTACGGCTTCGATCCCTGATCCCTAGTTGGTCGGAGGGGCGCAATGGCTTACGTTACATTAAACTGATGACTTAATCCCGCAGTCTGGGGATTGTGGGACGCTCATGATAATAACGCTTCGCTTGCCTGTGTTAGGAAGAGAGAGGTATGTGAGGGATCCTACAAAAACATTTTCTTGAATTTGTTCGGAATATATTCGGGGTTTGTACTCAAATAATGAAGAAAAAAAATTTTTTAAACTGTTATAAGAACTTTTAAAAGATGAAATTACTAACAATTTCTGAATAATAGATCATTAAATTAAGAACCAAAAATAAAACAAGTTAAGAACCTTAAAGTGTACAAGAAAAAATCAAGAACGAAATACTGAACATTTTAAGGACCTTGTGAAAGTTTGTAATAACAATAATAATATAATGAACCATGTGTTTAGCATATTAAGAATTTGAAAATCATTAAGAGATAATCAATAACCGAAATAAAACACATTAAGAACCTGAAATTCAACAAGGAAAAATTAAGAACTAAAATCTGAACATTTTAAGAACCTGCTAGTATAAGTAAAGACTAAAATGGAATATGTTAAAAAAAAAACCTGAATGTTAGTAAAAAATTACATAAATAAAGTGCCAAAAAATAGAGCTTTTAAAGACCTTACAACGGTTTAATGAATTTTAGACCTTTTTCAAAATTTAACTTCTATCAACCTTGGAAGAATTTGTACACAAATGAAAAAGAAACTATACGTTATCAACGCCGGCACTATTAAAAAAGCAGATCAGAAATCCAACAACAGAATGTCAAAAAGAACATTTTACGAACCCGATAGTCTTAAAAAATATTATAACCAAGAATAAAAAATATTTTAAACTGCTGTAATAAATTAAGAATTTTTTAAAGTGCTTAAAAACCCGTACGAAAGAGGAAAAGGAAAAAAATCTTGTCTACAGACAGACTTAGTTGATTTGTATAAAAAAACATATTTACAAATTTTGAGTTCAATAACTTACTGGATAAGAGCTTCTGCAACATTCTCTAGGTTCTATTGTTTAAATTCTATTCTAGGTTCTAATGGTTTTTTCGGAATTTTGTTACGTCGGCATTTTTGGTTTACCACAAAGTATTCTAGTTATAACGCAGTAGAATAAATGTGTCGAAAAAGAAGAAAAAACAGAATGAAATATTTAGATTACGATGCATTAAAGCTTCTTTAAGCTTTTTTCAACATTTAAATGAAACCATACATATTAATAGTGTTATAAAAGAGCACTTTAATGAATGAATTTCAAATTTTCATTTGAATTTTCTTTGGCTAAAAACTTTTATTGCAATTAAAAAGTTTATTAAAATTGTGAATAAAAAAAAAACAGCAATCCTTAAATTTTGATGATAAACATGAATCAAAATATCTATTTCGTATGTTTTTCTAAAATTATGAAAAAAATATATTCTGAATTTTATTACAGTAAGAAAAGGAAAAAGATACAAAATAAAATGAAATAAATTATTTGAAATCACTCATAAAACTATTTCAAAAGTATTAATGAGTTAAGAATTAAATTATTTATTCCTCTTTTTATCGTAATTCACTTTAATCAGAAACTACCAAGTATTATTTTATTAAACTATAGTTTTATAAAATATTAAAATTCATTCCTTTATTTTTGCGCAAATTAACTTTAGCCAATAACCAACCTAAAAATAGGCAACAGCGGCACTGAAAGACTAGTCCCGAATCCTGAATTATTCCCTTTTTACCACAAGGGGGATAGGGAGCACAGAGACATCCGAAAACCAGGAAAAAGCAAGGAGACCTTACACGAAAAGAAAAAGAAAAATGAGATTGACTAGCCGGGATCAAAATCCGGACTTTTACTAAATCGGAAGTCACCGGTCGTTTGGTTGCTTCATCTAAACGGGAGCGCTCCCGTTTTAGTGATGTACTGTTACGAGCAACTACGCGTCCGAGTAACTGGTCCGTAATTACTGATGAGAGGATTAAGGGGAGAACAGTAGGTTAAACGCCAAAAACCCACCCGAATGGTAATCGAAGGTTAACTGCTTCCCGGCGACTTTTTGGCGACTTCGCCTCGAAGCGTGAAAAGGATCGGATGGATGCGAACCAATGGTAAAATAGGATTCAGAGCGATTTATAGCCGCTCTAGTCTAAAGTCATGAAGAGAGGGGTATGCTATATTGTTCGGAGTTTCCTGCAATTTGCAAAAGGAAGAAGATCCATTTCGTAAATAAGTAATTGAAGATCTGCTTGGACATAAAAGAGAATGAGTTGAATAATTACAGATGTACATTTAACCACGAGAAATATTTATTTTACACTTCGTCAGTTGTGATATTGAATTGAAGCACTGATTTCAAAATGAATAATATGAAATTAAAGGCTGTAGAAATTCCGGAAAATCGCAAAAGAACAAAGGTTCCATTTTGTAAATATGTAACTGAAGATTTACTTATACATAAAAGAGAATGAGTTGAATAATAGATGTAAATTAAACCACAAGGTATTTAACTTATTCATCAATTAAATATCAAATGCTATGCGGATTTGGGAATAGATAAAATAGTGATAAAATAAAATATTGTTAGCATTCCATAAGTTTGCAAAATGAAAAGGACTAATTTTGCAAATATATAATTGAAGACATTCTTAACATAAAAGAAGCTAACTTCAATTATTATAGATGAACATCTAACTACAAGGTATTCCATTTGCAAGTCGTCAATATAACTTGACGCTATTTAAATTTGCAGATTCAAATAAAATGATTAAAAAGTTAATAAAGTAAGGGTTAAAAATAAAGTAAGTTAGGATTAAAAGGGTATGTAAGTCTTAGTCAAATAAAGTCCGGGTTAAAAAGTTTTGTAACTTGACGTAAAGAATTCATACCAAACATGACGTAAAAAATTTGCGAAAACGTAAAGAATTCGTACTTGACGTAAGGTATTCACGTGATACAAGAAGAAAGCCACTAACAGACACGTCATCAAAATTTAAGACGCTGTTACATTATTTTCCAAAATTGTGATCTAGAATTGAAATGCAATTGGAAAACTAAGATCTATCATAATTCTAATATCAGTAATATTTAATGCTTTAAATCAAATTTCTATTTTTCACTTTACTTTTTAGCATATTCAAGAACGTATTAATGTCTACACAGCAGCTGTCGCTAACGAACCACCACTAAATTGAGACATTTGAAATATGACTTTTTCCCCCAATTTAATCTACTAAACTTATAAATGAAGTTTTGAAAAAATAGTTTCATTTGAAATTGGAATACCAGGTGGTGAACCTTTTAGAAAATAAATAGTAATTAACTTGAGCTTTATTCTGATAAGCATTTTAAAAAATGGTGTAGAAGAAAATCACTAAAACATTGAAAACACGAAGAGGAAAGAAGAACTATTTCACTGAAAGCAAAACTTTTAATAAGATCTTTTACAAAGCAATAAAAATATAAAAGGTGAGTGATTGTGTAAGATAACATAATATGGAATGAAAAAATAATGGATGAAATATATTAGCGATAATGTATCTACTTATATCTTTTGCATTTTAAATAAATAAAATACCTAGAACATCTCACAGGGTTATTTTTAAAAAGCGATAATAAGAAAGTGCAGAATTTTCCTGCCCGGATGTCGAAAAGCAAGTTGAGGGATGCGGAAGCTCAAGATGAGGGATGCGGAAGATGGGGATTCCCCAACAGTTCGCGCCATTCCGCCAAAATGACTCACAACGGAAGTTTTTCTGTGCATCCAAACGTAACGCTTCGGATCCTTAGAAGCGAAGTTTTTGTCCCAACAGTGAAAAGGGTGCAAGGAAGCTGACTCACAGGGATGCTTACAGGAGGCGAAGATGAGGAGGGGAACCTGGCAGACCCCTCGTTGACTCCGAACATCCGGACGGGCCGGATGTCCGAAGATGAGTTTGGACCGGGAGATCGGAGGAAATGTGATTCAGGAGTAATAAACGAGGTTCTGTAAATTTAAATTCGAAAAGGAGATTTATGCATTAAATAACTTCCACCCATTAGGAGGCAATTGTAAATCTTCTAGGTACATGTAAACTAAGGTTTCGAGGTTTTTATTTTCCTCATAAAATCGTCGAGCTTTAAAAGGAAAAACTAACAACACGTTATTTGAATAAAAAGAATTCCCTCATTCATCAATAAAAACAAAATTAAAAAAATTTAAACATTCAGTGAAAGTAATTTGCATTGTATGAATTTGACTAATAAAAAGAGAGAGTTGTAAATAGTGTTATCTTATGCGCAACCAACTTAAGTAAAAACGAACCCTTCACAACTTATTACAATTTAACAGACCGTTCATAAAATATTTTATTTTAAAAAGGGCCCTATCACAATAGTATAGTCGATGACGTCATTATTTCATATTTTTAAAACATGTTTTTGACTCAGAGAAAAACATGTTTCTTTTTCTTTCTTTTAAAAACAGGACCTCCTATAGAATTTAAATTATCATTTCACGAAATATATGCCAAAAATATCTTTGCCACTTAATAACTTTGATCAATCCGAATGGTAAAATTTGATAAAAACGTATCGCGTTTCGGTGTTACATTGGGATATCTTCATCAGAAGCAGAGCTGAAATTTTAAATTTTCAGTTAGCAGCCAGGGGCCGATAGACTTAGTAGTCACTTATTCCTCAAATTTAATGAGTCGATAACCGATATCGATAAGTCCTTTTCCTTTAACAGCTATTTTTCACAAACTTTCTTTTTTTGCTTGGAATAAATTATATTTACATATTTATATTAATAATTAACGTAAATATTATATTCAATAGTTATTTTTTTAAAACAAAAAAATCATATTAGAAAAAAATCTACGGCTGTAAAAAATTTAATTCAACAATAAAAATAAAATGAATATATGACAAAATTTAATTAAACATTCTGACTTTAATGAAATTTATTTAAAAATATTTGGGGAGGCAAAATACATTGCAACTTTGAGAAACGGGAATTGGTAAAGATTTCTCTTTCTACATGAATGTTTCCGCCACAAACTGATGGAATCTGAAGGATCAAAATTTCGAATGGAAACACTGGACATTTTAATGAAAATTCTGTTTTCCTGAGACTCTTTAAATATTGATATAATTCTATCATTAAACGAAAAAGAAAAAAAAACGATGAGAAAAAGTGAACGGTTGTTTATTTATTTAAGTCGCCCCTTTTTTATACGACTCGCCACATGGCGAGTGGTTATTGTCAGGTCCAATCAGTAGGATAAATGGCAGGAATGGTAAAAGAGAAAAGATGTAATCCGACAGAGGTTGTCTCAAACTAAAGAGATAAATATATAGTTGATAATAGCAACCTTAATTTGTCAGTAAGCGTTAGAAAATTAAAAATTGAATGACTTGCAAATATTTGAAAATATGGTCTGACAGCAGGATTATTAACACTCTAGTTTTGTTTCTGCCGATGCAGAAACTCTCACAGAAATCCAGAATCATCATCTTTGTTTAACCATCCCTGTTATTTATCCAACTCATGAAGTTGTACTAATGCCATAACAAAACGCATAAAAATTTTAATCAACGATTTTACAACTGAGTGATTTATAAACGTTGTTAAATAAAATTTAATATTATAACAGAGAATTACGTAATTTTACGTTTTAGTGTGCCTATTAGTCATTTTATCCTTCAAAACAAATTAATGATATTTTTCTAATGCAATTTATTTTTTTAAAAAACATAAATTCACAAACAAAATATTTTTAAAACTTTAAAATAATTTTTTTTTAAGTATTCTAGTTATATTTGAAAGACACACTCAAGGTATTCCACTAATTTGTTTCATATTAAAGAGATTTCCTTTCAAACGTTCTTCAAAAAAATATTGCAGTTGTCCTTAACTAAAGTCATCAAGATACTTTTAAGATATTTCTTATTTTTAAAATTTTAATAGGTTCTATGTTTATTAAATTTTTATAATTTTTCGAATAATATACTCACTAACTGTATCAATATTATTACAAAAACTGAATAGGCAAATCTTGTTTCCTACGTGTCACAATCTTTTCTCGTAATGAAACATTGATTTAAAAACCAATAGAATACCTTTTCAACAATTATAAGCTTACTATACATAAAAATCTAATGATGGCGCCTCAGTTTTCCATTGTTGTCCATGCATTTTTATTGGCAGGAAAATCAAGTAGTAGGATCCAGTTTTTCCTCATTCATGTCCTTATTGTTTCCGTTGTCATCCAGCATAAAGTAAATAAAAATCATAAAGGTATTGTTTTTCTATAAATATTTTTGTATCCCTAATTTAAAGTGATTATCCTGTGCTGCCATTATTACGCTTTTAATTCAGGAGTTTAAAACTAAGAGAAATGTTTTTTTTATTTCATTATTATTATTATGTTATTCTGCGCTACATTTTACGATAAAGTTATTTAGAAATAGGGTCTCATCTTATTAACCGTTTTACAATTATTATTTTTGAGCATATAACATTAATATACTGTTATGAATTACAGGTAAAGACATATGTTTAATAATTTAGAACTTAACGATCAACTTCATTCAAGCAAAAATAGTATTTAATATATCCGCCCGTTAGGTAAGCGAAATTATTAAATTACGGTTGTGAACTCATCAAATTTGTTTGAACTATATATTTAATTAAAATACAAATGTTATTCTAAAAAAAGATTACTTAGAAAAATTGCTTCTGTTCACCTCTAAATATTTATAATAGTAATAATATTTGGACGTGAGAAGTTGAGGTACAAACGTAATCAAACAGAAGTCCTTTTGTGGATAATCTTAAATTGAGAACAAAAACTTTTTACCAAGAAACAACAATTATGGCGAAGTAATGATCGGGATTGGTGAGTGGCAGAAAACAAGGGGCTTAGCCCCCTAGTAAGAGATAAAAAACGAAAATTAACGTAACAGCATTCATTAAAAAATATAATTTAACCGAATTACGGTACGATTTCCCGCACAAAATATTTTGATATAATTCTTTCTTTAGTACAAATCTCTGTGTGTTGTTGCTAAAAATATTCCCATTAAAAGATGAAGACGCAAACAAAAATATCGTTGAAGGAGAAACTAATAAATTTCCTAGTACGGTCCTTTGTGGTAATACTAGGACTGCTTAAGGGACCCCACCCCTCCTCCCAATTTTAGCTGAAAACTAATTGCATTCTTTATACACAACTCTTAAACTTCCAGAATACACTTATTTCATCCTCCTTCTTCTCTAGCCCATTTTGCTATGTGGGCATAGCTAAAACTGGAGAATTTTCCCGAATTGTTTTTTTTTTCCCCCTCCTGCTCCGCTTTCGTTTATTGCCGCATGTACATTTCTAAAACTCCCTCTGAATGAAAATTATTGAGTTGGCCCCTCGCACTATTCCGAGAAACAATACAAAATTGTAGAGGAGGTAAAATATCTGCTGCAGCCCCCTTCCCTGGAGTTTGACTCCCCCCGAACCCTAGAAACGTTCGCTCCCGTATTCACCACCGGAATGTACGAATCTAAGTTAATTAGCGTATAGTTTAATTTAAACGGGAAATACCTTTGTACGTAACCGTGCGCATTAATAGGTGGGAGAGGGGGGTGGCCTTGGGAAGGTATTCAGAGATGCTTTGTTGGGGGGGATCGGTCGAGAAAGGTATGTCCCGCGAATACCTGATGGCCATACCTACGTCTCTATTCAGTCGGCAGAAACCGAGGCTTAGAGTTTCTGGAAAAATTTGCATATATTGTTTTCAGAGCGTTTCGGGAACACAAAAATGCACGTAAAAATATTTTCATCGTATGGATTTTGTGGTGAATTGAGCGGTCTGTTAGGAGATAAGGGGGGAGGGAGGAACGTAAATTAAATTTTCGTGGCTTTGACTTTTAAAGATTCTTCGTTTGCCTCTCGCAGTTTCGCATTTGTTTGTTTTTATTGTTTCGCAACCTGAAGCTCGTTAAATGGCGGGTAATTGCTTCTTAATTAAAACTTTGGCGCGAAACGAACTCCTTCATGCGCGTTCATTTATTTTGGCTTTCATTAAAGCATCTTCATTGTAAGAAAATGAGAATCAGCGGTAATGTCGAGTTTGTTCTTTTCTGATTTCAAATTAGATTTTCGGTTATCTCGAAAATAAAAAATTAAAGATCTATTAAAGGAATTTGGTTGTAAAAAAGAAATAACGTCTCATAAAATGGTAGATTTGAAATTATATCTTTCTAATGATAAATCGCATTTTGATATACCATATTTTAATCAATATAACTCCATTTAATATTAAAACAATGGGAAAGTTTCATACGAATTAAGTGATAATAAAGATACATTCCAGGGTCTACAAAATGCATGCCCTAAAATGATATTTTAGATACCCGAATATTTATTTTTTCGATTGTATATAAGTGAAAATGTAACAATGTACCTATTATTAAGTCTAAAATATTATATTAAAATCAATATCTACGCCAACACTATTATTTTAAATGCAATTCAGAAGCGTTAAGTATTATTAATAAAGAAGTATTAGGCATTATCAACAACAAAGGCACAATTGACAAAGAAGTTTTAGGCGTAATTACCAAAGAGTATTAAGAACGAATAAGCATCGTAATTAACTGAGAAATAATATAATCAAAATTTCTAAAAACTATCCATAAGTGCATGCTTTTCAATATGTTAGTTCAAAATGATGTTATAAACTTGAATAAATAATGGTATGTATAGAATTTCAATTATTATTTCCTTAAACACAGCGAAGAGATAAAATTTATTTCTTTTTTTTATAAAATAAGCATGTATAGGAGAATAAAAAGGCTGACTTAGTTAATTAATACTGATTAGTAAAATTAAATTGAATAATACTTATCAAATATAATCGATTTTTTCCTTCTTTTGAATCTCTTATTGATGTCCGCCCCATCCTGTAGCTTGGCGATTTTTATCAATATTTTAGGAGCGCTTAATCGCCATTTTATGGCATCTCTGTTTTCCGAGGAAAATAAAAAGGAAAAAAACACATTTTAAGTAATTTGAGCCCTCGTGGCTCAGGGGATAGAGCGTTCGCCTTCCAATGAGGTGAACCGGGTTCGAACCTCAGCGACAGCTGGTCGATACGATTTTCGCACCCGGCAAGCACCGACCACAGTGCTGACGTAAAATATCTTCAATGGTAGGCGCATCATGGGTTAGATTCCTCTTGCTATCCTTGGGATATTTTCGTGGTTTTCCTCACCGTGTAAAGTAAATGCTCTTCATGACCTCCACGAAGGCAAAATTTTCCCCCAATACTTGATACAAGAGATCTCCGTCTTCTGGATAGGGTTTAAAATTACAAGGCTACGGATTAGACATTAGTAACCGTAAACACAAAATTGGGTCGGCTGTTCAACGATGAAAAAATAATAAATTAAAATTTTAATAATTTAAACTTAAAAGTTTTAACTTTACACAATGTAAATTTAAAAATTGAGAAAAAATATTTAAGTTTCTATATAAATTCATCGCTAAACTTGTTTAAGTAATAATATACACATATTTATTTTTAAAATGGTTTTAATTTGTATGAAAATTAAAACATTTCAGTTAGTTTTAATACTAGAAATAAGTCATATTAGTATAGTTAATAGCTTTTATACAATGAACAAAATTATATATTCCATTTATATTTAACCAAAAATTATATTTTTAAACCCAACAAGTAAAGCAATCACAGATTATTTATAATGGCTAATGGAACAAAGGTATATTCGTTTCTTAGCTGTAAACTTTATTAAGTCAGGAATTTAGAAAACAAATACAACCCAACATTGAAATTAATTTTATTATTATCATCTCGATCTCAAAAGATATTTACCAGAAATTCTTCATTAAATTGTTCTCTTGTATTTCTGACTTTAAAAATTTAATACTTATTTATAAATGTTCCATCAAATTAAGACCATTAAAAAAGAAACATTTGCGACAGCATAATGAAATAAATTAGAAATACATAGAAACCAATTTCCAAAACCCTTAAACGTTTTTAAAAACAACAAATAAAAAAAACTTATTAAATGAAACTAAATATTATTATTAATTTTTAAAAAAAACAGGAATTATTTTGATTTAAATATTAAAAAAAGAGAAACGAAATATAAATATTCATTCGCTTACTGATAAATAACCCTCAACAACCAGATAGAATTAACTCGTTTTTTTTTGTTTTTTTTCAATTGAAGATCGTAAACTCGATTGCCAGCCAAACCTATTTACTTTACAGTTATCAGCAACTAATAACGATACCGATGATAAAAAGCGAACCTATTTTATCATCGATATTTTTTCCCTTTTCTCAAAACGTTTTTAACGTCAGAATAATAATTCATTTACCACGCTGGAGTTATCATTTGGACAACAAATGCAATCAAGCAATTCTTTTCTGCACCCCACCCCCGCTTCTGAAAACAGTGTTGCGGTCAACTTCGCGCTAGGATGGGCATTGGAGAAGAAAAATTAATAAATATATCTTCTCTGTTAATCTCATTAATTCTGGACGAAAAACAAAATCATTTAGAACATCAAAAAAAATTAAAGAAAATCGGTGTAATCCCCCAGTTGGAGTAGTTTTTAATGAGCCATTTGCCAAAAGCACGGATGGAAAAAATTATCTAAAAACGGGAAAAACTATTCGTAATTACATTTGCATAATTGATTTTAATATCCTACTTTGATTGAAAAATATGTTGCACAATTAAATGTCATTTATTCATTATTTTTCTCAAAAAGAAAACGATAATCACCAGTGATGATTTTTAGTTTATTAATTTCTAGTTGGGAATTCCGACGGTTACAGCTACCTTTATTTTTAAAAAAGACTATTAAACCTTCTTCGTAATGAAGCGTGTTTTCTTTGTTCTTTTGGCTATAATGATCTTTTTTTCAATTCGACAAAGAGACGTCATTTAACATGTATGTTTAATTAATAAAAAGGCAGGAGGTTTTCTACGCCAATATTGTTTTGGCAACGGGGGGTTTTTGATTAGGGAAACCACGGGAAAGACATAATCAGGTTTCTTGAGGTTTCTCCGTCATTCGATATGAATTTTTGGAAAAAACCTCCCGCCAAGTTGGCAGAAATGCTTTGTATTGTATTTCTTCAGAAATCACTAATTATTAATCTTAACATTGAAATTATACAAATATTTTCAGATTAAATGCAACGCAATGTTTTTAAGAAGTTTCTGTATTTGAAATTTACAGTTGGAATTTTAAATTTCAGGTCAAAAAACAAGATCTAAACAATTTAGTTCCATATGACGCCTAACAGAGACAAACGTGCAAAAATACATATTTCTTAAAGAGAAATTTAGAAAAATGGAATCTCTAAATTCTGCTGTTAGAAACAAACTGTTACATTTTAATATCCGCTTTATCTATAAAGAAAAAAATAATAATAAATAAATAAATAAAAATACACTTAATATATTTTGCATTAAATAGGCAAACTCTATAGAACGAGTAGATTCTAAAGAAAGAAAAGAAAATTAAATAAATTTTGACTTATAGGTGACTCTAATTCATCCAAAAACAAACAAACAAACAAAATTATGAAACGATCAGATTCTGACATTTCGCTTCTCCATTTATTTGAAAAACTAAAAGAATCAACATATTTTTCGTTGAACTATCATATTATGAAATCTAACTGGGAAGAAAGCTGTTTCTTGAAGAATCTAGATTCCGAAATCGTTTAAAGAGGGCAAATGAACCAACTTAATTTGATGATAAAATTGTTAACTACCATTCATTGAGGGGGGATAGTATTTGATTCAAATAATCATATTCGGTGACCTTAACGAATAAAAATATTCAATATATTTTGCATCAAATGATCATTTTGACTTGAAAGGAGAAAGAAAACTTTTGTTAAATCAAACCAGTAGATATGAAAATCAACCCTATCTAAAGAGGAGCGAGAAATCAAATGACTCGAATCATCCGTCGCCAATAACCCATTATGCAGTTCTAGTGCGAGGTAAATAAAGTACCTGCATAACAAAATATTTTAACAACCAAGACTTTCAGAACGTTGAACACTGTTAACGATACAAACGATATTATGGCTCAAAACGTTAGAACCATAATATCATATAAATGTTCTGCGACCTTAATCTATTATCAAGCTACGCTAAAGTATCGTGTAAATTGAACCACCTTAAACTTGATTACGCGATACTATTCAATTCATATGGTTCAATTTAAAACCTTATTAAAATTGAAACAAATTTGTACCGCATCATGGTTCAAAGTGTCGATATAATGGTTCTAGAGTGTAGAGTATTACATACCTGTTACAGGCACGGGTTCTGGACTACCGGACTGGTGTTTATCTTCTCTTTGTTTGGGGCTCATACCACCTACGGGCTCCGGATAAATGACGGCGGTGTCGCTGCGCTGCAGGTACTCTTGTATCTTCTCGTCTTCTGGGTTCTTTTTCGAGATACCATTGATCTGGGAAGGACGGTCATCGGATGTACCATTGGTGAGGGGCAAGTCCTCCGTTCGGGCCCTCTTAGAGGAAGTGGAAAGTAGGGGACCCTTGGCAGGTAGAGGAGTGTTGAGAGGTGGAGATGTAAGGGATGGTCGCATGGCTACGTGCTGGTCAGCGTCGGCATCTTCTGGCATCCCTTCCAAATCGACTGCAAAGAGAACAAATAAAATCATCAAATAAAGTACCGTACGAATTTATCTACAAAATTTGAAACTGTAAAAATATTCCGTTCACATTTTAGATCTTTAACCTTGACCGCTGTTGGGCTTTTTTTCTTCTTTTTTTTTTTTTTTTTTTAAACCACAGAATAAACTTATTTTAATATGTCTTTCAATGGTGAAAAATAACAGTATTAAAAATATTGTTGTACAGTGAACGAAATAAAAAAGTGAACAACTTGAGTAACTTACTACGTACTACTTACATCGTTACTACTTACTATGTCACGTACTGGTGCTAAATCTTAATGGTTCTAAGGCATAACCTTAATTATACTTATAAATTTGTGCAACCGATATTAAGCTACGCGATCAAACATACTTCTTTGAATAAACATATCCATTTTTTATTTTTTTAAACAGATTCTTGACACTGAAAATATGGGGGTTAGCCGCAATCTGGAAAATACGGTCCTAATAGTTTGGTCAAGAGAGGGTTTCAAAGATAGAGCTCTAAAATGCTAATTTTACTTTTTGTGGGCTTTGCCATATCTCGATATCGACTTTATAAGACAATCGAAACACTTTGTACACAGCTATAAAAATCGTTTATCCAAAGATCCATGAAAAAATAAATTTCAATAATTTTTAATTAATGTTTTACTTGATACTAGTCGAGAAACTTTTGAGTAGCAAGATATATAGATTTTTACATCATTTCAAAGAAAGCAATTTAAAATGGCAAAATACAAAATTTAAACGAAAGCGGTTGAACAGTTTCTGAGTTCGCAAATTTTTTAAAAAGTCGTATATTTATAATTTGATTGTAAATTATCAGAACAGCTTACTTAGTTCAAAGATTAAAGATATAAACTCGGAACTCTAAATATTAAAATGATTATTGCAAAGTCAGTTATTAATATCTTTAAAGTTTTGAAAAATAAATACTGATTATTTATTGAAATGAGTAATGTATTTAAACTAAATAAATAGAAACTATTCAAAATTTAGCAGCAAATATCAAATGAATAAATCATAATTGTGGATTGCTGTTGTATACTTTTGTTATCTGAAAAATATGAATTCCATTGTAAAACTTACATTCTTCATGATTTGTGTAAAAAAACATTGTTTAATTGTAAGAGCAAGAATAACAGTTAAAACAATGTTTTACATAAAAGGTATCAAATAAATAAAATATATAGCAGTCAAGTAACATTGTTGAACTAGTTTCACAACAGTAATGAAATAGTCTGGTACCCTAATAAGACGATACAAATTGTTCTTTTTTTTAAATTTCTGTCACTTATAGATTAAATTATCAGTACTTATTATCCCAGGTGTATATTTATTCGTCAGATAATAAAACTCCTACATTTTCATATAGGCATTTTACACAAGTTCGTAAAAAATAGCCTTGGGGTATTTAACAACATTGCTGAAATATTTTTGAAAATAGTACAAAATAAGTATTCTAAAAACAGTTCAAATTTTTGACTAAATATTAAATTATTTTATAAACTGTGGAGAAATATTGGAATAAACAATACATTATTTTAACATTGTGAAAATTTTCATAGGTGCAAAGCATTATTTACGTAACACTATATTTATCGGTTGAAATTAATTCGAAATTCAAAGTTAAAATACTTCTTTAAATTTACTTAAAACTGTTTTGTGAACTGAAGTGAAGAAAACTGAAAAGAGTTTGCAAACGATTGCAAAGAAAACAAGATTTAAATATTTTTAAATTTTAAGGAAACGCCCACATGCCGAAGAAAAATGAATCAGCAAAAATAAATCTCTATAAACTCAGCGTTGAAGTCTTTTCATCAAAAATTTTCATCTTTTGACAGTTAAGTGACCCCGTGTAAGAAATTAAGTCAGAATTATTTACGCTCCGTTACCTATTAATAAAAGGAAAAAAAGAACAAAGAAAAGAATCACCCGTTTTGGTTTAAAATAATGCGGGAGAAAAGTTTAGAAAATGGGGAGAAGTTTTGTCGGAGAAAAATCAATCACTCTTGAATAATAACAAAACTTTTTACCGTGCCGAAGAGCTTTCGCGAAAATCGACAACAGGTTTAGATCAGCCACTTCAGTGCGAAAGTGATTCAAGTCCGTTAATTTTAACTTGAATGAAGTTATCGAATCATTGTTTCTTTATTATTTCATGCCTTTCTTTTAAGTCATAATTTTCTTGTGATTTTATATTTTCTTAACTATTTCATAATATTTCATACTTTCTTAGCAAGCAGTATGTTCTTTTTGATTACCTACTTATTTCATAATATCATAATACTGCCTACTTATACTAGCAACTTACTTATACTAACTACAACCTTTATAATACTACCCACTGATGTCATAATATCCATATCGTTTCATACTTTCTCTACAAGACTTCATACTAACGTTGATATGTTATAAGATTCATATGTTATAGATTATATGAATTTCTCATGAGATTCATGTGATTTTACAAGTAGTATGCTCTTTGCTTGATTGCGATATTTAAGCATCTTATGTCATAATAGGTACGAAACGTTATTATGACATTTCACATTAACTATGTAATAAGTTACATACGATTTTACACTTTCTTTCGAAGTAATGTGCTCTTTGAGGTACTTTCATAGTTTCGTTAATTATAGCATAATATTCATAAGATATCATACTTTTCATAAAATTTAATTTATTATTTTTCACATTTTATATTTATTGGCTTCATATGCATATAATTTCGTACTTTATTCGAACTTGGCTTAGCATGTGTGTGGTTTCATACTTTTTATTCGTTTTTTCTTGTGGAGGCATACTTTTTCGATACTTGCTCAATTTGCATACTATATCATACTTTTCTTACAAGATGCACTTTTTATTTGATTTTATACTCTTCATAGAATATTTTATCCTTAACTAGTCTCACGTAATTGTACACTTTAATAAGATAATGATTAATAAATTTTGAGGTAGAGATTTATTAATCGATAGGTAGAGCTTTATCAATCAATGAATCGCAGACTCAAAAAAATAATATGATTATTCTTTATTATTTTATTTAGAATTTTTTATGGGTAGAATATTTAAAACTAAATTGGGGATCATAGATTAAGTGATGAATCGTATATGATAAGCAGTACTCCATTTGATTCGAAATCTTTTTCAACTATTCTTCAAATTAAAGGTGTAAAAAATACATAAATAAGAGATTATACTCATAAAACGAATTGAAATTTTACTCATATTAATTAATTACCATTTACAACACAGCAAAGAGACCCAAGATGAGAGAAAGAAATAAGAAACGAGATTTTCACGTTACGGTTAAAATTATCCTCTACTGTCCGATTGAACATTATTTAAAGACACTTAAATAAACATAGGGTCATATATAGTCACGAAGAATGCATTTTTCAAAATATTATTAAGAAATAAGTAATTTTCTTTATAAATTTTTATTATTTACGAGTCATAGTAATAATCATTTATATACCAAATGGATAAAGCGGTATATTTTCATGCTTTATTAATATCTGCTATTTACACTCGTGCTATCAAAATAAAAGTGCTGAATGAATCAAAAAATTATTGTAATGCAAATTAAAATCAACCTTTTGCTCACGGCTGGTACAACATGTGGACCACATGTGATGATACAGCGTAGTACTCCGTAAGCAAAGGGATACAAAAATCCTACATAGGACAATCTATATAGTGCACTTTTGTTTTTCTTTTTTTTAAATATCACGTCAAGAAAAATCACTATGATGCAACTATAAAAAAGTGATAATGGTGCAAAATAAAAATTTAAAAATTGGTGAAAAAAAATACTGTTTAGTGAAAAAAAGAAAAAGCGCAACATATTTACGTAAAAAAATTTAACTAAATTCAAAAAAAATAATAATAATTGATTTTCTTCTGTATTAAGAAAAGAAAGAGAAAATGGAAATAGTTTTAAGTTGAATTAATATAAAAACTTTTATTTTAATTCTACGTTGAATTATTATTTTTGAATCAATTGCAAATTGCATTTTTCTCCTTAAATTTTATTACTTAACGTAAGGATTCAATTTTAGTAAAAAGGGACACACATTTAGTAAGGACCCGTAGTTTCCAAAGTCTAACGAAATCACTCAGGTAAATAAAGGGGCTTCTTACAAAATAAAGGTATTCTAAAATGTTGTAGTTGAACACATAAAACGAATAAAGTTTAGTTTAAAAATTGCAGTAAAAAGACATCAAAACAAACGTGAGCTTTAATCGTTTAAAACTTCTTCCGTAAAATGTGCTAATAAATTTCTTTTTTATTTTATCAATCCAAAACAAATTTTTATTCGATTTCGATTTTTTTCATTGGCAAATTAAAAACATTACAAATTTATTATACTAAAAAGGCAAAATATTCAAATAAACACGATTATTTCAATACATATTGATGGTTAAAAAGTTTCGTTACAATAAAATATAGTTTTTGTATCCAACTTTGAAGGAAAGAGCACTTAGTCCCTTTGTGCTCGAAGCGAGCTAAAAGCTAGATTTTTCGAGTTAATATCGTCTGCCCTTGTTTCCGACACACTCCAATACACGCTCACGTATTTAACCTTACAATAACACACAAAAATTTGCTTCCTTCCCCTCTTACCTTCTCCCCCCTTTAGCAATTCTTGGCGAGAAAAATACGAAGCGGAGAATTTGCTGAAAGAGAATGATATAATAATATATATAAAAAAGAACAACAATAAATAAACAGAAGAAGAGAGGGGGTGCTTCTTTTTTGACACCCCTACTCCCCTTTTTCGGGTGTATAAGTCTTTTAGTTTTTCACTTCTCTTTCGCGTCACCAGCTGACGTTATGAATGGAGTCGGAAGAACAGAGGATGCGGAAGATCAGTTGATGCGGAGAGATGCGGAACGCAGAGAGATTCGGAAGAGGAGAGAAAGTTTTCAAACCCGGTCACTCATCGATACTACAGATTAGTAACTCTCAGCAAAAGAAGGGAATACGCACTAAAAAACAAATCTCAATTCCGCATCCACCCTCTTTTCATTCTATTCTAGAACGTTTTTTATTTTTATTTGTTTATTATTATTATTAGAAAATAAAAACGAAAGAGAGGGAAGGTTATGTATATTCATCCAAGAAGGTTCGAAAGTGAAAGTGTAAGAGGAAAGATGTTCTAAAAGAGGGGGGTGGTGAGGGGATTTTTACACTCCGATAGGTGCGTAGAAGTCAGCCGGTGCGAAGAAAATTTCAGAGGCATCAAAAGAAAAAAGGGAGTGCGATTTTCGCGGCGCCTAGGCCAATTTATCCTCGCAAATTGTTTTTGATGTCGGCGGTGGCAGCAGCGGCTCCGGCAACGAATTAAATTACAAAAAAGAGGGCAGAGGGGGGCATGCCTGAAAAAGGCTGAAAATAAAACTGAGTTTTTAGGTAATCGAGTAAAAAATGTTTGCTTTAATGGGAAGTATCAGAATATTTGAATTGGACGATAAAAGAAATTGAATGATGGAAAGAAAAGGGAAATTTCTTATAAACAATGTTCAAAGTATCAAAAAGATTTTCGCCCAGAAGGGAAAAAAACCCCAACCAAATCTAAATTTTTTGAAAGAAAAAAAAAAAGAGCAAAATAATGGGTATATCAATGGAAAAAATTCCCAATAAACAAGTTTAGATGTATAAATTCCGTATTAACCTTAGAAGAGCATTTAATTAGGTTTTAAAATGAAAAATGCTTCGATGATTCTTAAATATAAAAGTACCGATAAAGGGTAGAACTTTGTTGAGTCTAATAAAAGTTAGTAAATAACTTAGATGAGTCTTAAAACTGTTGAAATCAGAATAGCTATAAAATTGAAAAAGCAAATTGGAAAGCAAAAGTTTTATAAATTAAAAAAAAAAAAAAAAAAAAAATCTTAGACAACTAAAGCCTGATGAATCTTTAAATTGAAAAAGTTCAAAAAGTCTTAAAATTAGAAAAATGTCGACTTTTAATTGTTAATAAAATTTTCAAAATGAAAAACCTTTATAAATATTTGAATTGAAAATTCTTAAATTTTAAAATTCTTCTAAGTCTTCAAAATGGAAACGGTCAACAGATCTTAAAACTGCTAATTCTTAAAACTGAAAAACCTTGACAAGTCTTCAAAATGAAAAGGCTTGATAGGAGTAAGTCATAAAATTAAAAAAGCTAAGATTAAAATTAAGCTTAAAACAACTAAAGAGTTGATAAATATTTAATTGAAATAAACTTAAATCTGAAAAATCCTATTAAGATTTAAATTTGTAATAATTTTATAAAACTTTAAAAGTGAAAAAGTTTAATAATTGAAAAAATTATAAATTTTAAAATCTTGTAAGTCTTAAAACAGAAAAACCTTAATAAGTTTAAAAACTGATAAATCGTATCTTGAAACTGTGAATGCTAATCTTAATTTAAGAATTTGATAATTCCTCGAGTTTTAAATTGAAAAAGATGAATAAATCTATAAAACTAAAGAAGCTTGATAAATCTTTAAGTTAAAAAAGATTAACAAATCTTGACCATCTTAATAAGTTTTCAAGTTGATAAATCTCAATAAATTTTAAAGATGAAAAAACTTTATAATTTTTTAAAACTTTGATGTATTAAAACTTTATAAGTCTTTGAACTGTAAAACATTGATAAATCTTACAAAAGAATAAAATGTCTTAATATAAATGTCACTTCATAGCAATAAAATATTAGACATTGTTTTACTTCCTTATTTTTCAATAAGTTTTAAAGCTACAAAAAAAGTTAATTTAAAAGATTGCGTACACAAAAGATACTCTCTAATACATTTTTAATTTTTGAAAGAAAGTTTTAAAATTCAAAAGATGTCTTATTTTCTAATTCAAAACAAAGCAAGAAATTATAATCTATATTTTTTGAAACAATAACTAAAACAATAGCTAAAAACAATATTAAATGTGCATTGTATTTTCATGTTTATAATTACCATTCATTAACAATTATTTCATAAATTGCATAATTATTAAAACAAAGAAGAGATCTAACTTAAAATTTTATTTTCCCAAGCTTTTCAAAGTCATTTATGATAAATATTACTCATATTTCCATTAAGGAATAAAATATGATAACTTATTTAAAATGTCCAAAGCTCTTTGAGCAAAACAAAATAACTAAAAATATATTTTTTATTCTAATTTTTTTCGGTCACCAGCGTCCTCACGGCAAACGCGGCTTTTTTCTGCTTTTTTTCCTCATTGTTTAACTTTACATGTTTTCGCTGACGTACATTATACTTTTATAATTATAGTATTTTCACAAACTTTTCAAATTTTATGAAGGGGGAAAAAAATTAAAACGGTTTGAAATGTAAAAGTCTTAAAAGCAAGGCCAAATTAAGTAAATACTTTTTTCTTTTAACTTAAAGTACTTTAAACAGATGGCTATTTGTTATAAATAATAAAACATTTCGTAACGATATCGATTTTGATAAATACTCAACTATTCTTTTTTAACAATAAAATTTTGATGTCTAATAACTACATTTATTTATTTTCAACTAAAAATAGGAAATGCCAAAAACACACCGGTAGTAAAAACAAATTCAAGTAGGCTTCTGATTGACTACGATTTCATTTTCGTGACAAATCTAGCAATTTTTTATTTATATATCAATTTATTTATATTTTTTATGAGAATCCCTTTATTTAGTTTCTTTTTCTAAACTCAGACAATATTCATAAACTACACTTAAAAGATAAAACTTCAATTAAGAAAAATATTTTGATGATGTTTAAATATTTCCGCTATTAAAAGCAAAAATGGATTTCCGTTTCATGAAATTTAATAGTACGAAAACACTTCCAACGCTATTTCGAATTCGACGACACCAAAAATTAAATAGCGTATTAATGCAAAACCATATAAGCCTATCCGGTACTTAAGACATGCTATAGAATAAAAAGGAAAACTTAGATACTCAAAAAAAAAAAAAAAAAAAAATTTAGGAAAAAAAAGGGGGTCTTCCAAACAAACAAACAAAGCTAGGACCGACGATTTGCTGGCGGACAGCCAATCGCTTTCATCAGAATCTCAGTTGTTCTGCAGCTGTTTTGTGACGCCTCAGAGAACAGATTTGGTTTGGAAATTCCTCCGTCGACCCCCCTCCTCCCCTAGTACACCCCCTGTTATATTGTCTTTGCTGCAAAGCCTGTTCAAGCGTCATTGGACGTTGGAACTTCTTACCCCGAAACTTCAGTCTGCAACGACCCATTCGGGCGAAAGAATCCCGAATTTTTTCTTCTCCCTTTTCTCCCGTTTTTTTAAACAACTATCAGCTAAGGTTACTCATGGGGGGTCTGCGGGCGTAAAGGTTGCCAACGGGTTATGGGACGTGAAGAAGTCGTTTTTTTTATTCTGGAAGTAGTTTTAGGTAAACGCATTGTGAAAGGTAGGGGGTAGATTCCCATAAAAACCCCCAAACAAATTTCACCGTGCTCGCTTGTTTTCTGTATTTTTATTATTATTACGGGCTCAGGGTAAAAGAATAAGGTTGTAAGTAAGAGGAAAGAGTTTTTACAAAATGAGTCATGTACATGTATTTATGCGTGTACACTCGTTCAGTGGGTTAGAAAGGGGAGGGGGTGGGGTGATTTCTTTTGACATGCAAAAAGTTAAGGAGATATTTATGATGAAAGAAGGTGTGTTTCACAAACATTGCGCCCCCCCCCCGATTCATTTATTATTTTTTTGTCTTTTCTCCTTCTGTTTTGATGCTTTTGTCAAATTTCTTTTTTCTTAAAAATGCTGAATTTTGCACGTAATTGCACAAATACCAAATACGTGTGATATAATTTAAACGCAATCACTCGTATTCTTATATAATATTTCACAAATTTGTTTATTTAAAAAAACTAAAAACTGCGAAATATTTGTCTTAAAGTATAGCAGATAACAAGATTTAAAAAAAAAAAAAAAAAAAAAACTGTGAAATATATGCTAAAATATAAAACGATAGGGATCAAAGTTACAGTGTTGCTTTGTCACAAAAATGTTTTTTATTTTTTATTTTATAACCGTCGTTGAACAGCCGACCCAATTTTATGGGTTTACGACTACTATTTGAACCAATCCAGAAGACAAGGAAACGCCTGGCTCAGTACTCCCAGAGGTCTGGATTTGTTATGAGAACATGGAGGACTTTGAGACTCGACAGATTTAACGTGCATCAGTCACCATTTACTACACGAGGAGTCTTCGGTCGGCGAGGATCGTACCCACGACCTCTTGGACATGGGCCCCGCGCCCTACCGACCAGGCTATCCCGGGGCCTATCACAAAAATGTATTTTATTTTATTTTATGAACGGCGTTGAGCTGCCGACCCAATTTTTGGGTTTACGACTACTAATGTTCAACGCCGTAGCCTTGTAATTTTGAACCAATTCAGAAGACAAGGAAACTGCCGGATCGGTACCCCCAGAGGTATTGAACAAAAATGTATTGCCTATTTCATTAAAGGCGACTGAAACTTTATAATATTAAACGATCATTGTCATACAAATTAGTACAGGGGGAATGAAATAATTCGCCAACTACATCGTCTAATTAGAATCAAAGGTTAAGATTCATCTTGGCTAGATAAATCGTCTTAAAATGATAGCAAGTAATAGGACAGTGACTCTGCTAATGCGTTATAGCTCGCCAGCTTCATAAAAATAAAAAAGAAAGAAAGAAAGACAAAGCGCAGGCAGAATTATGTTGAAAAATTTAAGTAAATTAAGTAGTAAAAAAAAAGAAAAAACACTGAATTAATAGGAAATGTAAAATAATTCTGAGTTGAATTAATTTAGAAATTTTGATTTTAATTCTATGTTGAATTATTATTGCTAATTCAATAACTAATTATATTTGTTTCCTCAGTTTATGTTACTTTACATAAGGATTCGCTTTCAGAAAAAATGTACCCATGAGTTTATTTGAAAGCCCTGAATAGTAAGGACCCAAAGGTTAATTTAGAATGTAGTGGCCTATAACGATTCGCCCTATTTTTTGAAGAATTTCTCTTGGCTGTAGTTGGTCACAATTATAATTTAAGTTTTTATTTATTTTATAATTTATTACCTGAACTGAAAAAAAAAATTAGAATAAAATTTCTATTTTTATAAAGAAAATGCCAAAGTGGAGAGCAGGTCGTTAAAGGCCGCTCGATTGGAAAATCACGATCCGTAGTTTCCAAAGTCTACCGAATAACTGAAGAATATAACTGATTATATACATTACCTTATATTTTTAATTATAAGGTAATGTGTATAATCTGTACAATATTACCTTGTGTTTTTAAATGCAGTAGAGTTTCATTTTAAAATATGTAATTATAGCCATCATATGTATAATAAATAGAGACTCTTCGTATAACAACAAACAACTGAAACAACGAGAGGGGAAAAAATTTTATTAAAAAAAGAATGGGACGAGATTTTAAAATAAATCACGGGGACAAAACCTGAATAACCCTCAACAAACGTCATTGAAAAGAAAGATTTAAATTCTATTACTTTCTCGCTTAAATGAATTCATAAAATCAGGAGAGAGAAAAAAAATTAGAACTGCCGGAAAGATTGATTACAAAACCGAAATTTGGCTTTTGTTATTAGTATTATTTATAATGCAGCGATGGGGGTAAAGGGGCCGGAAGTAAAGCTTACTCACATTTTAATTATTTCCTAATCAGTTTAAAAAATTTCCTTGTTTCCTTTTTGTACGTGTGTCCCTACATCCAGCAGCGAGAGATGTGAAAAGAAAAGGAAAGTAGAAATATCCCAAACTTAATTATCACCCCTGAGTTGAAACTACCGCCATCTACCGGAGAGGAGGGGAAGATAATCGAGTTAAGCGCATACCGGAACGAAAGGAGAAGAGTATGCCGCAAAATCGGTGATCTTACCCGGCAGGGATCCATACAATATTTCATTGTCTATCTCGCTCTAAAACGGTGCTATACTTTGGTCACAATTAATAGAAAAAGGGGGGCAATGGGAAAACACATTCACAGTGAAAGGCTTTTTATTAGATTAAGGCGTGGGGAAACGGCATGAGATAGAGGGGGGGGGGGACAACTCAAGCTACATTAGAGCTAAGTGAGCTGCAAGCACGCGTAGGGAATATATGCGTTTTCAACATTTCGTCCGCTCCATAGCAGGTAGTCTTAAACAACCCCCCTTCTGTATTTTAGTTTCATAAATCACAACTTTAAGAAGTTCGTGCAGGGGGGGGGGATGTAAAATTTGTGATTTTTCTGAAAGGATGTAGATGTCATCAGGGGGAGAAAGGGGGTGATAATGTCTTTTTGGAATAAAAGAGAACCCAAAGCGCGCTGTGTTGCCCATTGTTTAATATTCTTTACCCCTCAAATGAAAAGAAAACAGTGGCAAAAAGGGTGAACTTGTTTAGAATATTTAAGAGGGTGTGATGAAAATTTTTGTCAGGATCTTGTTACTGGTAATGATAAAGGTATGAAGTGTTAGTTGGAATCACGTCTTCAGCTATCTTTGAATAATTGGATTAAAATGTGTTTTGTGGGAGTGATCTTAAAAAGAAAACGACATTATATATTCCCAGTGAAAGTATATTATTTTAGTTAATGTCTTTTATTGAAGGCATTGGGTATTTCAAATTATTAAAAAAAAATTACTTTATACACCATTGTCACATTCTCAGAGCTGCCAACTACTTCGTTTTTGGCAAAATATATTATTGAGGGGTAGACAATTAAAAACTAAAGCTTACAGAAATTTTGGTAATTTTGCCAACGTTTTAAAAGCTGCACCATGAGATAGGAGGAACTAAGTGGCTTTTTATATAAACTTTCGAATAATTTACAAGCAGTGGTGTGAAAAATAACTTTAAATCCAATTTAAAAAGATAGAATAATACATTAAACAGGGCCCGAGCTAAGGATTTTAAATTTTTAGCCAGTAAATTAGCCAAATATTAAAAGTATTCGCCGATTTTCGAAAGTCTACGTCAAATACAAATCTTTAAAAAAATTTATGACTAATTTTTTTCTCCATAGAAAACCATTAGTATGTTTCAGGCTTATATAATTTGCACGAAATTCTAATATGTTATGCGGCACATCTAGCGAAAACTGTGATTGAAGAAAAAAAAAATACTGATTTGTTTAAAAAAATTCATTTTGACGTAGGATCGAGTTAAACACATATTTTTCTTCCCAGTGGAAACATCATTCGTCAATACTTTCGCAAGAACATAATGAAAGCTTAGCGCTTGCTTTGATTAAAGCATAAACTTAGCTACCACTTGAAGAAATTTTTCAAAATAGTGTAGGCAGGCCAGCATACTCAAACTCCCATTCCCAGAACAAATACTTTAAAGAACTTTTTCTCAGTAATAGCAACACAATTTTAAAAAGAAATAGATTCATTCTGAATTGTTACAATACACATTGGAAAACAAGAATTTTTCTTATTAAATTTGAAACGTTGATTTTTTTTTTATTTGTACGACACAAAAAAAAAAAAAGAAACAATATTGGCGAATTGTGTAAAATTGGTGTATTATTCAATATTTCAATTTTAAAATAAATAATTTCTAGATTTTAGAATAGAAAATGCGTATTTAAGTATGCAAAACAAACTAACAAAAAATTTTCAATACTTTTAACCAGGGCTTTTAAGTCAGTTTAGGAGACGAAAAATTTTGCTTAACACCAACTCTGATTAGTTATTCAATAAATTATCCAGTAAACATTTACAAAAATGAAGGTATGGCAACTGATTATTATTCAAAAGTTATAAATGCGAAAAAAAAGCTAACAGAAACTTCATTATCTATATAAAAATGTTATAAAAGTTTGAATATATCTAACGAAGAGAGAAGAAGATCTCGCGTCTGGGATTTAGAAAAAAGCTGTGCCGTTTAGAAAAAGGTCTTTATTTAGAAAGTGAAAATTAATTTCAATTCAATTCAATTCAATTCAATTTCAATTCATGTGTAATGCAAAAACTCTTGTTTCTTTTTCATTTTTAGAAGCTTCAATTTATACTCTGAGGACAAAGTTCTCAGATGCGCATACTGCCGAATTTTCTAAATAAACCTAAAATTTCAATTATATTTATTAATTATTCGTTTATTTAGAGAAAATGATGCCTAATAAACGATAGTTTCTTAATATGCGGCACCTCTTTTAAATTTTATAACCGACGTTGAACAGCTGACTCAATTTCGAGTTTATAACTAACTATGTTTAACTTCGTATCCTTGTCATTTTGAACCCAAAACAGAGGAACTCTTGGATCACGCATTGGGAGAAATAAGTCTCGCATTTGCGTTACATGGTGAGGAAACCCATAAAAACATCCCACAGTTAACCAAAAGGCAAGGAGATTCTAACCCAAGGACTGTCTATTACTGAGGATATTTTACGTCAGCACTGTAGTCAAGGTGAGCTTGCATCTACCAGTCAATACTGGGACTCGAACCCAGGAAGGACACTTCATTGCTTTATCTCCTCAGTCACAGCGACTCGTGGCTGCCCTATTGCAGCCGAAGGAGATGATGGGGTAAACTAAAAACAATCTACAATTCATGTCAAATATCGCGTGAAAGTGAGCACACAGAATCCGTCTATTGTATGCAGTGATATTTTTAGAAAAATTCCATTTATTGAGTTCAGTTCGCCAATAAAATTGTTTATTTTAAGTCAAGGGAGAAGTGAATAACTCGTTGTGTTCTGCTTTTTAAAATTGTCAATAAATCAATCGTGCCACAAGAGTTTTCAGAAATAATATGTTGAGGTACCATGTTGGTATTATGCTTATATTAGGACAACTTTTGTAGAATTTGCAGATTTGTTAACAAATATATTTTTTGAGATCAATTCGGCCGACTCCTAATGTTTTACACCGATCACGTGTTACTGTGAATGACCGAAATAGGTGGTTGTTGTCTTCCATCCGGTGAATGCTGACAAACACATAGCGCTTTGGTAATATACTAGGCCACTGCCCGGTATGTCCTACATTAATTAAGGTTAAGTGCCCAGTATACATTTAACAGGTACTCCGAACACTGATATTTCTCTTAATCAGTCCTCAGCAGATACTAAAAAATTGAATAACTATCATAATATCAACGAATAAAATAAGATCAAATCGGATATAACAAATATTTCGGACATTCACCAAAGCGACTATGTGATTGTTGACATTCACCGGTGAAAGTCTACATTCTCTTGATGTTGTTCATTCACGGTAACATACATACATTTGATGTAACATTTTAATAATTGTTTTATCTCTTAAAAAAGTGTTTCATGTTAGGAACTTTTCACCTAATTATTTTTATTCGTTAATATGTATTTATATATTAATCTTTAAATTTCAGTGACGTGTTTACACAATGGATTATTTTACAACGTCTAGCACAAACTGAAATGAATTTGTGTAACAGTCGCTAATTAACACGTCAACAACAGCCAGTCAACACCTGTATAAAATAATGGAAAGCGTTCTACAATACGTAACGCCACGTTAAGCCAAAATAAACGGTGCATTCATTAGATGTTTAACCCAGGAGCACAAAAGAAGAATTAAAAGTCATGAGAAACAATGAGGCATAGAAGAATTATTTTTTTCACAAGTCGGTTTGGGACAAAGGAATTTTTCTAACCTTCCCATCGTCTAATATCAAAGGATGAAAAAAAAAAAAAAAAGGAACAAATTCTACGATGTTACAGTTGCGGTAGCATAGAAACGTTATATTTGAAAAGAACCAAAGTGTGAAAGTGTGGGCCCGTTGCCAACAGTTGCTGGAAACAATAGATAACGTTATGCCGAAACTGCTGGAGTAAGAGCGAGCTATTGTATTCTGTTCGATTCACTAAATGAAGGCCATTGGCTTCAAAGGTTGGCGAGAATCACGTTAAGATGATATGGCTAAACATTTATAACAATCAGGTCTGATTGTTAAAAATTGCATTACTCATTAAAAAAATAACAACATTACGAAAGAGCAATCAAAAAATATATTATATATCGACTAATTATCCGATGAACTCAAGATAACAGGATCCTTTAGAAATTAGTCAAAAAAAGATATTTTTGAGGATTTTTTCCAGAGGTTACATTCCAAAAAATTAAGTGTTATTTGTTGTTGTATCATAAATAACTGACTTCAGCATCTTGCATTTCACTGATTCATGATACAACATTTTTGAGTGGCATTTTTAAGCGTTACATACCAAGAAAAAGACTGGTTCTTGTTACCATTCCAAAATAACCGATTTCAGCATCTTGCATATCAATAATGATACAATAGTTTGCAACTTTTTTAATGCTTTTTGGTAGCAGCTACTGTATTTGTAGTTTATTTACATATCACTACAGGTGCACAATGGGCTATTGGTAACGGTCCGGAAAACATCCTTGAGGATTTTATCACAATTTTGATCCGCAGCAGAGGGGATGGCATCCCCTCTTCAGTAGGCCTACGATCATTCGAACATTTTAACACTATTTTTCGAAGCTCTGTTCCAAGGAAAATAAAAAAGCCATAGTTTAAGTGCCTTATACTTGAAGCAAAGCGATGATTTTAAATTATATATATATATAATCTTGTCGTGAAGAATTATCTGGCCTTTAGAACAGACAAATGACTAAAATAGTTTAAAAGTTATTAAACTTTTTTAAAAATCGCCAATTTGGCGATATTTTCCCACCTGAATGAAAAATATCAAAATCACTGTCTTATTCTCAGTTTTTGCACATTTTTATGAGCCCCATTAATGCAACATTGGAGTAACTTTTTAAATATTAAAAAATTAGACAAGTAGTTTTCATTTTCACAAATCTTTGACTTTTCTCCACTGACGTTTTTGGCCTTATCAAAATAAGCGTTGACAGCGCTGGCTTTAGGTAGACTAAATTTGGCCTAA
The DNA here is from genome assembly GCA_949128135.1 of Parasteatoda lunata. Taxonomy (NCBI): domain Eukaryota; kingdom Metazoa; phylum Arthropoda; class Arachnida; order Araneae; family Theridiidae; genus Parasteatoda; species Parasteatoda lunata. The sequence goes on from OX421971.1 coordinate 122,929,845, forward strand.
CAGTTATGAGTAACAGTTGCAAACTGACAGCAGTTATAAAAATAACATATTATTCGCAAAAAAGCATAATTTCATCTGACGAAGGAGCCTTCAATAAAATAGCCTTAAGGTAGAACATTTAGTTTAACGAGGACCGATACCACACATCCTCGGTCCCTTCGTGGACTGATCAAAGTGGTCATCCACCCGCACATAAACCGCAGCCAGTGACGCTTTACTTCGGTTATCTGCTAAAAACCGTGTCTAAATAATCAGTCCACTGCAGAACCAACTGAAGGGATTAGAAGATACTTGTCAACGGTGAAATCAAAAAAGTATGAGTCCTTAAAAATTTGTCTGAAAACAAATTTTTTGGAACTTTTTTAGATGTTAAAATTCGAAAAAACATCCGTTGATATCACTGAAAAATATCGGAATTTAGCATCTTACATTTCACTGATTTATGATACTACAATAGGATCTTAGAGGATGATTATTTTTAGAATGGAATATTTTTAGTGTAAAAATAACGACAGAAATTTACAATAACTAACCTAGAATACTTTATGATTGGCTATTGCTAGGAAAAAGATGCGTAACATATTTTGGGTTGAGGGAAATTAAAATATGGATTAAACCTTTAATTTCAAAACTAAGAAATGGCAATAAAAATTATATCTTTAATTTTAAGATAAATATCAGCATTATAAATTGGTTTTGGATAATATTATTGGCTTTATCTTAGTATTTTGAGTACTTCTTTAGTTTTGAGACAAACTTTAGAAATTCAGGGTGGTTTTTGACAAATAGTGATATAATTACACCAGTCAAAATTAGCAGCACAGGTTCGCTTCTCGTAACGGGCATCGGAAACAATCATCTGACTTCATTATTTAAACGACACAGGTGACTAAAGATGTTACGTTTTACATAAATAAACTAAAATAGTCTAAGTGTGAATTTTTTTTTCTTCCAGAGAATATTTAGGCAAAAATAGCACAGTTTATAAATACTAAAGATAACCCTTAACAACAGGTTGTCGAACTTTACGAACATCGCTTTGGGCAATTCAATTCTCGAGGAAAGAATGATCGCTCGCGTGGGAAGATCACAGAGATGTGACACATCAATACGATTAAACACGTGATGATAAAGTTAGAAAATATCGAAAAAGTATTTTAGAACACCTAATCCCTAATATCAACACAACACCAGTCGGTTACAAATATCACATTAATGAAAAAAAAAATAATAATCATAATCCACACATTATTAACTTTAATCAAGATGCTAAGAAATTTCAGAGGGGTCGAGAGCGGCAAGATAGTATGCAAGAGGTGAAGCCCTCCCCTTTTTTTTGGAATATTCGAACCCTATCAGTTCCATCTGCCCCGAAGTTGGTTAACCAGCTTAAAGAGAAAGAAGCTGAACGATTGGGACGATTAATCCTTTTACTCCTGAGCTAGGTCGGGATGAATCTGGGGGATGGAGCAGCAACATCGAAAGCTGCTTGTCAGATTCAGATCCGCAAGTGGATAGATACTTAGTTGCGATTGAGAATCTGAACGGATTTGCAGGATCAGTAAGCGTTGCAATTGCAGAAGTGATGCTAAGAAGAAAAAAAAAATCTATCGAATTAGGTTGTTTGTGTTGTTTTAACTGTATTGGGTTGGAGGAGAGGGTAAAAAACCAAAGGTTATTTCATTTTTGGAAACTAAATAAGCTTTAGTTTCCAAAATCGAAGCAGCTTTGAATGAAGTAGTAACATCCAAAGCTTCGAATATGATTCAAAACTAAGATCACGCAAGAAAATTAATTAGTTCGAATAAACATTAAATATTCTTAAAAATGGAAAAACGCAAGTTTTAAATACTAATTTACTAAAGCAGTCTGCATTTCTTTAAACATCACCATTTTTGTTAAATACACAATAAATTAATTTGCGATTAACGTTGCAGCGAATTTCTGCAGTGATTCTGATGACGTTCGTAAAATTATTATAAATGAATCCTATTTTTCACAAAAGATTTTCAGAGGAAACAAATTATTAAATGCAGTCATAATAAATTCGTATATGGTTAAATTTATATCCAGTATTCTATAATATTTAATATCACAACATCGTCAGTTAGGTCCCATAATTTTCATGTATCTCTTTAATACAAGAACAGCAGGGTTATTTGAAAAATATATAATCTTATATAATATGTATATAATCTTCTGTCTTTCTTAATTAAAAAATATGGAGAAATCTTATATTGTTCGATAAAGAAAAAATTTATGCTATCATTCAAAGAAAAATCATACAAATATGGAGAAATCTTATCTTGTTCGATAAAGAAAAAATTTATGCTATCGTTCAAAGAAAAATCATACAGTTCGATATAAAATAATATTACACAGTCATTAGAAAAAATATTATACTGTTCGATATAAAACAATATTATACTTTTATTTGAAGGGATGCTATGGAGTCATACAATATAAATGTTATATACAATAACATTATACTGATATTCGAAACAATGTGGTACTCTTCGATATACAATAATCAAGTTATTATTCGAGAAAATTTTATACTGCACAATATGCAATAATACTTTTAATATTATTCAAAGTAATGTTATAATAGTTTTCTGCACAGGAAAAAAATCTGGTAAAATTACCGTACTGTACGGTAATATATAATGTGATGTTGTATTTAAATAATCCACAATTAGTAATATTTTGCAGCAGATTATTTTTAAATATAACATTTTAATGAGTTACTACTAAATATTGCGAGATTTATCATAAATGTGAGTTAAATATATTTACGTAGAATTATTGTGTATCTTGCGTGTATTTATTTATTATTGATTACTTAATATTATAATGAAAATTAAACATTTTTAAGTAAATTTGCATTGTAATTAGTTGTGAAAATTTTTAAATTCATTAAAATACTATCATTTGATGATTGTTCACAAGCAAGTCTAAAGTCTAATAAGTTTCTCAAAAGGCTTCTCTACAGTTTTTTCCAATAATTTTTAAAAAGTGATCGAGTCGTAATAATTTTTTATTAAAAATTATTGGCAATTATCTAATATATTTAATATAATTTCAATTCACAATTAAAAATCATATCAAATTTATCCGTCATTTGTTTTGTAAGATCAAAGACATATTCATACTAACTTTACTTCCAGCGACATATTATACATTTTCAGTATTATATTTCAGTATTTCAAGATTTCAGTATTATATTGTAATAATTTAAATAATGGCTATGCGAAATTGCTATATTTTCACTCACAGTTCTTTAAAATAAAGTACTTTTACGAAATTTTTTATTAATTGTAAGGTAAATAATGATAAAAGAACAGTTGGATAAAGATGAATCCTTTGCTTCATTTTTTGTAAAAAAAAAATAATAAAAAATAATAATAATAATAAATAAATAAATAAAAACATTACAACAATAAATTAAAGTTCTAACGATAAAAGTAATTGAAGCATACTTTATCAAATATTTCTTAATTAAGTATAAATATTTAGATTTTAAATTAAAAATGGCTAAATAGGAAAAATTCATACATTTCGTAATTTAATATTTAATTTGCATTCGTAGCTTATCCTTTTCATTTCGTTTAAAATTATGAACTTTTAATCCAAATTTTAGAACGGCATTGTCCTAAACATATTTTTCTTGAATTCTAAAATACATATAATCATTAACAATATATTTGCGTAGTTTAATTCGCATATCTAAAAATAAAAGTTATACTTCTATAAAATTCCTTTGATTATATACGTTCATAATAAAATATTAATTTACAGTGCTAAGTCACATTACTTTTGGTATGCTTCTTTAAAAAAATGAATGTCGTAACAATAATAATGAAGATTTAAAGAGCGAACAAATATTTGAAAATCTTAAGTAAACAAATTAACAATAAAAACACAGAGCTCTTATTCTTTAAAAAAAAAAAAAAAAAAAAAAATATCTGTTTTTGAATGCGACTAAAATGAATAATTACCTTATGTCAGGAAGGAATCAAAATGATCTTTTACGAACAAATAACTACTTCAACTGAACAACCTTAACATTTTAACTACCAGCTTTGTGATACGGAAGCGTCAATTAATCTGCTTGGGAAGGATTTTAGAGAACAGCTGTTAGTAGTCAACTAAAAGAATTAGTAAGTCAAAGTCATTAAGCGGATCTCGGAAGACATTTATTTACTCTGAAGGACAAGAACGATTAAAAAAAAAGAAAAACATTCGCTTTATGTTAATCTATAGAATTTATCAAAGCACATATCTATGAGAGATATGTTAAAATAACTATTAATGTGATATCATCGAAAATTTTTCATTCATATTTTTAATAAAAGGTATGTTTAAATTAATTTTTTAAAGTTTCGTATAGTTATCATACTTTTTTAAACAATAAAATTCTAGAAGAGGAAAAAACCAGATAACTTCGATTTTTTTTTAAATATTTATGTCAAATATTAGATTTTGTGAACAAACAAATATCATTGAAAGAGGATAGAAGCATCAAAATTTCACTAAAATGTTAAATTTTTATAACAGATAATTGTAATACATGTTAGATTTATTTAACTCGAATCTTAATAACTGATAACGGTTACTAACAATTCTGAGATTTATTTAACTCGAATCTTAATAACTGATAACGGTTACTAACAATTCTGAGATCGGTTATTTTCCAGGTAAGATGTAGGAGGTTTTTAGGTTATTTTTTAAAAAATTGCAATTTTCCCTGACTATTCCCTGCTTTTAAGAGGATAAATAAAATACCCCGACAATTCCAGCTTTTCCCTGTTCTCCCTGACCAGTGGGAGCCCTGTTTATAATATGATTTCGGAAGCTTTACTGCAAGGAGAAAACTATTCTGGTTAAATTACCGTACTGTATGGTAATGACATCTCTGAAAAGGGAAAGGAAAAAAAAAATTTAATTAAGGTTAATAAAACCAAAATATACTGTATTTAAACCACTCATTTGATAATTTTTCTGTTCATCATTTTCTGTTCATTCGGTTTACAGAAATTTAGGTTCTTAAAAGTATAGTTCTAATTACCAGAGTAAAAAATACAAATATAAATTTAGTAAAAATTGCAAAACTGAAAATTAAATTTAATCGAATAATTGATTTTTATGGCATGACTTAAGATATAATGATAAAATTACCAAATTTTACTACATTTACCAAATTTTATCACAAACTATGAAACAATATTTTAATCTTAATTTTACTAAAATCATTACCAAAGCGCTTTGGCAAAAATCACCAAACTTTTTGGTGTTGCCATAGAGTCCGAACAATTTCTCCATATTCTGATAGCTTTGACCATACTTTTTTTCTAAATGCAGGTTAACATGTATATGAAAATATACTTGATTTTTCTTCCTCACAGTATGTGACCTATTTCTTTCTCTTTTATAGAAGGTGCGAATCGAAATTAGTCGGGCTTTTTTTTTTTAAGAGGTGTTATACAAAGCATAAACACGAATAATGTATTTTCACGATCATAGAACATAACTAATGACAAAATTATACACCATGTGTTAAAGGTAAAATGTAAGTTTTTTGGGGAAAAACCGAGAACTAATAATTATGCGCAAACGTGATACACGGTAGAAAATATCATTATGCGGCATATGTACCAAACATATTTTGTTCTAATTTGAGAGGTTTGATGATGGGGAATCGTATGGAGCAATAATACCGATTTTGCTATGTTATGCTAATAATAGGCAAAGTCAACAAATATTTAAAAAAAAAATCATGAAATACTATTTACGGCAATAACTCTAAAAAATGTGAGAAATTTTTCTCACATTGTAAAGCATCGAATTCTTCGGGAAATGGAGAAAGCATTTTGAATAAATAAAATAAAACTTTAAATGTATAGGCTACTTTTGTTAATTCACAAATTAAAGAAAGTATTTAGTCATAAATTTCAAAATTCTGCAAGATTCTATCCATTTTTTTTGGAGATCTTACGTAACTCAGGTTAAATAAGGTACATGTTAGGTTGGATTTCAAAAACTTTTTTTTTAAAGAGAAGGAAAAAATATTTTAGTTTACAGTGTTTTGAGATAAGAAACAAAAGAAATTTTTTAAAAAATATAAAGTTTAAAATTGGTGAGAAAATAGGAACAAAATTCTGGAAAACAATTTAATATTAATTCAAATTGACGCAAAGAATTAAATAAAGAAAATTATGAAAGATAAATTTGCAGAATAATAAGGTACAGTTGGGAAAAATATTTAACCTGCAACAAATATGAACGGAGTTCGACATGCTTTGGAATTTCTAACAGTGATCCTGAGGTAAAAATTTCAAGTAAGTTAGTTAAAAAAGTAAGTTTTTAAAGTTTTGCCAATATGTGCCTGGATTACCGACCTTAGAAATGAAACTAAGGACTAAAACATTCGAAAGAATGAAGTAAATTTGAGTTGAAAATGAAAGTAAAAACAGAGATTAAAATATATATGTATCTTTTTAAACGAACAGTTATAAGTCTAAAATTCTTTAGGCATAATATTCCAAAAATACTCATTATTATATATTTATATGTATATTTTCATATTCAAAATATGTAGAATAAATTATGTTAATATGTAATGTATTTTCAGAGAAAGAACGTATCGTTAACTCGATGGTTAAGATTATCTTAAGCTGGAATAACTTCTAAGTATTTCAAAATCACATTCTTTAAACTAGCTGACACGATATAAAACGAACCAGTGAACCAATTAAAATAAAATTTCTTCAAATCGTCATCAGAAAAAATGTAGTTTCTTTTTCTAAAAAGGAAATTTCATCTTCTTCAAACATTTTATTGTTTGACTACAACCAGTCACCAAACGCAAATTCATACTGAATTTGTGTTGGAGGCACTTTTGACTGGCGTTATTAAGATGGATCCTGTAACTATTTTCTTTTAGGAAATATCGAAGGATGCCAAAATCATACCTCAAAATAACAAAAACATAAATAAATATAAATAAAAACACGGTATAAAATCCCTTCCAAAGGTCACCTAGTGAACGATTAAAGCAACAAAAACTTTTCTAACAAAAAATTGCACCTCCTCCACAAAATTGCATAGATCAGAAAATTTGACAGATAATAAGAAACGCTTTCTGTATACATATATTTATTTAAAATTTCTACACGGAAAATAAAATATGTTAAAATTATTGTACAGTATAGTAATGCTATTTCTGTTTTGTATTTTTTTAAGGGGAAAGAAAAAACATAATTCTGGTTAATAAAGCCAAAGTATACAGTATTTAAAATATTCATTTGGTAGTTCTTACGTTCAGATGATAAATCTTGTTTTCGAAAATTTATTTCATTGAATAAATGGTTTTGATGCCATGCTCTAAGGCATCATGATAAAATTACCATATTTACCAAATTTTATCACTGATTATAAAACCATATTTGAGTGTTAATTTTACCAAAATCAATAACAAAGCGATTCGGTAAAAATTATTGAGGTTTTTGGTGTTCTCATAAAGCCAAAAACACGGTAAGTTTTATCAAAATCCGGTAGCTTTGAACCTACTTTTTTTTTTTTTTTTTTTTTTGCAGTACATATAAGATAAAACAATAATTTAAAATGTAACAATAATTTATAAAACAAATTATATTATATTAGATAAAACAATAATTTAAATGTATAGTAATCAGCACAATTTCTTCCAGTGATACTTTTATCTGCTTTTCTCAAGATATTTTGAATTTCAGAATGATACGCATTCTTCAACAAAGAAACCAAAACATGATACTCAAGATTTTAAGGCAGATCAACTGTTTACATCAGTTTGTTACTTTTATGTTAGTTACTTTTATATGTTTGTTACTTCGATATTAAAATTCAATAAAAATCAAACAAAATGAAAATTCATAGAGATTTAAGAATTTTGTGAAAAGTTCAAAATTGAAAAAGGAAAATTTTGTCCCATTTTAATTTTTTCAATATTTTAATGTCAAAAGCTGCACTAACTTTTGAGGTTTAGAATTTTGATACACATGAAATTATATTTTTGGGGCTTCATATGAATGAAAAATAGAAGTTTAAATTTTTTCATATCTTTTAGTGTATTGAATAAAAAAACACGCATTCTTATTTAAATATTTATGTAAGTGAGTAGTAATTGCAACAATATCTTATAAGCTTTACGTTGCCAAACTTAAAATAAAACAGCCTTTTTTTAAACGTTTTTTATTTTTAAAACATAATAGCAGTGGCATATTTAAAACTTTGCATTAATTTGATCGCAAGAATTAAATGTTTAAATCAAAACAACTATAATAATGTTTTGGTTTTTTATTACTAAATTACTTAAGTCACATTATCTGTGAAATTCCCTCCTTAAAATCATAATAGCTCATTTATATAAAATTCGAGTATTTAAAAATTTAATTAAAATATTAAGACCTAAAGTTCACTTAAACAGAGTAGCAATATGAAACTCAAAGGATATCCTAGCAAAAATAAGAAAAAAGTTCATGTTAACTATGTTTTGTGACTATATAGCATTTAGTTCAAAAAATAATGTAGCACATGATTTAATAACATAAAGCTTTAATGATAATGAAGTACTTCATAAAAAGTTAATACAATGAGTCATAATCAAAAAATATCTTTCAGATTTAAGATAAAAGCTGCCGTAAGACTTTACGGTTTTAATCATATTACCTAAATCGTCTTTTAAAATTTTGTTATCGAATCATAAGGGTTGCATTATCGCTTCAGTTTTATAATAATGACATTTACATTAAAACATCGTATTAACTTAAGTATCAGAACATTTAAATTATAAAAGTTGTATAATTTTTTAAGCTTTATGCAATTATAGCGTAATATAAAGCATCTTATTAGCTGAGAACTCAATCAAAAATAATATTATTTAATAATAAGAACTGCATTACTTTTTAAGCTTTATAAAATTAAAATCATTACGCAAAGCATTTTATTAGCTGAAGACTCTATTGAAAATTATATTATAGAACGATAACATTACCTTTTAAACTTTATGCAATTAAATCATGACTAATTCATCTTATTAGCTGAAAACACAATCGAAAATTATGTTATTAAATCATCAGACCTTTTAAGTTTTATGTTTTTAAATTGACCACATTTTGATCATGAGACGATTAAATCACTGAAGTGGATTATTTTTCGATTTTTATAAGCCTTTTAAAAATGATGAACCAATAGAGCTGCATGATCTCTAAGTTGTTAAATTATAAATAACCTAAAGCCTCGTTAGTTACATCATCTTTTTGATTGTCAAATCATAGGAGTTACATTATTTTTTTTAATCTTTCTGTTATTAATAAAAAATTTAAAGCCTCTTAATAGCTAATGCAAATTATTGACTAAATCATCACTTGAACATTATATTATTGAATTATACGAGTTGTTAAATCAAATGGTATGTGTTATAGGAAAAGTCTATTTACCTGGCAAAAATCGGTTAAAATAAGCAGGCCACATAATATCAGGTCCAAATGATCTTCCAAATCCACCACAGTTGCCCCACATGCTATTGTAGAACATGCCGCAATCAAATCACTTCTTAAGTCAAATGTTTCTTGGGGGTCGTTTTGAACCAGGCAGGAAAATGTTCAATTTCTCTTCAAATTCCAACAGGTCACATCTTTTTTTTCCAACATCAAGTATTTTTTTATTTTATTTTTAAAGTTCAATATTCATGAAGCATATTAAATGTCCAAACGGCAGGAAAAAACATTCTTCAATTCCAGAGCAATCGAGAAAAAAAAGTCTAAATTTTTTGAAAGATATTTTAAGTCAAAAATTTATTTTCATGTCTGCGTTGAACATAACAGTGATATCAGGATACAAGTCGATGAAATTCGTTGTATAGGTAACAGGTGACACGATGCGTGACCGGTGACAGCACGCCGGATTGCCGGCGGTGAGTCGGGTTGACTGTCCGGTAAGCGAGTCGGCAGCCAAGAGTGGCTCAAACTTAGCGCTCAAATGACACCTGCAATTGTGAAGTGAGAACGGGGAAGGGATGCGAAAGAGGCGGTGGATATGCTCCCCATCCTCCTTCCCCTCATACTCCCCTCTCATCCTTCTCACTCCCAAGAAAAAGCGCGCATGTGCAGACAGCAGCGCCAGATTCCTAACAAGCACCTCGTGGGTTTCACACTTGAGATGTTGATTCAGAAGTTAGACGGCATTCGGCAATCGTGCACCTTTGTAAAATAATAAATCATAGCATAGCACTTTAATTATTAAGAAATTATTTTTAATTATGAGCCGTGATGGCTCAGGGGATAGAGCGTTCGCCTTCCAATGAGGTGAAACGGGTTCGAATCTCAGCGATGACTGATCGATACGAATTCCGCACCCGGCTCGCACTGACCACAGCGCTGACGTAAAATATCCTCAGTGGTAGACGAATCATGGGTTATTAGAGTCCTCTTGCCGTCAGGCTACCCTTGGGAGATTTTCGTGCTTTTCCTCGCCATGTAACGCAAATGCGGGTTAGTTTCATCAAAAAGTCCTCCACGAAGGCAACTTTTTCCGAATACTTGATTCAGGAGTTCCAATTACAAGGATACGGAGTAGAAAATTAGTAGTCGTAAACCCAAAATTGGGTCGACTGTTCAACCACGATTATAAAATAAAAAAACGAAGTATAACACATCAGCGAGCATTAAACACTCTCAAAATATATTTTAAATACCAGTTCCTTTAATATACATTAATTGGAAACTAAATAATTTTTATTAAATTAAAATAGTGGTGGGAATTAGAACACTACAAGAAACTACTGTAGTCGCTACTTTTCTTTGTGGTGTAGTGTGCTACTTAAAAAAATATAAAAAAATAAAAAAAAAAGCAGTGTAATGAGTAGTGCGATTAAAAAAACAATAGTTTGTAGCGTTTTTTGGCAACTACTTTTTACGTTAGTTTAGTAAAAAAAACAGGGTTCTAAAACAACGAATTTTTTCAATTTGATAGGCACAAATCTGCCCGGGTCTATCAATCTTCTCAAAAACCACTTATTCATCTTTACAATATTAAAATAAAATTGTGTGAAACTTTCATTGAATATTTTCACAATAAACATCAGTTTATTATGACAAAATATTATAATAAAATAATAAATTTAAAGGAAAAAAAAAACCTGAAATTCGCAATATCTATTTTTTTTTAAGTTGAGTAAAATAATAAACAGCAACAATATGTTTCATTTAAGTTAGAAACTAAAGATAAAGATTTCATTGATTAGAACTAATATAAATTTATCATCTTAAAGTTAAAAAATATGATAATCACAAAACAAGATGTAAACAAATCAAGTTGAAACAATATTACAATAAATGTCGATACAACTAAACAATATCGAATAGTGATTGATTTTAAGTGATAACCTAAACACCTAAAGTTTAAAATTGTGCCCTCTAAAGTGATACATATCACGTTGTTCCTTCAATTAAGTTTATTGAAGTATATTATTCAGTTCATTTTAAATCTCCTCCCCATAATTTTGATATATCTATATTTTTTTACTGTGCTCATATTTATCTCAATACGCGACTCAAAAGTTCTTTCGTTTTTTTTAGTCGAATTTTAAGTACATGGTATAATATGTATCAATAGTTGAACGGCCATGCTGATTGTCTGTTTTTTAAAATAAAAAATGTTTTAAATACCCAACAAAAATATATCATAAATTTTAAAATCATTTCATGACATTGTTAAAACTTTTCCCTGCATGCATTTCTTATGATTTTTTTCTTATAAAATCTAGAAGACGAAAAATAGCTGAAAAAACATCAATTACTGAAAGAAATTTGTATTCGTGAAAAACGTTTTGATGGAACAAGTTCGCATTTGCGTTACATGGAGAGGAAAATCACAAAATCTCCAACAGTCGGCAAAGAGAACCATGATTCATCCTACCACTGAGGAATTTTACGTTGTGGTCGGAGCGAGCTGGGTGTGTTAAGTTTTTTAACCGTTCTAAAAACCAGATAGTTTCTTTTAGAAAGATGATAAATATGATTTAAAATTAAAACTTTGCCTCGTGTGTAAAGCACTCATACAGTTTCATTTTTTTTTTTCCCTTCGCGAAAGAGCGTTTTGAAAAACACTACCAAACATATAACTAAAGAGAAAACGGTCCAAAAAATATAATATTTATTTATTCAGGAAAAAAGATATCAGTCATCGATATAGATGTGACACCATTAATGCAAAAGTCGTGTTTTGATACGAACGATATGACGTTTAAACGACAACGTCAGAGCTGAGATTAAATAAAAAAACGACGATATTTTGTTCCAAGAAAACTGTGACTCACAAAAATCCTATTTCACGCCAAATTGTAAATCAAAGAAACCAAAAATACGTTTCCTTATCCATCCCATCGCCAATTGATACTCCTCACTGATAATAGAGTCTCTACGCCGTAACAACAATCCAGATAACTATAAATATATCGGCGTAGAAGGAAAATATCGCCATCAAAACCACCCTCTCTGAATTTCCCTTTGGGGCTCTTTAGGTTCTCCGTAACATTGGGAAGTCATAAAGTTTTAACTGCCCGGGTCATTCGGGCACTGAAATACTGTACAGCGTGACAGTTGGCGCGCGACAAATCTCTATAGCCAAATCAAGAGACAAGGGAATCTTTCATATTGAGATTGCCTCTTCTGGTGCAGCGTATAAAATCCATTTGACGTGCGATTCTCACTTTCGACTTTTCCCACCCCTCGAAAACTTCATCTCATTTACATGACAGTGAAGAGGATGGCCTCGTAAAGATATTCACTGTCCCTTCACATCGGATGGACACTGTGGACGTACATTAGAGGTAGAATAGACTGCCGGAGATAATTTTTAGATTTATTTTAAGACAGTTGTTCTCCGTGTTACATGAGAAATGTGTTTCAAAATATTGAATATCATTAAATTATTGTCATAAAAATTCTTGTGACACCGTGAAGTGACATTAAAGGTGAAATAGACAGTTGTATCTAGAAATACTTTTTAGATTTATTTCAAAACAGTTTTCCATCATGTTAGATGAGAAATATGATTGAAAATTTTGAATACGTTAAAAATTATTGTTATAAAAGTATATGTGATACTGCGGGCATATGTTGGAGGAAAACTACATAGCTATAGACAAAATTAAGACAGTTTTAAGACAGTTCTCTATATTTTATGAGAAAAGGTGCTTTTAAATTTTGAGTACCTTAATAATTTACTTCATAAAATAATCTCACTCAATAAGTGTTTTTATAAAAGTCTAAAATAAATTATTCGACAACAATACCTAAAATGGGCAGAAATTAAATCAAACATTTGAAGGGTTAAAAGTTAGTACAAAAATTCATATTATATATCTGAAGTTTTAATTTTTGAACACTCTTTGCTTAATGAATTATTTGAAGAATGAAACTAAAAGATTTAAAGCAAATTTAAGAGCATTTCTTGAAAGATAAATATCAATAAAAAAATAAAAGGTAAGACTTCAGAACTAATCAAGTGATTTCAAAATAATATGCATTTACATAAACGCGTATTATTCCTGGATTTAACGCATGCTTCATTCTGGAATTAACTGTCAAGTACAAACTGCTATACCAAACACTACTATATAATTTTTAAGAATTTCTGTCGCATGATATTTTGTGCATTTAAAATTTTGCCCCAGAATACTTAGTATGCGTCAGCTCCGATATCACATTGATTTGTATGCACTTGTCTCCGAATTTCGATAATTTGCATGTTTAAAAATGGATATCACGATAGTTTGTTTGCGCTAGACTTGATTCCACGTTTATTTGCAAACGTGAGATACTTTACTTCAATAATTTATCCGCATGATATTTTGACCAGTAATATTTTGTATTGTGATATTTCATATGCTTAAAATTCTAATTGGATTGCATATATCCCATGGTTTTTTATCTTTGTTCCTGATAATATTTTTAACTAATGTTTTTAAAATCTTGTTTAAAACGTCATTTTTTCGAATGGAAGAATTGCTTTAGTGCTATAAAATACATACTTTATACTTTTTTGTGGGTTACCAGCACAATTTTCTAATGAATGGATGTCTCAAAAATTGAAAATTTTTGACCGACAGAAAATTCTCAGTTTTCTGTATTAAAATACATCACTCTAAATTCTTTTCTGTTTTTAATGAAATTTTATATTATACTTGGTAACTTAGTAATATTTCCTCGAAAATCTTCGATGCCTTAATCGAACTTTTTCCCGCTCAGCGTATTTCATCGATATGCTATTCTTCTCGTTTTTATCCGGGAAACGATCAGTTATTAGAATAAGCGATGTTTTTACTGAATATAATGAAGTATATTCTATAGTTTTTGGTAATTTATCTCACTGACATTAGAATAAACATCTTTCTGGAATTAATTCTCACAGATAAATAAAACAATGACGTAAAGTAAATTTTAAAAAAATAAACTACAAATGTAAACATAAACTAAGCATCGCCAATGTCTTCTTACATTTCGCCATAAGTTTACTTGTTACCTATACCACTAGAAAAAAGAACAAAAATGAAAATCATTCTTCTTTGTCATCGTTCCTGATCAAAATCGTCTACCGGAATACGAAATTCGACGAAGCGACTTTTTGTATCAATACTTTTACCAAAAAAAAAAAGGCCACACACATCAGTAAACTTTCCTTTCCCCTACCTTCAACAATCATTGCACATTCAGTTGACTGTCGAAAAGAAAATATATAAACCCGAGTTTTCTTTTCCCTTTTCTTGAAGGAAAAAGCAAATATACAGGTGCGTCGACGGAAAAACGTTTTTGAGATTCCAAACTTTACGAACGCATAAAAAAGTATTTCCCTTTATGAGACATGAAACCGCATTCAGTGAGAATTCCGGAACAGGGAAAAACAGGGAAAAGCAGTCCTAGAATAAAAAGCAGCAGGTCCGTAAAAAAGAGACACATCAATAATTTCGTGCTCAAAAAATTCTAAAAGAATAGTTTTAAAAGTCGTATTTTGGTAAAATAGGAAGAAGGGTTAACCCCTTACTATGTGCGACTTATATCGTTCTTTTCTTCTCTGTGGACATGATTAGTTTATTTTATTTATCCATGTTTTGAATTAATTGAGTGGTAGAACTTAGAGGAAAAAAATCTCGCCAAATTGGTGATTTTAGAAAGAAAAAAAAAAAAATAAAAGATGTTTAACACTTTTTGTAAAATAGTTAACATTTAACAGGATTGAGGTCAATTGAAACCGTTTATGAAAAAAAGATTTTCTATGAATCTGCTTTTTTAAAATTGGAAAATATTGTGAAGTGATGTTCGTTTTTAAGACTAAAAGTTAGGTAAAAGATCAGTGTTTGCGATAAAATGTGAAGGGATCTTTTTTAGAGGGAAAAAATATGTATAGTTCGTATATTAACAAATTAAAGTAATTTGTGAAAGATCGCACAACGTACCTAAATTTCTTCTAAGCGGATTCTTGGAACTGATGTCATTTTATTTTAACCTTAAAATTCAAATTTATTTATAATATACTTAAACAAATTCTCGATTGGTTAATCTGAATCATAAATAGCATATTTTGACTAGAAACATAATGCTATAAATTCTTTTAAATTTAACTAAAAAATAAAAAAATAAATAAAACATTAACTGAAATGTAAACATAAATGAATCTGTATGGAATAAATTTATTATTGGTATTTTTATCAAGTCAATTCTCGAATCATGAATCAACGTTACTTACGTTAAATTTGGATGGAGAAAAAAAACTTGCATAATCAAGTGCTTTTTATTGTTTTTTGACTCAATAGAAAACCCTATTCCACCCCTAAAAATTCTAAAAGCATCGGAATGGAACATTTTGAAGAGGGAGAAACACAGATAAAAACCGCTTTGTTTCCACAGATAGATTATCTGAGAGGCTAATGATCCTATTTCATTGCCAAAGTGACGCCAACACTAACAATTCGCACATCACCTCATTTATTCCATTTTTTTCCCTTCCACTTTCACAACTTTTCCCAATCCCCGCCAAAACTCGCGCCTTTCACCGATACCGCGGGCAATAATAAAATAAAGCAGATCGGAATTGAAACAGAAAAAAAATTATCCTTATGATAATAATTAGATTTAGATATACCAAAAGGTATCACCCTGTTTCTTCTTTATCGGAAAATGAGCGGTATTTTCTTCCCTGTAAGGTTGCTTTTACCTGAGGAAATTTTCTATCCGAACAGCAGGAAAAATCTACTAATCATATTTTAATGTATTAAAATTTACTAACAATATATCCCTCAAATTTTAATGGTTATTCTGACTAGTGGGTTAGAAGATTTCTAAATAAATAGAAGAAATTATTTAGAACTAATTATTAAAAACTCGTTCTAATTAATTAGAAGATACTAAAGATTTTTGGGATTAAAAGATTTCTAGGATTAGAAGATTTCTGAATAATTAAAAGAAATGATTTAGAACAAATTATTAAGAACCTGTTCTAATTAATCAGAAGATTCAAACGATTTCTAAAATTAAATGATTTCTACATAATTAGAGCCCGTTAAGAAACAAATACACTATTAAATTTCATGAAGAAACAGAAACTCAGCGTTGAGGAACGAATTTTTTTTAAATCTAAATTTAGTTTAAAAAATTGATATTTTTATTTGGGGAACGGATGATTATAAAGCTTAATTTTGTAAAGAAATGGAACGAATTAGGCCAAATTTTGTAAAAAAATAAATATATAAATAAAATTAAAAAATAAATAAAAGGAAATACAGAAATTATCAATTTTTCTTCAGGATTGGCCAATCTTACTAAAAACTCACGAGGAAGCAGTAACTCTTAGTTCAGAAACAGGTAATTCGATGCTTTATTTCGTAAAGTAAGGCTAATTTTTCATTGGGGAATCATTGTTTAAAAGCTAAAGTCTATGAAGAAAGGAAACTCTTCGTTATGATTTAACTAAATGTATTTCTTCGTCGAAAAAATTTTTTTTAATTGCTAGTCAAATTTAATGAAGAAACGATAATTCTAAAATGAGAAGAGGTCATTTTAAAGCTAAATTGGGTGAAGAAACGGGAACACAAAAATTTTTACTTTATGTTCAGGAATTAATTGATCATTCGTAGCAAAAACTCGAATAAAAATGATAGTTCTTTATTGAGAAACAGATATTTCGATAAATTTTAGTTAGGAATAAAAAAAAATTAGATTTTATGAAGAAATTATAATCTTTGGTTGAAAAATAGAAAGGATGAATTTTGTAAAGATACGGTAACGCGCTTCTTTGTAGAACAGATATTTAGAAGCGAATATTCTTGAAGAAACTGTAATTCTTCATTTAGTTGATAACTCGAGAGTGTAGTTGATAGTTAAAACATATTTTTGAGAAGAAACAGTAATAGTTATACTGAGAAACGGATGTTTCGAGGCTAAATTTTACAGAATAACGATTATTGTTACTATTATTATTATTATTTTGTTGAGGAACGAATGCTCTGACGCTGAATTCTACAGGGTAATTATTATTATTTTGTTGAGGAACGAATGTTTCGACGCTAAATTCTACAGAGTAACTATTATTATTTTATGTTGAATGGATGATTCGAAGCTGAATTTCTTATAAGAAATAGTTAGTTATATATCTTTGAAGAACGCGTATAAGGCTAAATTTCGGAGGGAAAAAAAAACTAAATAATTTTTTTGAGTTAACTAAATTTTAATAAGTGACTTAAAAAAGTAACTTTGATAAACATAAAAATTTAGAGATAAAATAATAAAAAAAAATAGTATACTTCAGTTTCCAAATGAAATATAGATCTGGAATAAAATGAAGTTGAAAGTAAAGAAACAAAGAATTTAAAACTATTGTTTACCATAAAATATTTGGCTTTTTGAGTTCGATTATTCTTCGAAATTTAAAGTGCGTTTTTTACAAGATTATTTACAAGATCGCTCTTTCACTTCAGCCATTTACAAGATTCAAATTTTTTTGAAACAAATTTTTCTTTAAATCACTTGAAATATTAACACTTGTTCATATTAAACAGCAAAATCAAAATTAAACAAAATCAGTTAGAATAAAATCTTAATAAGCAAAAAATATTTTCACTATCAATATCGCTAGGTTTTATTAACGTTTTCTAAACCTGAAAGCTAAAAATTCCATAATACATTAAACTAAAATGAACATTTCAGATAAAAGATGGTCACTTTCAGAAAAACCTTTTTTTTACGTCGATTTTAATTTTTCTGACACGTTTCTCCGCCTCCCCTCATTTTTTTACACCTCTTACCTCCAAATTTGCAGTAGCGGCGGCGTCTAAAAGGTGCTGGAAGAGTGAAATAACAATAATAATCGTCTATTGTTTTGGAATTAATCCTTACAACAATGAAATTAGCGGTCTAGCTAATGGTTTTTGATATTCCATTATGAGAGTAGTAAAAAAAAATAAAAAAAGGGGGGTTGAGGCGGCGAGGGATTTTTCCTTAATTATGCGTTATTTAATTAGAGGGAGAAATTAGGGTAATACAATTAACTGCTGAATGCAGTAAAGTTTTTGTTGAAGTTGGGGAAAAAAAAGAATTTTTTTCCCTCTGAAAATGAAGAGGGGGGAAAAAAACTTTTAGTGGATACATCAGAAGTACCGTGTATGATTAGAAAAACATCTTGCAAAACGATTAAAAATGATTCTCATCTAGACTTTTCCATTTTTACGTCGTTTTCTTTGTGATTGTTATTTTTTGAATTAATTTATGGAGTGGTATGAAGGTACGCGTTTATGGAAGAAATGACAGAGATTTCTGGGAACCGGTAACATCTAATAAACGTTAATAGACGCCGCGCGTCGCTTTAATGTGAGTTTCAATCATTAATTGAAAAATACGAAGAAGAAACCCGTTAAGAATGATCGAATGCAGAAAGAAAGGACTGTCAATGAATCAGAAACGAATCTAACTCTAGAAACAGAGAATGTGTAGATTTTTTTTGTAAGAGGTTCCTGTTTCTGTAGAAAATCAACTCACAATTTTGCGTTTCACAATCACAACTAATATTAGCATGAAATCGGATTCTTTCGACCAGGGTTTTCTGTTCTTTGTTAATACTATGTGAAAATGAGGTCAATTTGTTCGCGCAAAAATAAAATTTTTATAATTAATCCTAAAAATTTGACCGTGCTAAAATCAAATTTTGAGTTTTTAGATATGAATAAATGAATTTAAAGAAAAAAATTTTTTTTCTTCATTTAAATAAGTATTAAGTTCATTTAAAACTATTTGTAAATCATTGCTTTCTCCAATTAGACGCAAAATGTTAATTAATGACATCATTGGTTCTGTTTTTAAAGATTTTGCAAAGGGAAAAAATAAATAATTTCGTTTATAAAAAAAGAAATAATTTGTGTCTTGTCAGATTTAAGAGCCTGGTACGTAACTGATAGCGAAGAACTATTAAGAAAAACGTAAATTTTTCGACTCAAAAGATTTATCAAAACCATTAATTAATAAAAAATTATTTAAAAAATGAGAGCTTAATATTAAGAAAACATTCAAAAATAGGAATGGGTGATCGTGAATTTATCCTACACGATATCGTGAAATTAAAGTAGAACACAAATTTATGGAAGGATATTATTTATATTAAACATAAAGTTCACACACAAAAAAAAAAAAAAAAAAAAAAAAAAAAAAAATATTGGTAAAAAAAATTTATCAGAAATTAATTTTTAAAGTAAAGTTGCGATTACAAAATAAATGTTAAACGGTTTAGAATTCTAAGAAATATCAAACACAACAAAAACTGCTCTATAGTATTATACTTTGGAAACAAAAGTATATAAAATAAAGGAAAATATATTATACATCCAGGTGTACTTTCTCAAATTTCTTAGAGGATCCAATCACCTCATAAAAACAAAGTCAATAAAAAGAATATATATTTGATCGAAAAGCGGACTTAAACACTTGAAAACACATATATGAATCGCATTCTAAAGCAATAAAAAAAAATCACTCTCTGTTTTCTTTAAAAGAGAAAAGATAATACAATATCTAAAACGGCTCGTCTTTTAAGCAATAACTTTTCCTGCATTATTTTATACTCCTTCTCTTTGCGGGAACTCTTCAATCCATCTATATACAGGAAATTGAATTGTGGTTCGAAAAAACACAAAAGAATGATCGGCTTCATAGGTAAGAAGTTTTTCCTTTTTATGACGTCATTTCCTTTTTTTGAGATCTCCGCAAAAAAAAAAAAATAGGTTTATAATATAAATTATTAAGACTGCTATAAAATTTGTCTAGAACAAAGTTCACATTTTTTTCAAAAGAAATAGATCTTCTATGTATTAATGAAACAAAAACTGCAATTGTTACGATTTTCCATATTAAATAATTGATATTTCTTCCTATTAAGCTTTCTGAAAGTGGCAACAAAAGATAGATGAGGTGAAATTCGATAAAATCGTTAACTTTAAACAATAACAGAAATCCGATAATCATCTATAACCTTTTTTTTTTTTTTTTTTTTTTTTTAATTTAAAACTTCGTGACAACAACTTAAAATTTTCAGTTGGCAAAATGTCCCTATTTTTTTAAAATAATTTTAATTTAAAATGAATTTTGGATAAATTTTTAAACGGAAAGTGGCATCGTCCTTTTTAAAAAGATTCTTTAAATAACTTTTTAATCAAAAGCTTCATAAACTTAACCCTCAGTCGAGCTCGAACATTTGGTTTACAATGGAAAATATACTTTTAAAGATACATTTCTAAAAAAAAAATTTTTTTAATTTTTTAATCAAAAATTGTAAAAAAATTATTAAATCGTTCTTATTTAAAACTTTTTTAAATTTTATTAGATTTTAAAACGGAAAATGTAACTGTTTTTTAAGTTTAGAAGAATTTCTATCATATTCTTTCAATAAAAAAAATAAAAATTTTATTTTCAATTGTCCAGCTCTAGAACGAATATTATGCTAATTTTTAAGATAAACATCCAATAATTTCATACAAAAATTTAAAGTTTTTTTTTAATTTTAAAACAACAAAACGTCTGTTATTTGCTGTTCCGTGCTTGGTTTTAAACCTGAAAATATTTTTGATTGTTAGTTTTGAAAAGTATTTTGCTTTTTATATGTATTTTACTTTCATCCAAATAATTCACTTTGTCTAAAATAGTTTTCGACGTAAAATCTCTCTTATTTTAAATCTACAATTGTTCCTAACAAAAAGAAATCTAAAATCTTTCGATTGTCTATTACATGGTGATCTAAATGGAAAGAATTATTATACGCTTAATCGAATACAAAACAAAAGGAAAAAATCATACTCATTTCCTTCAATAAAAATAAGTCATCAGCACCGATCATAAAGAATAAAATACATAATAAAACTAATTAAAAACGAAAGGGAAATATTCGAATTCGAAATGCATTCGAATGTCATTTTGTCCTGATATGGAAAAATCCCGAGAAATCGGCAATTAATCGCAGCGATAGGACCATATGAAAATGAGAACCTTTAATAAATTCGAAAACGCAACTAAAGTTTCGAAAGCATCATCATTTGCCATCAAATAATTTGCCTAAAATTTGCATCCATAATCGCCAGATTCCAACATTAGGAGTCCGGGGTCTTCCCTTACACCCCTAACCCCCCCCCCCTCCCCAGAAGAATGTCATTAGAAGAATGGAACTTACAGATCGCAGGAATTTAACTCACAGAAGTGTCAATTTCGTTTGGCAAAATCATTAAACTCCACGACCCCTCATCTGTAAGGTCCACAGTTCGTATCCCCCAAAGACATTTCAAACCGAAGTTGCTATCAAAACTGTCTACAAATTCCAGAAACGGAAGGTAGACCGATGTTTTACTTAATTGATAAATGATACTTCAAATTATCGCACGCGGGAGCAAACATATTTTTGAGGCAACACATTAAGCTATGTGAACGATAACAATATCATTCAATTTTATATATATATATATATATATATATATATATATATATATATATATATATATATATATATATATATATATATTAATCTAAAATTACGAAACCCCAATTTTTAATTAAGGCAATCAGAGAGAAATATTAAAAAAATTTCTTGAACATTGGCGTCTATTTGTTCGTTCTTTCGCGCACTTTTGAATTTTTTTAGCGTTCATCTACAATTTAATAAACAGGTCATTCTAGACTTTTTTGTGAAGGGCACTTTTTTACGATAAAACATTTGTAAGGAGTTCGTTTTTACGAAAAAAGTATTTTGTGAAATCCTGTTCTTAGGACAAAATATTTTGTTAAGGGCCATTCTTACTATAAAATACTGAAATGTGTAAGTTAACTGCTAACAACTTAAACTTATTTTTTAAAGGTTATCAAATATCAATTTTATATTACGGAGATCAGATAGAAATTTTTGAAATGATAGTGCACTTTTTAATTTTGATTTATAATAATTTAATTAGAGTACAAAAATATTCAAACACCTTCTATGAAACATTTTAAAATAGTTTCTCATAGTTTTTGATATAATAATTTAGAAGAAACATTTTTTAAAAATAAAAATAGTTACACTATTGGTCTTCCGCATTGCTTGCTAAAACCAGGGTTGGCAGGTTTTTGACATGTGACAGTTTTTGACGGTTTAAACCATGGTTTAAACCGTCACGTCAAAAACCTCACTGTCATAAATGTCATAAACCTATATTCATATTTGAAATTTAATTAATACATAAAATTTATATATTTTTTATAAAGGATAGTGTTTCTAAATATGTTCTAGAAAAAATAATTTTAAAATTTTGAAGAAACACTTATATTTTGAATAGTAACCAAAATCTTGTATTTTTGAAAACTCACATCTTTTGTAATATTATGTATTCATTTTCATGTGTTATTGAAAATCTGCAGTGATATTATTAAGAAATTTATTTATAACCAAATTTAGTGTATAGTATAGATTATACTAAAAATTAGACATTTTTAAAGATAAACATTAGCAGTTTTGTACATTAGACATCTTTTAAAGAAAAATCTTTTAAACAGGTTGGGCATATGCAACATTCACAATCAATTTATTAGGATAATTAAAAAATTTCCATAATAATTTGTTTAAATATTTCATGGATCAGTGACTGTAATGTTCTTCTGTTTAGTTTGGCTTTTGTGATTGGTTGTTAGTTTTTCAGAAAAATCAGTAATTCAAATTAACATACTGGATAATAAAGATATTCGGTATAACATTAAAAAAAAATTTTTACACACTTGTATCAAGTTTGTATTTATACAACATAACTTGTAAGATCATTATAAATATTAGTTATATGTTCCTTATGTGTCAAAAATGCATAGTAATAAACTTTTAATTTTATTAAAAATAAAAATAAATTTTTTTTTTCAAAATATAAATATTTAAACAATTTTTGTGCAAAATTTTTCTGCACATGCATTCGAATATAAATTTCTGAGATTTTAAATCTGTTATTTCACCTTAATTTTAACTAAAAAATATTTTAAAACCTGCTGATTACCTATAGTATAATTAAATTTCAATATAATGCATGGCAACTGTTGGTAGTTTTGAAGTTTATATATTTTCTTGGCAAACTTCAGTTTTTGACGGGTTTTTGACGGTTTAAACCAGTATTATACCCTTGTCATGTCAAAAGCCACTTTTTGACGTCAAAAACCCAACCCTGGCTAAAACCAATGATTATTTCAAACTTTCTTTGAAAGTTCCTATGTGCGTGAATACATAACCTGTTTTAAAAATAGGGACTTATTTTTATTTCTAAAAAATGTCAACTACATGATTTAACAAGTTTACAGTAAACGTTTCATAAAAATAATTTGAGAAATAATGGCTTGCGCAGACCACAAATCAGTAAGGACCGCAGGTGATTTTCACACATTCAAAAAGATATTTTTAGATCAAAATAGGATTTAAGTCTGGGGTTTATACTACTAGAATATTCAATCTAAAATTGTGGCAAAATAACCGGCAGCAGTCTGTCCATCCAATTAACCGAAAATTTTACGGTAAACAGCATTTTTACCTCTACAGTTTTGATATCGTTTACAGCTAGCATAGCTAGAAAACCATAAATACAAAATTATACGATTTTTTTACCATTTACAACTAGCATGGTTTCAAAACTGTAAAAAAAAAAAAAAAAGAAGAAGAAATTTAACTGGACATAAGAGCTAGGCTTTTCGTTAGATAATATGCATTGGAGAGTGCAGGACACATTGGGGAGAGGACACTCGGAAGTCTTCGAGTGTTGAAGGAAATGGGGTAAACAATGTGGTTTCAACGTTGGGATTCGAACCCCAGTTCTGTCGGTCATCAGACTGAAAGCATAGCTTTCTGGGCTATAATACGTACGCAGTTGCAAGTGGCTTCATTAATTGGGCCTAGTTGGTGAGATAAAATTCCGGTCATTTAACCGTATTAGATGAAAGCAGTTAATAAACGCTTTTTCTCACAGTTAACAGTTAGATTACTATCTTGTTTAAAGCAATTTGACTGTTTTGTTTGAATATGGTAAAATAACATTTAAATAAATTGTTTTTTAAGCATTTTTCCAAGAAATTCTGTGTAGGTGGTAATTCACGACAGAGATGCTAGGGAAAGATTCTTCCAATCAAACAGTAGATAACCGGGACCTGTGCCGTTGTCTTGCAGTAATACGATATTTGATTGCAAACGAGTTGTTTCAAATGCTGGTAAAATCGAGGTAACAAAAAATCGGATAATTTATGAAATCCCTATTAATTTATATACATTTACTAATATTCAAATACTATCAATAAACGAGAAAATCATTTACTAAAACTAACCAGAATATTATTCATTTCATTTAAAATTTACAAACAAAAGTATATAGCGAAAATGGACACAACCGCAAAAGCTTTAAGAGCTAATAAGCTATCAATAGACAGAATAATTATGAATGTGCATATTAATAGATGGTTAAAGAAGTAGAGGATTCATATTTTAAATAGAGACCCGTTTTTATTAAAAGGAACATAGAAATTCCAAAGTCCCTGGTCCAGAAGATCGTAGTTTCTTAAAAGTCAAGCGGAACTCAATTAAATAAATCGAGTTTACTTGTTACAACACTTCAATTTGTCATTTTCAGTCCTTTGTTAGTATCAGTCAATAAGCGAGGAGAATTTCAAATTAATTTAACACATTATAACGAAGATATCAATGACGTTCTGAAGAGGTTTTATATACATTTTGTGATCCAAGATCTGAGAATCTAACAATGGGAGTCCATTGCTTGCGGTGAGTCAACACAATATCTTAATTTCAAATTTCAGCTGCAGAGGGATAAAAGAAAACAACCAAGCAAATCGCGATAGGGATTTTATAACAGAACTCAAAACCATCTACACCATCGATATCAAACTTACAGACCAATCTAAAAGATAGGAAGTCGGTCCACAAAACCCACCGGACCAAGTTTACGTTCCCCAACTCCGAGCACTTAGCATAAACGACTTTGGATAGGGCCCTGTCAAAAACTGTCACCATAGCCATTTACATGAAAATCGTCTCTGGCACATAAAACTGAAACTGTAAGGCGAGCGACCCCTGTGCCACTTCATACATCCTCTTGAGGGGGGAGGATGGATGCTGGTCAACGTTTGAGGAAGTTGGGGGGTTGATCGTCTGTATTGCCTTCCCCCAAACACTCCCTCGGCGGTATGAATAACATCTCCAATCCACAAACCAACGAACCGCATAATATGATTATGCAAGTGGTGGAGCGGGGTTGGGTTCTCGTCGACGGCACTAAAACTAATAAGGAAGAATTTTATTCAATTGTCGTGTAGGAGGGGGTTATTCAAAGTGCAACCAGATGAAATGTTACCCCTATCCTGTCCGTTTTTCGCTCGACGTTTTGAAATGGCTTCTCCTGAAAATCTAAATATATTTCGTTACAGTGCGGAGACCAGAGAACGAATAAGTCACAGCCGACAGGGGTTGGAGAGTCACTTTTAAGAAGACTTAGTCATCTTTTGTTAAGATTTAAAGGCCCGTGTTTTCTGAAAATTCAATTCTTTTTTTTCTCCAAAGGATTTGTTCTGTATTGAAGTGTAGTTTTATCTTTTTATGATTTATAAAAATCTTGCCATTGAACTGATTTTAACTCTATTTTCAGAAACATTTGTCCCACAAACCATGCAAAATACATGAATGCATTTACTTTATATAACTTTAAACCGTTTGGATATTAAAGCGTCAATCACACCTTGATTTTTCTCAATAACCTACAATAGTTTCCGAAGCTTATCGCAGAGTCAGTTATATGAAACCAAAGAACTTCACAAATAAAAATTCTTTATTAATCTTTATTAATTTCTTATTTTAATTTCCTTAAAAATTCTATATTTTACTTTTATTTAAACTTAAAATATTGCAGTAATATCTGGATCACAACCATAACAGCAAAAAGTATTATATCAAAAGGATTTAAAAAAAATTCTACATTTTGTTTATTGTTTGATGATCCATCATTGGAATATGTTGGAGATTTGTCCTGTTTATTATTTTTCTGTAAAGTAATAGGATATTTATTGCCCTAAGATTTAAAGTAGAATTCAGTTTTTCATAAAAAGTCCCAATATACGAAATAAAAAAAATTATTAGTAAGCTCATTTTGTTAATAAAATTTTGTAAGAAAAAAAATTTTTTCTTTATACACTTTTTACATCATTTTGACGTGTT
Source organism: Parasteatoda lunata (assembly GCA_949128135.1). Classification (NCBI taxonomy): domain Eukaryota; kingdom Metazoa; phylum Arthropoda; class Arachnida; order Araneae; family Theridiidae; genus Parasteatoda; species Parasteatoda lunata. Next base: position 122,956,629 of record OX421971.1, read on the forward strand.
TTATCATTTTTTAATGTGTCTTTTACAGTTTTCAAAAATTATGTTTAAATTATTTACGGTCTTTTTTTTTTTCCACATTGTACACTATTGTAATTGAAGTTTTTACCTATGCAGGGACCGCACTAAGCATTCACCACCTCGCCAAATACGGGAAAATCGTAAATTTAGCGAAAAAATATTGTGCTTTTGCGTATAATTTTCTCCACTGGAAAGAAAAATATATATTTAAACCGATCCTCAAAATTACGTCAAAATAAATTTTTCTAAGCAAATCAATATTTTTTTATTTCGATTACAATAATATTCGTTAGATGCCCCGCATAACCAATTAAAATTGGGTCCAAATAATATAAGCCTGAAACAATCTACCGTAAAATAGTTCTTAGTGGGAAAAAATCCAATGTTATTTAAAGATAACAAAATACAGAAATTATTTAAAACTATATGGAATCCATATGCAAATTTTCCTTCACATGAAGATTTACATTTTCTACAAATTTATTGCTATTTAAAATTCCAGAATTTTTTTCCGTACGAAGAGTCTCATTTTCTACGAATTCATTGCAATTTAAGGTACAAAATTTTGTTCCTACAAAAAAGGCATATTCTACGAATTTTGTAATTTAAAGTACAAAAATTATCCTCCATGCGAAAAGTCTAATTTTCAACGAATTCATTGCAATTTAAGGTACAAATCTTTCTTCCTAAGAAAAAAGTATTTTCTGCGAATTTATCGCAATTTAAAGTACAAAAATTATCACCCAATAGAAGAGTCTCATTTTCTGCGAATTCATTGCATTAAAAAAAAATCCTCCATGTGAAAAGTCGCATTTGTACAATTCTCCCAATGTGAAGAATCTTCTCTTCTACAATACAATTGACGGTATAAGAATGTTCCTCGTATTACAAGTGACATTTTTTACGAATACATAGCAGTTTTAAGTTAATTCTTAACAAAAAGTAATATCTACTACGAACTTATTACAATTTAAGATACAAAAATTATCCTCACCCGAAGATAAGGTTTTTCAATAAATTCATAGTAATTTAAGGTACAAGGAATCTCTTCATATCATAACATCCATACATAATTCTCTGTTTCAAATTCAATGTAAAATGAAAAAGAAAAAAAGAAAAAAAAACTTTAGATAAATTATTTAAAAATAATAATTTGTGCTGTTTTCTTACGACTGCAAAGATAGAAAATTACAAAAGTGAATATAACTACTGTTCATCGATATTTTTTAATACAATTTGGAACTAACTTATCTCTCTTACAGTTAAAATTATAATACAATTATCTTTGTTATTGCACGCATTTATATATATATATATATATATATATATATATATAGTTTGATAAATCGGAAGGAGACTATATTTTCCAAAAGAAGCATAGGAAAGTGTATGCTTTAACGTCAACTTTCAACCATATGAAATGCCACACAACTAACCCTAAGGTGGCACCATTTATCCTATGGGAGACCAATGTTTACCGATTCCTTTATTATGCAGATATGGGGTTAATTACGTGAAGCGAGAGGGGGGATGTTCTAAAAGGGGGGAAGATTGTTTAGGGAATAGAAACAAACGACTGAGCCAGAGAAATGGCGCATGCATATGAGGAGGAAGAAAGTGAAAAGAATAAAAGAAGCTAATCGCGTTATTTCCACTAAGTTTCACATTGATTTGGGTGATTCTGGAGTTTTCGGACCTTTGCTTTATGAAGCGTATGGAACGATTATGCGTGCCCGTCTGTACCCTCATTACCTTACTTCACCCCCCCCCCTACTAGAAATGGTGAATGGAACATGCTCTTCAAAATGGTACTTTTTTTAGAACATGTTTCAAGAAGTATATTTTAAAAAAATTTCAGTTAAAAACGGGATAAAAATCCGTACCGCCCTGGCCTTAAAAAAATTGTAGTTGGTGTCTCATAATTAATTTAAAAAATTTCACAAATAAAATTTTAGTACAGTATTCCCCGTATATTCCAGAATTTCTAAAGATTTTTTCTAACAAAAATATAGTAATTCATTTCTATAAATTGAGTTTTCAAAAGGGCATTTTTGTGTTATACGTTTGTCTATTTTAAATTTTTGAAAAAATATATTTTTGTGAAATTTATTGCTCAAAAATATTTCAGTAATATTAGTTATTGTTGGTTTACACAAAAATCGAAAGAAATTATATACAAAACAAATTGGATAAAAGTAAGTATTAAACTACTTATTAAAAACTGCCAACCCTATTGAAAAAAATTCCGTGCAGCAGAATTTTTTTAATCGACCTTATACCCTGATATAAAGTTTTGAATTAAATATCTTTATATAATGTAAGAAGAGAGTGAAATGATAACTAATAGCCAATCACAGAACACCTGCGGTTAGTAACGCATAAAACAGCCAATTAAAAATGAGAACGCATATGAGTGAAAAGGTAATAACTTTTAATAATGCTGCTTGCTAAAAGGTTACAACTAAACTTACCATCTAAAGCTGAGTGGCGATTTTTATTTCATTTTGAGTATGTCTAATAATGGTGTCAGTGTTTTTCAGTGTTGTCCGTGCATTTCTATTGGCTTAAAAATCACGAAGTAGGATCCAGTTTTTCCTCATTCATATCAATATTGTTTTGGTTGTCATCAGCATAAAATTAACAAAGTCGTAAAGGTATTGCTTTCCTTCAAATATTTTTGTCACGCTAACCACTCGGCCACCTAGCCGGCCAGTAAGCGAAATTATTAAATTACGGTTGTGAACTCATCAAATTTCTTTGAACAATATAAATATTATTTTAAAAAATGATTGCCTCGAAAAATCACTTCTGTTCACCAAGAGATCTAAATGTTTATAATACTAATAGATAGTAATATTTGGACGCGGGAAGTAGAGGCACAAGAGTAAGCAAACAGAATTCCTTTTAGTACATATATGTTAAGTGAATAATTTTAACTTTAGTAGAAAAACTGTTTTCTGCCAAGAAAAGACAATTATTGCGCAGCAATCATCGGGGTTGGTGAGTATAAATGTTGATAAAAACAAGCATAAATGTTGATTAATTGTAGGAAGTAAAATAACATTCATTAGAATATTCAGTAATAATTATATGAATCAACAAGCGTGGTGTAATAATTTTATAATGATAAAAATAATAACCATCTTTATAATTCAATTATGCAGTCACAGAAATAAACTGATTTTTGACTGATCGTAAAGCAGTTATTTTTTACAGTTGTTGGGTCACATAATGACATGACGAAACACGAACTCTTAAATATTCGATTTTTTAAATGTAATTTTAAAACCATTTACCTTATATGACGGGTTGCTACAGGAGTTAGAGAGTCCAAGCAGGTGCCCTGGGTTTGAATCCAGGTGATGACTAAAAATTCCCACTTAGTTCAATTTGCAGTACATTTCCTAATGAATTGTATTATGAGATGAGTGCTAACAAACATAATGCTTTTGGCGAAATTCATAGTCCCAAACAAGAAGATTTCTTCGGTTTGACGAAATGTTCACTCGAAGCATTTTCCAAAGAAAATGGTTTCGTCAAATAATGAAAAATTAAGAGTTGAGTAGGCCTTTTTTATTTACCTGCTATTAAAGTAAAAACCATATATACGACTTATTCCTGGAATTTTTTCTATCTCTATTTAATAACATTTTAAAATTAAGTAAAAATTTATGATTTACCAAAATAAAAAAAAACGAGCATTCTAAAATCTTTGGGAAATTTATCTTATTTTAAAATTAATATTCGTGAATGCGATGTTATGCTTGGCTTCAGTGTATTGAATTATACCTTTCTTACAATATAAACAAAACAAAAAAATCACAAACGAGGAGAGAAACTGTATCAAAATTCGCAGCAATTTCACCGAGAAAAAGCCCATTAAGAAAACCGCTTAACCCTTATATGACAAGACACATAATTTCATCGAAAATTATGATTCAAGAAAAGAAACGAGAACAAAAAAAAAATAAATAAATAAAAAAGAGAGAATAAATTCCCGTTTTCGAAAATGACTGCTGTTCGCGAGACCTAAACATAGGTTTCACTACTATTTTCGGGACAAGAACGCTCCCCTAAAATTAACCGAGGCGCCCCCACCTAGCCTCTCATTTAAAGCTAGAAAAGAGACAAAACCCTCTAAAAATGACAACTTTTATCTTCTAACCCCCCATTTAGACACGAGAAAATTCTGTGAGGGGGCCATTCCCCCCTCAAACTGGAAAGATATTTATAAAAATAAAGGGGGTAAAGGAAAAGGCAGCAACGATTCATTTTTTTAAAAAATGATTATCGAACGAGAGAGAAGAGGGGGAAGATGACGAAAGAGAGAGACACTTGCCGTAATTACGGTATCCGAGAGAGATGAACGGATGCGGGGGAGTACGGAAGGGATGCCAGAGAAGTGGGGGGGATTGTATCGTTCATCATCGCTTTCTCTCTGATGACGGAAAAGCATTGTCTGTCCACTGCTTTACCCACTGCATCAGATTACGGTGGTCGACCTTTATTAATTGCCTTTTCTCTGGGCTCCCACCTTTTGTAGGGGGACTGGGGGGGGGGGGGGCATAAGCTGAGGTGACGGATGCGAAGGAACTATTGGCAATATCTTTTATCATTGAATTTCTACCAATGAGTATGAGATAAAAAAAAATGACACTCATCACCTCTTCCCATTTATTGAACAGATAAATTGGATAAACGATTAGAATGTCTAGAAGACGATAACCATTTAGTTAAGGGTTGCAGAAATTGGAGGGATTTAAAACCGAAATAAATGATGTTATAATGTAACCTAATTTTATCAGCTCTCATTGAATAACAAAAATGACTGAAAATGTGCAATTTGATTTAAAGTACTAAAAAAAAATTTAAAAAAAATGGCGCACGCTAAATTACATCTGCTATGTTATAAGTTAGAATACACAAAAATAATAATTTATTTTAGAAGGTTGCAATTTCCAGATTGGCAAGTGGACACACGAATAGTCTCGCGTACTTTGAAGGAAGAAAGACTTATGCAGTCTGCTCCAAATGTGAATCCCAAGCAGGCCTCTGCCGAACATATCCTTGACTGCTTGGGCCTTTCTAAGGAGGACTTATACACTACTCCACTTCTTGTCATCGACTTTTTGAGGGTCAACAACCTTCTGGACCTTGTCTGACTTCGTCAGACAATTGGAGGATAAAGAACAACAACAAACAATAACAAGACTGTATGTGTACTATCAATTAAAAGATGCAGCAACACTTTTCAGATGCAATAACGAGCATTATAAATGTATTAACAGCATAGATAAAATAAAACTAATTTAGAATCATATTCGCTAATATTATTTTATAGCAGGCTCCAAAAGTAAATCGGGAAAATATTTTCCTTCATTACACTCTATTCCACTAGTCTTCTAATACCAATAATATGACGTAATAAGTCACAAGTCACGTGTATCTAATTATGTAATGAGCATACGAATCCATTTTTATTTATTTATTTATTTTAAAGTTTTAGATATTCTTTAAACCTGCAAAGTAATTTGCGATCGAAAAAATAACGTAATTAATTCATTCAATTTGCTAAAAAAGCTTCATATCAACTTTTACTCTATTTTTTATCATTTTTTCCCCTCTTACCTTACGCTTATGAGGCAGTTTCAAACGTTGATATTTCTTTTTTAATTTAAAAATAAATAAATAGTTCATAAAAATTAATTTTTCATTATTTAATATTTTTTATTTAGAAAATGAGTAATTTTTTTGACACACTGAATTTTGTAAAACACTTTGTACCACAATACTTTGTATTATGATATTTTAGATCATAAAAGAGACTACAACAGATGCACATCATTCCCCCTTCCTTCCTTTCAGTGAAACTCAATTTTTCAAATTTATTTTTGCTATTATTGTCTAGCAACAAATTAAAAGAATCTATTAAACAATCTATACAATTAGCGAAATTTGATGGGGAAAAAAACTTAATAATAAATTTGCTTTTTTACGTACACAAAGAACAAAAAGAAAAATAAACTGATTTCTCCGGCGATTGCATAATAATTAGAGAGACCATCAAACATGATAAACTCATTGTAACGAACATAAACCTCAATAAAACGAAAATTGAGAATGCATGAAGAGCAGATAACATTGTAAGAATCATAAACAGTAAACGAAACAACAATAACATAACGATGCCATCAAGTTAAACACAATGAAGTGTTTATTGCCGAAAATGTCAAGATTATTCAACCCCCAAAAAATAATTACAAATTACCATCCAAGTAGAAAAGTCCTTTTCGGCGTCAACTCACCCAAAACTTACCGTTCCAATGAAATCACTAAAGATAACACAAAACCTTTTCGAAGCAGTACCACCAGAACAGAACAATTTAAAACATAAAGAGAACAAGACAATTTCGAATCCACCCCACACCTTTCCCTCGTTCTAAAAGGTGATGCCGTCAACGACGACACTATCGAATTTTCCTTTTCGAATAGAACGGAGAGAGCACGATACACACCATAGAAATAAATATAAAAAGGCGCTATCTGGTGAAGGGGGTGTTGAGAATTAACCGAAAGAGAAGGGGGTTAAGGTAGTTAACCGTCACAGATGCGAAAGTAATCAATTTCATTCGTCTTTTTGGAAGACCTACCTTCAACTATTCTTTTATAAAGAAAAAAAAAGAAGGAAAGGATGTTAAGCGGGGGTGGAGAGAACAGAGAATATAGAAAGAAAGAGGATGAGGAGTCATCGAATTTCGATTCCCCACTTGCTTTTAATTGCTTTTCTTTTCAGCCATTAGGTTCGAAGTCGCTGGATTAATCAAAGGATCGCTCGCCGTGTGGCGCTCACAATCGCAGTTCGCGGGAGGGTGGGCTGCCAGTCTCCGCGACTTTTAAAAGGACACATTTTTTCCTTTTTTTCCCCTCCCCCGCACTACTTTTGTAGATCTACTAACGTGATTGTCAGCATTGCTTAGGTAAGAAACGACGGGGGGGGGGGAATAAAATTGTTTCCCTCTATGTGATTTTGCCATTAATCCGGAGTCTAGAGTTTAAGAATAAAAAGAGAGGATAAAAGGTAATTACCACAGTGAAGGGTTTTTTTAAAAAAAAAGAATCGATCATTTTTATACAATTATATAATTGAAATAAGTAATTGAGTTAGACAAACTTGATTAAGCAAAACACTAAGGAGACAAGCGAACTTATCAGGGTTTAAAAATTTGTTCTAGAATTTAGAAGATCCACTTGACGATAAAACCATTTACAATGTCGCAGAAAATCAAAATAATGTTAAGTAGAAAATCATAAACGCATAATGGCAGTTTAAAACTATTATTAAACTAAAGCAATAGTTTTAATGTATAAGGTCTGTAGTACGAATATTAAAGTCATTATCCGTTAAGATTAATGTAGGGCAAACTTTACATTCTAATAAGACATGTATTTAATTATCACTAAACTTTTACGTAACTGACAGTTTAATTAAACAATTGCTATATGATTTCTATGTTAAGATTGTTTTCCCGGATTGTTGCACACGCAAAAATTTGCGATTATTTTAGAAGTTTTAAGTAGATGAGTGGTATAATTAAATTAAAATGAATTAAAATACACTGAAATAAACTAAATGCTTTAAAATTTTGTTCTTGTAAAATAGTTCAAAGTAATTTAAACAAATTCATTAAAAAGAAAGTACATATAAATCTTGCCTATACTTTTAACATTAATTAGCGCTACAATTTCGAAAATGCTAGGATGCAAAATATATGCTTAGGATTGGTATGGAAGTTTAAACAAATTTGAACATGTTTCGTGCGGAAATAAATGAAATGCTAATTTCATATACAATAAATATCTAGGTGTCAATAAATACAAGTAATATAAGCGTATTAAGTCTTTAACATTTGTGCTACTATTTTGAAACTGCTACTATTCCAAATGTATAATTCCATATATCCGTATTACTACTGTCACTTCAAAAAAGATTTTATTTATTTATTCATTTAATTTTTTATATTTACAAATGATTAAGCAAAGTTACAAATATTTCAAGAAATTGAATTGAAAAAAGTCACAAAATATAAGAGAATTTAAATTAAACAGGAATTAATAAGAAGAATTTCGTGAGAATTTAAAAAGCAATAACATAATTTTAAAAAAAATAATAAATCTGAAGCATATTTCCTAAAAAAACTATTCGACGAAATAATTTGCTTTTAAAAAAATGTGTTTTATAATACGTGTTTAACTTCTCAGCTGTAAATATTCTGTCTTTTCATAATTACAAATATTGAACATTGTAAAAATAATTATTTAATTTTAATAATCATTTGAACTAAACGAAAATTCACAATTTGGATTTTCCTCTGGTTCACAATAAAATCCAGTCCATTACACGAAACTGGTTGCCCCTGAAAAAGTTGTTTCTCCGCATTTATAGTGACTATTAGGAAAAGCAAATACAACTTGCTGTGGGGAGGAAAATATCCTGCAACTTTCATTTTAACAATGGTTTAAAATAAAATAAATAAAAACTGAAATTATTAAAGGGATTTCTACAAAATTTGAATGCTCATTGAAAACCTATTAACAGTATGAATTTATCGTGCAAGCGAAATATTGAAAAATTTTACATATTAACAGTTCATAATTAAGCTGAAATAGTTGGTATTTCTTATAATATTCCGGCATTATACACACTCCGGTATTTCACATATAATGTACGGAAGAAGTTTAAAACATAATTTTATACTTAAATAAAATTTTTTTACCCATGCAAAAGATAAATTAAATCAGGAGTAATTGTGACACAAAGTGATATACCCTGAAATTTTAATGTGCAAAAAATCGATATCAATTTATATACCAAACATGTTTCATATTTAACATAATTTTTTGAATTAGAATATATAATTCAATTACCTACTAATGAAGAATTATGCAAGAAAAAACTTACTTCGTACAAGAATCGCGATACTGGCTTTTAAAATCGCGTACATATCAATCGCGATATTTGATTTTAAAAACGCGAAAATACAAATTGCGATATTGAATTTTTAAATCAAGTAAATACGAATCACAAAACGTAATGAATACAAATCGCAATTTAAAAAAAAGTTACAACTATTTATTTAGGTAATAAGTAAATAAACAGTTGTAATCTTTTTCCTTCATTTTATTTGTTTTTGGAACATTTTTAAGGCATCGGGTTGTTCGGAAAGTAATTTCGTTTTTCCGACAGATAATTTAATTGTATTTTTTCGAACCCAATTTCACACTTAAGCCGCATTATCATTATATGTTTTGAGAGCTGATATAGCAAGGCTTTTGTGTGAAAAAGTTCAATTAATTCTACTCAGTAGTTTTTGGCTGGTGCCCTTTTAAATATGGAGAGCAATAAGCAGCATTTTCGTCATATTTTACTTTTTTACTATAGAAAAGGTAAAAATGCTGTTCATGCCAGAGAGAAATTAGCCGATGTGTATAGAGAAGATGTGTTGACAGTACGCTAGTGCCAGAACTGGTTTGCAAAATTTAGTTCCGGCAATTTTGATGTCGAAGATGCACCACGTTCTGGAAGGCATGTTGAAGCTGATAAAGACATGATAAAGGTATTAGTTGATGCAAATCAGCGAATAACAATACGTGAGATCGGTGAGAGGTTAAATTTATCAAATTCAACTGTTTATGACCACTTGAAAGGCTTGGGTTTAACTTCGAAGCTCGATATATGGGTTCCCCATGCTCTCACGGAAATTTGTGTCGTCGCTTTGATGTCTGTGATTAGCTTCTCAAACGTCATGAGAATGATTCATTTTTGAAGCGCATCGTTACTGGAGACGAAAAACGGGTTGTCTATAACATTATCAAACGCAAGAGATCATGAAGCAAATAAGATTAACCGGCTCAAAGCTTTTCGATAGCCAATATCCATCAACAATTTTGAAGGTGATGTTGTCTGCTTGGTGGGATTTTAAAAGAATAATTTTTTTTTAGCTTTTACCGGATAACATGACAATTAATTCGGATGTCTACTGTTGTCAGCTGGACAAACTGAATGATGCACTTCAACAGAAAAGGCCAGAATTAATCAACAGAAAAGGTATATTGTTCCACCAAGATAATGCGAGACCTCATACAAGTTTGGTCACTCGTCAAAAGCTTTTACAGCTTGAATGCGATACACTGCCACACCCACCATACTATCCAGATCTGGCACCTTATGATTATTATTTATTCCAGTCACTGCAAAATTTTTTGGTCTGTAAAACTTTTACTTCAAATGAAGAGGTCAAAATTCACCTGGATCAGTTTTTTGCGAGCAAAGAAGAAACATTTTATGAGCTTGGAATCATGCTACTACCAGATCGATGGCAAAAGTTGTTGGACCAGTATGGCCAATATATAATTCAATAAAATATTTATTCATTATACGAAAATTGTCCTTCATTCCCCCCCCCCCCAAAAAAAAAAACGAATTTACTTTCCGAACAACCCAATATTTGGTCATTGTATATGAAAGAAGTTTAAAGCTTAATTTCAAATAGTTTAGAATAGTTAAATTCACACTGTAAGTCTTTTATTTTGCTTTTTTAACGTAGTTTAAATTTTGTTAAAACCTAGTAAAATGAACATGTATGGTTAAAACAAAAGATTTGCAATTACAAATTACTTCTCTGAAAATTGCTAATTGTAATACAATTTGTCATTTGTATTCTCATAAAATTTTAATAGAAAAAAAAATTTTACGTCATATTTTTGGTTTTCATTGACATTAATGTATTTCATAGGCAATATAACTAACATTACGTTATTTGTGCCGACCGGAATGTGCAGGGGTTCGGGAACTGGCCTAGGCATCAAATAGGTTCTGGGATCGAATCCCGAACAAGGCACCGATATAGACAGGGACAGTGATGACGTATTTCATGACGTCAAACCCCGCCTCCTTTCAAACTCGTTCCAAACATTTTTTCGAACAAACCATTTATATGGCATTTCCTATGTGAATTAAAGACGGCAAGATTTTTAATTTATTATTGAAATAAATAAATTTATATAGCACTTCTAAGGAACTTATTCCTAATTTAAGTAGTTTTCTTTATACGGGGTATCAGTAGATTTACGGGGTATCAGTAGATTACTTATTCTATACCTACATCTAATTTTTTTTTTTTTTAGTTTTGGAAAGGCATGCATTGTTTTACAACGTTCTAAAATTAATTTTTAATCTATAATTAGATTATATTTATCAATACTAATGTCTGTTTTTTTTTTTAATTATGTCTGATGATTAAATTTGTAGTTATTGTAAACTTTGTTTGCTTAAGATTATCTGATTATTGCTGCTAATTCTCATAAGCTTTAGTTTTTAACTACTAAATAGGAATAAATTATGTAACTAACTTATTTAATACGCATACATATGGTTAAATCTGCACAGAGTTTTAGTTTAAACTCAGATTTATTTTGACTTGACATTTTTTCTTGTTTATATTTGCCAACATCATCATTAATTAGTTTTTAACAGTAGTTTTCCGCATTTATTTGTTGAGAAAATTTCTGATACCTTACTATTAGATAATTAATATTAGATTATTTCTTAACGTAACTAGTGTAATGCTATGTTAATGTGTAGTGTTATGATAGTGCAGTCTATGATAGTGCAGGGTCAATACTATGTTTAGTTTCCAGAATTTTAATATTTAGAATAGCTAAATTAAAGCAAATTTAAGAATTTATGAGAATTTATTTTATTTAATTAAGATTTTTAATTAAAGAAAAGCATTAGAAAGCTTTAAATTTCTTATATTTTTGTTTTAATTTCAAGTTCTATATTTTGTTTAGACGACAAGATAGGGAGCCATCAATAAGCTCATTTATCATCAATTTGTCCTAAAATCTCAGATTCCTATTTTATTCGATAAGAAAGTGAAACATGAATTATTTTAGAATTCTTTAAAACATACTTATCCCATACACAAACTTTTATTTAACATTCATATTTATTAATCTATGTATTCAGATAGGTGTTTAAATTTCACTTATTTAATAATATTAATTTCAAATAAATATAATTCAAATTTTTAAGAAATTTTTTTATTTAGAAACTTAACTCTTTTTTAATTAATGTATGTATACATATTTAGTTATACAGCTTTTATATTTGGCAAATGTTACTGTTATCACTTTTTATGGAATAAAATTTGCATTTGACAGTCTAAATCAAAATTTTTCAAATTACCTTCATAGTAATATTTTATTTGTTACAGTGCTTATGTTGAACGTAACATTCAAGTCACCATTATCCAAATTTATTTTTAATTTCATAATAACTGCAGTTTAATTGGTTGTAAATATATTTTAAGACCTGTCAACTCTCAAACTTTTGTTTAAGTTTTATATAATTTTTTTTTTACTTTAAAAACGTGTATCTTAAATGTTTTATAATTTTCACTAATTTATCTAACTTTAATCATGCTCCTTACATAACTTTTTAATTTGTTTTAAAATTTTCATAATTATTTACAATTAATAAGTTGTCTCAATGTCATAAAAAAATTGATTTAATATAATATACATATTTTAAGAAAAATTAAACATAAATTAGAAATAACATTTTCAAAATAATAAAATTCACAAATTTCCTATTTCCAGATTATAAATAGAATTTATATGGTAAATATTAAATACAAATTCTCCCAATCATATATACAAAAAGTTAGCTTCTACAGCATTCTCTCCTCTTTCAATCAATTTAGGTTCATCAGAGAAAAACTTTACGATATGGAAGAGCATTATTACACTTTTTCTTGCCATTTCAGTGGTTAAATTTGACTCTATATTAATATATTCAAAGATATAGTTGACCCACTTTTAACTACATGAGAAACGCCATAGTGTTTGCTCCGTTCAGAACAATGTTTGGAACGAGGAGAGCTAGTGACGTCGTTGATGACGTAGGACTAATCCTGTCTATTCTTTTATTCTCCGTACAATCCGTTCTTACTGTGTGGAGCAACGCTCGTCCACTTAATACGGTGCCCCTGAAAGAGTGGTCAACAAATCTGCCACAATACGCCTGAATTACTGAATGTTAACCCAGGTGGGCATTGGGGGAAAAACCAGAAAAAAAGGTTATTTGGGAAAATAAAAAGAAGATAAAAATAACTGCATAAAATAAATCCCACATTATTTTTTAGAGAAACACTACCGAAAAATATATTTGGGCAATAAATATACGTACCCTGGATAAAGAACTCGGAAAGTAACATCAGGAAAAAGCAAACCCTACCATTCGATGCGTAAGAAGGTTCGATCGGCAGTGTTCAATACTAAATGATTTTTAATGGGTTCTCAGGGTTCTAACCTTAGGGTTCAAGAATGAACCTCCTTTTTCCACTAGTAATCATCGGGGTGAGGGCCATTTAAACATCTCGAACAAAAAAAAAAAAAAATTCTTCCCTCCGTTCTAGAATCTTTTAAATTTTTCGATACACATAAAAAGAAAGAGCGGAGAAATTAAAACTTGCGGTCGATTACATATGAGAAAGGTACTCTGGCGTATGGTATTAAATAAGCTGAGAAATGAAATTCGAATTAAGAAATCGGAAACTGTATAACTTCATTTTTTGCATTAAGAATTCAAATTTTTCACTAAAAAGGCCTCTTTTTTTTAATTTCATTTTCGTCATTTGTATTAATATTATTTAATTTTTAATGACAAATATAGTAAAGTATTAGAATTCAATGAATAGTAAATATTTTCTTTATATTTTTTCAATGAATGAGTACAAAACTATTGTTTCAATTCTATTTATTTCGTAACATATGAATATAAAACATATGAATACAACATATGAACATAAGATATGAATATAAAACCTTTCAAAGAAAACACCGAAAAAGCGTGTTATTTACTAGACATCAGTAAATGTAGTCTCTTGTCGGATATAAAGTATTATTATAAAAACTAAGGTATATCGCTTGTTTTATCATTTTATTTTATAACCGTCGTTGAACAGCCAGCCCAATTTTGGGTTTAAGACTACTTATGTTCAACTCCGTAGCCTTGTAATTTGAACGCTATCCAGAAGACAAGGAAACTCCTGGATCAAGTATTGAGAGAAATTTCCTTTTCTGGAGGACTTTTTGGTGGAACTAACCCGCATTTGCGGTACATGGAGAAGAAAACCCTGAATACCTCACATGGTTAGTCTGAGGGCAAGGAGACTCTAGCCCATCATCCGCCTACCACTGAGGATATTTTACGTCGGCACTGTGCCAGCCGGAAGCGTAATTCGGATCGACCAGTCGTCGCTGGGATTCGAACCTGGTTCACCTCATTGAAAGGCAAACGCTCTATCCCCTGAGCCATCAAGGCTCTTGTTTTATCATAAGCAAAAGTAGACCAATCCAGGGATCAAACCCTGGAAACTCCCTTTAGATCTGCAACCGGACGCCCCAACCATGCCCTCTCACTCAGTAAAGAAAGCTTTATTGACAATATGTTGTTTAAGTGGGCAGAAATAAGCAGTCTAAGATTTCACACGCCTATTTCCCTAATACATTATTTTTTGTCGACACAACATGAAATAATTAAAGAATTTTCATTTTTAAAAAACCAACATATAACTGATATTTTTTTTCTTTTTCCTTTATATATATATATATATATATATATATATATATATATATATATATATATATATATATAAAATATATATATTAATATATATATATATATATATATATATATATAAAATATATATTAATATATATATATATATATATATATATATATATATATATATATATATATATAAAATATATTAATATATATACTATATATATATATATTAAAATAGAATTATTTATATGATAAGTAAATTATCAAATGATTTTTTGATAGATAAGTACTAACAACAATCATTCAGGGGTGAATGTGAGCCCAAGTCAAAATTCCGGAAAATTTCTTGAGTAAAAAAAAAAAATTTTAAATCGAAAAATTAGAAAAAAATTAAAATCGAAAAATTAGAAAAAAATGTAAACAAGGTTTTTTTCTTTTTCTCAATATCTCTTAGTTTACTTAAAATATATTTAAAATTTTACATATACCTATGATGACCTGGAGAAGTAACTGAAATTTAAAAATATGTCTTTCTTGCTTGAGTTTATGATTATAATAACTATTTAATGATAAAAAATGAATATTAATCTTGAATATAAGCTTATAAAGTAGCTCTCCTTACAAACAAATAAAATAAACTGTATTTTTAAGTTCCACCTTTGAAAATTTGATTTCCGAAAACTATTGCGATCAATGATTTTTTAAAACATCTGAACCTTCGATCTCCGGAAACTTCCGGATCACGGTTAGCGAAAAATCCGGAATTTCGGATTTTTTCCGGAGCACAATCAAATCAGCCCTTTTGAAAGATATAGAGAATTATAATGAATAATTATGCAAAAGAGTTCAAATGCCAGTAAAAATTAATTATTTCAGTGAGTTTAACATTCTGTATTTATTATGTATGAAAAAATAGTGTAAAATATATTCATAAGCATTTAATTCTTTGAGTATTCATTCATTCGTAAGTACCATTCGCAGTAATCATTCAAATAACATTTCATTCGTAAACAATTCAACGAGTATACTAATAAAACTAAACTTTAAACTGGAATTGGCACAAAATCTTTAAAAAAAAAAATCTTAAAATTCGCTGAAGATACATTCTAACACTTTTATAAATTACCGTAAATAAACGTAAATCAAATGCAATAGAAAACCTCAATACGTTGTCAACGGTTAACTAAAAAGGATTCGACACAGATAATTCTCAATACACAACAATGGGAATTCGTATTTCCATTTCCGCAACAAACTAGATATCTGATTATGCCTGAACAATAATTTCGAATTCAAAAGCGCATTTTTGGAAGACAGCCGAAGTTTTATTTCAATGAAAAAGGTACTAGAACTTCCTATGAAAGGGAAGAAGGGTAAGGGAAAAAAAGAGAGAGAATGACAGCATGTACTACAGAACTCTGTACTTGCAGTTAGTTTTCAACTAACAATAATCCCTAACATGCTTACAAAACGATAAGGATTTTCCCCCCACTAGTCATCACTTCCCCATTATTCTGTGGCTTTTTCCCTTTCAAACGTCCATTGAAATCCTAATTGATGACAAAGGTATCAAGTCAACCAAAGAAAGAGGCAAGAAAATGTTCGTCCCATTTGCTTCAAGAACTCAATTACAAGAAGAAAGAGTTGGCAGTGGCTGAAATTTTCATTGAGTATGCATAAATCGAGGCCAATGACAACAAAAGAAAAGTACTTCATGCCACTGCTGGTGGTAAAACGGGAACTTGCCCCGTTATAAGTACCTTCAGAAACAACAACTAGATGGCCTGAAAAATAAGAAATGTTCCAAGATCACCCTCTGACAATGGGCATAAAAGAAAATTTCCTCTTCCCACCCAAAAGATGGGTCCGACTTTTGTTGCGTTTTGTTGGACGCGGAGTCACCCAACAAAAGGACGAAACAATCGCTTGCAACTGGGCGCCCCCCCCCCCCTCCCATTGAAATACTAGAATTATTGATAACCTCGCCTCCAGACGGGTAGACCAGCTTCTTAAAGAATAAATGATGTCTCTAGGACCCATCTAAGAATATTCTTTTTCTCTTTTCCGAATCTGAGAATGTGTGTGTGCTCGCTCCTCTTATTCGAACACTCGAATCTCGTTATGGCCTATTAATAACATACAACAATAACTTTGCAACTCCTTTTCTTGAGTTAGTCCTTGTTTTTTTTTTATTATTATTATTTTATTTCCTCGGATTCGGCGAATAGTGACGCCTAAACAGTGATTACACACACCCTGAGTTCTTTTTATTTATTTATTTTAAAAAAGAAAAAAAAAAATGAAAAAATGTTTTAAAGCTTTGGAATTTCGCGATATGGAAGCACAATAGATGTTATAACTTTTTTCCAGCATTACCCTCGTCATTCATTTTTTGTCATAAAGCAACCCATTTTTTGAAGCAAATTATTCTGAAATATGTATAACCAAGAAAGGTATTCACACAATATTGTCCTCACATTAATTTAGTAAGTTATTCAAATTACTATTAGAAAAATACATTATCGATAGGAGTCCTTTCAGGAGAAATTTGTGACCATTAATGTATCCTTCACAAGTCATTCGAGTGACTTTGCAAAGCGTTACAGTTTTATTTTAACGCTGTTTGAGCTTCACACGCATTTTTCAACAAATCGCAGTATCGAAAATAAGGAGTAAAAACTAAGGTTAATATAAAATGTGACGTAACTACCACTACGATTATTAAACATCAATTCACTAGTATATAAGATATGCTAACTCGATTCAGTCTGTAATTTTAGTGTAGGGAGTAACCCGGTACGAGTGGTAATCACCAGGACGGCCGGGTCTCTACTTTAACAGAGGTAGTTTTTTTTTTAGTACACAATATTTATTGTAATTTATTATTGTTTTGTATATATTCCTGACGTTATTCAACTTGACTATACGTTCCTTTTATTTTCTTACCTTTTAATTTATTGAAAATATTTTATGCTTGTTCTCGAATTTGTAACTATGCTTTTATCTATTTCTAAATATTCAAATCCTTACCAATAATTACCATGGAAAAAAGTGCCATTCTACTTTCTCTACTTTATACTGTGCCTTATTGTTGCTGTTATGCAATCTGATTTTTTATATTACAAGCACTCAAATCAAGTTGAATGGGAAAAGAGTCATTTTTGGCCACAGGAGCCCAGACCTCGATTTAGTTTAGAGGTACTTTTTGGTAGATGAAGGTTGGCATTGTGGAAAGATTCTTTCCTCACATAAAAAAAAAATGGAAAATCTCTCTATTTGATCTAAAAAAAATAGAACAAAACCAATGTTTTCCAATACGTTTAAAGCTGAATATCAAAAGGACAGTAATTGTGTCCATTAACGTATCCTATTAGAGATATTTTGCAGAGCGTTTTATGGTTTCCTTTAAAGCTTCTGGAGCTTCACAGCGCATGAGAGTGCAAATATTTCCAAACAAATCGCGGTATCGATAATAAGGAGTAAAAACTAGGGTTAATATAAAACAAACATCATGGAAAATCTCTAATTTTTATCTAAATATTATCTAATTTTTATCTAAAAAAATAGGACAATCCCAATGCTGTCCAATATGATGCTCAACATCAGGAGGACAGAAATAGTTGAATTTTAACATTTCCTAAAAGTAAATTTAAAACCACATCGATTTACACTTTTCTATATATTTTGAACTTTGTTAACAAGATAGAAATAAAATGTTCTTTTCTTTTCTTTTTTAATCGAAAATACGGGTCTCAGATCCCAAATTTATTCCTTAGCAACAACAGCTATGTTCCTAACTGAATAAAAAAATAACGTTTCTGTAATGAATAGAAATATGCTATTCGATTCAAATTCGCCGTCGCTATCGTTTTAAGAGTTCTTTAGATACAAAAAAGAATCTTATTCGATCTAAATTTATTCTCGATTCTTTTAGGAGGAGATATCGAAGGCTTAAAACTAAAATTTAAAGTAATTAAATTGTCAGAAAACAGTTGAAATTCATTTTTTTTTTTCTCCCCTCCTTATTTTCTTTTACTATTTTATTTTTGCTTCTACGTTTTTGTTACAGCAGCTATGTGGAACTAATGCCACAAGTAGTATTTGCATCCAATGAAAAAAAAAAAAAAAAAGGATTAATTTAAATTATATAAATCATAGGAGGAAATTAAGTTCCTTCAACAGGTTGTCGGTTAAATCGTATTTGAAAGCTGCTCTAATGTAACTAACTGGTAAAAAATAAATTGTTTCTAAAACATTTTGGATTGTAAAATTATAATTTTTCATATAGTAAAACCGATACAATGTTACGAACGGAGTAAGTTCGGTCTTATAACATAGTAATAAAGCGCTATGGCTGGAGATTTCTTTAACCGTAAACTAAACCAAAAGCGTTAGTATCGGATCTGATCTGGTCATAGTCAAGGAAGAATAATAGTCGGTATTCAAAAACGTTGAATGAAGGAACACTTTTAGTTCATTTTCTAAATCAGTTTTAACTAGACAGATATACTATAACATAGACATAATGTAAATAACTCACCCTATAAAAAAAACTTACAACTAGAACTTCCATTAAAATTGTTTTCTTACCTAAAAAAGAAAACGAAAAAAGCATATTAATACACAATACTGGATTTAAAAAATATTTATCATTAGAACATGTGTAAAATTTTAATAATTTAAACAATATGAATGATTATTTGAGGACATAATTTTCTATATTATGCAATCACTCTTCCTGGAATGTTTCTTTCAACAAAATCGAATCTTGCAAAAGTTGATTTAGGAGTTTTAAAAAGCGATTACGTGAATAGGAACAATGGCAATGATCGTATTACGTGAATACGAATCGTAATGCGTTGTTCGTTAAATACATGTATACGAATCACGTGTGATTTGTAAAACACGTTAATATCAATCGCCATGCAAGGTACGCTAAGTAGTGAAACTAAAGTAGTCGCTACTTTTTTTCGCAGTTTGTAGTGTAGTGTGCTACATTTTTAAAAAAGTAGTGTACAAACTGGCTCATGTAAACATGAATAAATAATTCAAAATTATTCTCTTATATTTTATGTAAATCAATTTCTTATTCAAATCCATTTTGAACATACTAAGTTCTCCAGAAAAGTTCGTCTCTTTAAAGTAGTAGACTAGATTCCAAAGTAGTTTGTAGTCACTACATTTAAAAAAAAAAAAAAAAGTTTTTGTAATTAAATACATTTGTAACAAAGTTGCAGTTGAAGTAAACTACAAAAATAATGCAATTTTTCCTACCACTGTCATGGAATAACCGTTAAGATTGATTTTCGCGAATCTCAAGAATAAAACTTACAAAATTCCGTGAATTAGCGGAAAATTCACATGTAATGCAATTACTAACAATTTAGCTATTACTTCCACGGAATGCTTCTTTCAACAAAATCAATGCTCTTGCATAAGTCGAACTTTTAATCAACATCCCCTTAACTTACTCAATAAAATGATGGATGTGAGCTGCCGGTGACCCTCCCCCCTTTCCCCTTTGAAGGGGGCCCGGCGAGGGTCATTAACTTTGCTGAAGGAATAGCCGTCCGCTTATGCTAATTTTCAATCCGGCCGAAAAGAGGGAAAATTCTGGCCGGCAAGGTAGCCAACAATATCCTAGATTCTGGTATCCGGCACTCGGTCACGCTTCACTGTCATTTATAACGCACGCCCGATTAGGCGTAACCGCCGACACAAAGGGAAAAGCGCACCAATTATCTACGTGCATTTTCCCTACGCTTTTCCCTTTTCTCACAGTCGGTGTTGATGAGATGGGTATCATCATTAATGGACGATTCTGGCAACTTTTGTCACCTTTTGGCGCGTTAATGATGTCAACTAATGACTTAGTATGGATATACCTCGCAGGGAGACTCTGATGGGGGTGAATTTAATTATATTTGTTCACTAATCTGAATTTTCGAACAACAAACAGATGCCAACTCATTCATCGGTTTATAAAAATTAATTAAAGGTTGAATCAATCTGACCGATCTTGACATTTTTGTATTTCGAAAACTGTATTATTTTAATCAAGCCAAAATTATCCTTGACTTTTTTTTAAGCATAAACTAAATAATTAAAATAATTATTAAGCTGAAAATAATTAAAAAAGGAGTTCAAGTTTCAAAAAATAAATAAATAAATAATAATAAATGAAATTTTAAAAAAAAAGAAATGAAGAAACAAAAGAAAATTAAAATACAGAGCATGGTAAACCAAAAATTAGTTATTTAACAATCAACTCTAAAAAATTGGAAATCAAAAGTGGAATACTGATTGTAAAGCATGAGTTATTTGGCCAATGATGAGTGTCATTTTCGATAAAAATATACCATTTGAAGCATAGTTAATAAAAATAAATATCTCAAAAAAGAAATCAACAGTGACTATATGCATTTCTCAATCTAAGATCCAATAAAATTTTCTTAAACATATTCTACTACTTATTTTTTCATAAATCATAAATTTTTAAGAAACGGATGTCAACTAAAACATAGTAAACAGGAGAGGAAAAAAAATATTTTTTCCCCGAGAAAACAATAATTACTGTAGACATTTTTACAATTTAAAATGTAATATTGACTTTTACGAAACAGATGCCGACTCAAGAATGAAAAAAAAAAAAAAAAAATTTTTTTTTTTTTTTTTTTTTAAAAAAGTCATCAACAATCACTGTCTACAATTTTTTGCAATCTGAAATTATTCAACCTTCCATACATCTGAATCATCAAAAAACAAATGCCGATTGAATTTCACGAGACTTATAAAGAAAATAAACAAATCAGTGCATCTTATAGTGCAATAATATAATTTTAAAAACACGCTGATCATAATGATAAAATACCATTTTTTTTTTTTTATTGTTATCCTGAATTTTTGAGAAACGTATAGAGATTGATACACAGAACACAAAAATTAAATATTGAAAGAAGAAAAAAAGAGAAATGATTACTGTTAGGAAATAAATCGAAAAAATTTAAGACTTTCTAAAACGATTTTGTACATTACTAATGTTATAGAACCGATCGATTTTTCAACACCAATAGCATAAGCGTTGGTTGATAGAATATCAAATATTGCTTTCTTAAATTATTTTAATAAATTATAGAGATACATGTATATGAAAATTAAAATAAAATCACGATCCTACAATCACAGAACTTCCGAGTCTTTATCAGCAAAAAACTCAATTAAATGTTATTTTAGGTTCTCGTAATTGCTGAAATTTTTAGTATTGTTTTGTAAATGATAATCCGGTGGTGCAAGATCGGGGCAGTATGGAGAATCGCAAAATTGAGTTTTATTTTAAATTTAAAAACTGAAATTAGTTTCATGTCAACACAATAATAAAACATGAATCGGTAATAAATATTTAAAGACCAACAATAATTTGGTTTAACTATGGTGAGATGGTTCTTTGAGAGTTGACTGTTTTCCTTTATTGAGTATTTAATAAGCAACTTCGGTGACAAAACTAAATATTCTTTTATGAGGAAAAAGTAAGAGCTTTTTCGGTAACAAAATTTTTTCACTTCTATGATATCATCTCATCCCCCCCCCTTCCTTTTGCTTTCCCGACAATAAAAATTTCTCATTTCCAAATTCCATTCAAATAAAAAATATATTTATATATAATTCCATAGAAACATCAGAGCCTCCGATGTTATTTCTTGGAAAGAAAATATCATTCCAAACTGGAACTTCCTCCAACGGAATATATCCGAAAACAAAATTTCTATGAAAACAGTCACAGAACCAGGGAGTTCTTCCCCCATTATCCCCCGTAACTACCCCATTCCGTGGACCACGGTTGAGATCTTTATCCTCCTTCTATGTCCATTGAAGGAGATAGAATTTCATATTTCGCAACCATCCCACCCCCGCACTGACCATAGGTACATCAACAGTGGCTATTCGCAACACATTGGACAATGTACACCAGACACACGGGAGCCTAAGATCTTGTGTGTAATAAACGGTAGTCTATGGGCGATGTGGGTAACTTTGGCGACGGCCAGGCGGTGACGGGCAATCCCCCACCCTCGACACTGCCCTAACGCCACTGCCCACTTTAGTGGCTCGCAGAGGTTCTCTTCCTTCCTATTCTGCTCCTCATCCTCTTTACGTTGTTCCTTTTGGAACATTTTTTCCCCATCCCCATCTTTTTTAGCTTTTTTTTTCTTTCTTCCTTATAGGTGATCGTTTCGATGCACCACTTTTTTTCTCCTTCTTTGTTTTGGAATGTTTGTTTTTCTTTTTTCCTTTCAGTGTTCGGTTTACCGCTCCTTTCGAACTTTTTTTTTTTTTTTTTTTGTTCTTTTTGGCTCCCAAAGAAGTGTTATCATCGGTCGAAGAATTTCGAAATAATAAGTGATTGTTACTAGTAAATAAGTTATCGCAAGTAAATAAATAAATCGGATAAACGGTTATTTTAGAAAGTACCAGGTGTGTTTTAGTTATTCTTGAATATTGATCAGAGAGGTATAGTCATGTTTTTAATTTTAGATTTAAATAATTTAAAATTTAAATTCTGTCGTTAAATCTCAAAAAAGCTAAGAACGAACAAGACTATCTCTACAATACGATATCAGTTCAGTAATTAAAATATGAATATAAACTTTAAAAGAAATAAATATATGGAATGTGCGGCATTAATAACAGTTATTCCTCTATTAATAAATCGCTATTGCGGTTAAATTAACGTTTACCATAAAATAACGATACGACACGAGGTTAAGAACCGTAAACAAAATGAAAAAATGTGTATAAACAACGATTCTTAAAACAGAGCATTAAAATAGTGATATATAAAAAACATATCGATACTTTGTTTTTAATTAAGAAACTTAGTTACTAACAGTTATATTATCATAACAGTCAATGAAAGAAAGAAAAAAAAATTCTTTTACTTTTATTTTTAGCACTTGTTTGTTTCGTGTTCGATTGAGTTGTATTTTATGCTTTTGAGATCAATATTAGCTTTTATAACTTAAATCATTTTGTCATAAATTTTTATGCTAATTTTTTCAAGATATTGATTTTTGAATTATTATTTTAATTATTTTGCTCTTGATTGAGCCACCGCCAATATTAAAAAAAACTATGCCAGGAATAAAATTAAAAAAAAATAATAACAAAAAACGCTTTTAGAAAAATAAATTTTTATTTTTAAACTTTTATATTTTAAACAATTTTTGCTTCCAAAAATGCTTTTCGCATCAAAAATGACAAAATAAGGTTCTTTTCATTTTGTATTGAAATTAACAATCAAAATTTATACGTACCAAAACAAACTGAATCCAAAACATTTCACCTTTTAGTTATTTTTTTAATAAAATTTTTAATTCAGAAAATTTTATTAAATTAATTTATTAAATTTAATTCATTATAGTTAAAAAAAATTGTATGCCTCGGTTTTTCTCAAGAACAACAAAACCTAAATTTACGTCTTATGACGTCATATTAGGTACTTGAAAATTTTTATCCTTCAAAATCGTTAAAATATGATTAAAACTCTTAGAAACAATCTTGTTTACTTAAATGCAAAATTTGTACACTCTGTAATTTGTGAAATCAGTTACAAGCTCGGTTTCTTTGTGAATAGTGTAAATTTTAAATATAACGATTACTATCAAGTGATAGACATCTTTTCAAGCTAGTAAGTTACTTGTAGCTACTACTACAGCATGAAAGCTAGTGATTACAGTATTCAAGCTGGTAACTAAAACTGGCAAGCTAATAACTAAATCATTTGAGCTAAGAACTACAGCAAGCAAGCTAAAACATGTAATCTAGTAAGCTAAAGCATGCACGCTAGTAACTGTTTTAAGTAAGGCAGTAACTAATGCATGCAACCGAGAAACTGCAGCATGAATGAGCATATATTTCAAAGCACTTTGATGCTTCCTATTTTGCAGAAAAAGAAAGGGAAAAAAACATATTTAAGTAACTTACTCTTCTTAAAAATAAATAATACTTATAAAGCTGTTAAACTTCGTCCACAATTTACAGTCTGCATTCGTTTTGCATTAAAATAAATAATACAATTTCCAAAACAAAATATACCACCGGAAGGCCTGAAATGACCATTTCATTTAATTAAAAAAAAAGTGCCCTGGCGACCTTCAAGTTTGAACCGGGGTCTTTTCCCACCTAACAACACAGGTTTCTTTATTTCCTAATGCTCACCCGAATATTGATCTTCATAACAATAAGTAGGCCAACATTACTCCCACAGTAAGGACAAATAGTACAAAAAAAGAGAAGGAAAGAACATCTATGACTCGTCCGAGTTTCGAATCCACAACCTTTCTGACTTTAGATCAGCTCCCTGAACACCATACAGCGTCGGCCGTTACCTTACTTACTGGGCCACTTCTTCTGATTGGTGTCTAATCACGATCTCTTAACACATTTTAATAATTTTAAAATATAACTTAAAATATATTTAATAATTTAAAATAGAAAATATATTTTAAAACTTTTTGCACAATTGTAAAAAGTGACATTTTTGTTTTCATAGGAATATAATATAAAATTTTTGTAAAATTGTGATTTTCATAAGAATACAATACGCTACTAACTTTATGAATCGTTGCATATACATTAAAGAATGAAAAAACTAAATCGTGGAATGCAAGTTAACACTTAAAAGTCGATAAAGATCTCAGTCGCCTAGAGATTTATTTTCTCCATTTATACTTTCTACAGTTCTATATGTAAACTTTGAGTTAGCTACATGAAGATTCGTCGAACAACCATTCAAACAGATGACATAGCGGAGAGAGAGTTCCTGAGTTTCCAAAAGAAAACGCGCGATATCCTTCATATGCAGATACACGCCAAACTTTCTTGGCAGCGACTTCAAGCCATTTATTTGGGCACTAGTTGGCCTCTGAAGAAAAAGGGATTTTCTGATATATAACCAGAATATGCGCGTACACAAAGGGGAAAAAAAAAAAAAAAACATATTCCTCATAGAGCAATTGATGCATATCTGCATACAGTACGCCATTTCAAAAGAAAGGAGGGAAGAAAAAGGCAACTTCAGGACGTTATATTCTCACAAATATATCTAGAAGACATCTCTTAAGAAAGAGTCAAAAAAAAAAGGGGGAGGAATGTTTTGTTAAAGGGGGGAATGGCTATTTATCAGGGAGATGGTTTTCTATTTTGCATACATGCCATATTCGCTTTTTGTGAGTGTGCATACATATATCCAGAAGAGGAGGGCCTATAGAGGCCCTCCACGAGGTGTGTCAAACTGCTTTTCAGATTTGCTCCGGACACTGAAGGAAGATCGAGCAAAATATATTTAAAGAGACACAGAGTAGTGGATGACACAATAATAAAAAAAACACCCATGTATATGGGGAAATGATGTATGGCGGGAAGATAGTGATGTTAAAAAAGTTCTCTCATTCTTTGCGATGTTAAAAGAAAAAATTTCAGTTCTGTTCGGGGGTGAGATGGGGAGGGATTCCCTTTTCATGCCGCAGCGTGTTTTTTGCAGGAAGTCTATAGGAATCTAATGGCGGTCCCCACACAATGGTCCTCCCACTCTTTGCTTACAAGAGAGACGCCGATGGACGCGCGCGTATCCCCCATAATATGCAAGATGTTGAAAGATGGGGTTTGGCTCCAAACTTGGCACCCACTAAATGCAGGTCACGAAGATATAAATCTTCGCCAATGGAATATCTGTGCATTGTCCCTCGCCAATAATAGCCCAGAGGGAGTGGTAAATATTAAATGACAGTTATGGTAATATTTGTTTTTTTATAGGGGTGGTTTGTCGCAGAAAACGCAAAATTCGCGTTGTTCGAGTGAATGGGAATGCAAATAAACATGTTAATTCATGTCTGCGTGAATAAGTTTTTTGTTGGGAGAGAATGAGTTTTGGTAAGATTTTTTTTTTTTTTTTTAAGCAACAGCTTTGAAGATTAAAAATGTGATTGATTTGATCTCTCTTTTTTTTTAGTATGATTCATTTGTTAGAAACATATGCAATGCCAAAAATATAGAATTTTTCATAAGTTTTTTAATGAAAGTTCAAAAAAAAAAAAAAAATTGCTGTCACCACGCTTTTTAAAGAACTTTTTTTTTTTCTAAATGAATTACGTAGAGATCGTATCGTTGTTGAAAACGTTGTTTTTTATTCTGTTAAGTTTTTCAAAAATCTTTCAGAATGATCCAACTTGTGGGATGCAAGGATAATACCACTCGAGTGGAGGGGGAGAGAAAATGCTACAAACTTGTGGCTGTATACTCTATCTATATTACAAAAAGTAAATAGAAAAGCGAGAAAGCAAAGCAAATGCAAAATAAGAAAATAAATGAATAAACTAATGGAAATAAGCAAATAAGTAATGCAATTTAGAAAGTAATTAAAAAATAAATCAATAAGAGAAACAATAAGAAATAAGCAAATAATAATAATAATAGGAAATAAGTAAGTAATGAAATTAATTAAGTAAAAAGGTGTGTAATTAAAGTAATTTTCAATATATTATTTTCGTAGTATACAAGCATATTTTTAGAAAAACTTTAAAATGTCGTTATCATGTGGTAATGGTAGCTAACATGTAATGCATGGTATACATAATTTAAAAATTATAGATTTATTTCGTATAATGCGTTTAAACTACTCCGTAAATTATTCTTTAAACAAAAAAAAAAACAAAAAACTTGCTGAAAATCTACTACGATGTAACGAACTATTAGAACTTCAGGAAACTGATTGTAATTAATAGTAAGCAAATGAAATTATTATCAATTTCTAATTTACTGATTATAATTTCATTAGTTGATTACAAGTTTTTCATAATTCCAATAATAAAATTCTTTCTTACGGTTCGAGAAATAAACGCGAAGAAAATGTTGATCAGGAAATAGGATCTTTCATTCAATTACTCTTTTTACGTTTCATTTTACCTGTAGACTATTCTAAAATAAATAGAATTGGTTGTGCAGATACTATAGAGGAAGAATTTATGATACATCCGGAAAACATAATTTTTACGAAAAAAAATTTTTTTTTTCTTTAATAACATTCTAGTGATTGAATTTCGTCGGTCATTTTCACATGAGCAAAATAGAACATGAATATTTTAAACGTATGCCTTTTGTCTGTAGATTATTGTGAAGTATGTAGAATAAAGTGACTACAGATAAAGATTTATTGAGATTTTCAGGAAAACGTTGTTCCTTTAGGGATAAAAATTTGAATATCATCAAGATAACTTTTTTTTTTTTTTATAATTAAGAAATAAAGTCGGAGTTGAAATCGATCAGTCGAAAAAAATTTAACATAAGTCGGAGTCCAAAAAATTTGCGCGACTCCGATTAAGTTAAAAGTCAGGTCCCACACGTGAAAAGAAAAAACGAAAATTTTGATGATGGAAAATTATTTAAACAAATATTCATAATTAATATATGAAGAAAAAAAATCCCTCCAATGAATAGTGCGACGATTATTTAAATTATAACCTATCGCAAATTTAATTCATTACATTTGAACATTTTTCAACCTATGTTTGAAAAAATAAATTTAAAAAAAAAAAAAAAAACTACTTTATTTAGCTCATTTGAAAAGTTAATTAAGATACAGAAAATGAATTCTATGCATCATTTGTACTGATCTCCTAATTTCAGAATATTCCTTAAAGAATATTTGCATCATAAGACGCTTATAAATCATTGAATGTGATATATTAGTATATCTTTCTTTCCTTATAATATTTTTTCATAATTTCAATATTGGGTACAAATATATTTCGTAAAATTTATTTCCTCATCTGATATGTTTTGAATAAATACCTTCAACTCTAACCGTGCATACATAAATTGAAATTAATATTTACTTTATAATAATATTTCTATTTTTGATTAAAAATTTTAAAATAATAAAAGTCAGTGTCCAGTTGGAGTTGAACATTTCAACTGCAGACTCCACAGTTCAGATTCGAAAGATATTAAAGAGTATTAAAGAAAGATGAGGGGGGGGGGGAACTGAATATTTTTTTTAGATAAATAAAATCCTAGTGAAACAAAATTCCTTTATTGCAATGAGCAAACAAAATAAAGAGATCCAATCAATTGCTCAGATCAATTGATTAGCGATAACATGAGTAGTGAGTGACCTTTATTTACATCGGGAACTTCTTCCTAAATCTCCATGATGTTGTGTACTAAAATCAGTAACATAAATCCCTCGCACATTGTGGATAATCCCTAGGATTTGTTGGAAGGGAGGGATATATCCTCCCGTGAAATATCCGTGATCACCGTTGCACTTTCTCTCCCTGATTTCCTTCTTTTTCCCTCTATTTTTTTCCCTTTTATTTTTCCAACCTCCTTCGCGTAGCATTTACCGTCGTCGCTTATAGTTGAGAACATTGAAAATGCGTCGCCTTTCGGTCGCCAGTCGAGAAAAAAAAAAAAAATTCCCTTTTCTTCTATACTTACTCTACTTTTTCCCTACTCATACACACGCATCTATATTTTTTATCAGAACTTGGTGGAACAGTTCTCGTAGACACCATTTCAACGATATATCACTTTATTCACTCGGTCTTGGCAGCGGAGGGATTTTTATATATATTTGGTGAATACATAACGCCTTTACGGAGGCGGTTATGGTTTGTTGCGTGGCTCAAAAACGGTGAAAAAACTGGAGGAAAAATTCTCTCTTTTTTAAATCACTATTCCTCTTTATAGAAGACAGGCGATTCAGATGTATTCTAAATAACTACGAGCAATTTTTTGATATCACTTTAAAATTCATTCGACACAAGACCTGTTTCTAATTTTCGTATACTAAAGCGGAGATGGCGCCGATTTTCTCAAAAAGGATGATGGGAGACAAGAGAACAAGATTTATATATTCATTTTAATAATTTTATTATTGGAAATGTACTATTTTCTTCGGTTGAACTCAAACATTTTTTTTAGAATGGAAGGGCGTAAACCTTTTTACCCTCTAGAATTCTGAATAAAAATAAATAAACAAACAAGAAATAAAATAGACCAGTCGCTCAATCGATGTAGTGGGTTAAGCTTTCGACTCACAAGACTTGAACCTTGATTCGATACCCTGTGTCAAAGGTGGGTCGGCCGGACAGTACCTTATCCTATCACGTTTTAGCCGCTCGCAATCCAGTCTCATGTAATATCCTCAGCGGTTTCAGAAAAAAAAAAAAAAAAAGAAAAGAAAAAACATGGCGATTAGGGAGCGTGATGCGGAGACTAGGTGATTACAACCATCATCTGCCCTTCGATGTAATGTGAAAACATCGTTTGCGCCAGTATTGTCTTCTGGTTATCACTAAAAATGAATCGCAAATAGCCAATTAGGGTAACTTAAGGAAAATATTTACATCGAAACCAAAAAAATAAAATAAATAAATAAATTCAGTAGAACACGCCTTAGTAGCGCTGACAATTTTAGTGCAGCTCACGACTCTAGTTTAAAACTAAGGAGAGATTATAGAGCCCAGAAAACTAATATATTTAGATCCTAAATGTATATGAAATTCGACACAGTTAAACATCTCAGGCACCAACCACATTAATAGAATCAGTGACCCTATAATAACTGTTATAAGATACAGAAGTAAAAAGAGGATTGAATCCTTGACCATTGGTATATATCGTTGCTTTATATACCAACTATAATTCTACTCTTACATAAGTAAAGCCTTAGCTGAAGATGAATAGAAGTTCTGACACCCATAGCCATCGGGCTATTCATATAAGATTATATTTATATGATTAATATTCAGCAAATAATTAATATTCAAAATTAATATTCAAAATATTAATATTCAAAATATTCAGCATTTTGAAAATTTTGTTATATTCCCTTTTCAGTCTATAAGCACATTACGGGGAAAATGAAAAATTCCAAATTCCTTTTGAAAAAGTTTTAACGAAGACAAGTTTGTTTGTATATTTGACTCGTGAGTTTTCACGATATTTAAATTTGATTTTAATCGATTAATTAAGTACTTGTGTGTATAAGCGATCGAAAATCCTCTGTGTTTCAGTTAAAGTATCAGTAAAAACTAATTAACGCTCAAACATCGTTACACTTTTAAACAGAAATTAAACTACAAAGAAAAAAAAAGTTAAACGAAAAAAAAGCATATCCAGACATCGCTCAACAAAGGCTTCATACATCAATAAACATCGTTTAAAACATCTTTTAATAAGTGATGTTTCCGAAAATTAAGTAAAATCAAGTCATAATTTTCCGAATCTTAAATTGGCGTAGAATAACATACTATCTGCTTTTAAAATGTGTGAAAATAAAATCCTGTTTTTCAAATAAAAAACATCTTAAAAACCGTGTTGGAAGATGTTATAGAGCGAATTAGTGACTACATCATCATTGTTTTTGAAGGAGGGAATTTTAAGAAGGACCCATTTTTAAAATGAAAAACGAAATGTGAAGGGTCCGTTTGTACGATAAAATAATTCGTAATGAATCAGATTTCTAACCTAAATTACACCTAAACACATCCCTCACAACGTCAGTCATTATATCAATCATTGTGTAAAACCTAAAATGACACATCTTTCATCTTTTTATAAAAACCAAAACCTTCAAATATCGCCATTACTTAAAACAATCGTCGATATTTATGTATCCCAATTCATCAAAACATCGGAAGAGAAGGAACAAAAGAGGAAGTTAAATCAACCCCTTCCTCTCTCAGGAGAGTGTTTTAGAATTTAGAATAGAATGTTTTAGTGCGAAATCGAAATTCACCGCAACGATGAAATTTCCATTAGTAAGATCTCTTCCTGGCATCAGTTCCTGTTTCCTGTTCTTTACCCTAAGATGATCAGGAACAGGAATCTACTCCTGTTAAATGGAGTCGAGAGTGAGTCGGGGAGGGGGGGAGGGCGGAAGTTAAAATATTTACCGGGCACTGATGTGCGAAAGGCTACCTCCCACCCGGGTACAATGAGTGGGCAGTCAGGATTAGTGACCCCCTTCTTTATATAGAAATGGGGAAGAGTGGGTATTCATTTATGGGTCCCCATAACCGTTAATAATTCGAATCGCCTTTTACCAGAATGCCCTTCTGTCCCCGGGCACAAAATTCGAGTGAAAGTGAAGTTTGTTCGATGTCAACAATGGGGGAAAGCGCATGCGCACATCAACCTCATAACTTGTCAATAATTTGAAATTCATATTAAAATACAGGAAGCTAAAAGGAATAGGTAAAATTGTCCTTGGTTAAGATACTGTCTTTTGTTCGAAAACAACTTGTAACCTAAAATTATTATTAAATAAAACAATTATTATTATAAGTCCTTATTAGATAAGTCCATATTAGATAAGTCCATATTAAATAAGTCCTTGTGAAATGTTAAAATGTATTTTGCAACAAAAAAGTCTTTTCAAATATAGTGTAATTCTGTAATTTAGGAGTGTAGAAGTAGATTTAGAACACAACCATGATGCATTGGCACATGTCTAGAACAAATTTTGCGTTTTGGAACAGCTTTAAGAACCTGAATGGAACAATTTTGCACTACTTTAAAGCTAAGTTAGATCGGAGAACTTCGGAGAAAATCGAGTCGCAATTCTATCGATGTTGAAGGAAATTTATTAACAGTTTAAGAAGTTTTGAGAGCTATCGCTTTCAAAACATCACAAATTATTTAAATGAACGATTGTAACCTATAATCAAATTCAGGTTTTTTTGTGTCTTCTGTCCCATTTGCACTTGTGAAATTCTTCTTTGTGTACTCGTTTTTAGGAAAGCAACAAATTTTAAATGATTATCTATTTCTTATTATGCCGCATTCTAAATAAAAAGATTGATTAAATTCACATAACAATTTTTCAGTTGAATTAATCCTACATGATTGGAATTTCTTGGTGGAATCATTTGTACTTCTGTGAAGTTATGGTGCTAAGTAATTTGAATTTTTAATTCTACGTAGAAATGATTCTTTGCATTTGCAATATCTAATTATTCAGAGATACGATACTTTGCAACTAGAATAGTTCTTGGAAAAGATAAGACTAACGATGAATCGAAATGGTTTTACTCTGAAAGCTTCAAACATTATGTTCTAACGATAATAAAAATATGATTCCAATCACCAACATGAACTAGTTCACAAAATTGAACTACTAATTTACACATTTTTTACGAAATTAGATTTGCCCATTGAATTGTTGAATTGAATTAAATAAACTAAATGAAAAAAAAAGCTTATGTGATTTGAAATTTGTACAAAGGTATGCATTTATTACATTACAGTTGCGTACTGAATTTGATCAAATGAACTAAATGTACAGGTTTATTTGGTATAAACTAAGTTATAAGTTTTTCTACCACATTCTGAATTGTTGATTTGAATCTGTAACTCTTACGATTTGAATCACATTTCGCACAAGATAGACGTATGTAATATGTGTAACTAATTATTAAAATTTTTTTAATTATATAAAACTAAAAAGTGCGCACGAGCAAGCGTGTCTCATAAAAGAAAACTTACAACGTGGCATATAGGCCGAGTGTTGCTACTGCCGCTCTGTATGTACTTGGGCAATAAGTGTTGCGCAAAAATTACATTAGAACAAACAATTTAAAATCAAATTCGAAAATTTATCCAACTTTCTGATCAGACGTAAGTCTTGACCATGACATCTGATTACTCCTCAAATCCATGACTCATACCACTATCTATCTAAAACCATAGCCATATACTAGGCAGGAAAGCAGGCTATATATTAGCGCAACCACTTAGTTGAGACACGGGAAGAACTTTGGGGGGAATACCCCCACAGTCATAAAATCCACCAGAAATACCCTCGCTTAACTGATACTAAAAAGGAGTATCGGGGGCCATTGTAGAAGTTGGTGGCTGAATTGTTGGATGACGTTTTTTGAAACATTTAATATCAATACTCGGTTTGAAGAATGTGGCTTCTTTTAAGAAACGATAGAAATAAAATTACTCATCGAAAACTCTTCGCTCTGCTCTTACCTAAATCATTTTAACAAATGCTTCTTCTTTTTTTTCTTTCGAAGAACGCTGTATTTTATCAAATTCATTTCCATTTCTGTACGTGGTATTTTGTGAAGAGGGGTGGCAGTATCTTCGTGACGAAGAATATAATGTTGTTTACTCTATAATTGTTACACTGTTTACACATTGATACAAGTCACCAAGCAACTCGACTGTACTGCAATGCGTTCAGAACCTTTTAGAACAATTAAAAGAACACAAAATGTTTTTTTTTTTCTTTCTATCCATTAATTAAATAGAATGCGGTACCCAAAGACAAATATTTAAAATTTTTACCTTACAATTAAAGATTACCTTACAATTAGATTTTTTAATACTATATAGTTGTTACTGTGAATGATCAAAATAGGTGTTTGCTTCCACCGATGAATGATGACAATTCCATAGTCGCTTTAGTAAATGTTCGAAATATATATTAGGTATAACTAAGTGCCACTACCTATTATACATTTAACCGGTACTCCGAACACTGGTGTTTCTCCTAATCTATCCTCAGCAGATATTAAAATATCGAATAAATATAATTATAATAACATCAACGAATAATTCAAAATCAAATCGGATTTAACAAATATATCGGGCATTCACCAAAGCGATTGTAGACAATCACAGGTGAAAATCGACACTTCTCTTGCTTTCGGTCATTCATGGTAACATAATATTTACTAAAATCATATTGTAAAATCAAAATTTTGGCTTAAATTAGCATTTTCACATTGTCATTAATTTCAAATTTTAAAAAAAAATTATAAGAAATAATTTTTATTAAAAACAGAACTTATCCCTCATTCTAAAATTAATTTCTCATAAAATACTATTCCTTCCTCGATCTTCACCAGATTTCGTTTATGACACTACTCCTTAATCAATTTTTATTAAATTTCTATTAAAACACAACTCCCATTTAAATTTTTGTAAATTTTGTTCGAATTTTAATAATTTTCATAATTAGCATCTATTTTTTTAAAAATAAAGTAACAAAAAGCTTTTAATGTTTTTTTCTACTATTTATTTACTCATTTTTATTTATTTATGGAAAATTTGATTGAAAAGTCAAAAAATATTTTGGAAGTAAAATAAAACTAAAAAAATCGAAAATTATTTTTAAAAAAAGTTTGTAAACACATACCTTTTAAATGCGTACAAAATTTTATCAAGCAGATAATAAATAACTCATGGTAGAATTTCTGATCTCTGCAGTAGGAAAAAAATTTAAAAGCTGTGCAAAACGAAAAAAAGAAGATAGTTAGAAATAAAAAAAATATTAATTACAACATTAAGTTAACCAAAAACGTTTCTTATACGTTTTGATTTGCTTGAAATAGAGTAATAAAATTACAAATTTCTTTAAAAACACAAAATGCTACATATTTTTTGGGAAATATTTTTCATTTTATAATAGATAATATAATAATATCTTTTCATTTTTCTCCGGGGATATTTTTTTAATAATAACTTTAAAAAAAAGCGAAAAAAGATTAATTGTAAAAAAAAAATATATTAATAATAAAATATGACATAAATATTTAAATAATAACAAAAAAATTTTGTTATTCACAAAAATATTATTAAGTTATACAAAAACTTCGCACAATAATCTGATTTGCTTAAAATCAAGTAAATAATCCTATCTTTTTAAATATTAAATGCTAAACATTTTTAGGGGAAATATTTTTTTTTTATCAAAACAGTAAAAATACAATGTTATCATGCAATATAAAAAGTTCTTCGTATTAGATGCTAAGCGATTACTAAATCACTAATATGTTTTAACATAAAAAGTAACACGAAAAATTAATGAAGTAGAAACATTTATTGATATGATGATTATAAATTTAAAGTTAAATAACGAATAATCTTTTCTGAGAAGTAAAAGTAAATGCTTCATTGCTTTGAATCATAAGAAGAAGTAAACATTTTTATTAATTGTAATATTCTTCATGTTGGCAGAAAAACCTCGCCTAATTGAAGATATTTTTTAAAAAATGTTAATTTTTTAATTTTAAGTGAGTTATCTGTAAGACTCTTTTAAGCGAAGTATTACATAACATTTAAAAATTAAGTTTAATTTTATATTTTTCATTTCCGTTTATATTTTTTTTAAACTTTTTTTATCTTCTATTTGGCAAAAAAAAAAAAAAAAACTACGAAAAACACCCGTCAGAATTAATACAAAAAGTAGCCATTAGTTTTAAAAGTATAATTTTTAAAATTTTCATATTTTTAATTATTGACATAAGTTATAAAAATTTTTAAATTAAAACAGTAGTGAAAATTATTAAAACAGCATATGAACTTTTTTAAAACATCATATTAAATGCAAAGAGTTTTCAAGAACTGAACAAATGGAAAAAATAAATAAATAAAATAAAATAAATAAACTAGAGAAACAGTTTTTAAAGAAATTTTCATAATTTTTTCATAAATAATATTCATAATAGCCCTTCAAATTGCCGGTGAATTATCAATAAATTTAGGCATGTTGATTTGCATTAAAATAAAATTAGTGATTAATAATAGCTTAAACAAAAAGGAAACAAAAATGTTGAAAAAAAATTTACGTAATCTCAATAAAAAGTAGTATTTTGATGAGGTAATTGATTTCTATAATTGTTTTACTTAACGTAATTTTAAATACATAAATCTTAGACTGATTAATAGTAATTTGGAACTCGTTACTTTATACATATTTCCTATAATTTAAACCACAATCACTGAAATAAATTGAGTAAAATTTTAGGCAAGGAATTTTATATAACTCTAACTTTATACTAATAATTATGCTTCTCATAATTATACTTTTCGGATTATATTTTATTTAACTTAACAAACAAATTATCAAGGAATAAAGTTGCTTTAGTAAAAAAACGAGAAAAGTTATTGAAGGCTTAAAAATATACCAATATTTGCCACTAGATGGCAGAGGTAACCGATGAAGTTCAGAAATAAAAGCACGTGATTGGAAATGGGAAGAAATCATCTTATACCAACCAGTCTCTTTGCTTAGTTTACACAATTATACGCGTATGTTTGTGTTCATAAATTAGATCTGTGTTATACACAATTATTGTGTTCAGTACTAATAATGATTCATTCTGAATTACAAGGAGTTATTAATGCTGATTAATTCCCAATTATAAGGAATTATTAATACATATAATGATTAATTTTAAATTATGATAGAACAAAGTGGTGAAAGGAAATTGGAATTTAGGATATTAAAATAAATGTTTTGGACATGATTATTGATGACAAAGATGCTTCGTAACCAAAATTATGAATGATTAAAGTATAACTCTGTATAAATGGAAATATTTAAAATAATTTGTTATTATCGTATTTAAAATTTATGGAACAATTTCGTGAAAAAAATACTTAAAAATAACAATTTGATAAAAAATTTTAATAAACGTTTTGAAAACGGGTGTGTTTAAATTAAATTGGATCGGGAACAATTCTATAGTAAATTGGACTTTGGGGAAAAATTTAATACTAAATTTTTGATGTAGAATCGCTATGCAAAAGCAATAAATAGTAAAATAAAATAAGTAAACAAAATTATCACTTGAATTATTGCGACAATTATTTAAATTACTTGTCATAAACTTAATTAGTCACATTTGAATGCTTTTAAGAGTTCGTTAACCGAACTATTTGGAAAAGAACACAGAAAAATCATTGAGACTATCAAAAAACCGAAATAAATAAATAAATTATTTACACGATATTTTTTAGTTTATAAATTCCAAAACCAAATTTATTTAGCTAAAACACAATTTTAAAAAAAAATGTCGAATGGATTGAATGTATGATTGCGAACGAATAAAATGTAAAATTTTCAATATATTGAAAATGATACATTTACATATTTCTTTTTAGAAATTATTTATATATTATTCTATACATATTTTAGTAGGCATTATTACTAGCACCTTTTTTTTAGAAACTTATCGTTCTTCGCCATGGAAGGTGCATGAAGTTTAGGGCTTGACGACCAGGCCACAGATAACCGTTGACAAGGTGGACCAAATTCACTTATCAGTGGACAACAGAGAGAGAAACAGCCATACTCGGAGCGGGATTCGACCCCGCAGCCAGTTAGAAGTCAGCCATGCTTTCCGCTCGGCCACCTGGCTGGGATTATTACAAGAAACTAAAGTTCATAATAGAGCCTTTAAATTTTAATTAAAATAAAATAATATAATTTTAAAATTTATTTATTCAATTTTTATTT
This sequence comes from Parasteatoda lunata, assembly GCA_949128135.1. Classification (NCBI taxonomy): domain Eukaryota; kingdom Metazoa; phylum Arthropoda; class Arachnida; order Araneae; family Theridiidae; genus Parasteatoda; species Parasteatoda lunata. Next base: position 122,994,593 of record OX421971.1, read on the forward strand.
CATAATACAAAATGTAATTTTTTTTATAAAGTTTCTTTTTAATCGCAAATAAAAAAAATATAATTTAAAATTAACGACTACATAATGATAACTTCATTTCTTTTCTGGATTTGGTGGACATTTTAGTTGAATATAAGTGGAGTCTAGCTCACAGGAAACGAATATTTTAGCTCAACATTCCTGAATTCTATAACCCCACTATGTCCTCAAAAAAATAAAAATTAATCAATAATAAACAGCTACAAAATCTCTTAAGCAGACGATCAATAATAAAAACATCAAATTCCAGACGATTTTAGTAGTTCTTTTATCTCTTCGAAAGCGATTCCCAATCTAAAGATTTAGTTTAGACTTTTATTGGCGATAAATATTTTATGAGCAGCTCTCATACGCCAACCACTCCCACAATTAAACATCCCTAGAGTTCTCCCCATACATCCTCCTCTCTTCAAAAAAAAGGGGGGTTGCAAACGAGAAATTGCGATCTTCAATTAAAGATTTTGACTCGATGCCACTCACCTGTTTTATTGACGTTCCTTGTCGTTCTATCGAATTAATATTCGGTGTCAGAAACAATGTGGGGTGACGATGAAGGAAAATATTGTATCGAGAGTAAATTTTGGTCCTCATCAGATGAAATTATTTCATATTTCAAAGAAAATAACTCTTGATAAAATTTAAGAGTTCAGCTAATGCGATATAGTTGTTGAGTGGGATTAAAAATAATTGTGAAGAAGAAAGCGTTTAGCTCAATAGAACGTTTTAATAATTTTTAGGCAAAATTCTAAAATTGATCTACCAGATGAAAATTTTGATTGGATTGCTAGAAATGAATTCAATTTTATTTTATAACCGTCGTTGAAAGTCGACCGAATTTTTCAGTTTACGACGTACCACTATTCAACTTCGAAGCATTGTAATTTCGAACCCAATCCAGAAAACAAGGAAACTCCTGGATTAAGTATTGAGCGAAATTTGTCTTGGTGGAGGATTTTTTGATGGAGCTAACCCGCATTTGGGAAACCTCGAAAGCCTGCCAGGGTTAGCCTGACGGCAAGGGAACTCTAACTAACCCATAATCCGTTTACCACTGAGAATATTTTATGTCAGCACTGTGGTTGATGGGAGCTGGATGAGGAATTCATTGGAAAGTAAGCACTCTATCCCCTGAGTCAGCTAGAATGGATTTGAAGATTTTGTCAAAGCCCACTCATTAAAATTTATTTAAAAATTAACTCAAATCATTATCAATCACATAAACTCAAATCATGAAAAAATATATATATATTATATAAAAGTGTGGAACTATTATTCCAAAAAAAAGAAAAAATTTAAATTTTTTACCTACTAAATTGAAGATTGACAGTCCACACTAACTGTAAGTTTTATATATAAATCATGATAAAAAAAAAATAATAAAAGAATAAAATAATGCTAAGGTAATGTAGAAACATTAAAAAGCAATCGATATGTAACACAGTATTTTCTTTCATAATTTCCCCCCCTAATTTTTAGAAAGTCAGAAATTCTGCCAAGAGTCGAATGAATCTAAAGTCTGATCTATCAACAACAAAAAAATATTAGTTAACTTTACTAAAAGTTACTAATCAGCTTTTACGAACTAAGTGGAATTTCCCAAAATAAAATTTGAGTTTAAATGAGCCAAACAATTCTTCAAAAATAAAAACACCATGCCTCATGTGGTTTCTCTGATAGGGTTGACATTTTTTTATGGGTAAAACCACCGACGATTCAACCTTCATTAAAATGAGGGCCTCCTGCTTCATTTTTACTAGAATTTTGTCTCCTCCTTCTGAGCAAAGAGGCCTGGCACAAAATTGAGCCGAATATTTAGCTTTTTATCCCTCCATTTTCATTTTTCTGTATAACGATATTTCTTTTTTGGCCTCTAAATACACAAGACAACTCTGTGCAGTCCCTCGTCCTAACAATCTGCCTTTCTCTCGTTGACGCACACTTCAAGAGGGCCTCCCATAGACACTCCCGGCCCATAAATTCGTGGACAAGAAAAAGAAAATAAAAGTGAGGCCCGGTAAAGGGTCGGTCATCAGATGGAATTCCAAGAACTCTATCCCATTAATCTCTAAGATAAGTGTTGAGTGGCAATTTGTTTAGATCATACCTAGTAAAAATGAAACATGGTAGCGGGGCCACGGTGTCCACACCAACAGCCATGAGAAGAAGAAGGAAAAATGACCTAAACCAAAACGTTTTGCAAAATAATAAGAAATAGCAGATGAATAAAAGAAAAAATTAAATTTTATTATAAAGAGCAAATTATTTAACGAAGCAGAAAACTTAGGCCAATTTGAAAGAAAATTGAAAATTTGAAAATAAAACGAGGATTTAAAGGTGGAGGGATAAAATAAAAATAGCAAGGGGAAAAAAATAATAATTAAAGCCGTAACAGGACGTTTTGGTCCCGTTGCTGTTTCGGTCTCGCTGCCAACGCTACTTTTCTCCTTTAATTTTGAAATTAGAAAGAAGAAAAAATTCTGCAAAACATTCCAATGTCATTGTAATGATCCTTATTGTTATTTTATTAATTTTTGACTGCTATTTACTTAGCCTTAATATTTTTTTTGTTTTTTTTTTTTCAAAGCAGGAATCATTTGAAAACAATTTCCCGATTGCACCACGCGGAGGTAGTTAGCAAAACAATTCTTATTTATTTATTTACTAAACTTTACAGCCATAATACATTAGTACACAACTAACATAATTACATTTTCAAACTTCATATTATTGGGAAGAGGTTGTCCCCCCCCCCCCAGTAACGTCATTCCTGGAAAATGTAGTTATAAAAAATTTCTTCCTTCTCACACTTAATAGTTTTAATTGATTAACAGCCATTTAAAACTCCTGATTTTCTGTTACTGAAAATAATAAATAATTCAATAAACTTGAAAAAAAAACATATTTAGAGTTATCGAAACATAACCACTACAATAAAAAAAAAAGAGTAAGATATGGTATTGAATATCAAAATAGACGAATCGAATTAGTAAAGGGATTGAATTGGGAAGAAACTAAAATGGGAACGAAATGTCGTGAAAAAATTTTAGTATTTATCTGCATTTAACAATTGAGTTAATTCGATCGTTGAGCTTGAATTTAATGTAATTAAATATTTGTTCGAATGAAATTAGATCTTTTTTAAAATAATAATAATGATATAAGGATTAATTTAAAGTTCACGTAAAGGAACTTTCCAAACTTCTTGCTATTCAACAAAATGATTCGGCCACCTAAAGAGTTATAAAATTATCCTTAATTTCAATAATTGTAAATTTGATATAATATTAAAAATCAAATAATACACTTTTCAACCAGCTATTATTTAAAAATTGTTTTAAATTAAAATACGTACTTATATCATTTTTCTTAATATTGTTAAATCATTAAAAGATTAAGCCCCTGCAAATCTATAGTTAATTAATGCATTGTTTATAATGATACTATTATACATTATATAATTTCATTTAAAATATATTAAGTATTCTCCATTCCTTACTCTATCTTTCTTGAGATTGAAAATTATGCCCATATAAACTTGACCGAATGTTTAGAACAGTTACGAACTTGAGTTTTTATGTCGGCCGCCTACTTGACTATTTATTGATTTATTTTTTAATTAAGTGATTGAACTTGCAGGATCGATTTGTAGACCAAAATAGCAGGATATATGAGAGCTCAAGGTCTGGTGAATATAGTAGACGTGATAGAATATCTCAACCGAATACTAAAAAACTTGAGCAACTTCTCAAAGACGCATGAAACCGTGCATTTTGTTGATATCTCTTAACGATTCGTTTCCAATTGCTGTTTTTATTTGAAAGTCTGGATTCTGCCTTATATATTGTGCCACTAAAGATAAGACAGGCTCAATTGTTATTTTTTTATTTATTATTATTACTATTATTGGGATATGAAGTCACCTGACTTAGTGGTTAAATAGAAACTTAAATTTCTTCTAAGAACGGAAAGTCAAGCGTTCAAGCCTCGCTTCATTAAAAAATATATATATAAATATAAAAGCTATTTATAATATAAAAATAATCAGCTATTTATAGCCAGTAAATAAAATGATAAACTAAGTTTTTTCATTAAAAAAGTAAAAAATTAATTAAAAAAATATTTAAGTTTTTACAGGTACTCTTATGAAAAAGGTTGCGCCCCCTTGGAAAAAAGTTTTAGGGATAAATTTAAATCGAAGAAGTAATAAAATTATTAATTAAATTTATTTAATTAATACGAGGAATTAATTAATAATGCTATAGAATAAGAAGAAAATATAGAACTTTTTTTGTAAAAAAGAATAACAATAAAAGACTTGCCTATGGTCGTGATCGGAATGAAGAGAACTTGGTAAAAATTAATTAATAAATTCAAATTTAATGAACGTTGCTAGTAATGAATGCCTTATTTTAATTAAAATGAAAAAAGGTATTGTAAATAAAATTCAACAAGCAGGTCTTATGTTCGGATCATCCTCAACTACTCAAAAGATCCTGCCTAAGCTCATATTGCCGTTTGACAAAAAGAAACCTGAGGATTGAAATAACTCTTTTATCCTTCACCACAATTCACAACATTCCACGTGTTTCGAATAAGAAAGAAAAAAAAAAAACATTCCACCGTAAGTCGAAACCCTCTTTCACGAAAGAAAGGGTCACTGATGAAGCATTTAAAAAAATAAACAAAAAGTAGAACACACGATGAAATAATAGTAAAAGAAATATATTAAAAAAAAAAAAAAAAAATGAATAGCTTCCGTGAAATAGATGACGCCACCGTCTGTAAAATCCCACACTACATCCACAAAGTAAAGAAAACAAACTTGGTGGGGTCAATTGCGAAGTTGAGTCACCGTCTTCAAAGTTAAGGTGGTAAAAAGGCTTCATCTTAGCTTGGTTTGAAATGACTTTTTTTTTTAAATTTTTTTTTTCACACTTTCCACATCTGTTGCTGTCATTCCTAGCTGAATCCATCCTGTAGTTCTTTCGTTTTAACCTTTTTCCCACCGAGTTGAAATCGGGTTTATCTGTTATGAGAAAGCTTTCACATTTATTTTTTACACTTAACATTACTCGGGTTTTAACAAGGCGATAAAAAGTGAATTAAGCGTACACAGAAGAACGTTGGATTAAGCATTTCACAAATTAATCATAACAGACCTCAATTTAACGTCATTTGTAGCCAGATATCATTTTATAAGAGGTCTAAAAAATTTTAACCAATAAATATGTGAAGAGAAAAAAAGTGGGGAATGAAACATTGAGTTTAAAATTTCTGGTTAAAACATTCTTCTTAAGATTTTACAGATTAAAATACAATAACTCATTTTGCCAGACGCAGTCATGTTTCATTAATAATCATACTTTAATGCTACGTTCTTCTGCTTGGAATACAGCATGTTTAAACTAATTTGATTTTAGTGTTTTTTTTAAATAATAATTTACAACTCTATTTTTTAACGAAGAAAGGGACTCAGATTTTGCAGGAAACAATCCACGCTGTACAGGAAGATTTAAACATAATAATGTTGAGATTTTTTTTTTTAAACAATTAAACATTTTCTTAAATTGAATATAATTCTCAGGCGCAGTATCTTTTTTATTTATTTATTTATTTTCAATGCATAAATAATCAACATTTCAGCAAAGAAAATTAACTTCCGTGCACCGGGTTCGAATCCCAGCGATGGCTCGATGTTACAAATTCCACACCCAGCTTGTACCGACCACAGAGCTGACGTAAAATATTATCAGTGGTAGACGGATCATGGGGTAGAGTCCACTTGCCATTAAGCTAACCGTGGGAGGTTTTCGCGGTTTTCCTCTTTATGTAACGCAAATAAGGGTTAATTCCATGAAAAAGTCCTCCACAAAAAGGGCGAATTTCTCCAGGAGTTCCCTTGTCTTCTGGTTTAGGTCCAAAATTACAAGGTATTACTGAGTTGAAGATTTGTAGTCGTAAACCCGCAATTGGTTCGGCTGTTGAACAATGATTATAAAATAAAATAAGATATAGTATTATTATACAGAAACAGTTTGTTTTCTACCATTCATAAATTTTAGAACTTCTAGAGATTTCCCTTAAGACTTTAAAACAATAAAATGACGCGATTTGTGTAAGTAATTTAATACAACACGTTTCTCTGTTTTTAGATGTTATTAAAATTTAATCTTATTGCAGTATCTCACTATAGATAAAAATCTAATGATGGTGTCACAATTTTTCAATGTTGCCGGCGCATTTTTATTGGCCGTAAAATCACGTGGTAGGATCCATCCTCCTGGTTACTGTTTCAGGTGTATTCTATGTTTAAAAAAAAAAAAAATCAATACAAGAATCGTCGTTTGAAGACCTGTCATTTCAAGATGTAAGAATCGTCATAAAACACTTCTTACTTTGTCAACAATATACCGGCTTCGAAAAACCTAAATATACCAGCTTCGAAAAACCTAAATATACCGGCTTCGAAAAACCTAAATATACCGGCTTCGAAAAACCTAAATATACCGGCTTCGAAAAACCTAAATAATAATTTGTAAAATGAAGTTAATTTCGCTGCTTCAACAACATGCTACCACTAAGGCATAATGGTGCACGGCTTGCAACAAGAACAAACAATAATAAACAAGTCAAAAGAGGGCAATTCGGGAATGCTAAAATGCGAGTGTTTCTGTCAATAATTTAAACTATGTCACCTTTTGTAACAATACATCTCTAAATGACTAATACAAATTTTAACTTTAAACTCGCCAGAATTACTTAATCTCGTATGAAATACAGTAGAGTTGAGCTCAGAAATTTTATAATTTATTTCTTTAATTAAAAAGAATATTATCTGTTTGAAAATATCGCCTCGCAGAAGAAGCAGCTGTATACTTTCTAGCCGAAAGTAAGAGCAGATCAAGAGCTCGAGATTGTTGTTTATATTTAAAACACCATCCATGTAAGTTAACGATGAATTTTAAAGATTGGTACTTATCTGGGTGGCAGCAGTATTTTAATAGTAATTGAATTTTTGAAAGGATTAGTTAGATTTTTTTTTTTTTTAACACTTAGTAATTACAGTAAGAGACATTGTCAATATATCAAAATATGTAATAAAAAAAATCGGCGACAAAATATTTTTTATGTGGCCTTTCGATTTCAAAAACACTAAAAATAAGTCATGGCGTTAAGATGCGTGACAGTTTAGGAGACAAACTACTCTTTATATTGATTTACTTTATTATATTTTAGCAATTTCACAACTCTCAAAGTTGAAAATAATTTCCCACAGCAACTTTGGTAAGGAAATCTTTTTTAATTTGCTTTCAAATATCATTCGCACTGAAAATAATTTCTCAGAGTGCCATGGCGTTAAAGTTAGTGAAGCGTTTCACAAGTATAATGAAGGCATTGGTGCCAGACACATGCCAAATCAAGCAATCGGCACTCATGCATGGCAACCTCTACCACACACCTCAATGGAAAGCAACCTAGATATAAATCCCGTTCCTTGTTTTTATAGCATAGAGGGGGGGGACAAGGTAAAAAAAAATGTCGCTAATACAAAGAAGCGCATTGTGGGAGGACATCAGCAGAGCGGTCTGCAGATTTCGTGGGAAAACTCACAAAGCTGTAGAGTGCTTGGGTTGTAATATGAGAGGATAGCACACGTGGTGGTATCACCTTGAAGGAAGGTTTCTGTTCTAAAACTCGAACCTCATTGGCTGATGGCTTTGTATAGCCACCTGTGGACCCCACCCAGACGCTGTTTACGTCTGGCGTATAGAGGTAAAAGTTTGATCAGGGAGGTTTGGTTTAAACCTGTCTGACTACTTCTTCTGTAGGTGAGGAAACAGATAAGGAGGGTTCATATTACAAAATTTTCTATGAGAGAGACTAATTTATGTTAGTCAGGTGAGGAGAATGGGAAGAGAAAAAAAACTGTTTTTCTATTTCTTATCTTTTTCTATCTCTTGATAATTCGAGTTGAACGGGACCGAGCCTACCTCGAACTTTTGAGAGCTCGAGTTTTCAAAACTTAATATTTAATAAAGATTTGAATAAATGGAAACAAAGCACTTTTTTAAATGTCAGTATTTAATTGAAAAATATATTATATTTAAAGAAAATTTACTTACATTAGAGGATCATTTTACTTCAATAAACCAAGTTACAATATTTATTATATTACTGCATCAGGTTATTGTACTTAATTGTTTGTTTTTCTGTTTAAACACACTATTTGCATATTTCAGAGTTGAATAAACAACATCGTCGTTTTTTAACATTCAGTCATAGTAATCGTCGTAAAATCAATTGTAGTAATTGTTCCTCGTATTGCATTTGACATATTTTGGGAGTAAGACTTACTTTTTTCTCTTTACGGGGAAATTCGAATTATTGAGAAATACTGTGTAATCTTTTGAGTCTTTATTCTTCCCTGGAAGGTATTAATATTATTACTAAGATAATGTTAACTTTTAACTTATTTTGATTTTTCTCTCGTACGATTAGAATTGAAAGTATTTTATTAAAAAAAAGAAGAGAAACATATTATAATTTAACACATGCACAATTTTCGACAAATATATTTGTATTGAACTAGTGCTGAACAATATAAGAAAAGAGTTAGGTGCCAACAGTTCGTGCGCTTCTGAATAAAACCAGCTGAATACCCGTTCTTCGTAATCAATAAATTAGTAGAATTAGTTAAATTAATATTAACTAACTCAGTAAATTAGGAGAAAAAATAATCAAAAAATTTGTAGTAAACACAACGAAATCAGGCATGAAACTGAAAGACCAACACAATTAACGAAGCTAAAATGCAGTAGTTCAAATATTTTTTTTTTATTTATGAATTTATTTTGTCCTTCCTAGTGGCTTTACGTAATTAGATTAAGCAAAATACGTTTTGAGTAGCGCATTCAATTAAAATAAGGATTAATTCCATTTAGTATCATTTGGCATGAACTAAACTGTGTAACTAAAAGCCAACTCCTGATTGTCGAAATCTACCATAATTAAGTGATTTTCTCCGGTACTTATCCCTTTCGAAGGGAAGTAAAAAAACAGAATCTATATTAAAACAACATAGCATTGATGCAGTTTTAATACTCATCAAATATACTAATGCAATACATCGTAATAATTACTATATTTTGAAGCTATTATTAAAATTGCAGTAATTACTATAATATAAGAAGTGTCTATAGCCAAAACTAATAAAGCGTCTTCCAAAAGAATTACTGCCATTTCTCTAATTGCTTTATAGTTCATAGTTTATATGTTTTTACTTCAATTTATAACTATTACAAAAATTAAGTGAGAACCATTGGCGTCATAAATGGTGAGTTTATACATATTTTCTTCAGAGGCACTTGACCTTTAAATAAAAAAAATTAAAAAAAATAAATAAAAAAACATTGACGTAGGGTAGGGGATTGAAACTGAGCAAATAACTATCGTACCAATAGCGTCTAATACTTAAATCATTGACCAAATAATAGTATGGTGGTTTATTACGTTTTTCCTAAACGAATTAGTATTATTTCTACAATGATTTTGATTTTTAGTACATGGATTTTTTATTTTAATTATGACCTATCACCAAAATTAATTAAGAATCAATAATACCGCCGTGCAATTGAAAAATCAACGACAAAAAACTAAAAATTGTGATTTTTAAGTATTTGGCATCTTTGTATGGCAAGCTATATATTGCAAGGAAAAAAAAATTTCAAAAATAAATTCACTTTTTGAAAGTTTTTTTGGAAATTCGATTTTAGCATTCATAGCATTAGTAATCGAACGAAAACAGTTGTCAAGTCACTTTTCTCGGAATCAATCGTGAATCACGTCGTTTTTTCAATTGCACTGGCCTGCAAAATATTACGTTTAAATGAAACGAATAAGTACTACCTCTTCATTAAAATAGCTTCTTAGTGTAAAATTCTTTTTTATTTTCATTTCAATTTAATTCATTGTTTAGTTTTATAAGAACACATTTCAAAACCATGATTATAAACAAAATAAACACATGGTTTTAAATAACTTCAGAAACAGTAATTTGATTATTTAATCCATCTATGCTACCATGTTCCAATTAATATTTGAGTTTATCTCACATAAATAAAAACTAGTTAAATATTAAAGAAGGTGCCAAGGCGCCAAGATGTAGGCCTAGGAACGTGCAATAAACTGCTTTTTTTTTTGGAATGACAGCTATAAGCTAGAAAACAACACAGATGTTATATTTAAAATATCTGATAAAACATAATCATTTGTTGTTTAATTTAAAACAATAGCTTGTTAACCAATGAGAAAATTCCATTTTTCAAACATCACTTTGGTACTATATATTTGGAATTTTGAATGATTTTTAGGTTAGGTGTCTAAAATTGCCCTTTTTCTGGAGTTATAAGAGATACACATCCAAACTCTTATAAATTATTATAATTATAGATACGGGCGATAATTAATATGACTGATACTCTAATGTACTCAGGGAATATTATGAAACTGTGTGAAGTCTCAATTTTGATGCTCCACATTTTTTAAATTATTATATTATATGTATAATAATATTATTATTATAATTATTACATTATACTCTCAATTTATTACTATTATAGATACCGGCAATAATTAATAGGACGGATACTCTAAGGCAGTGTTTCCCAAACTTATGACTTTAGTGTACCCTTTCTAAATTTTTCGTAACACTGTGTACCACTAATAAAGAAATGAATGTATTTTTTACTATAAAAAAATTGCACAAAAGTTAAAAATCACAACTGGCTGTTGACACCACTCATTATTAACTGTTAACTCTGCAAAAAACAGCCAATAAAAAATTACGTAATCGTAAATTTTCATGGCTAGCTTTGTTTTTAAATAAGATTTTTTGAAATTTTCGTTTGTTGCACGATATTTCGCATAAGAACGCGTACCCTTGCTAAACTGTTCCCGTACCCCTGGGGGTACGCGTACCACACTTTGGGAAACACTGCTCTAAGGTACTCAGGGCTAATTGTGAAAGTATGTAAAGTCTCAATTTTGATGTTCCACATTCTTTAAATTATTTTACTATAATTATAATTATTATATTATAATTAATATATTATTATTTATTATAATCAATTATTATAATTAAAGTAATATTATTTTTAACCAATGATGTTATCGAGTATAGCTAACAATAATCGTTAGATCTTTTATAAAAGTAAAAAATAAAAGTAGTAACAACCACTGCGATATTTGCTTCCATTTTCCCAATTAAGTTTTTTTGGTAAAATCTACCGTTTGCTAATGCTACTACTATTGTTAAAACTTTTATCATTTAAAAGTGGTTTCAACACAGTTGAGATTTTGTTTTCATTTACTTATTTCTAACTTTGCTTGCTCATTATATATATTTCATACATTTTTAACTACTGTAATTCTGTTATTTAAAAATTCATAAATCTCTATTTCCATTGATTAAGCTCTTTAATATTCATGAAGATCTATTTATAACTTAACAGACAATTAGAGCAACAGATAATACTTTTCTCCTTTGCAAAAATCGATTAAAATAATAAATTAGTATTCGAGATATACATTTAAAATAAAGTTTTTTTACTTACTGAGTAATGCTCAATAAAAATAGTATTCGGTAATATACAAAGACTATTTTTTTAAAACTTTAAAATTCTTACTTATCAATTATTTGCTTGATATAGTTGCAGAAAAACATCTCTTCTTTGTTATTAACAAATTAAGATTTCAAAAAATTAAGCATCTTAATTTGTTTAGAAATCTTAATTTGCCAACAAATTAAGATTTCGTCAATACAGGTGAATGTAATATAAAATATAAAATTATTTATTTTCCCATAAGATAACTAAGCTCGGAAACAAAATAAAATTTACTTTTGGACAAACATTAAATTTTAAAATGTAACGTCCTTATAAGATACAAGCCTAGATAAGGTAATATACACACCAACTTAATATTCTAATTACATCACATCAAATAAAAAATTCAATTTATTTATTTATTTATATATATATATATATATATATATATATATATATATATATATATATATATATATATATATATATATATATATATATATTTTTTTTTTTTTTTTTTTTTTTTTTTTTCCTTTTAATTTATTTTTTTATTTTTTTTTTTTTTTTGAAAACTGGAATTTTAATTACTTTATTGTTATATAACCTTAAATACAAAGAAATTCGTAGAAAAAAAAAAGAAAATTGATTAAGATATAAAAAGTTATCCCATCAGATAACTTGAACTATCTTTAAGCGAAACTATGAACAAATTAGGACTTATGCTCAAGAATAAAAATTAAAATTGGAAGTACATCATCAGTATAATAAATTTCTAGAATAATTTTTAATCACAAAGCACATATTTCATAAATGAAAAACATAATAAAATTTTTAAAAAATCCATTCCTCACTTATGTCAATGTTACGTTACGCTTAGTTAGTGACGAATGTAACGTAACACGATATGTAACATAAATGTTTCTCATCAGAAAGTAAATAAATAAGGTTGAAGAAAGAAAAGGTTACACATTCTAGTGTTATTCTAATACACAATAGAAAAACGGTTACAAAACTTAAATAAGTAATAATAAAATATAAAAGGAAATCGATTCACGACATAAATGTTCCCATTTATATCCATAAGAAAATTAGGATATATCTTTTGCTAAAGATTAAAACTGGAATTTCAAGAGCTTTATGAATGTCATTTTGCAGTAACTTTTAACAACAACGAATACATCGTAAAACATTAATAAAACAAAATGAAAAAAAGAATCGATTTATAACACAGAAGCTCAAATCGAAATTTGATAGTGCGAATGAATGTAAACAAAATAGCATAAAATTATCGTTCAAGGGAGTCAACAAATTATTTGTTTACTTTCCTGATCTTTGGATTAAGACTAAAAAACGGATGTTTCATCCACTACTGTTACTCCCCAATAACTTTTAACTAAAACGCATATTTCGTTAAAATCGAATAAAATGATTTATTTATTTTTTTTTTTTTTCTTCCCTAAAGCCATTCACAGCCTCATATCCAAACATGATTACACGAAGGAATTAGTGTAAACAAAGTGACATAAAAATGATTCCGATCGTCATTCAGCCAAATAAACAAATGGAGTAAGATTTAGCTGTGAATGAAAACTAAAAGATGGAATTTCATACACTATACTCATTCACACTAAAATTACAATAGCAGAAATGAAAATATAAATAAATCATTTCACAAAAGAAAAGAAAAAAAAAACCACCTCTCATTCAAATCTACTGGTTGTTTCATTCCCAGTATCTACAAATCAAAAATGTAAACAATATATATTTGTTATCGTGAATGGTCAAAATCAAGAGAATGTCGACTTTCACCGGTGAATGTTAACAATCACACAGTCGCTTTGGTGAATGACAGAAATACTTGTAATATCCGATTTGACATTCATTTATTGGTTGACATTCATTTATTCGTTGATATTGCTGTATTTATTCGATATATTATTATCCGCTGAGCATAGATTAAGAGAAACATCAGTGTTCGTAGTACCGTTTAAATGTATACTGGGCAATTGCACTTGACCTTAAAAAAACATTGATGTATGGCATACCGGGCAGCGGCACTTAATTAGACCTGGTAATATAGTGTGGATATTTACCAAAGCGTCAACACTCATCGGTGGAAATCAACTCATTTCATTCATTCACAGTAACATATTCATCAAACAGAATCAATACGAGTCTATTCATCAAAAATGCAAACGAAAAAAGGAATCTCATTCTGAAAAGTAAAAAATAAGATTTACCTTTGGATGTAAACTAAAAACTGGAATTTGAAATACTCCACTAGCGTTACTCCACGGTAACTTATAAGTATAAAGCACATTTCGTTTAAAAAATTTGATTTACAAACATGAATAAGTTCAAACCAAAAACTATCAAAATCGTTAGTCAGAGCATATGTTTCGTTTCAAATTCAACTGATCAAAGCTTCCCTACCTAAGGCCCACCTTATGACCGAGCGGTGACAAAAACCAAACTTGCACACCTAACAGAATGTTCCACGCTCTCCCCCCACTATTCGAACCAATCCCGAAGAAGGAAGGGGGGAGACCATGCATTTACAATCCCTCGACCCTCTTTTTGCACCTACACCCACCTACTGTTTTTTTTTAAACGGTAACGAAAGACACCGAAGATAATTTCATTCCCCTTTCGGAGGGGTCACAGCCCCTTTCCAGGGTCACGCGGGGAGAGATGGAACAGGGGTGGCCCAGAATTCCCAGGTGTAGGGAGATAGTTATTTTTTTAATATGTGCGATATCCACAAGGAATGTTTTGTTTTAGGGTCTGCGAACTTTCCCATCCTTGCACCTGATCCTGTATGTCTGAATGTTAGTGAAAACTGTCAAGGTTTCATAGTTATCCCTATTTCACTGTTTTTGGAATGAAAAATAATAATAAAAGAAGAAGGATGGGGAAGCAGGATTGCCTCGTATGTAAACAGCATTGATCGGTCAAGTTATGTTTCCTTGCGCTTGATACTGTATGTCTTATTGTTAGTAAAAACTGTCAAGAGTTTTACAGTCATCACTGTTTGGAATGAAAAACAATAACAACTGGAAGGGGAAGCAGGTTTGACTCTTATGTAAACAATGTTGATCGGTCAAGCTATGTTGCTAAACAATATCTTCAAATACAATAGAAGAAATATTTTTTTCAAATTATACATGATTCTTTAAAAAAAATTAAACCACATTTTAAATTTAGTAAACGAATAAAAGAAAAGGTATCTGGTGGTTGACTTCCACCGGTGAATGTTGACAATCACATAGTCGCTTGGGGTAAGACTGTACACTGAACACCGATACACTGGTACACTGAACACCGATGTTTCTCCTAATCTATCCTCAGCAGATATTAAAATATCGAATAAATATAATAATATCAATGAATAAATTAATATCAAATCGGATTTAACAAATATTTCGGACATTTACCAAAGCGACCGAGTGATTGTTGGCATTTACTGATGAAAGTCGACATTCTGATGATAACGTCATTCGCAGTAACATACATATTTAAGTAAACTGATTAAAGAAAATTTTTATATCTTTTTATGTCATATGCAATGATAAAATAAAACGCCAAATGAAGTAGGATGATTTAAGTAAAACAATTTCATTAAGTAAAACTATGCATGAATTAAGTTAAATAAAGTGGATAAAGTACAAATAAAAGGGCAAAAATGGACATTATTAAAGCTTTAATCAAAATATTTTGCTCTATTTAAAATAAAACACGTGTAATCTTTTTGGGAAGAGAAACAAGTTTTATTTTATTTTATTTTATTATTATTATATGACTCTCTCTTATATAATGTTTAGGATTTATTTCCTATATCATTCAAAAAAAAAAAAAAAAGAAGAAGAAAGAAAGATCTTTTAGTGTCAGCATTTTTAATGGATTTTTTTCACAATTCCTTTTTAGATTCGAGCGGTATTTTGTTCTAATTTATTTAGCAATGTCTTGTTAGCGTTTATTAATTTTTTTAGTTGAAAATGATGAAAAATTTGCTAAATTAATTTTATTTCATTGTTTTATAAATAATCCCAGATTTAATTATAAAACAATAGGGAGATTGTTTTATAAGTAAATCTGGGCTATCTTCCGTACGCTCCCGTTCGTAAGATTTTAAGCAATTGCGCATGCGCTCTCTATGTGCTCAAACGTCATTTCTGGAGAAATGCGCATGCGCCAGTGAAAAAATATCAAACTTACGTAAGTGAAAATAAGAGATTTTGCGAAAATCCGGAAGTTAAAAAGCTAATGTACTGGAATATAATTTTAACTTTCACAATAAAATCAAAACAAACATTTATCGTGAACGCAGACGATTTTTTATTTTCATTCAATTATTATAATATCACACGATTCATTTCTAAATTTCATCAATATATTTCTTCAAATTCGCATTCCATGACCCTATTTTACGTTCAAAGGTAGGTTTAAACAGAATACAACATTTAACAGTTATAAACAGCGTGCTTGCAGCTTTTTCCTTGTAGCGTTAATCACGCCATCATAACATAAAGATACCTAGCATCTAAACTAAAGGCGAGCATGCGCAGTTAAATCAAATCCAGCTTCCGTACGGAAGCTAACGTAAAAGGGCGAAATCTCCCTATTGAAATGATATTCCCTAACAGGATATTTTTAAATGCACAAAAATAAATAAATTTAGCTGTGACACGAGTAACGAAATTCAGTCGGAATATAATTAAACAATAATAATCAATCTTAAGAATCCTAACAGCAATAATTATTATTTTTTTTTTTAAGAAAATTAATAAGGATTTAAAATAGTTTGTATGAAAAGTAGTATGTAGTTATTTATCTGTTCTAAAGCCCAGATAATTCTACTCGGCAAGATCATATCAGGATTAAAGAACATCTAAACTATTACACTTTATCTATTCTGTTATTCTATAACAATCGAAGGCAGACAGGAGAAAAACACTAAATGTATTGTACACAATATATTCAAACTGCGCTTTCAAGTAAATAAAACAAAATTAAAACATAAGTCCATTAATTTAGCGGGGTAAGCGAATTCTTTGATAAGATTCATTAAAATTCGATAACTTATAAATCATTTTTAAAATGTTACGAAACAACAACACTAATAGAAAACGGAAATCGTGGTCGCCAGTCAAGTTCTGTCACAAATTGAGCCAGTCAAGTGGAAGCTGTCTATTCTAAGTAAGCAGACAGTCACCCGTCAGGTAAATTACAGGTCGCCGCGTCTCCTATTTAGAAATGACTCATTTCCTGTCAAAAACCATTTACTGACAACATACCCCCAAGTAAGTGATGAGTTCCTCTACACCTGTTTACCTGTGTAGTTAATGGATGATTGAGAGACAAATTGATTCATTGTGACCATATGCTTATAGAGCAAGTGTTCGTCCAGGTGTATAATGAGCTCCCTATGGTGTTTACATGGACAACAAATTCCCACCGATTTCACAGTTGAGGAAACTTTTCCTGATAAAATCTGTGGTTCCCCCTATCAAAATTTAAACTTTTTAAGTGAGCATTGGTAAACTCAGAGTAGACCATAAAGTTTCAAATGCTAAAAAAGTGTTTTCAAAATATCAAAATGCAAACAAATTATTAAAGAATTACTTTTCTACTGAATTAGCATTAAGTAATCCAACCATGATTTGTTTGCTTTTGGATATTTTAAAAAAAAGAAAAATGCACCGTAAAAAATTTACAAAAAAAAAAAAAAAAAAAAAAAAAATTACTTTAAAAAGTAGCAACACTCAGGAAGGAAGTACTTTTTACCATAAAACACATTTTTTTTTACAAAATTTTATATAGCAAAATATCTGATGAACAATAATTTTTACTGTGAAATTACTGAATCACTGTAATTAATTATTGCTGGGAAGATTAATGTGAAAATTAATTTAAGTAAAATGTAAAAATGGATTACTCAGAGGGTGCCAATAAATTTTAGCAGAATTAATTTAATCTTAAAATTTGATAACATTAAGAGTTGAAAAAAAAAATAAGGGGAAGGGTGAGAATTTCTTTCAGAACATGTGGAGTTATAAAATGTTTAATTTTTGAGAAAAAGAATAGAGACCAAAAAGTGCCAAAAATATGTTTACGTAATATTTGAACGGCCCATTAATGATTTTTTTGTCTTTCTTTGCAACATTTTTTATTATTTTTACTAATTACACACTATTTTCAAATAAAAAAAAATTTGTTTTTTTAAATTTATTAATCAAAAAGATACATTCTAAAGCAAGAAATATATATTGCAAAATTTTCAAGCGTTTTTTAACAATATAAAGATTTATTATATTTTATCAGAATTTTTAAACAGTCGATCCATACTTAAAATGCGTAGACCTCATTTTTCAATCCATAAAACACAAATACCATCATAATTTCCAATACAACTCAGAAGACAAGTGAATTTCAGTGAAATATCGGGGCAAACTTTACATATTTACTGACAGTTACAGTGTTTACGGTATTAGTGGACTGCTAAAGAGGAATTCGAAGCACGGAATTCAAGAGCTGTATCATAGTATTTGTTTCGACTTAAAATAATTACAATTAAAACGGCTTATATATATATATGTATATATATATATATATATATATATATATATATATATATATATATATATATATAAGATATTTATGTATTGCGAACCACCGCCGTAAAGCATTTAGTAACCAATAAAATTAATTCATAAATGAGTGAAAATAATATAATGATATAATAATAAAAAGAATAAATAATAATAAAGTTATAAGTTATTATGTAAGTAAAACTATAACAAATTCACGAATGGGTTATCTAAAGCAAAATAAAATTAATAATTATAAATAAATACATAAAATTCTTCCTTCTTATTTTTCACTTATCAAATCAAAAAGTTTTCTAGGAAACCCTTTTTCTACTTCCTTTCACTTCTTAAAGCAAAACTTTCTCCACTAAGTTTTTGATTAATTATGACCAAGTTAAACATCGGATTGAAATTACAACTTGCACAAGTCGTCAAAAAAAAAAAAAAAAAAAAAAATGCAACAGTGGCTGTCGTTACTTATCTCACCATTTCTAGGAAAAAAGAAAAATCAAATCGTATTAAAAGATAACAACATCAAACTGACTCGGACTATTTTCCAAGGGACAATTAATCAAGTTGCGGATGATGCCAAAATCAACAAACCAAACTTTCCCATGAATAATAATAACTGGAAAATTTAATGAGAAGTTTTTAAACGGGATGCAGCAGCAGCACAGAAACAAATAACGCCAGAAATTGAAAAACAACTTAGTTAACTAGATGGGTCTCTCGCGCTGGGCGACGAATAACGCTGTTCCGCACAAGACAATAATCACAGTCAGCGACAAGACCAAAGAAAAACGAGACAAATTGCTACCAAATCGTGATGAGAACTTGGCCTGGTTCATTGCCAAACCAGAGAAAAAGCGAGGCAATGGTTCCTCAAAAAAAAAAAAAAAAAAAAAAAAAAAAAAAAAAAAAAACATTTAAGACAACTTGCAGGAGATTCGGTGATGTAGAAGACCCCGCATTTGTTAAGTTTCTGCAAATTCAACTTTTCGGGAGATTCTTGCCAAATCTGTTAACAGCAATTTAGGGTAGACTGTTTAGAATACTAAACAGTTTTGTATAATTTTCGTAAGGGATGTAATTACTCGAAAGATTATCGAAGGCAAAAGCAAAATCTTTTAAATGTTCAAAACAAAACGAAATTATTCGATCAGAACAGACGATGTTATTCAGTACGATCGTGCTATGATAGATTCAGAATATTTTCTGGCGTACATAAGAAATATATTCAGGTAAAATTGTCTTTCGATTGATACACCTCATGTCTGCCATAATAAACTAATTTTAGATTATTTCTTTGTCAATTTCTGTTCTTTGAACAGTTTGATCGTGACAGATTGGTCTTCGCAGTAACCAAATAAAAAATAAAGGTAAAGGAAAACTCGAGAAAATTTTAGGAAAAGGAAAATAACCTTTAAAATTACATGTCAGATTTGAATATTTGAAAAAAAAATTTCATTCACAAGATGATAAAGAAAATTTGGTATTGTTCTTGAAAAACATGATTACACAATAAGAAGGGAAAAGAAAAATCTTTTTTTTTTTTTTTTTTTTTTTTTTTTTTTAAATTATACACGCATTTTGAAATTGGAAAATAATTTAAAATGAGTGCTTGGGAAAAGTTTGTATTTGAATACTGCACAGAATACAACCTATTTTTTTAAAAAATAAACTGATTTATATTTTTAATAGAACAAATATTTAAATAGGATACTTTTTAATTCACCGCAATATCAAAGAACAATTCCAGATTCTATTAAACACAGATCACCGGCTATCGATACTAGGTATAGCTGTACTTGAATACGATACTATCACGATCATTAATGATTACAATGCATTATTGATAATTAATCGATAACGACAGTATCGCGATATTGATAATATCGAGCATAATATATATAACGATAACTATTAAGTATGATTTTGTGAGTGCTGATAAATTTTTATATGGGTAACGCAAATATTGATCAATGTAAAATAATCCTTAACGGTTATAGGGACTAACGATCAGAATCGAAGAGATTAATAACTCGAAAAGTTTATCGCCAACTCACAAAAGTTATCGCATTTAGCCGATAAATATCCTAGATATTTGAAAATTATTGGCATTCAAAATTAATTATCTAATTAATATTTTTATTAAAAAGTATGACTTGGCAATGGAGAAGAGAACGTAAAAACTTAACCGAAAACAAAAACATCGAATCAGAAGAAGAAAAAAAAAATCGTTACCTTCCGAAAACACTACCTCTTTTAATCATTTAAAGAAATTAATACAAAGCTGTCAATGTGAAGAGTTCGATCCTTAGTGACGGTTTGAAATCCTTCCAGCTTCAAATAGATTCATGGGTACCAGCTTGTTTGGGAAGTAAAAATGACCTGCATGCAGTGCTGACAACGTTGCCACAATCATGGCTTGGTCATGAAAATATGGAACCTTAACCTCCATATCCCCTCTGGCTCACATCATTGTTGAGGAAATGCTTTTTAAAATATAATATAAATTGTTAGTATTTAAAATCGGTTAGTTTCAACTAATGTAGGTAGGTAGCTTTTTATTTACGTCACACTAGAGCTGCACAATGGGCTATTGGCGACGGTCTGGGAAACATCCCTGAGGATGATCCAAAGACGTGCCATCGAAATTTCAATCCTCTTCAGAGGGGATGGCTCCCTTGATTTGGTAGCCCAACAACCAGCGCGAAGTCAAGCATTTTATGGCAGAACGAAAATCGATACCTAGCACCCTCGGTTTCTACGCAAGCTGCTCAATGTGGTCGCCCAGCCACTTACTGACAGCAGCCAGTGATGACTGACTTCGGTGTTCTATTGGGAACCGTGTCTTTACGACCAGTCTACAGCGGGACTTCAACTAATGCAAAGATCGTAATAAAATGTCACTTCTATTGCAGCACTTAGTTTTGTTAAATGTTAAGAGCGTACGTACAATATACACAGTGCAATACATTACATAAAAAACATTAACATACAGATGTCAAAATGTAGCTCGAACTGCTTGTAAAACTAAAGTTCAAGCATAAATTAGCGAGACACGTTTAAAAAGAATAAGTAAATTAGTAACAGTAAAAAAAAATTATTTCAATTAAAAATGCTAACTAACTTGGGCCAAAACTTTATTGCAAATTTTGTTTTCAAAATATCAGCAAAACAAAAAAACAAACGTAACGGAATAAAACCCTTTTCAACTTCAGAAAAAAAAAATTTTTTTCTTTAATTCAAGAAATCTCACATTTTATATCCAGTTTTTCTTGCCGATTCTTTATTATTCTTTCTTTCAAAAGGAAAGAAGGAAAAAATACGTTTAAAACATTTCGTTCGTTTTCACTTTTTATACCCCTTCCTCCCCACGTTAGAAAAAAAATATTTTTAGGAGGGGGGAAAAAATCCCTATTTCATTATTTTGCATCTCTAACGGACCGTATTACGCATTAATATAAAGAAGTTAGAAATGTAAAAATATTCCTTTTTTCCAGCTACCTGTGGTGTCACGGTAATTATCTACGCCAGTCTAGAAGGAAAAAAAATTTTTTTTTCTTTTTTTCTTTTCCCTCGTTCTGTAATCTTAAATTTTGCTCTTTTATTCACATATCGAGCTATATTTAATTTTTTTCCCTTCCATTTTACTACGTTGGCGTTTTTATGTTATTCCTTATTTATTATTTTGTATTACAAACTTCTTTCCCTTTAGGGATTTTTTTTTCTGTCAAGTCATAAACGTAAGATGATTTCTGTCTTTTTTGAGTGAAAGTGGTATAGAAATAAAACTTTTGGTCCTTTTAAATATTGATCATACAAATAATTGTAGTTAATTGGTGGATGACTGAGCAATTGCTGTTTGGTTTAAAACATTAATGATGAAATTTTTGGGGAAAAGTGCCACGGTGAGAGAAAAATGACTATGCGTAACATGTATACTTTCCAACATAAGAGCCAACCATAAATGATGTCACATTTTCTTCCTTCATAGTTTCGCCAAAGAGCCGTGGTAGTTCAGGGGATAGAGCGCTTGCCTTCCAATATGGTATGCTGGGTTCATATCACAGTGGTGGATGGTTGATACGAACGAACTCTGCACCCGGCTCACACCGATCACAGTGCTGACGTAAAATATACTAAAGGATAGAAGGGTCATGGGCCTCTTGCCATCAGATCGTGGGAGTTTTCGTATTTTTCCTCTCCATGAAATGCAAATGTGGGCCAGTTCCATAAAATAAAAAAAGTCCTCTACGAAGGCAAATTTCTTTGATCCAGAAATTCTCTTGTCTTTCAGATTGGGGTTGGGTATTACAAGGCTGCACATTGATAGTCTTAAATTTAGGTCGGTTGCTTAGCGACGGTTATAAAAACTAAATGTAAATTAAAATATTTTCGACCTCCGTTTTCTCACACTTTCCCTTACTCCCTTGTCATATCTCGCACAAAAATTTATACTAGAAGTCTGGAACACATGTTATATTTCAGATTTTTATTTATTTTTTAAACGATAAACAACTTTATCCAAGTTAACTATGGACATAAGACAACAATGATCAGATGCGAACTTATTTTTATGCAAAATATAAAAACTAATTATGTAGGTATATTTAGCTGATGATTTTAAATGTTTTAATTTTAACTAAAATTTGAAATGTATTATTCATTTCTTTCCATATAAGTCTAAATAGTAATGATTTAAAAAAATAATACAATAAATAAAATAAAAAAATCGATAAGTTTCATAATGAATCAAATTTTTTAAAGTTCAGTCATTTAGGTGAATCATATTATAAAACTATCGAGGAAAGAAATTGGATTATAAATCAAATGTAAAAAATTAATATAGGGTGAATATTTTAAAAAGTATTTTTAAGAAGTTTCGGGTGATGTAAAGGTTCTATTTGTTGCGACTAATATGCATAATAACATTTTTTAAGACTTTTTTAAAATTCAAGTAGGAATTATCTATTTCATTTAACCGTCATTTTGTAACCGGTTTTTAGTTATAAATAAGGCCTTGATTTATGATGTGGAATTTTAATTAAAGACAATTTACATTTCTACTCCTTCCTTCAAAATTGCCTGAAATATTTAATCTTAATTTGCAACCTATTTTACATCGTTAGCATAATTAAAAGAATAAAAAAAAGGCTTAACTTTTCAATGGAAGGTAAATACGAAGTTCAAAAACTAAGCTAAAATGACCGTGAATCAAACAATATTAAGACATTTAAAACTCAAACAATTAATTAAAAAAAAAGAGGGATATTACTTAAATTTATTTCATGGAAATTGACTAAATTCGGTCTTCTCTTGAAGAATTTTGTCACGGTTCTCAATTTAAGCCGCAAAGAGAGAAAAAAAAAGAGAAGGAAAAAAAAGAGAAGGAAAAAAAAAAAAAAAAATTAAAAGCAAAATAATAAAAAATAATCATAATAAGAAAAGGTATAAATACAATAATAGTACTTGAATGAGGGAGGGGGGGAGAAAAGTATAAAAAATTGAGAGGTTTTTACTGAGAGGAGTCCTTCCGGACGGTAAGAGTGGGGTAGGAGGGGAAAGTTGAATTTGAAAAAGAATGAAAAAGAAAGAAACATTAAATTCCAGAAGAAAGAAAAAAGAAAACGGTAAGGCAAAGAGAAATCGGGAGGAGAGGGGTGAAGGGGAAAAAAATAAAAGTGAATACAAATGAATGAGTAAAAAATGCCCGCGGTCATTTTAATAATGACACATTTTTACTTCCCCAAGGGGTAAAAGTTGGAAATGAAGCAAGATTCATTAAAGATCGTTAAGAAGCTTCAGGGGTGGGGAAGGGAGATGAAAAATAAAAGAAAGCAGCGAAAATGCTAATCTGGAATACGCTAAGATTTTTCATCTTTTTCTTCTGCCTCTCAATCCATAGGCTGCCTCTCCCCCAGAACAATACAGAGGGATAATTTTTTCCCTCCTTTCTTTCCAATTTTTGTCATTACTTCTTTCTCATTGCGGTTTTTTTTTCCCTTTAAGGATTTTTTTTAGCTCCTTTACATATATATTTCTCTCTTTTTTACATGTGCGTGTTATTCTTGTTTTATTTTTTTCATTATTTTTTTCTTTTCCAAAATGTCGTGTTTTGAATACAGGAGGATTGTATTGTTTCTAAAGGAGTCGGACTGTGGGGGCTGTTGCCAATTTCTTCTTCCAAATACATCAAACAAAAGGAAAAACGAAAAGACTCGGTGAAACGGGAGTTAGAGGGCGGTTGGAACACAAAATCAGGAGAAGACAGATTGGTAGGGGGGGGGGAGAACAGAAAAGGAGCAAAATACATAGCCTAACGGTAATGAAACAAAGCACTAACAAACTAAAAATAAGAAAAAAAATCTAATTTTATTCCTTTTTCTTAACAATAAGACGAACGACAACGCAAGACCAAAACGAAAAATGAAATATGGAAAAAGGACTTTAAAAAAAGATTATTTTTGATATTCAAACTCCCCCACACCGTTATAGACCCTTTGCTATTCCCCCAAGTAAAAATTGAGCGTTCTAATTGGCTTTCACCCAAAAACGTTTCCCTCCCCCCACCCCACGTGATTACAAAGTCATCACGTGGAGGGTTTAAATTAATGATAACCGGTTCAAAATCAGATTCAGAATTTCTAGAAATACATATATAGAAAAGTATAGGGAAAAAAAGAGGGAAAAAGAACAAGAGAGGGGAATTGTGGAAACAAAACCATCTCCATTCCCTTTTTTCGCTCGTAGGGGAGGGTGCGGGGCACCGATGAACAACTCGTCGATTTCCTTGTATTGTTTTCGTGTAAGTATTGCTCTCATCTATCAAAATTAAAAAGAGGCGATTTTTTTATTTTTTATATATAACTCCATTATTATTATTCATATCGCTTGAAATTTTCTGCCGTCGCCCTTGCGGGGCAAATAAATTCGGGGCAAAACTCATAATGAAATCATTATAAATAGAAAAGCGCCATTAGGCATATCTCGTAGTTTTCTTAGAAATAATGCGGAAGGGGATAAAAAATATCCCTCCGCATATAAAGTTTCCCTCACAAAAGAAAGTGATACATGGAAGTGCTCGACCCAAAATGAAGGAAAAGTAATTATGGCGACCATTTTTTCCCAACTTCGGGAAGAATTCTTTTGTGATTTTCTCTTCTTCGAACAAATTAATAGATCTCAATTTTTGCTAAAAAGCTAGCATCAAACGCATTTCAATTAGCGCAATCAAAGAATAAATAATATTCGACCTTATTTTGAACAAAGAGAGAGAGAAAAAAAAGAAATTTTTTCCTGAGTATTTCTGGAAAATTTATCCTTTTATGATTCCGCGACAATTATAAAGAAATTGATGCATTTTCAGTTCCAGGCACTTAGTTTGGGAAAAGGGGAAACAAAACGTTTGTCTTTCTTTTTTTACAAATTAAATTATTAAAAGAAAATTCGGAAAAAAATTAATACGTAAAAAACTAAGAAAAGATTAATACCACTTTAATTACATTACCACACACACACCATTTAGCACGAATATTTATTAAAAAACTAACAATACAACAATTTCCCACAGTTCAATTAAATAGAAAACTAATCAATATTCATCATTACAGCAGTCATTTTTCCGAAATTATAATTATTCAATGAAACACGCATGAGGAAAAAATTCTATATTCGAAAAGTTGAAATTTCGTGTAACATTAAGAAAAGAAATTTGATGCAATTTTCAGTACTTTAATAAAATATACAAAGTAGTTTTGTATAAGTTTTATGGAGAACAGATTTGGAAAATAGCACATGTAAGAACAGTAAGATTAATTTTTTTAGTGCTTCATTTAAACTAGAATTATAAATAACGAATAATAAACGAAACAGTGAACAAAATTGACCAAAACTAAATATATATACCTTATTCCAGAAGTGTACAATTAAATATATTACTCAACTAGAAGTACACAACTAACTATAATGTATACTAAATATTATGACGTTAAAAATAAATTAAATAATTTAAAAATTGTGAAATAATCACAAAATAAATTTAAAAATCATATTTACAAATAATCAAAATAAAAAAATCATAAATAATAAAAAAAAAAAAAAAAAAAAATAGTTTTTTTTTTTTGGGGGGGGGGGGGTGGAGGTCTGTTTTATATGCTTAAAAAATCGCAAATTGTATAAGTTAAAATTTTTCAGATCAACTTAAGTTTATCATTTTTGTCTTCTCTCTTAAATACTGCTAAAACTCTATTCAATTATTTACAATAAAAAGGAAGCTTAGAAATAATTAATAAAACAAATAATAATAACAACAATATAAAAATCACTTTTTTTTTTTTTGCAATTGTAAATTGTTATTATAATTTGGAGTCTCACTTTATAAATGACCTCCGAAAATTAAAAATTTTAATGTGATTTGATCACACTTCTTGAAAATTAAACGCTCACTCTACAAATTATTTTATAAAAAGTAATTTCATAAAAAGTAATGATATTAAATTATAAATTAAATTCATACAAACATCGATAATTTTTCGTCAAACACATAATTTTTTCCCTCTAAGTAAAGATACAATTTAAACAAAGTATTACGTTTCATGAAACAGATAATAATCACGTATTTATTTAATTCTTCTTAATGCAAGTTATATCCTAAAAAAAATAAAATTATTGAGCCAGAGGTGTCAAAAACAGCTTACCGATAAGAATTTAAAATAAACATATAAATTTACACTTTTCAAAAATAAACGAATTTGGATCGCCCAAGAAGATAGAGAAATACAGAAACATCAAAAATATAAATAAATTCCAAAAAGCAGGAAAAAGGATAAAGGGAGGGGGGTGTATAACAGGAAAACCTTTTAGATCCCTGAAGCAGCATCGCTAGAAGTAAATGCTCATCCGTGTAAGAGCCAAATAAAAAGCCAAATACTGGTGCGACATGTAAATGGCGAGAAATCCAACACCTTCGGGCTACCTTTTAACGAGCGAGAATCCCGCGTTCATTTATTGGTGCACGCAGAAATGCACGCACATTTTCCTTACATGGTCAGACATGTATGCATATATATTTTCTCCTCTTGGTACACGTAGGGAATAAGGTGGGTTACGTATAGAAAAACAGAATGGCGAGGAAAAAAATCCAGAAGGTAGTTCGAATAAGGCATTCGTGCGAATATGGAATATATTGAAGTAAACTGGTGTAAGGCCGAGATAAATATTACTTAAAACGAAAGAAAGGTATTGGGCATTTTCTCCAGCAAAACAGACTCAGATCATTTTCCCACAAATCTACTTTAGAAAATTATATTGATATTATTATTATATTAAAAAATTATTTTTTTAAAAATGGATTGTTATTATTTAAAAAAGAGATCTTTACTCTCTTAAAGAAGGTCAAGATTCATCTGACTTTGCCCACTGCATTGAAACCCTGAGTTCGAATCCCAGCCACATGAGCTGACCAAAAGAAGTGTTTTAGATTTTCAATAGCGTAACTCAAAACAAATTACTTTTATTAATTTTTCATTCAATATTTTTTAAATTATTATTAAAAAATGGTAAAGTTTATTGGCAATAATTTGATACCAGTAGCATCCATTATTATATTCTGTACAATATTCATTTATGCATTATAATATTCATAAACATCATAGATATCCTTGAATACAAGATATAAAGGATAATAAGTAAATTATAACTAACAAATATACAAAAACATTTTAAATTATATAAGTCTATTGGTGAAAGTTAATTACGAATAAAATTATAAATTATTTAAATAATGATAACTTTAAAAATAAATTAAGTAGATGATTTGTATAAAAAATTAAAATTCGTGATAGTTAGATTTCAATGAGACCTCGAGATTATTGCACGTAAATAAATGAAATAGATAAACTATATGGGATCAAATCAATCAAAAAATTTTAAAAATAGTAATGTGTATTAGAGATAGTTAGATATCAATGAGGATTCAAGATCATTGCTTGTAAATAAATGAAGTTGATACAGTATATGGGATCAAATTAATCAAAATTATTTGAAATTAGTAATGTGTATTGGGGCTCACTAAACAGGATTTAGCAGATGATCCATTGACGGTGTTGGATTTTTTGAGGGTGTATAACGTCATGGACCTGGTCTAGCACTGCTGGCCAGTGGGGGCGTGCAACAACAACAACAGTGATAGCTAGATGTGTATCAATGATAGTATCAATGAGATCTCGAGATCATTGCATGTAAATAAATGAAATCGATACATCGTATGGGATAAAATCAATCAAGTGTATTGGTAAAAGTTGTGAAGTGTAATGGTGAAAAGTTAGATATAAATGAGATCACGAGATCATTAGAAGTAAATAAATGAAATAGATTATTGGTATCAAATTGTACTGGTATAATTGTAATTGTGTTGGTATAAATAGATTGATTATATGGTATCAAATCAATAAAAATTATTTAAAACTTGTAATGTGTATTAATTATAGTTAAATACCAATGATGTCTCGAGATCATTGCATGTAAATAAATAAAGTCGACCCATTACATAGGATCAAATCGATCAAAATAATTCAAAACCAAACTGTTTTGGTGATTGTTAGATATCAATACGATTTCTAGATCACAATATATAGGTATCCATATAAATAAAAGAGATACGTTATATAGCGATCCAATAAAACAATCAAAACTTTTTAGAAGTGTTCGGATTCATGGGAGTCGTCTAGCGCGCTGCTAGACGATTCCGAGATTAGCAACAACAACAACAAAAATTTCGAATTAGTCATGTATTTTATAGATAGTTATATCAATCAGATTTCGAGACAATTACCATACGGATAACTATGTAAATAGATGAAGTTGATACATTAATAACAAGTCTACCAAATTAGTTAACAATGGTCAATTTTATTGGCAATGCACAGATACCAATATCATTCTCATAAACATCACAGGTTATCATTTATATCGTAGATAAAACAGATATCAAGAAACTACCAGAATAGTAAAAACTGCACATAATCCGGTAGTACCCAAAACGTGGAAATATCAGTAAAACGTAGCATAAATGTAAGAAAAACTGGAGAGGGAAAATTTACTACCTTTAGAAATAGTAGAAAGGGAATAACCTACTCATTTTCCCCCTTTTTTGAAGTGAATAGCTGTATGTTTTATGTACCAAGTTCTCTCCTATATAACCTCAAGGTATGGCTTCGAATAAACCGAAGGGAAATTGGATGTCGGCCTTAAAAAAAAAAATAAATAAAAAAGACCGAAAGATGGTCTGTTGGTGAGGAATATAATAAGACATAAAGTTATAAATTTTCACGCTTTGGTAAAATGTATTTATATCGAAATATATATTTTTATCCATGGAAATATATATAGATATGCATCATTTGAGAGATTGTAAGTTCGGCGCATAAATCGGATCTTTTACTTGAATTGGCGTGGTATTCAAATATACATAAATGGAATCTTCTTCAAGCAGCACACACGGAGTGTTCCGTAATTAACTGTAAAAATTATTCTTAAGACTCACCAGATATTAATGAGAAAAACAAAAGTGATTTGAAAGAGAAAACGTTAAGTTGTCATCGGAAAAAAAAGGAAAATAAAGGTGAAAACAAAATTAGAAAAACCACGATAGCCGAGAAAGAAACAGAAAAATAAAAAATAAATAAAGGTAAAAATAAAAGCAAAGCTAGAATACCCGCAGTGGCCAAAAGAGACAAATCAGGTAAAATGCATTCTACCCGCTATAAAGAGGTGGAGAGGATTTCATGTCGTTCACAAAGAAATCGGCATTCATACTAATAAGACAAGATTCCTAAATTTTATTGCGAATCAAGTAGCAAATGATGCTTAAATCATCAAGTATAGCTTCCCGCTGGAAAGGTTCTGGGTTCAAATCCCGGGCAAGGCATGGATGTTCTTTCATTCTCTGTGCTATCTGTCCTTACTGTGGGAGCAACGTTGGCCCACCTAATAGGGTGCCCCTGAAAGAGTGGCCAGCAAATCTGCCCTGTAAAATGCTTGAATTGAAAAACTGTTAACACATTTGTGCATTTGTGTGCATTGGAAATAAAAAAATAAAAATATCTTCCCAAGTCAGTTTCTTAGGATAATTCATTTCATGGTTATTTTTTATAATTAATATTAATTTAATTATACATTTAAAAAAAATAATAAATTTTAAAACGGTATTTTTTTAAAAAAAAACTTACCTATTTTGGGTAGCATTACTTATTTGAAGGAAAGAAAGTCCATATTTTTAACAGCGTCCTTTCCAAACCAAATAATAGTTAAACTGAAGGAGAGTTGATAAAGATATCTTATTTGATGAGATCAAGAGAAGCCGCAGAACCAGAATGACCACCTGATTATGATGGTCAAAAGATGACCGCCGGAAGTCTGCAAACTGTGAACCATTTTGTAATCACAGGTGATAATCAGGAAGTGATTATTGGAAGAGGAAACCATAAAAGTAAACAACACTTATTCCACTTTTGACAACTTCGATTATTTCCACTAAAAATTTTTGTTTTGTCATTGACCATTCCCAACAAAATATTGATATAGTTATTAAAATAGATATAATTATTGATATAGTTATATCAATTATATAATTATTGATATAGTTATATCAATTATATAATTATTGATATAGTTATATCAATTATATAATTATTGATACAGTTATTAAAATTTAAAATCCTCACGTGGACCGGTCAAATAAAACGTAAGCAAGTTTGGACTCCCCCCCCCCCTCCCTTTATCAGCAAAAATAAGCAAATCATCCCATCCTTATGTAAGAAAGTTGCAACATCTCCTTCCCTGATTTTTGCTTTAACTTTGAATTTTACTGTAGTAATTTTACTTTAAGATTTAATTTAAATAAAACCTGTAACTTTTTATGAAACACAATTTAAGTTTTAACGCATTTTTAAAAAAATAATTTTGAATATTCTTCAGGATTTTTACTTTTATTTTTTTATTTATTTATCATTATTATTATTATTATTGTGTGTGTGTGTTGTCCTTATGTGCTTGAAATTCTTGACCTTTGAAACTCTTAGAAGAAATTTTTATTTCCCATTTTTTCCTTCCCCGATTTAAACTTGTATTCTAAATTGGAAATTTTTACTCGTGGAAATCAATTTCTCGACATTAAAGTTGAGCAGCATTAATTATTTTGAATAACAATGGCAATCTCGGGCATAAAAATAATGAAAACGTTGCACATTAATTATTTGATCAAAGATGACAATTTAAGCAAACGATATTTTTTTAAATTAGAGTCATGGTGGTTCTGGGGATAGAGCGTTCGCCTTCCAATGTGGTGAACCGGGTTCGAATCCCAGCGATGGCTGATCGATACGAATTCTGCATCCGGCTCGCACCAACCACAGTGCTGACTTAAAATATCCTCAGTGGTTGACGGATCATGGGTTTAAGTCCCCTTGCCGTTAGGGCCGTCAGAAAATCTTCAACGAATGCAAATTTCTCCCAATACTCGATCCAGGAGTTCCCTTGTCTTCTGGTTTGGGTTCAAAATTACAAGGCTACTGAGTTGAACATCCCCAAAAATTGGTCGGCTGTTCAACGACGGTTATAAAATTATTTGATTAAAATCAAGAAACTACAAAGAAATAAACACAAAAACAATTAAGAATTTAAATTATATGAGACATCTAATAAAAAATTTAACGAACTAATTAATCCAAAAAGGCACTGCTGAATTATAATAAGAGCCATGCCTAACTAACCATATATAAGAGCTTCCTTACAACAAAATACAAATATCGATTATTTCATAACGTATCATCGATAAACCGCAGATCAATTCAGTTAATTACAATCGCTTTGTCCTTGCCTTCCTCGATTCACATCAGAACAAAAGGAAATGGCCAAGAGGATGGAAGGTATGCAGGGATGTTGGAATGTAACATTTATATTTAGGGTTGTCACAAGAATTGAAGGTAATCTTATTGCTTTCGGCAGACGACTCCGCATAAAACAATCAATCAATCAATGGAGGGACAATTCAATTCAATAGCAACACTTCATGTTATCTGTCTATAGGACCTCTTTTTATTCTTTTAGAAGGTTTTTATTTCTGCTTTCCGAGTTTCACCATCCACCCCCCTGGGGGAAATCCTCATACACTGACACAATTTGTTCCTTTTTATCTCTGGATGAAGTCGGTTGATTTCGTGTAAAGACTCAATGTAAAAGAACGTTTTTATGAAGCATCCTGATAAATTAAATAGTTTTTGATGATATACAGGGATAAATTTGTTTCCATTCGGGACTTTCTGAGTGAAACTAATCCCTATTTGCACTCTACAAAGAAGGAAATCGCTGAACTCTTCCAGGGTCAATAAGATGGTAAAAGAACTTAAATTGTTTTGAAACACATTTGCTAAGTTATTTTTATACTTTAACCAATATACGTTTGAAAATACTGTTTGACATTCTATACAATGTAATTTAGAACGTTTCTTACTAGAACTTAAACATTCTATTCTAGAACTATTTTGAACGCTTTTATGTCCAGACTTCATTTCGTCTCTCTTACATTCTTAAAAAACTCGGTTAAAAGTCCTACCATAATATTAGTACTTTAAAAAACCTATTTCTGCAATTTTAATAAGGTGTCAAATTGAACCATACATTTGAACCATAAGTTTAAGAAATACAATAATAGGGTTCAAATTAGCAATCATTCAAGCAATCAAATTTTAACGACATGATGGCTTAGCACGCTCTTTCTAATAGTGATGGAAAAGTTTTATCCGATGAAACAACTTATGGCACCCTGGTTAATTATTAACTCATCAATGAAATACACATAAGCATAAATTTGTTCTTTTTAAGTATTTTTTGAATGAATTAATCCCCGTTTGCGTTACAATAGAGAGAAAAACTGCGAAAAATCAGCTCTGAACAATCCAATAAAAATGACACTTAAGTTTTTCAATTTAAATTTTATACTTTAACCAAGAAAAATTTGACAATTTAGTCAATGTAAATGTGAAATTTTTTTTTTAATATACCTTAACCTCTTCATTCCGTTTTACAAGCTTCACCAAACTTCCCCTAGGAAACTTCTAATACAGTGACTCAATTTATTGCTTTTTATTTCTTGATTAAGCTAGAAAAAAAACATTTATACGAAGCGTAAAAGAACATTTTTTTGAGATGCCTAGATAAATTAAGTAGTTTTCAATGCAAAAAAATGCAAGCATTGTGAAAATGATGATCCAAATAATAGCATTAAACTACTTTTAAGTTGTAATTTTGAAACGAAGTCTTTGAATTTTGAGCTTAACAGTTTCCGCTTTTCTAGACATTAATAAGTTGAAACTCCTAAATTCAACTCTCTTTCTTTTGTAAATAACTGAAAACTGAGTTAAAGGAACCTCAATTTATATTTGAAATTGGAAATTTTCTATATTAATTTTACTTTTTATACCATAAAAGTTTGCAAATATTTTAAACACTTAAACCACATATATTTTGAAAATTCGTATTTTTAAGCACAATCCTTTTTTTGCAAAATCGTGTTTGCACTTCAACCAATACAAAATAGTACATTTTGTTTTACGCTTCAACTAAGCACAAATAAGTACATTTAGTTTAACACTTTAACCAATGCAAATTAATTTTTTTCTTACATATTGATCAATGCAAATTATTGAATGTTGTTTTTACACATTCTACAATATTAATTTGTAATATATTATTTTGTATCTCAATCATCTTTTTTTCTTTTTTTTCCCCTTTTTTTGCAAAACCACTTTAACCAGTACAAAATAGTACATTTTTTTAACACTTTAATGAATGCAAATAAATTTTTTTTCTTACATATTGACCAACAGAAATTATTAAATTTTGTTTTTACCCATTTTACAATATTAATTTGCAATGCATTATTTCACATCTTAACCAATTACAAATTAGTATATTTTGTTTCACACTTTCATTGTACTATGATAGCATTATTTCGAAATAAATAACAGTTTCTCCATTGTATGGTAGAACAATGAATGTGTTGCCATCTTCATCAAATAAATAAACATTTTTAGGAATTCGTCATCAATAATGCACCCAGGAAGCAAAAACAAAAAGATGTGTGTTGTTAGGTGATGAGCAAAGAAGAAATAATCGACCTTTTAGTCATCAGCCTCCCCCAGCCAATCAAATGCCTTTATCGAGAGATTAACCCTTTGTGGCCGCGGGGACTAAGGGGTGCATTCTTCACTGGCAGTTATTACATCCAAGAGAGGAAAAGAACGTGACAAAAGAGGACAGGGGGTGACCAGGACTCGATCGTCTGTCACTCCAGGCTATGTCACGTTTATTATTAGTCTCTCTCTCCGTTGTGCTGGCAATTCAGTTTTTCTCTCGAATAAAGGAGAATAATCTGGGAAATAAGGATTTTATAAACCTTTTTCTCCCTTTTAAGAAGGTAGCTAATCATGTAACTAACAAAACCGTGTGAAATTTAGAATTAAGTTTCATTGTTAACTTAATGATTAGCATTTACAAGACTAAAATGAATTATAGGCGGTTCGATAGAAAATGGCCTCTTGACAAAGACGTTTTAACACAGGAATTAACATAATTTTTAAAGAATCTGTTAAAATCAAAGGTATTAAAGTTAGAAGAATGAACTAGGGTGAGAAGAATGAATGAAAAAAATTTAGTAAAGAAACTTTTTGTGTCTCATACTAGTCAAAAAAGATGATGGCTCGATTCTGCGGAATTAGATTTTAGAGAGACTGGGGTAAAAAAAAAACTGCCAGTCTAGGTCAAAAAAGTGGTCAATCTACAACAGAAGGTCTTGGTCCACCCTGGATATTTGTCTGCAAAGCATATCTGGCCCTGGCTATCTGTTAGCACCTGGACTATCTTGCCAATTATGATGATGATGGGAACGTGCTCCAATTGTCAAAACAGCAGTTCAAAACTTCATGCTAAACGTTGCTCTAAACATGGACTGTAATAGTTAGTTTGAAGAAATGTGTGCTGGTTGGCCATTTCCGAGTAATTGTTCCAATGTAACAGGACTTAGCCTATTGTGTCATATAAAGCTCTTTGACCAGAAAATAACAGTTATGAAAGTTTCTTTGAGTAAATATGCTAGTAAGTCAGAAAATGTAGTTTGTCCTATTACCTCTTGACCTTTACAATTGACCAAAAAATACTATGTAATGGATGACTTTTAATGCACTTAAAACAATAAAGTATTCCAGCAACAGCTATTTGTTAGTAAAGGGGTTCATGAAGACTAAGGCCTCATAATTTCAAACCAAACGTAATACGTCAATAAGGTCAATATAGCAGCACCGACTACTTCTTGTTTCTAGACACGCGGGACTAAAAATTATGATCCAGTGGATTTCAAGCCGCCGCCACCAAGAATATAACCCTGACACTGCACAATGACAACACTTTAATGCATATTATTGACAGTAGTAAATAATAGTTAAAAATAATAAGTTTTTAAGTTTATTTATTAGCACTAATAGACTCACTAACTGATAAAAAAAAATAATAAGATAAAAGGCTCGTTTTTACACAAAAAATTTCGGCACTGACAGGCAATGTTTTTTTTTTTTAAATTGCAGTAAGTTTTAAATAAATCAGTAAATTGTCGTATCACCTAGTAAAAAAATGCATGTTTTTTCTTTGAATTTCAATATCACTTAACACTTTCTTTCACACTTTCTTTCTGTAAATTTCGTTATCACCTGATAAAAAGAATTTTTTATTTCTCAGTGAATGTATGAGGAAAGAAAAAAAATTGAGTGTTTCTTTTTCCCTCGGTAAATATCGGCACCGCCTGATTTAGATAAAAACAAAACAAAACAAATATACTCACATCATTCTATATGTTTTAAACCAAATTTGAATTTAAGAAGTACGATAATATGTTTCAATCCCGAACCATATTGAAAGCAAATTTAAGAAGGTTCAGCACGTTCCCTAAAATTCTAATAGCGTAGTAATGATTAATATTGACACTTAATGTAAAAATGTAATATTTCAGCCAATAAGGTAGAAGAGAAAAACTTTTAAATGAGCATCAAGACACGGCATTAAATTTAAAATGAGATGAATACGTTGTTTTTTTTTTTTTTATATATTCATTCCCAACAATACATGAAGAATCTAATACATATGAAAATGATAAATCTTCGAACGAGCGCGACCTCTTTATGAGTCAATGTTCACCTTTCATTTACCGCCACAATTGATATCATCCACAAAGCGATCGTCCTTATTCATAGGTGGATAATATTAATAGTCCTTTTCTTAAACCCGAAAGACAGGCGCACAGTGGAAAAAGCCATTAAATTCAAATTCGAATCCGAAAAGAATGGAAGAGGTAAATGGCAAAAACGAAGACGCATCTCCCAAAGAAAAAAAAGAAGGGGAAAAAAAAGGGAAACGAATTCGCCTAATGGGACATGGAGCCAAATCTGGCGAGTAGGGCGGATGAATCGAGAGAATAAATAATCCAAAAATATAGCAGTTGATGGTTCTAGCGGACGTAGACAGAAGAAATATATATCCCCTTTTTTCCTTTTCCCAGGACCGGTGGGGGGATAAATCTGGGAAGTGAATCAAACCACCGTGGCGAGTGTGCAGGGGCTAATGTAGCGCATTCAGTGCGCCCCGGCACTAACCGCTGTTTCCAGCCGCGCGGACCGAAGCTGGATACGGTAACCTAGCAATAACTTCCAGCTCAGAGCTTGGCATGACAGGCTGTGATGGATTGGCACTTCGTTCTCAGGAACACACCCCTCCCTTCTTTTTCTTTGTTGGGATGACCGGACCTTCTCTTCAGCATCCTTCTTTTCATCTTCTTCCTCCATCCCTTGATGCTGGGGAGGAGTACTCTTTCTCCCTTAGTCATCTCCTGTCCATTTCCAACGTAGGGTTTGAGTCAAAAGAAAATCTAGTGATTTCAGATATAGAATAAATGTAAATATGCCATATCCTCCTTATATTAAAGGACATAACTTTCAAAAGATTTCCACCAAATTTAGTGTAATGGATTTTTTGAGAATGATAGATTAATATTTTATTCCGGTAAACAATGATTATTCAAAGAAAAAAATATGAGAAAAGTTTGTTTTTTTGAGAAATTTTTTTAAACAGAATAGTAAAGTTAAAAAACAAATATATAAAAAATAAATAAATAAATAAATAAAATAAAATAATAAAAAAAATAAATAAATAAATAAAAAACTTAATAACAACGCTAATAAAAACGAAATTAAAACGCTTAATAACATGCTCAATCAAATTGATACATTCTTAAAAGAAATAGTAATTTCATAAACGAGTAATTTTATTCTGATACGAAAATCAAAGGAAAATAACAAAGTATTACAACAAAAAATCAAAATATTCAATTTAATAAAAAGAATCAACTTCGCTCAACAACCTAACACTATTGTGACGTAATTTAACAAATTCTATATTTTATTAACTGAATAACATTATTTTCCTACGCACGCAAGCATTTGTCCCGAATGAATTTGTAGATTCGCCACGTGTGTTTTACTAATATACGTATCTATTTCATATTCTTTTTCAGATTAATATCAGAAACGGTTCTAAATTTGTCGATTCGCCTTTTTTTACTAATATACGTATTAGTTTCATATTCATATTCTGATTAATTTCAGAAACTATACCAAATTTATTGAATTTTTATGTTTGGGCGCATCTGTTTCACACACTGTCGATATTCATGCCTAAAATATTTATATATGCCATTTTAAAAATTAAGAAATGAGTGCAGAAAGATGCTACAAAATTAAAGCGTTAACTCGATATTACTTTCCATTTATTTTCTAGGTGAGAGGATGTTATTGCGTGTGTCTGCCAGAACATTGGAATGAAAACTTCACATATGGTGAAAAATTCTGGGAATACTGAATACTTGGGTGACTAGCCATAATTTCAGTACTCCACCAGGATAATTTTCGTTTAATAATCCGACTTTTTCAACGTTTGTGTTGCATGTAATAGGATATTGTTGTATCGTGTAATTGCTCACTCTCAGAAATTAAACTCTCACTTTTGACGATTTAGCAATACTTCAGCTACCTTCCGTTAATTATGAGAATCATTTTGTCACGAAATCGTGTGATTTGTGGCAAAATGCGAAGTCTCAATTAAATGATGAATTTATTTTCCCAACTGGGATCTTTAACGCAATCTCACCGCATCATATTTACGGAAGTAATTCTTAATTTGACGAAACTAGAATGCTAAAACACGTTTCCTTAAAGAAATGACAGTTATTTAATCAAGTTGACGAACTATACCAGGAAATGGTTTCGACAAAAACGAAGAAAATTTCATGAAATTTGAGCATTTATTTTAAATTGTTTTTTTTTTTTTTTTTTTTTTTTTTTTTTTACAGAGCACATACTTTCTTTTATGTTAACAGTTTGGTTTTAAATATTTGAATTGCAAAAAATGAAATCTGCAAGTTTAACACATAAAAAATAGAGCGCAATTTAAATAGAAACTTATTATTAAACTTTTTTATTACAAATGAAGCGTAGTTTTATTTTATAAGCATATGAAACATCATCTTGTAAGGCCATAATTGTATTTTTCCTCTGTTTGGCCTAAAACGACTTCCCAGAAGCTCATTTACTATGCTATGTACTGTGAAACACTCATTTCATTTGTAATATTACATTTTTTCTTTATATAAATCATAGTAAGTCGTGGTGGCTCAGGGGATAGAGCGCTCGCCTACCAATGAGGTGACCCGGGCTCGAATCCCAGTGTTGTCTGATTGCTGCGAAATCCGCACCCGGCTCGCACTGACCACAATGCTGACGTAAAATATCCTCAGTTGTTGAAGGACCATGGCTTAGAGTCCTCTTACCGTCAGGCTAATCATGGGAGGTTTTCATGGCTTTCAAGGCGTTCCCTTGTCTTTTGGATTGGGTTCAAAATTACAAGGCTAAGGAGTTGAACATAAGTAGCCGTAAACTCAAAATTTGGGTCGATTGCTCAACGACTGTTATAAAATGAAGTATCCATATAAAACATTATCTTATTAAACCATACTTGTGTTTGGCGTAGAAAAAAAGATCAAAAGCTTATTTACGATGCTACGTGCTATGTATAACGCACTGCGTATACTATTCATTATCTGTATTCATTTACTATGTACTTTTTATACTTATTTATAGTTCTATGAATAACACATTGCATTAGCATCACAAAATTTTTTCTTCGAAAAAAGCATGCTTTTTATCTTACACGTATATAAAACATTATCTAATAAGACCATAATTATGTTTTTCCTCTTCGCGTAAAAAAAGAACCAAAAGCTTATCCTTTTTTAAACAAAAGCTATTTCAATGACATAAGAAAGCTGAACAAGATGACTCCGTGAACCTCATCCGTCAGTATGATATGGATAAAAGAAGAAAAAAAAAATACTAATTTCGCCTCGATGACAGTGCTTTCTTCTTCCATTACACCCCCACAACTGCAGGCGACAGGCAA
Organism: Parasteatoda lunata; assembly: GCA_949128135.1. Taxonomy (NCBI): domain Eukaryota; kingdom Metazoa; phylum Arthropoda; class Arachnida; order Araneae; family Theridiidae; genus Parasteatoda; species Parasteatoda lunata. The sequence goes on from OX421971.1 coordinate 123,034,383, forward strand.
GACAAAAAAAAAAAAAAAAAAAAAAAAAAAAAAATCTTCTCTGGGACTTAATAACTTTTCCATCTCAAAGGTAACTGAACCGGAGTGGCTCTTTTTGGTTGACGAACCATACTTTTATATGGATATCCACCCAAGATGGCGATTAAATACCTCTCTATGTATCGCTTTACTTTCTCTCCACCCTCTGCATGTCTTGGGCTGAGGTTCAGAGGTGAGTTTGACCTTAGTCATCAGTCATCGGACGCACGTGCATTCCACGGGGCCCCTTTGACAGGCCCCTGATGGATGGGCCCCCTCAAAGATCATCTTACTTTACTCTCTCTCTCACCTACTGCCAGGAGAAGAAAAGAATTTATCCTCAGCAAGCAATAAACCTCCCCGTAAACCTTAATCGATGATGATGGTATGTGTACATAGTTTCTGTTGCCCATACCTGCCATATTATTAGAAACATTTCTGGAACAGATTGAGGAATTATTCTGTTACTGGGAGTTATCTCCACCCAATCCTACAAATTTAGGTGGGGATGCATGATTCAGTATCATCTAACAGGTCAAGCAATAGGTATGAATGAACATTTAAGTTAGATAACAAATAATTCCTAAACATTTTATAAAAGGACTTTCACCGAACCCTAAATTTACAAAAAATTTAGGATTCTTGGAATTTTTTTGCACAGTCCGACGTACACGTTCGATGAAACTAAGTTTCAGACGTGTTCTTTTGGAGCATGCTAACAGTTAAGCAACGTCCATTCGTAATATAAATTTTTATAAACACTTCTTGTAATATGAAATAAAATCAAAAATTCTACGCATAAGGGTAAAACATTAGGAAGATTTCGCACTTTTATGCAAGCTTCTGTACGCTCACATACGTAAGATTAAAGCAACTGCGCATGCTCACGTTTATTTTAAATGATACGTATCTTTACGTTATGTTGGCGTGATTTACGCTACAAAGACAAATCTACAAGCACTCTGTTTATAGATGTTAAATCTTGTTTTCTGTTTAAGCCTACCTTCGAACTCAAAACATGGACATGGAATGCGAATTTGAACAAATATATTGATGAAATTTAAAAATGAATAGCGTAATATTACAAGAATTGGATGATCCACTAAAAAAAAATGATTTTTGTTTTATTGGTTTTGTTTAATATTATGGTGTCCTAATTGCACTCATTTCATAAAAAACTTGATATATTTTCGCCATTTTAAAATTGAAAATTACATTTATATTTTAACTACATAATTAAGTTAAAAAAGTTAAATAATCAAGTTCAATACTATATTTTTTTAAATACTAATAATAATGAAAATAAACTTTCTTTATCGCTAAATTTATCAAAATTACCATTGTTGAAATGATTGTTTTGATTTTGTGATGATATTCCACTACGTTAACGTCTTTGACTAACGGAATTTTGCAAAATCTCTTATTTTCACTTACGTAAAATTGATATTTTTTCACGTAATGTCTTGAAATCTTACATACGGGGGAGCGTAAAGAAGCTAACGTAAATTTGCGAAATCACCCTATTAATTAAAATAACGCCAATTAAATAAATACTAAATAAAATAAAGTTATTTTTATTTTATTTTAAGTAAACTAAAATAATCTGGTAATTTTCGAAAGTGAACAATGCTTTTTAAAAGCTCACCAGATAGAAGTTCGGAAACCTGAAAATGTTATTCCAAATACGCATCAAAGATTTCAGCTTACCTGTAAAGAAAAAATATATATAAGCATAAGAAATCATTTATATGTCTAGTATAAAATTTAAACAACAATTTTGATTTAGCTAGCAAAAAATAAACTTTAAGAAGTGTGTAGCTTTAATCATCAAAACTAAATAGTATTTTTAAGATGTGAGCCATAAGTCACCTAATATGTAAACACTTAAAATCTGTGAAATCGAAACATTATTTTAACGATTCATTTTTTATCAACTTAATTAATAAAACAATATTAAATATAACTTCTGCTTTTATAATTACGTTGTCAATGACACCGTAATTAACATATTGATTTCAAAGGAAACCTGATCAATATCCTGAATTTTTTTTAAAATTAAATTATCTACCATTTTGTCCGATGCTAGATTTTTACTGCATAAAGGCGAAGGAAAGAGCTTCTAGAGTGGGGTCATATACCCCATTTTCGAAGTTTTTGAAACATTTTAGTTATTTATTCCCGTTTCATATATGGCCGAAGTAACGAAGATAACAAAACAAAATCCTAACTAGCAAATTACTTCGAATTTTAAGGAAAAACACATGACCTTTAAAAACTGAAGTGGTGGCGAAAGACCTACTCGATACTTTTAATCTAAAATTTTAATTCACTAATTTGATTTATTACTTTTTTTTTTTTCTTTTTTCAATTCGTTTGCGACTAGCTACTGCTTTATAGTATAATCTTCATATGGTTTTGGAAATTCTATTTATCTTTTATTGGAAATAGATGTCTATAATAGATAAATCATAAATAATAATATAAAAAAAATTTGCAACGAAAAAAAGTTTTTTGGTTGGATAAACTTAAAATCAGAGACAGAATGAAATGAGTGGAAATAGAATAAATAAACATATAGTATAAAGAGAACTATCTCCTAAAGTGTTGAATTCAACTGCAGCAGCTATCGAATAAAAAATGACGAAAAGAACAAACAAAAAAAAAAATCGATGTCTTTCCACGCCATCGATAAACCCGACAAAACCGGAAAAGGAAACCGGAGAGAGAAACTGGAGAAATTGAGGCGGATGAAAAATACAAAGGGAAAAAAAAGTCCCAATAAGAGCAGGTGCAATCAACTATTCTCCCCAGGTACGCCCTCTGAGGTGTGTTTTATGTGAGGGGTGGGGTGAGTTTCGAATCTAGGTCTGCACCTATTCACAAGGTTCCTTCCAATATTCTTCTTATATTCTTTGGAATTCATCTTATTCTTCAGTTGCACCTCCTACCCCGCACACACCCACAGTGTTTCATGCGTGAAAATACATAAAAGAGATTGAAGTCAGTGAAATAAGAGTTAAAACTGGTTATGTTTAATAGAATATAATATTTCTGAATAGCGAGCTTAACACAATTGTTTTCTACAAACGGTTAATGCTTAATAGAATAGAATATTTCAGAAAAAAGAAATGCTTAACCCAATCTTTTTCTTTCATTAATTGTGTTTAATGGAAGATAATATTTTTGAAAAAAGAAATGCTTATTACAATCGTTTTCTACAAACGGTTAAAGCTTAATAGAATATATTATTTCTGAAAAAGAATGCTTAACACAATGCTTTCTACAATATTTATATGTAAGTATATTCTGTAATTAAATCAGAAAGAGCCTTCAAGAGCTAATAAATATGTTTGAGATACGTTTTTTTCTTTCTTTCTTTTTTTTTTTTTTTCTTTTGATCAATTAATAAACAAATAAAAAATTGAAAAGTGTTGATTCGAATTTTTGATGTCACTATAACATTAAAACTTATTAGAATTCATTTTATTATTTTAATGGAAAAATATACACTTTTTATTTTGTCACCAGCATTTAGCTTTAATTTGTTGGGCAATATCATTTTTAACTACTTTTCATTTTCCTTTTAAACATTTAAGTTAAAATAAATAAAATGCGTAAATAAAATGTGTATATAAACCATATTAACACTGCAAAAAGCAGTTCGTAAAAAGAAACTGGAAAATTCTCAGCGTTACAGTAATTTTTAATCCAAGTTCCATACTAATAGTAAATAATTACACGTAAAAAGAAGTGTCATGTAAAAGGGTAGACAGCCATCATAAACCTTGTTCTAAAACTTTCATATCCCCTGGTCTATATCAAACTTTCATGCTCCTACATCAATGTTTTTTTTAAGGTCAAGTGCGCGTTATGCATTTAACCGGTATTCCGAATACTGATGTTTCTCCTAATCTATCCTCAGCAGATATTAAAAGATCGAATAAATATAATAATATCAACGAATAAATTAATATCAAATCGGATATAACAAATATTTCGGACATTCACCAAAGCGACTCTGTGATTGTTAACATTCACGGTAACATACACACACACTCTCTCACTTTTGAGGATTCAGCAATCCACGAGCTGTATTTCGTTAATTTTGAGAATCATTTCGCCACGAAATCACAGGATTTTTGACGAAACTAGAATGAAAACTAGACGATCACAAATAAAAAGACAAAATATAGCCACCGGTCAGGCTCATGGCCCAGGAGTTAGCCTTGTATGAGGAAGGAGCCGTTTTGGACATTCATCTCTGAATTCTGCCTTTCTTGCGTTTTGGGGCGACATTGATCTACCTACCTGCTGTCCACGATGAAGTGATTATTAGATAAGGTTGACCCTACGAGGTTTCAGAATTTTTTCTTTGAAAAAAGTAGAAAGATTCGGGCGTTTTTGCTCGGAGCATATACCAGGAAACGATTTCGTCAAAAACGAAGAAAATTTCGTGATATTTGAGTATCCATGTATGAATGTCTAAATAATAAGGAAGTAGAAAAGTAACGCTTAAATACTCGAAAAAAAAAGAAAGGAAAAAAAAAAAAAAATGGTTGCCGCCAAGCATAAAAAAAGAAAGTGTACATAATGTGTTATTTTCTTCTTCTTACTAAACGACTTGGAAATTATTCTAATCCTTTAGACTTACTCTTTTTGTCAAAACTCGCAAAAGTACTTCAGTACATCATTCTTCCAAATAATTAAAATAAAACTTTATGCTTCGTTAAAAGAAACGTACTGTATTTAATTACGCGTAATTGTTTAATAGAATGAAGAAAAAATAATAACAAAAAACGCTATTAACAGCGTCACAAACAATCTAAACATAGAAAAAATGTTTTTTTTTAAAAAAAAAATACGTGTAATGCCTATACTTAAAAACGACTCCTAATCCAGTTTATTTTTTTCAGTTGAGCAAAAAACACTAATTACAGTTATTAATGACATTTTTTCTCCTCTTTTTATAATATGTCTTTAAAAGAAAATTTTCTTTTAAAATATCACATACTCTCTCTTAAAAAGAAAGTCAAAAGAGTCACAAAATATAAACACTTCTATTAAAATTTAAATCACTCAAATAGCTCATGTTAAAACAAAACAATTTATACAACGAGTGTAATTAAAAGAAAAGATTCCCTTAGTTAAGTATAAATAGTTTTAAAAATGTTTTTCCATGAAACAAAATAATAAAAGTTATTTATTTATTGTAAATGATATTATTTAGTTTATGACAAATATTAGTTTTAGAATTTGGCTAACTGTTTAGTTTAAAGTTGGTTAAAATCATTTATTAATGATTTTAAAATTTGGCATTATTTGCAAAGTTTATTTCCCACAGTACTAGAAGTCAAGTATTTTCAGCGAATCTCTTTTCGTGATTTACAGATTTGAGATTCACATCACTTTGGAGAAAATCATTAACAAAATTATTCAATATTGAATTTCAATCTAATCTTTAGAGTCATGCTTTTTCAACTTGTGTTCATCAATTTAATTTCTAGAATCACGCTATTTCTATGAAATTTATATACAATTCTCTGAAAAATGTTTTGCTTACTTAATTTCTTTTCTTTTTTCGCCCGACGAATCACTTAAAACTTCTTGATTTGAACTTGACTTATTAAATCTTCTTGATTGAAGAAAATCGGAAAAAATCTTTCAAATCATGTTTTATCAACTCCTGCTCATCCATCTCATTTTAAGAGCCATGCTTTTCCCGTAAATTTCACATATCAGCAAAAATGTTTCGGGCACTTTTTTTTTCCTTCTGTGTATTAAACATACTCTCAATCAAAGATAATCATCAGCAAATAATTTATGTTGGGCATAAAGAGTCTATTTTATTTGAAGTATCATGATTTTTCCGTAGACTTTAGACTTTTGCGTAGACCGTTGTCTTCTCGTGATTTACTTCGAACTTGCCAAACATAAATAATGATTAGCAAAATTTTCTTATGTTGGATATAAGGAGTCAATAGTAGTTAAAGTATCATGATTTTTTTATAGACCTTAAATATAATTTTCGTTAGAAATATTTTGCCAGACTATTTATCTTATCTATTTTTTAGATCTTATTTTCCCACTGAAACTAAATCCAAACTTGCTATCGGTGAAAAGTGTGTTAACTATTTTATCAAGGGTTATTTATTTTTACATATTTGCATCTTTTATTTAAAGCACAACGCCTCGATTTGTTACTTCAACTACTTTTTTCCTGTGCCTTTTCTTGAGTTTAGTTAACACTTTACGAACTCACTTTTAATCGGAGAAAATACTGTCCCAAACTGACTTCGATTTTCTTTAAGCATCAATCTTTGATAATTTTTTCCCAGGGGCTTTAACTCTTTTTCCTCCTTTAAATAAAAAAAAGAAGAAGAAGAAGGCAATTCTTGCAGAAGAAAGTCTTTATGTTTGCTTGCCACTTATCATCTAAAAAGAAGCATCACATCCAAGAGATAATCTTTTCCATCACACACCTGTGCTCATCCGCATCCCGTATCAGTTGATTAAGTCGATAGAAGAATGGGTTCAGAAATTCCATCCTCCGCATCCCTCCATCACTGATGCTGGAAGATGGAGTTAAAAGCTGTTATGATGGAGGAAAGCGCGTGTATGTGTTAAAGGGATCATCTTAAGTGTTGTCTGCTTCTATCAAGAAACATTTTCCCCTTCAGCATCCATCCTAGAAGAGGGATGCGGAAGATGACACGAGTCGAAACATATTTCGAGGTCATGATCCATCGCATTTTTATTACTGTCACAACAAAAGAGAAGGATTTGAGAGGCAAAAGACATTCACACCCACGCATCTTTAAACGTACGCTATAAAACAAAATCTTAATATTTTATCGAATTGGCAACTAAGTTTCCGATTTTTTTTTCTTTAAATTTTTAATGGCTTGAAATGAATATCAGTAAGAAGAAAATTAGGAGTATTTTATTTTCACTAATATTTCTATTTCTCGTTTGACGCAATTTTTCGTATAATAAGGTCGTTTTAATACTCTTCACTTAACTCAACTAAACGGGCAGAACGAGGTGCATTTAGAGTTCAACATTTGCATTTTTAAGATTGACATACCAATCACGAGTGGTACTTTTAGCTCTCCCCTTACACCGCACAAATGCCAAGAGCAGCTTTAGCATCGTCGAAATGTGTCGAAAATGTTCATTTCTCCCAATTTCACATTGCATTTGAATAACCTGATAATTAACATAAATTAACTCGAAAACCAAACGGTCCAGAAGAGCCGAACACCTTCGTTCCAATGATCTAAAAGACGTGAAAACACGTGGATGACACGTGGAATGCTATAACTTTTAAGAAACGGGGGAAGCATAGTTGCCATCTCCACTCATAGTTGTCCCGTTACATTCAAAACATAATACGAGTATTTTATTTGAAGTTTCAAAGTTTGTCCTTAAGGCACAACAGCAAAAATTAGAAATAATTAATTTAACTGTATTTGAATGATTTGATTTAAAACAAATATATTTTAATAATGTTTCTGGCAATGATTTTTTGTATTAGTTTTAAAAAAAATGAACACGAGTTCTTATTTATTTATTTTTCATTAGATGCCTCGAGATATTCAACCATCTCGAACCTCTAGTTTTATTTTGCGAAGAAAAGAAGCTGGTGCGCATTTTATTTGAAACTCAGTTTTCATAACGCTTGAATTCATAAAATTTCTTTTTAGGAAAAATGTAAGATTCCTATCAAATCTTATTCCTGGTCAAATACAATAAATATTTAAGTCACAAAACAAATCGCTTCCTTAGATACAATCTTTAGCCGTTTTGGAAAACTAATTTCAACCCTCAAACGGCCAATTGATTTTCCAGATCTCGAAAGTTTCTCCCAAACTCAATATTAACCACAATAACAGTACCTGTCTGCGGTAAATACTCGGACCCTCACTCGCCGAAAAGCAAACACCCATCCTCGCCAAAATAGTGGAGAAAATAACTTTCCACGAAATAAGACGCCAAAGTTTCCTTTGCAAAACCGCCCCTCACCACTTCCCCCATCACACCTTATATATTGCATGGAAGTGGTGGTCTTCCTGAACATTCTTGGCAATATATAACTTTCCACCGGACGGTTTGTTTACAAAGCCTCGGGGTACTTTTCGCAGAGAGTCACTCTCTCCAATATTCGAACAGGGGGCCCCGGGGCAACATGGGTCTTACCTACCCCCATTTATGTGTCAATGTGTGCACGCGTAACACACTTATAGGTGATATTTGCATCCATCTGTGAAAGGCCCGCCCACGCACACATACATCGAGCTTTCAAGCCAACACCTCAAGCTATAACAGAGAGAGAGAGAGAGGGCCTTCTACGGAAAATGCATTAAGGAAGGGGCCCCTAGTGGCCGGCCCCCTACTTTGCAAGGGGGTAAAATGCTTGTTTTAAGAGCAGGAGAGAGTTGCCCTTGCAAGATTCTCACCTGAGATCTTAGATGTGCCCAAAAGGGGTTGTTTCTGATAGGTTGCTATCAATATTCATGAAGTACCATCATTTATATGCAAGAAAAATAATTACTTAGATATGTGAAAAGAGTTATTTCGACTCGAAGTTATGTTTAAGAATTTCGATAGTATTTTTAAAATTTCGCATTATTTTAAACGTTTCAGAAAATAAAGGAAGAAGTTAATATTTGTAAATGATAGGAGAAAAACATTCGTAATAAAAATTCAAATTTGCTGCGATAATTTTTTATTTTTCACTTAAGGGCTGACAAATTTAAAGTTTTGAATTGTTTTTCGGGGATAAAAATATTACGGGGAAAAAACATTCCAAAAGTGTGATTATCATTATTGAGAAAGTTCAGATTAAAAATTTCAGAACAATACTCACGGCAAACCTAACCTTTAAATTATGTGCATGATAAAATATAAAAGTTTGTCCATTTCAATTTAAGTTCTGTAAAGAATTAAGACGAGACTAAAAGAAGAAAAAAAAGAAATGAAATTGCATCACGTAAGGGAAAGAGATGGTACGGATTAAATGGATACAACAGGTTCTATTGTATTTTACAACCGGGGTTGAACCATCCACACAATTCTGAGTCTACAACTACTTATGTCAAACTCCGTAGCTTTACAATTTTGAACCCAATCCAGAAGACAAGGGAACTCTTGGATCAAGCAGTTGGAGAAATTTTTGACGAAACTAACCCGCATTTGCGTTTCATAGAAAAGAAAACTACGAAAACCTCTCATGGTTAGCCCGAAAGTAAAGCCGACTCTAATCCATGGTCCGTCTACCACTGAGGCTATTTTACGCCAGCACTGTGGTCAGTGCTAACCGGGTGCAGAATTCATATCGACCAGCAACTGCTGGTATTCGAACCTGGGATCACCTCATGGGGAGGTGAGCGCTCTATCCCCTGACCCACCATGACACTGATACAACAGATTGAATTAATACAACGGTATGAATTGATATAACGGATTGGGCTGATGTATTGCTATGGAATATATTTTTTAATTTTATTCAACAAAGGGTTTATTCATTTTTTTTTCTTATTTATGAACAATGGAATGTGTGTCGTTACTTCAAAATTTCTTTTTAAGAAAAGCGCAGAGTTTTCTTTTAAAGGAGATTTCAACTGTGAAGGTTTAGGATATTACAGTACTTTTTTAAGAACTAAGAAGTACTGAATCATTTTATAGTGGATAGTTACGATAATATAAAGTTATTATAACTTAAGGCTTTTTTTTCGAAGGCTCCTTCATAATATGAAATGATGCTTTTTTGCGAATAATATGCTATCTTTATAACCGCTGTTAAGTTAGCAACTGTTACTCATAACTGTTAGGTCAAGTTTATCCTATCTCTTACGCTTGTTTTGAAAAGGGCACAAAACGTCAATATTAAGAAAAGCAACAGTCTTGTGAAAAGAAAAAGCGTTTGTGTTCTAATTTTTTAATATTTAAAAACTTACTCCAATGCTGCATTACTTGGGCTCATAAAAATTTTCAAAAACTGAGAATAAGGGAATGTTTTTGATAACTTTCATCTAGGTGGAAACATGTCGTCTAATTGGCGATTTTTAAAAAAGTTTAATAAGTTTTAAAATGTATATTAAGTTATTTGTCTATTCTAAAGCCAAGATAATTCTTTCCGGTAAGATTATATATATATAGTTTAAAATCATCTTATTGATTCAAGTGTAAGACACTTAAACTATCGGTTTTTTATTTTCCTTGTCGTTAGAGCTTCGAAAAATGCGTAAAGTCTGAAGCTACTTATAAATTTATTCATCATCCATCTGGAAAATGTATTGAAAAGTGCAGTTACCAGAGAAACCGAATAAATTAAGTATTGAATATTTATTAATTTAACTGTTATTCTTATGTAGCGTTATATATTTTTTTTATCAATACTTCTTCTTCTTCGGCACTACAGCCTATGACAGGCCAAGACAGTTCCAATAAGTTTTTGCAATCTTGATCTATTCTGTGCCATGGCCTTCCAATCAGTTAGCAATACTATTCAACTTAAATTATTTTCAAAATTTAATTATTTTTAATTTATTCAACATGATTTATTTTTGTAATTTTAAGAAGTTACCAAATTTAGCAATAAAAAGAGTGAATTAGGTAAAAACCAAAAAAGAAAAAAAAATTATACTAACTAGCTGTCTGTTTTATTGTTAAATGACACATAAAGATGTTTCGAAAAAGCGCCTAAAAACTTAGAAAAGTTTTACTATTAATAAAAAAAAAAAAAAAATAATGCGCCTCGCCGGAGAAAGTTTTTTTCCCCCTTCTAATTCCTGAGGAAAGAGAGATTCGCTTTTACTCTTTTTCCTTTCCAATGCAAACGCGATTTAAAATTACATTCATTCAAATCTAACATCACGATTTCTATTAATGCGTATCGTGTTTCGTATTCTCACGATTTTATATCAAATATCGCGTTTCGTATTCATCTGATTTAAAAGCCTCTATTATGATTCGGGTTCAAGCGACATCGGAAATCGTTATACATCGGAAATCGTATTCTCGTTATATTAAAATGAAGCATCAAGGTTCGTATTAAAGCGATTTTTAAAATAAAGATTGAGATTCGTATTTACTTGATTTTAAAATAAAATGTCGAGATTCGTATCCACGTGAATTTAAAATCACACATTGAGATTCATATTCACACAATTTAAATCCAAACCGAATAAAAATTATTTTTTTATCCTTTTTACAACTTAACGCTAGAACATTACGATAAAATGATCCGCAAAAAACAAAAAAAAGTACCAATAAAAAATATTTATTATTATTATTGTAATTTACAAAAAAGAAACTGAATAATACTTGTGACGTCAATGACATATATAGTATTCACAAAATAATTTTAAAGGTGACCAATAAGCGCATTTCACCATGCTTGCCTAATTACAAGAAATATCGTATTTTTTCCCCCTTTTCTAATGACAGAAAAAAAAGTCGTTAAAACTAAAAGTTGGAACTAACAATATGATCGTTTCTGCCAAGTGTACACCCCCCCCCTTCCCTTTCATTTCTCGGTATCAAAATCATAGCTGAGACAAAAAAAAGAAGAAAGGGTTCGAGATTTAGTAGGGGAGGTTCGGGAAAAGGGAAGGGGGGGGGAGAGAAAACAACACCGTAGTGGGGCGTTCTACCGTAGTAAGCTCATTATAGGGCCAAGCAGCACCTTCCTTCGTCGTAATTGCCTCTGTTTTAAGTTAATTGGAATCTTTTTCAACGGCGATTCTGTAGGATAAATATAATTACAGCTTTTCTCTCTTACGACGGCCCTTGCTTTAGCTGAGAGTCTCGGTTTCATTAGTTGCATAATGGTATTATGAAGTTAGGAAGTGGGAGGAAAAACGGTATAAAAGGTTCCGGTGGGGGGGAAGTCTCCTGTGAATGAGTATTTTTATAGGTACACTTTCAGTCAAAGTCTTAAAAGTAAATAATGAACTGTTAATGAATGCAGACATTTTATCAAACACCTAGTTAAATTTATTATTATAATGTTTAGAGATTAAACAAACACATTTTCCCATCCTTATGGGTTGTTTACATGAAGTGGTAAAAGAGAAGAAGAAGAAAAAAAAAAGGGTATATATGATGAAAAGATGTTTTCCATTGAGTATAAAATGTTGTTCTAAATATGCGACATGTGATATGACAGTAAGGGGATTGACTTAACGAACTGATTGAATGGACGAGACAGGAAGAAGTCCCACGCAAGGGAGTAGTGAGAAAATGGAGTGTTTATGTTACGGTGAATGACCGAAATCAAGAGAATGTCGACTTTAACCGGTGAATGCCAACCATCACATAGTCGCTTTGGTGAACGTCAGAAATATTTTTTATATCCGATTTGATATTAATTTATTCCTTCATATTATTATATTTATTCGATATTTTAATATCCGATGAGGATAGATTAGGAGAAACATCAGTGTTCGGAGTACTGGTTAAATGCATACTGGGAAGTGGCATTTCACCTTAAAAGACATTGATGTAGGGCATACCGGGCAGTTGCACTGAACCTTAAAAAAAACATTGATGTCGTGCATACCGGGCAAATGAATACCGGGCAGTGCCACTTAACTAGATCTAGTATATATTTCGGACATATACCAAAGCAACTATGTGATTGTCAACATTCACCGGTGGAAGTCAACAACCACTTATTTCGGTCATTCACAGTAACACTAATATAAATTACCGATGCACACATCAATATTGAGTAGTCAATTTTTCCTGTTCTAGTAAATCTTATGCACAGTTATATTTTGAACCGGCGTTGAGCAGCTAAATCACTTTTGGGTTTACGATTATAAATGTTCAATTCAACCTCTGAACCCAACCTAGAAGACAAAAGAGCAAAACTAGCTTTTGTGGAAGAATTTTTGATGGATTGATGGAACTAACCCACATTTTCGTTGCAAGGGGAAAAAAATCACGGAAACCTTTGTTGTGGTCGGCGTAAGCCTTGGGTAAAATACGTATAGATAAGTCATCGCCAGGATTCGAATCTGGGTCATCTCATTATATGAGCAAGCATGACATTTAAAAAATTAAGGTGGAAAAAAATGACACGTTTCAAGCGTTCAAAAACAAACGCCCATTCTTAAGACTCACAAGGTGTAAATAACGGAGGGGTGAAAGATTGGGAATAAAAAACGCAATTTTCAATGGAAAATAAAATGAAGGTGAAAAATAAAACTAAAAAAACTGCGGTAGCTGAGAGAAAATAATCAGGGGCAAAATGCACTTCCAAGGGCTATGAAAGCGGGTTGAGAACTATAGGATTGGCATTCACGTGAATAGAATCAGAGCATCAAGATGAACTCATAAGACTGGGCATCAAAATAAACTTATAAGATTGGCGTGAAAAAACATGGCGAAATCCGGATACCAAGCATTCAATTAATAATCTATTCCCGCACATAAGTAGAACTCTGAGTATACATTCTTCAACTTAGAAACGCCACAATTCTTTCCCCCTCCTACGGTGGTCATATGTGCTTCTATGTTACAATGAACCAAACAAGTTGGAAAAGTATTCAGTTTTTCTATTATGCCTGACATTCTTAGGCTAATTACAATAAGCCCAGATGCTTTTAGACTTATTAGGAAAGATAAGAAAGATTACTCAATCAGTCAGAATTTGCTTAGGCTTATGGCAATAAATATCTATTAGGTTAATGAATCTCCACTACATTGAGCTTATTGTAGACTCCTTGAAATAATTCAGGCTATTTCGGGAATAAATTATATATTTTCTAATAAATCTTGGGCTTACTGTAATAAACTTCAAGCTGGATAGAAACAAAATTTGAGATTTTTTCTAAATGACCTGGTGTGTAGCAAAAAGACAAATGGCCTAAGACCTGCTAAGTTCACTGAGTCCTCGAAACTTAGTAAATTAATGTTTTAATAATCTTTAAATAACTGTGTCAGTGTATAAAAAAGCTTCAATGGCAAGCTTTTCGATTCTAACAAGTAAATAATATCAGTCAACAATGTTTATACTCGAGGCAAATCTGTAATTTTGAACTATACATGCCATCTAGCTAGAATGAATTATCAATGCTTTAGAACAGACAAATAACGTAATTTTTTTAAAAATTATTAAACTTCTTTTTAAAAAAATCATAAAAATTTGGCTTACGTGTAAAAATCAATAAATAATTCATAATTTTTAGAGCTGAGATAAATCAACATTGGGGCAACTTTTCCAAGCATTAAAAAATTAGTTTGCAAAAGCTTTTTATTTTTATTTATAATTGTAGTTATTCTTCACACCGGCGTTTTGCACCATTTTCAGCATTAAAGTAGCAGAATCTGGCTAAAGATAGGCTAAACGTGACTTGACTGGCATGAATAACTGTTGTAATCTCACAACTGTTATAAAAATGATATATATTTCGTGAAAAAGCTTTTTTTTTTTTTTTTTTACGAGTAATGACTGAGGTTTTGAGAAACAGCCTTAATCTAACACAACTTCATTCAAGAAGAAGAAAACTTCTTACTACTACTCTATTCAGAAAAAAACACAATTCCAACTTTATTTCTGAAGAACCACAATTCCAATTTCAATCAAAAAGAATCACAATTGCAACTCCATTCAAGAAGAATCACAATCGCAACTCCATTCAAAAGGAATCACAATTCCAAATCTATTCAATAAGAATCACAATTCCAAATCTAATTACGAAGAATCACAATTCCAAATCATTCACGAAAGACCACAATTCGAACTTAATTCACGAAGAAACACAATTCCAAATCCATTTACGAAGAACTACAATTCCACTCAGAAAAACCACAATTCCAAATCCAGTCTCGAAGAACCACGATTTCAACTCCATTTACGGAGAACCACAATTCCAAATCCATCACGAAGAGCCACAATTCCAATTCTATTCACGAAGAACCACAATTAAAACGGTACACCAAAAAGATTTTAAAACAAATTCATATGATTAAATAATGTAAGAGGGAAAAAAAGAGAGAGAAAGAAACTAAAGCACAATTTAAAGAAATTTCGATTCGAAGCCTTCAATTCCTTTTAAACGTTTACGGATTTACATACACCAGTTATCCTCATAACGTTTTATTTATAGAAAACGTGGAAGCTAGTTTTATCCCTGTGTTTGCACACCTAATGAAGTAATGATCATGTCCCAAAGGCTACCGTTTTCCACACCACCTTTTGTTCTTAGAACTTTTTCCCCCACACTTCATACCCCCTTCGACATTGTCTGTTTTTATTTTCATTAAGAGTAAAGAGAAAAGAGGGGGTATTTTGGTTTATTAGAAGGTAATGAAGAGAAGAAGGTGAGAAGAGAAGGGAGGGGGTGGTACCTTCCGCGAAATAAGTCAAATGAAGAAAATAAACGAAGAAAACTTGTTGTCCCCGTTGCTGTCGTTGCCACTGATTAGCTTTTTGAACTGTTGTGACTTTAAGCGGCCCTGGAGTTTGTTTTTGTTAAGTCTTTTAAGTGTTTTAATAGTTTAGTTTACGAACGAGACGAAGAAAAGCTGAACGCTATTGCGTCATGGGGATTTACGAACTGGGTGAAGGGGATTAATAATAGAATTCTAATGAAATGATTGTTATGATATGCAAATAATGTTTTCAACCCCATGTTATAATTTTGTACATTTTTTTTAAAGTTTCTTAATTAATTGCATCGCTTGAACATTGAAGTTGTTACTTCATATTATTATTTACATAGCTGGTGATAGTACTTCTTGAAACACTTCATTTTAATCCTTTTGTTAAGTCAATATTTATTTTTATTTTTTTATTTTGAGAATTATTAATTTAAATAGTTCTAAACTGTTGGACAGAAAATGACGTTTCGCGTGTTACTTGCAGCTGGGGCCATTTTTTAATCACGTTGTTTCAAAACAATTAAAGCAGGTACTTAAAACTTGAAACTACTGATTATAAATTGATTGGATAAATTTTGCTGGAAAAGACGTGCTTTTATTTTGGTATAACCTATAAGTAGTTATTTAAATATTATTAGATATTTTAAATTCTAAACAAATAATAATAAAAATATGTTTAATAAAATAGTTCGAGAAATATATTCAGCTAAAAATGGAATGTAAGTATTATATGACTCCAGCAGCTCAAGACCACACGCACGAACGTGGTCTAAATTAATGAAATTCGATTCATACAAATTTAGCATTCATTGCAAAAATCATGAAAAACATGGATACATTAGTAACTCCTTCGGTAACATAAAGAATAAGAACAATTTTATTCAGCAAAAAATTAGCAACATAAGAAACTGGAGAAGAAATAGAAAAGACAACAGAACCAAAAAAAAAAAAAAAAAAAAATCCTATTTTATCACCTTCAAACAAGCTCTTTCCAAAATCCGGATTCTTTCGACGCAGTATAAAATTGAATTCATAGATGGTCCGGAATAATATCCCGAAATCACCCTGGGGGTGGGGACAAAAGGAATCCTGGAAAATTCTAGAACCATCTGCTGTGACATCTCTGTAGGTCTCTTCTGACTTCCTTTTATTCTCTTTTTCTCTCGTCGAACAATTGTCGCAGGTGATAGAGTCCCCTGTTCCCAAGCTTCATCAAAATTACAATGAGACGGTCAGTCCCTCGGTATAACCCTTGTTCCGTTACCTCTTACACCCTGGGGAAGCGACCCCCTTCCAAAGCACACACACCTCATAGAAAAGGTGGACAGATGACCTCCTCCACACTCCACCCACGCTTGGAAAATGGACGAAAGGGGGATAAAAGAGGATCAGGAGCTAGGGATTGCTCCTGGTTCTCCTCGTCTGCTGTCCTCCTCGCAAAGCATACAAAAGATACACCTACAGGGGAGACGACCTTTCCTCTTTATTTTCTTTTTTTTTTTGCACTATGAAACGAAAGAAAGTGAGTTAAGTCTGTATTTTGACCCATCAGGCAAAGGTGGTTTCGAATGAATGGCAATCAGAAGACAATTTCATTAATTGTTCCAATCAGAACGATTTCATCAATTATACGGATCAGATCACGGTGGTGTCGAGAGAATATTACATATTTTAATTCCATCAGATCGAATATACAATTTGCAATTTTTATTAACATGATTAGATTGATGGCAAACCGAACATACATACCAGATCAGGGTGGCGTTAAGGAAATTATAGGTTTCAATCGGATCAAATATACAATTTACAGATATTAATGACATGATCAGAGTGATAACTACATCAATCAGATCAAGGTGGCATCAATGAAATTATATTGTTCAATTCAATCAAATCAAATATGCCGTTTATAAATTTTAATATCCCCCTATGGACTGATCGTCAATATACGATTCCTAGTAGATTACTGAAGTTAAGCATCACCGGTAAAGATCAGTGAGCGGTCCACTCGGCCTGCGAAGGGACCGAGGATATGCGATATCACTCCTTGTTAAACTAATGTACCTAAAGTGCTCGAATTCGCGCTCAAATCGTCGGGTTGTCTTCGGATCATTCTCAGGGATATGTCACCAACCGTCCATTGAACAGCTCTAGTGCAACGTATATAAAGTACTATATTATTACAAATTTTGATATTTTAATAAGATGACAAGAGTAAAGGCAAACCAACTATACAAATCAGTTCAAAGTGGCGTCAAGGGAATGTCTTTAAATTCAATCAGATTAAATAAACCTTGTATACATTTTACTAATATGATCTGAGTGGCGTAAAGGGAATTATGTATTTTGATTCAATCAGATCAAATATACCATGCATAAATTTTACTAACATGATCAGAGTGACAAAAAATCAATCATAACATTCAGGTCAAATTATTGTTAATTGAAATTATTTCAATGCAATCATATCAAATATACCATTAACTGAAATGATCAGAATGGTGACAAATTAATTATATCGATTATTAAAATGAGATTACATTTCTATTAGATAGATATTTAAGATAAGATATTTATATCAATATTTTTACTATACCTATTTAAGATTATTATATATATTATTAAATTAAGATTAAATAAACTGTCAACTATACTAATTCAGTTTAGTAAAAGCGTTTAGTAAAAATACAAAAAAATTACTCACTTGCGTATCCTTACAAGACTCATTTACAACAAAAATAGTTAATATTCAACGGATAATGAATAAAACGGGTTAAATATTTCAGTCTTGTAGAATTTTCCCCTGAGTAATTGAATATCTTTTAAACATTTTCATGTTATTATAGTTTTTGTTATTAGATTTGATATAGTGATTAACAAATAATTCCAATTATTTAGCAATAATTTTCTAATATTTTAATTGCTTTTATGACTTTTTTTAATTATTTTATTTTTGCGGCTTCTATTTTTTAAAACTTTTATAGGTTTTCTTTTTATTTAAAAATATACTCTATATCAGTGTTTCCCAACCTTTTTTATCACCGCGGACCTGTCAACGCTTGATAATTTTATCGCGGACTGCTGGGGGGAGGGGGGGGGGGACGTTGATTGCTTATATTTTAGATTATTTTGATTTATTAATTTTAATTTAATTGTATTTAAACATGCCTTCAAAATAAAATACAGTTACACCAAAAAATAAATATAGAGTGATTTAACACTTTAACTTACTAGAACTTTAAATCAATGAAAACCCTGAGCTTGTTTCTTTGCAATGAGACGGTTCTATCTGGGGGTAATCGGAGACAATGATACATTACAAACATTAAAAAATTTATAACACTACCTTCGGGGGCCCCTTTTTTTTAAATAAATAAAATTTCAATGAAACACAGATATTTTAATTTGGGGTATAAACCTAAGAATTTAAATTTAGTTTCAATGAAATGGGCGGCCTGGTACAATTTGATCCACGGACAGGTACCGGTCCGCGGACTGGGGGTTGGGGAACACTTCTCTATATTACATTCTATATACTTCGCAGTTTCGGTGCCGGATAGAGTTATTTCCATGTACTCAGTATATTAAAATTTTAAATCTATCTATGAAATAGAAGGATTAAAAATTAAAAATATATTAATTTTTCCTCAATTAAAGCACATTTGCATTAATAAATTTAAAGGTAAAATTATAAGAGAATTGAAAGTACTGTGCCTCGAGCCCAAATGATCTAGGACATTTTTGGTGATACTTAATGTACCACATTATGTAAAAGCAAATTTCCTTCCCAAGTACATGCTATTATTTATAAATACTAGAAGTTACGTCAAAAATAAATAAATAAATAAAAGAGCCAGCATAAACTTCACAGAATTTTAAAATAATTTTGCTTTATAACAATAAATAGTTTTATGCGTCAATGCGATATATTTTGCGATTGCATTTTAAGAAATTTAAATTTGAATTAAAGTCAAATATGAAATTGAACACAGTTTTACTTCACACCAGCATTATGGTACTACACTAACCATACGCAAATATAAAATTCAACACGTAAAAAAATATTTTTGTAGCATTCCAAAACATATATATTTGATTAACAAATCATACTTTTTAAGTGTACAGCAAATATATAATTATAATTAAATTAAAGTACGCAAAACAAGCTTTATTTTTCAATAGAGGTATGAAAAGATTCTATTACAGAATGACTAAAATTGTAGCAAATGATAAGAAGATGTAAAATCTTTTTTTTTTTTTTTTTTTTTTGTATCCCTTTGTCCTAAAATCTGTAACGTTATAGGGAAGTACTTACACCACTCTATTCGTCATATCGATCAAGATGGGAAGAATCTGTTGTATTATAGGTATTCTTATCCCATCTTTATAAGATATATTTCCTATCACAAGGTTGGTGATACTTTTTTTTTATCTTTTCTCAAAGCCCTCATCCCTGACTTTTTTTTCTCCGTCTTGTTTGGTTCTTTTTGATGATATAAGGATAAACCTTCAATGTAGGGAGTACCTGTTTTGTTTCATCAAAGTAAGACTTATTTTTCATCAGTATTATATTTCAATTAAAGATTTACAGCTACTACACTGTTAGACTTTTCAATCTAAAATTATGGTAAAATAACTGGCAGCAATCTGTTCAACCCATTAACCGTAAAGTTTACGGTAAAGAACATTTTTTACCTTTACGGTTTTGAAACTGTTTACAACTAGTAGGGTTAAAAAACCACGGTTTTATAACCGTTTCAAAACCGTAAAAAAGAAAATGAACTGGGCATAGTTTAGCAGCTGTGATTGAATGAGAGTATCGTATTCAAATATCCGAGGGTCACAAATTGGTGAGAGAGCAAGATACCGGAATCTCTCCATGTATTGATGGGAATTAAGGAAATATTGAAGTGTCAGCACTGGGACTCGAACCCCCGTTCTGTGCGGTCATGAGATTAGGAAAATTAGCCCTCTCGGCTACACTATTTACCCAGTTGCATGGAACTAAGTGGCTTCATTAGACGAGCCTAGTTGATATGATAAAATTCTGTATGCTCAACTTTATTAGGTGAAAGCAGTTAATAAACGGTTTTTATCACAGTAAACAATTTGAATACCATTTTATTCATGGTCATTTCACTGTTTTGTTTGAATATGGTAAAACAAGAATTAACTGAATTATTAAATGAATAATTTAACCATTTTTTTCTGAGAAATTTCCAACAGTGATAAATGTATTATACAATCGAAGCCATATGAGATATAATGGTTAGTAGGCCACATATTGTAAATAAAAGAATAAAGGAATAAATTCTAACAATAAATCGATCATTATTGAGCTTAATAATTAGTCATTATTTCCAATCATTATTATAAACAATAAATAGATATGATTAACATTAGATAAACAAGTTAGTACGTAAAGAATAAATTTACAAAGTAAATATCTTTGGATCAAAATCAGGATTAAATTTGTTTAGGATTAACTTGAGTTTAAAATTGATCTCAATGTAAGAAATAAAATATAACTATGGCTTATTTTTGATAAACGGCTTTAAGCTAACGTGAATGACTTTAATTTTGACTAAGAATATGGGTGAAAATGAATATGTTTTAAGAGACCAATTTTATTGTTAATGAGGCCGAAAACATGCTACTGTTATTTATGTGACCAAAAATAGTAAAAGAAAGAAAAGCTTTTGAAACATTAAAGTATCTAACTTCATAACTTATCGGAATTGCATGAGTAGACGTTTGTAAATGCAGACAATTTTGGGAGTTCAAATAATCACTTTTAATACAATTAATTTAGAAGTTTTTTTTCTTCTTAATTTATCTAGAATTAAGAGAAAAAAAATCCGAAAAAATAATATAAATTCTTGTCCAATTAAGGTTTTCGTGATTTGAGGAGGAATGGCTTAAAATACAACAGTGTGTCGAAATTTTTGAATAACGATTGGCACTTATACAACATATTCACGAACTTTTTGTCGTTAGCAAATATTGAAAACAATAAATCTACACTCTTTAATAATCGTACAACGGCTGATACTAATTTTAAAACATAGCAGTAAAATATCAAGTAATCATTAACGCAGATTTCCGCACTGAATTTTACAACGAAAAAAAAAAAAAAGGATAAAAAAATATATATAAATAAAAGAAAACCTTAAATTGCAATCCGGTAGCATTTATAACGAAAATCATTTCAACGTTTTAATAGGCAGTCCACCCCTTATGCCCCCAAAATTAGCGAAAACACAATAAACGGCGGATATTTTTCAAAATGAGAGAACAATATTTCCTTTTTCTAAATTTTTAATTATTTCGCGACTCATTTACAAAAAGAAAAGAAAAAAAAATCTTATCATATTTTTAAATCATAAACCCGCTTGTACATATAAATATTTCCTCTTTTTTTTTCACAATACATATCCCCTTTCTCGAAAAAAAAAGTATTACTTGCTTATTTAAAATAATTTATTTTCCTTTTCCCCCTACGCCATCAGATAAAAGCTTACGCCCTGTTTTTAATTACGCCCCTCTACGGCGAACATGCCCCTGTTATCTTTAATCGTTGGACGGATGAGGGCTGAGGGTGCAACAAAATGTCACTTTCAATATACATAAGCACGGTTTTTCTCTCATTTTTTTTTTTAGAGCCATCGCCCCCCCCCTCCCTTCAGCAATTTCCCAATCCTTGTTTTCTACCTTTGCAACTCTTCCCACCCACCCCCTAGTCTTGACTTCGTTCCTCTATTAAGATGGAAAGCTACTAAATGGGAATGGGAAAACGAAATGGAAGGGAAGGGGGGTTGCAAAACCATTTGCATAAATGAAATTTGAATTTCTTACATGGTGCCATGAAAGGGAGAGTTCTATTTTTTTTTTTTTTTTTTTTCAGTTCTTCCGTTCTCTTGACTAACGAGTCAGATGACAGGGTTAACTTGCCTAATGAATTTCTTCACTCTTGTCTTTACTAAAAAGAAGTGAAATTGCAAAGGAAGAGGTAAATTCCAGACGAACAAAATAAGATTTCTCTGATTGTAGGAAATAGTAAATGAGTGCTGTTCATTACTGATTTTCGTCACTTAATTATTTCATCAAAGAGACGTTGGCGTCGCTGCCAAATTATAAGCTTTTTGCGAAAGGTAGTTTTCAGTCGAAGCGAACGGTGATTTTTGGTTTATTAAACGTGATTTAAAGTGATTTGAACCACGGTGAAGTATATTAAGATGATTTCCAACCCTGGCTGAGCAAGCAAGCAAACAAGCAAAAAAATTTTAAGGTATTTAACAAATTTAATTGTTATTTCATTACTGGAAAAATGTTCCTCAAACCCCAAAGTTGGCACCAACAGTCTTCGTTTAAAAATTTTCAACGCTGATACAATTGTGATTGATAGATTACCAATTATACATTAAAATAAATAAAATTTAAAACAGATTGGAAATACCATTTTTATTTACATAGCCATTTAATTTACATAGCCATTTTTATTTACATAGCACCATTTTATTAAATTTTTTATTTACATAGACTGCGCAACGTGAAAAACGCACTATAAAAAATGAATACTCAAAACCGTTTCCTGGCATATGCTCCGAGCAAAAATTTCGTCAAGGTAACGAAATATTTGTCATTTCTTCGAGAAAACAAATTTCGTTAATATATATTTCGTCATTCTACTTAAAAAAAAAAAAATAAATAAATAAAAACTTGTTGCGCCAAATTTAATTTTAATCACTTTGTAGTGAGTATTATACAGATAGATCAATGTTGCGTACACAATTCAATAAAAACAGATCGAACAAAGAAATAATTTCCCCCCTGAACGAAGCGGGGCTCGAACCAGTGATCTTCCTGGTTTGAGGTCGAATCCGTGACCACCATACAACTGTCGGCTTGTTCGTCACTTTATTTTCCATCGTGTAATCACTATTCAAGTTTCGTCATCCTAGTGAACAATCTCCCACAATGCACTACGATAAGGTTTCGAGTTGAGGATACATTTTCGTTACATATTTGAGAGTTGGCGTTTCGTCACAAATCACGTGATTTTATGACATGATTCTCAAAATTAACGAAATATAGCTCAAAGATTGGTGTATCATCAAAAGTGAGTATTTTATTTCTGAGAGTGCATTAGATTCTGGCTAACTTTCTATTTTATTCATTTATTTATTTATTTTTGATCCCAAAGTTAAGCTTAGTTGTTAGTAGCCGGAATCTAGAAGATTTAGTCCTAATAATTTAGACAGGGTGTGGGTTGAAAACTTGGAACTCTAAAAATAATTTTCACACTTTGAATATTTCGCCAAATCTTTGGAACAAATCAAAATACTTTCTCACGCATTTATAAACTAGTTATCTCAATTGAAAATAAAAAGCTACTTTCAATAATTAATTGTTATAATTTTAATTCATAAAAATCGCACAAATTATATTCGTAAGGCATAAAAATGTTTGCATCCTCTTTAGGAACATAATTTTAAAAGCCAGTTGAACAGTTTTAAACATAAAAATTCACAGAATTTTTTAAAATTATTTTTGAAGTTTTATTTCTCAGAAGCTATTTACCAGTTTAAAAATTTAGGTTTTTCAATTAAATTTATATTTTTTTTAAATAATTTTAAAATTTAAATTTCAATTCATTTTTTTTTTCGATCATAATCAAATTAAATAATAAAATAATATTTTTTAAAAAATATTTTTCGTTTCACATTAATTATTTGGATAAATTAAAATAAAATAAAAACACAAAGAAAATAGGTTCCTAACTTTTATCTCTTTTCTGAAAACTATTGAGACCCTATTTTTCAGGTTGGAACTTTTAACTTGGGGATAAAAAATGATGTCAGGGAAAAACGTATAATATTTGAAAGATATTATATAAATGCTTATCCTATCGTCTGTTTTTTTTAACTTATTAGCATATTATGAATAGGCTTTTTAATCTTAAAGATTACATCTTAGTACGTAAAAAAAATCGGAGCATTTAGTCAAAAGTCATTCAGCGAGTAAATTTTAGATTTAATTTTTCGCAATGTACATTTTATTTTTACAAATAATACAATCAATTATTGAGTTTGAGGTTTAATAATGTGATCACAGCTTTTCACTGACAATGGAAGTACGTATTTCAAAAATTCTTATTAAAATGAAGTTAAGGTTCATTTGAAGGAGCATGTTTGAAAACCTAGGATAGGGTACAAATTAGCCGCCTAATCTTCCCCTAGAGTAAAATATCCCCGATTAAAGTTTCAGTTCATTTATTTCCAAACTAACAAAAATTTCCGAAGATGAAAGGTGGTGGAGGCTCACTTTTAGGCCACCTCAGAGAGGTCCCGAATTCAAATCCCAGGTGGGATGGTTGTATTTTACCTCTAATTTTCTTTTCTAAAGAAGGTTGGTAACTATCTGTTTTATTCTTTTATAAATAATTATTTTTTAATTTATTTGATGTTTTAAAAAAAATTTCATTTTTAAAAACAAAAAAATAAAAAATTTCTACATATATTTTTTTTATAAAAGAATATATGGATTATTTTACAATTAAAAAATTAACTTAAATGTTCAATTAAAATTTTTTAAAATACAAAATTTTAATTTAAATTTTAAATTACAATTTTTTAAATTATCCATCTATTTTAATTAAAAAAAAATAAATATCAATTAATTATTTTTGTTTTAAAAATTAAAATTTTTTAAACAATTTAAAAAATAATAATTTATAAATTGACTAAAACATAATAAATAGAGATAAAATTCAAACGTCTCAGCAGGGTTTTGATCTCGGGACCTCTTTGGTTGAAGGTCAAACCTTTACACCACGAATACACACATTTTGAAAAGTTTTTATTTTAAATGCAAATGAACTGAAAGTTTAATGAAGCATATTTTACCCTAGGGGTAGATTAAGTGGATAATATGTACCTTATTCAAGGTTTTCAAATATGCTTTTTAATTTAAGCTTAACTTAGTTTTTATAATATTGTTCGAGGTGCGTACTACACTTGTGAGTAGAACAGAGCGATCCCATCAGTGATAATTGAGATTCAAATCTGTAACTTTATGTTCAGCAACGAGAGAGATAGATGTCTCTTAAATTTTAGATGTTCTTTTTGTTCTTGAACTCTTGTATATGTCTTGATTTCATGTTGTTCTAGTATATCTTTTTAAATATTTTAATACCAACATATTTGTCTTGTTGTTCTTGCATAATCCTTGCTATTCCAATAAATATGTCTTGTTGTTTTTGCACAACTCTTGCTCTTATAGTTCTTGTACATCTCTTGAACTCTTGTTGTTCTCGTATATCTTTTAACTATTGCTGCTCTGGTATATCTTTTAAACTCTTGTTCTTCTTGTATATCTTTTGAACTATTGTTCTTCATGTATATCTCTTGAACTCTCTTGTTGTCCTAATATATATCTTAAACCTGCATATCTCTAGTGCTCTAGTTGTCCTGGTATATCTATTAACCTCTTGTATATCTAGTACCTCTTGTTGTTCTTATGTAGTTATTGTACTCTTGAAATTTTTACGCAATTCTTAAAATCTAGTTTTTTTTAAATTTTTTTTTTTATTTTCCAAACTCTTGTTAGTTTTACATATAATTACAGTTATTTTTGAATATCTCTTGAACACCTCTTGAAAAAATGTTTTTTTTATTTATTTTTTTAAAACTTTTTTTGTTATTTGTTTAACTACAATCGTATCTATAACAAATATTGATCTAAAAACTTCCCAGCAACAATGGCAAAAATATTATAATCACGCTGAAAAATTGATGAAATAGAATATCAATAACGCGTTTAAAATCAAACACAAAAATAAAACACTATATCAGAAAGAAATCTTTAACTTAAATGAGACATTTTCGATTTCTTCCAACAAAACTTTTTCCGACGGATGAAAATGCTTTCTAGCTTTTTTTTCTTGTTAATCTAAGTGAAATCTAAATAAATAAAAACAGTGAAGATAAAAATCGGTATTCGTCTTCCTTCAAAAATCTTTTAAAAATCTTTCACTCTTTAAAAACTTCGATCATTCTTTTATGCAAAAAAAAGAACAAAAATCACTTTTTCATTTGTATTTTCTACATACTTTTTCCAAACAGCAACTGTTGTTGCCACCAAGAGTTTGCTAATACCTGGAGGGTATATCGTATGCACGATATTTAATGGCAATCGCGTTCGGCAGATTTCTAATCTGCAAGAGGGAAAAAAACTTTCCTTTGGAAAAACGTAATTGTGAGAAAAGAAGATAAAGAAGTGAAGAAGAAAAAAAGTTGAGGAAAAGTGTTGAGTATTAAAAGTTTCCGAGGAGATTTTATTTTCTTGTTCTTACTCACTTTTGAGCTTATTTATTTTATTTCGAAAAAAGGAAGTGGTAGCAAAAATTTTGATTGAAATTTAAGAAAATTTCACTAAAAAAAAGATTGTTTAAAGCTGGGATGAAAAATAAGGTTTCGAAAAAATGCTGAAGTACTGAATTTCGCGCAAGAGTTTAAAAACAAATAAACGTTTACACAGGTTTTTTAACAAGGAAAAGAAAATAACGATAAAAAGTTTTCTAAAACTGTAAGAATAAAATTATTGAGATGTGTAGTAAAACAAAGCAGCTTAAAACAGAAATTATTATCCTTAACTATTTGCAAATAGTGCTAGTAAATTTTAAGTATTAGTTTAAGTGCTATTAAGTTGTATTAGTGCAGTGAAACTTGTGAACCTGACCATCTGTCTAAGAATCGGACCTCTATTATCAAAAACGAAAATTATTAAACCTAAGAAAAAGGAACGAAACTTTTTAAATGATCTTCTTCATAAGTTGATAACATATTGTATCTCTGGCTCATCAACTTCAGATTCCTTTTCTGAAATGAGTTCTAAAATTAAGATTCCAAATCAGGACTCCTCCGTTCCACTATTCCGGGTAATGCCCTCAAGAATGGAACAGATAGAGCTGTTTCAGAACGCCATTAGCAGGCTCATGAGTGGACATCTATTGATGGACAGAAAACTTATCGTGTGTGCACCAAGTGCACGCCAACACAGGCCTGTCTAAAACATTTCCTTCACTGCTTTACACGAGGACCTTATAACTGCACCTCTCATTATATATGAATTTTTGAGGATTCACCAACTCTTGGACATGGTCTAGCTGAATGTAAAAGGAGGAGAAATCCAGCTCGGCAAGCAACATACAAGAATTTAGCGGAACATCATATGTACTAAGATCTAGCGCATGCGCATTAGAAGTAAAGTGACAGTTAAGAAGAACATCACCCGTGAATCGGTTGTAAGACAACTCTACATGTATTGCCTATATAAATGAAAGCAGGTAATATATAAAGGGTAAACCTCATTTTTGGTGTGTGTGCTATGCATAATCTCTGAAGTTTCATATGAAAACAGTACAAGATGATGAAGATATGTATTAAAATTCACTTTTAATCACATCTAACTTAAGCAAGTTTCTTGCACTACGAGTCTTTAATAATAGTTTACATTTTTAAAAAAAATTTTTTACGAATAAATATGTGCTTGCATACTGTCATGCCTCCATATATGTTTTATTGAACGTTTCATATTGCTATATGTGTGTATAATATTACATGCATGTTCTATTCATGCAATTTTCTATGCATGTATTAAATGGTTGTTCATCATTGTTTTATTGAATGTCCCTTATTATAATTTTTAAGTTTGTATTGAATATTTTATATTATATAGCTTAATGGTATATTTATTGAATGCTTTACACTACAACATTTTATGATGTTTGTCATGCCTCCATATGTTGTGATGTCATCAAGGTAGATGTTGTAAATAAAGATAGAAGAGTTGGCGGTGGTGGTGTAAAGACGTTCTTTTGGTAGTAGTCTAATTATTATTTGGACAGTGTGATATCACACATACATTAAAAAATGACATTTAAATTTTCATCAAATTTAATTTTAAAAAATGCTCTAAGTTATATTGAAGTCTACATTTTGTCTGTTAAATTTATTTCAAGCTATATTTGTTACAAATTTTATTTGTGATAAAAAAATACAAGCATTAAAATATTTTAAAAACAATTTGTTGCGCAAAGATATTTTTAATGAACTTTAATTAATTGATTTAATCAAACAATATCTTTATTCATTTCTTACATTTTTTAATAGAATTTTGCATAAAAAGTACTTTGAATGCTGTCAGTTAACGCATAATTAAATAGGTCTCTAACATCAATAAATTTGATAAATTATTAAAATATATAAGATTCTTTTTTAGTTCTTTTTTAAGATTTTAAGTCCACTGTCCCCTTAAATAAGTTCCATAAAAACACTGGACTTATATATTTATTTGAGTATCGTTCCGCTCTAAGAGATAAATTTCACATTCACACAAGATTTTAAAGGAACCTTTTTTCTATACCTTAACAAAAGGGATCAAAATAACAATATGATTTACCTTTGATTGAACAAGTATGATTTTGGCAAAACTAACCATAAAAGCTATAATTAAATAAAAAGCTATAATTAAAGATAAGAGCTATAATTAAATAAAAATAAAACAAAAAATAAATGAATTTATTCATTTTTTTTTACGTAATTTCTCCGTTCAGCATATGTACTCGCACTTAAGATTTTAAAAGTGTCTTTTTTTGTAACAAAAGCGAATAAACGATTAACAAAATAAATAAAAATGAATACAATCGGACTCTTTGGTCCATATAATAATCATTTATTAGAAATTTCAGTTTTTAAAATTATAGTTCTTATTACCAAAAAGTAAAAAATATATTACTGAAAAGCGAATTTAATCAAATAAATGGTTTTAATGTCATGCTCTAAAGTATCATGATAAAAATATCAAATTTTAACGCATATCATAAAACAATATTTTATCGTTAATTTTAACAAAATCATTATCAAAGCGGTAAAAATTATCGAGCTTTTCGGTCAGAAATATGGTAAAATTTTATCATATTTTGGTAGTTTTGACAATAATTTTTTCTCAGTTCAGACATTAGCTAGATAGTTTGTAGAATAACTGATTTTTGCACTTTCGCGGTAACAGAATAACTCTTTAAAAATGTTTTATTTTCTATAAAAAGAGCAATCAAAAAACAATGAGAAAAACATAATGAATATTTAAAAAACGTGTTTTACTTAAACTTCGCTAAACAAACAAATGATAACAGACTAAAATTCAAAAACATAAACACCCCCAAACCTCTAAAACCAAAAAGAAAGAAAGCGGTTAAACAAATTAGTCATTCAAACCTCGACCTTCGAAACAAAGTAGTAGTACAGGTAATAAGAAAAAAAATATCACCACATAAATGATAAAATTTTTAAAATGAACAAACATTGCATACTTAAGATTTATTGAACAGTCACATTAACTAACTAATTCTTCCACAAAATGCACACAAACCTCCAACAGCTTCAGAAGAGAAAGTTTTTCGTTGCCTCTGGCTCTAGGAGCCTCTCTGGCTCCTCAAACGAGGGATCCAGAGTACTTGAGTAAACACACCTGAGTCCGGGATAACGTGAAGGTGTACTTGTACTAGTACAAGCTTCTCTGTGTCAACAAAGGAAGCACCGTTCGCTGCGGGCCTGTCTCAACATTAACGAATCAGGTAATGGGCTTGTATACTGGATATGGGGTGGACCAGGCGTTCGATTAGAATTATTTTTGTTTCTAACCTTAGGGCTCTCTAGCGAATTCATATATTTTTAATCTTTAGATGTGTTTTGTCAGATGCAGTTGTCAATACAGAGGTATAAATCCAGTTTTCGTTGGAAAGAGTTTTTTTATTTTTTATTCTATGATTGGTTCTAGAATTATTTTTACGAGAAAGGGAGTTATGGTATTAATAAATGAACAGCTTGAAAGATGAAATGTTCTTAAGACTAAAAGAATATTAAATACACTAGGAAAAAGATTCTACTTTATTTTGCAATCGTCAATGAACTATTATAAAGAGTTTGTAGTAGATTTTAAAGAGTTCAAGTGAGTAGTTTTTGAGTAAGGTGAATCGAACTAAGAAGACAAAAGTACTACCTAGTCAATAATTTAGAAAAACTCGTCTTATTGTGTAAGTTTTAAATTGAAACTAACGCGTATTAACATCAAATTAAGATGCATTTAATAATAACAGAACGTAGTAGTTTGCTCAACGCGAGACTTCAATTCAGGACGCAACAGAGATTTAAAACTGAATTTATAACCTTCTATTACCGAAAAGAAATACAAATTTAACTATCCATCAATATTTAATTATTCTTTTATTATTTTTATTTCCAATGAGCTGCACAATCAATGTTCCCGATGAGCAGACCTAGTGCGTTCTCAAGAAGTGGTATCTACTCTTTCAGTGGCCACCACAATGGGTGAGATACCGTTGGCCATGTTAATTTGGACGTCTAGTTTTTGCCACACTAGATGGCAGCACCGAGACTCTATTTGGATGCTAAAGTGCACTAGGAATTTAATTTAGCCGGAAATGCCAAGAGCCAATAAGGCACTCGAGGGATCTTTTACATGCCGCATAATCATACAACATGGCCGCTGAGGATTTTCTGCATCCCGAAAATCCGGCGTCTGGGCCGGGGATCGAACCCTCAGACTTGAGCTCAGAAGGTCGACGGCAAACCAACTGCGCCACCCAGCCACAATATTATATTATACACATTATATTTAATTATAATAAGTATCATAATTATAAGAGTATAATTATAAGAGTATATAATTATAAGAGTACATAATTATAAGTATCGTATCATTAGGATTTTTCGGATAGCAGCATAAATGTTTAAGAAAGTACACCCATTCCATTCATCATGAAATTTTTATAAAGAGTTTAATTTAATATATATTTACATTTTTAATAAAAACTCTAAAACTATAAAATGGTTTATTCAACCTAAAACGAAAAAGATATTCATGGCGTGATACAGGAATCTCCTGGCTGTCGATACAGACTGTCATGGGCCCCAATGTGGTCGTCATTTTAAACCAAATTTATTTGTTGTTTAGCCATAAAATGCTCTTAAATTATTTATAACATAAATAAATTACGATATATCAGCAAAGCCGATCTAATATTTTTTTAAATTTTTGTCATCTCATATTTCAAACACAATATTATTCATTAAAATTTTTGTAAACTCATAAGCAATAATAATATTTTTAACTTAAATAAATTTATATAATGAGTGTATATATTTATTATCATCATAATACTAATATAGTAACCAAAAAAATTGTTTTTAACATTTTGGCGAGCCCGGGCTTTTACATTTTTTATAAGTCAGGTACTGGATAAATAGTGCAGGTTTTTGTCATAGATAAAAACAAGAAAGCTGGCGTTTTACTAAAAGAAGAGACGATAGAAATGGAAAGTTACACCGTCAGTATCTTACTTAAAACATGAAAAATAATTAATATTTTAGGTGGAGTATGCCAGAAATATCTTTGTACCAAATTGAACAGATATATATATATATATATATATATATATATATATATATTTAAAAAATATTGATTTTATTATTCAGTAAGTTTTAAATATCAAATATTTAGTCGACTATTGCAACAGATTCCAGTAATTAACAAGAAGCTTTCGAAACCATATCTCATACAAAAGGTACTAATACTTCCCCTTCTCTCTATAGTGATCCCATCCCCTACCGATCCACAGTATGCTAAAACAATCCCCAATATATCGACGTCATACCCCATAACGATCCCACCTGAGGACTATCTATTGTGGTTGTAAAACGCAGCATCACTTTAAACAATTAAATGGAGGTGGTTCTTTATAATCACGTGATAGCGGTAGTGACAAAAAGAATAAATAAATAAAAAAGCAACAGTAGATAAAGACATAACCTGTAAACGGATGATAATATTAAAGGGGAAGGAAAAAAACTTATACCTTCGTGGATATGGGCATCGGGAATCGAGATGAGGAAGAGCGACGGGATGCTGCGTTACCATAGCAACAAAAGGAGGCAGGTGCGACGTGCAAGGTGATGTCATCTCCTAGAGCGTTAACGTTGTTATGGCTAATTCCGGCCAGGCTCTCATCTCTCGCCCTACCTTCGTTCTGATGCCATACTTACACTTACGCCACTCTCCGGTTTCCCGACTCCACCTTTCCACCCATACCGGAGAAAACAGGAAAAATAGGGATTTTCCACAATCCACATCGATAACGAGGTGTCTGACTTTCCCAATGGAGTCGCTACAGTCAGGTAACCACCAATCGTGAGGTGAAAGTTTGCGTCTTAAAAATGTGACGTCAGTTATGATCCTGACGATAAGCCTACGGGTATTAAGCCTTCTAGTAAATATGTATTTTATTACTTTTTTTTATAAGTTCCTAATGTGAAAAACAGATAAATAAATAGTCAAAGAACATAAATTCTGAAATAATACTAAGTTTTAAGAATAAATAGTTAATGGCATTTCGAATAATTCAGAACAGGGTTTAAAGATTCTTATTTTTATTACTTTAATTTCTCCATTTCTTTAGAATTCTTGACCTAAAACAAAGTCATAATAATGGGCCTATTAAAGTTTTTAAACATATTGACGGATCTATAACAAACAAGGTGAAATTAAAAACATCTGTTTGATTACCACAGTGAATTGAGTGAAGATCAAAGGTAAGTATTGGAAATGCCTTCAAGTTCTACCTATAAATTGAACTGGGTTTAATTTTTTTTATATCCCGAATTCCACAATAGTGATTTGTCATAGTATGATGTCCATCTAATGTATATACATTTTGTAAGGGGTTTAGAGAATTCGTTGAAAACACAGAGAAGAGAAATATAAAAGACAGTAGAAGGGAAAAAAAGAAAATAGGGTGAGAATGAGAACATAAGTTAAAACTGAACAATATGAATATTGCAGAATGATGCAAAATTACAAATTAACCGAGATGATGGTTTAGTCACACCGCTAGTGGTCAGCCGACCCACGAAGCGGGATCCTGACTCTTTATGGCCCCCCGTAATGAAACAATTCCCGCTGTCCAGAGGGTTAACAGGCCCATCGGGCACAGGATGATGGTTGTGTATTTGGCTCGTTCAAAGATGAATGCATTTCAGTAAATGAGATGAGATCAACTTTTAACGCCTATTTTCGAAGGCTCCGTCGTCATATGAAATGATGCCTTTTTGCAAATAATATGCTATTTTTATAACTGCTGTGACTGTGGAACTGTTACTCATGACTGTTAGGCCAAGTTTAGCTTATCTAAAGCCAGCGCTGTCTACGCTTATTTTAAGCCACAGTTTTGTGAAAATGAAAAGCGTTTGTGGTCTAAACATACTCCAATGCTGCATTACCTGAGTTCATAAAAATGTACAAAAACTGAAAACAAAGCAGTGATTTTAAATAATTTGATCTAGGTGGAAAAATATCCCCAAATTGGCAATTTTTAGAAGAGTAATAACTTTTAAAATATTTAAGTTATGTGTCTGTTCTAAACCCCAGATAATTTTTCACGGAAAGATTACATATATACTTCAAAATCATCGCATTGCTTCAAGTGTAAGGCATTTAAAACTACAGCTTTTATATTTTCCTTGGCGAAAGAGCATCGAAAAATAGCGTTAAATGATTAACGTAATAACAAAACAAACAAAAAAATTTTAAGTATTAATTTATTTCGTTCCTAGAATTACGGTTGAAATAGTTATGTAGTTTTCGTCATCAAAATGCAATTTAAAATTTTTAAATTTTTATTTAAAAATTTTGATTATAATTCAGCCATTAACAAAGGAGATCTGTTTAGTTATTCATAAAAGAGTACTCTCTTCAGATTGTAGAAAAAGCTCACAAAAATTACTTATAGTAAAAAACGAAACATTTTTGGCTGAAATTCACCAGCTTTGGTTCATAATTTAGTCCCTGGATTTATTAGAACACATATGATAAGTGTGTATTTTGCCAAAACGAGGCTAGTAACTCCTTAGAGCTACTTAGAAATTACATGTCTGTTAAAAAATACAAAACAATGTTTGCTTTCCTTCCGCTTCTTTATATTTTTTTCCACTAAATTAGGTTTCTCTGAATATCATCTTCGATAAATATACTAAATAAACAAATATTTAAATTGAAAAAAAAAATTGTTTACAATTCGTTAGTTTTGATTTTGATAAACTCTCCTAATTTTTATAAATACTGAAGAAAAAAAAGTGACGCTTTTCCTCATCATGTAACGCTTTTCGTCCTATTCTCACTCTCTTTATTTATTTATTGAGATTTTTGCTTTTACCTTAGATTTTTCATTATAAAATTATTGATTTTTCATATCATATTTCACAATTTTGGGAAAAGCCGTTCCATTTGAAAATGGATATTGCTTATATATTATAGAAAAAAATGGCGTGGACTCGAATGTTCGATTTGGGGCACACTGAGTTCTTCATCATTTATACAACTTTAAATTCCAACTACCTAAAGTATTCCATGAAATTCAATTAAACACTTTAATAGACTAAATCTGATACCAAAATAAAAAATCGCTTGGGTAGAGTAGGGTCAAAGGATCCTTTGCATAAAGATATATCTGTTTCTTCGAAAGCACTGTCATCATTCATCTTCATCATTCGTAAAAATGTTACTTGGAGCACAAAAATATGTTTCTATAAATATGCAGAATTATATATATTTATATATATATATATATATATATATATATATATATATATATATATATATATATATATATATATATATAGTATTCCTTGATGTTATTATATTTATCCGATATTTTAATATATGATGAGAGGATAGATTAGGAAAAACATCAGTGTTCGGAGTACCGGTTAAATGCATACCGGGCTGTGGCACTGAACTTTAAAAAACATTGATGCAGGGCATACCGGGCAAATGTAGTGCACTTAACTAGACCTAGTACATATTTTGAACATTTACCAAAGCGACTATGTGATTGTCAACACTCACCGATGAAAGTCAACAACCACCCATTTCGGTCATTCACAGTAACAAATCATCATGAATTTTAATTTGAAAATAACACAATATTATATTTTTATCACATTTAAAATTTAAGGCAAATGACAATTTTTAAATTTTATCTCTTTTTAAACGAGAAGGATAAAAATACATTCTAGTTACACAATACCGGCTCTTAGTGCACCTGTAACAAATTCAGAAGAAGAGCCAGACGTGACCTATAAATAAAGGATATTGAGAAGAGAGTTTGGTCCACTGTTGTTGCGGGACCCTAGTGTGTAGGGCAGTGGCTATTGCTCTCAGTGTTGATATCGGAAAGGAATTAGTTAGTTGTGTACGTGAGATAGACAAGTCCCGTGGGCAGCGGCAAAAGTCAAGGGCTAATTGAAGAGAGACCGTTAGGCAACCTCCAAACAATTGTCTTCTCTTTTAGGCATTGGTCATCCCCTTGGTCCCAAATAAATCAGTGGCGCTTTAATCTTGGACCACGTTTTAATCCCCTTGTTTATCCTTGACGACTTTTATGAAGAAAGAGTTAGGCTTGACTACTACTTATGTGTGTTTGATTTATAATTTAAAAAAAAATAATCGTTGTGCTATCTAAATTAGGAAAACATGATAACGGTGCTAAATTTTTCTAAATATCTAACTCATTAAAATTAAAGTTAGTGCAGGATATGAATAAATTTACAAAATAAATTACAATTATAACCGACTACAATAGTCAACAATCAATATTTACAACCAACTACAATCCTCTTCAACATAAGAATCTTAGTAATTTTCAAAATTCAAATTAATTCAAACGTATTTCCACAATAGGTTCTTAAACATACGAATTTTAGTGTTTTTAATAAACAAACTTTCGTGTCTTTTCACAATAGATTCTTAAACATGGGAATTTTAATGTTTATAAAGTATTAATGTTTTTTAGAATCTCAAGCAAATGAATTTTAGTTTTTGCAAAGTTGAAAACAACATCTAATCAACATTTAACCAGAGTAAAGTTTCTTCTAGTCAAATCGACACTCTCTGGCATTCAATTTTAAAACTATTGCTTCAAACTAACGCTTCAATAAATCTAATCTCACCTACCTTCAAAAACAATCAAGTAAGGAACTCAATTCTCATTCTGACATTTTCATTACCAAAGCTGATAAAGGTGAGCAGGCGGTTATTCTCAACAAATCTGATTACGATAATCATATTGAGAAGATGTTAGCCGCTGGCCCTAACACAATTTTAAAGTCTGATCCTATCTTTTCTCATTTTAATGCAATTAAGAAGAAAAAAAGTTCTTGTACTTTTTCGGGCTACACTAAACGTAATATCATTCCTTCTATTTCAAATTGTGTTCGTTTTTATGCCCTTCCTAAAGTTCACAAACCTCAACTTGCTTTTAGATGTATTGTTTCGAACATTGAGACACCCCTTGCTATGAATTTTTTCGTTATTTAGCGCGTATCATCTCACTATTACTAACTTCTAACACTATCCACACTATTAAAAATTCTCAAGATTTTGTTTCCCAACTATTACATCTTTCCCCCTCCAACAAAATGATGCTCTCTCTAGATGTTGTTTCTCTTTTTACTAATGTCCCTATTTCTAGTTAGTAGTATTGATAGTTTAAAACTACGGTTGTAAGAATTACACTACTCTTTCGTGGAAATCGTAGATATTATCTCCCTTGTAAGAAAGGTCAAAGGGAATGTTACAAGAGAGATTATGAAAGCATAAGACAAACTACCGTAAAATACAGATCACCAACATTTGTTGCCATACCACGCGATATGGTGCATATTTTAATTCCTCCTGTAATTTGCGTCAATAAAACAGATTATGATGTAGCAAGGTGCATAATATTACCATCCCAATATTTTTGCAGAAAATATGATTCTTTTGACAATAACATATACATTAAAGTGACAATAACATAGACTATAAAGCATTCGTAGTCGTAAACTCAAATTTGAGTCGGCTGTTTAACAATGGTTCTAAAAAAATATAAAAAAATAAAGTTTCGGTTCTCTAAACAAAAGCCTTCCTCAGTTTCTAAACAATAAATGACGTTAAAAAAAGTAAAGAAATAAACACTTACAAAGTGGTTTCCAATCAGGGCAGAGGAACAAGTTTGAACAAGATAATAAAAAGAAGGATGACAAGAAACAGGTGTGAGGAAGTTTGGCGGGAGCCTCAAGGAGCAAAAGAATAAATAAGAATAGATTGGGATACTTTGGGACAAGATGGCGTGCTATATATAGAAATTAAATTATTTGAATTTTTCAAAATATGGAGTAATTCCCAGAAATCAAGTTGTGTAGATGAAAAGCAAAGTTGAATGATTTTAGTAGAAGAAAACTCAAAAATATAATTAGAACTTCAACTAAGTAAGGCGATGAGATCGTTTAATATCCTGGTTTTGGACATATCTTTCACGTGCTTTAAGTCAAAGGTATATTTAGTTTGTTCAATAGGCGATTGACTACACTGACAAGAAATTTTATAAATACCCCAGCTTATTAACATCAGCAATAGGACCGTTAAGGTCGGTGAAATTCAGTTTGTTTCAAGGGAGAAAATAAACTTGAAATCAAATTTAAACAAAAGCTTAGGGACAAACCTTAGGGGCTTAGTCACCAAGTAACAAATTTGAATGACACAAAATTTCGTGTTAAAACCATGTTCATAAATAAAACCATGATTCAGTGACAATTATTACGATTATTCAGTAATGATGCTTCAGAGACGTAAAGGCGTCATCGTCCACTCGACTGGTAGAGAAATGGGGGTCGCGAGTTCCATTCCGGCAACATGGCAGCGAACTAAAACACCAGCGTGCATGCGTAGCTAGGTGCTAGTTAAATCTGTCGTGGATGAAATTCTCTCACTGGTTGCGGTGTGAAATTTTGGAGAGAGGGATACCAGGTCAGGCACTGTCTACGTCGTCAGAGCTGAGTCAGAAGTATGCAGCTTTCCGGCCATTTCTAAATTTATTGATCCACTAAAATGTCACTTGGAGCATTCTCCCACTAAGCTCTTCATTTGAAAATTATTATAAAAAAAAATTGCAAATAGCCATCTTCAAATCAAACAACAAATCAAAGACTTTCGTCTTTTAAGCGTGGTCTCATTTTCTTCAAAATTAATTTTCAAAGCCCCCAGGGTCCAAAATTTACAATAGACCTTTACATGGGAACCTTTATTCGTAAACCCTTCAGTTTCAAGAGTAAATATCAGATTCAAAGCAGACGACAAAACTTCATTACAGAAGGGTGTCAATTCGAAGAGAACAAAAACAGTTTTTTCCACAACACCAACAGGCTACTCTCGAAAGGTTCTTCATAATCATTCTATAAAAGAAATTTTCTTTGCGTACATCATGATCATGTACTTCTGCTAAAGACTGGAGACTGTACAAATACAAATAAAAGGCAGAGCAGAGATTTTCCCATTTCAGTCATCGCTCCAAGTAGAGAATACGAAGATCAAATAAAACTTGGCGTCTTTCTATTAACTAGCCCCGAGTCCTTTTAAAACTTTTCCTCAAAACTGGAAGAAGCCTTGTCTCTTACAAACTTTGCTTATTCTGGTTCCTCTCCTTTTAGCCTGAAGCACCAGATGATGAAGGAAACTTTTCGCCACTCATCCATCAGGTTGGCAATTAATTAACACCTTGTTGGCGTGCTTTGGCAGAAGGTGTCGCGTAGCACATCACCTGAAGACAGCGCTTTCCTCCGCAATTATACCTCCTTTTCCCAAGAGCTTCTCTCGGAGAAAGTTAATAATAAATTCGTAGTTCCCAGTTTTAGAAAATTTTCAATTTCTGAGTCTTCCTTTTTTAGAAGCTTTTACTGTGTTTGTCAACATCCCTTTGAATCGGGTCGTTGTGCAGCTGTCAAGATCTTCGGTTGGTGTAATTTTGTTTCACTAAAGTGGCTTTCTTGAATTTTTTTTTTTTTTTAAACGAAAAATTCTGTTTCATTCCTACAATTTGATGAATGACAAGAATTAAATGTTAGAAAAAGGAGCTGCAGTTCAAATAAGGAATTTAAATTTAAAATAGTCGTAGAACTCTTCTAAGTGGATAGTGTCTTGACAAAATGAGCATTTCATAGATACAATCGGAATAAATATATTTCATTTGCAGATGGAGGGAAAATTTTTAAACATTTATATTGAATTTCGTTAGAAAGAAATATTGGGATTAATAAACATAATGACGAAAAGTTGGTGGATCAAAGATTAAGAAAAAGGAAGGAAAAAGAAATGCATAGGATCAACGAAACTGGTTTAAAGGTTCGAGAAAAATACTACCAATTATGATTTAATAAAGCATTAACATTCAAGGAACATATTATTAATAACGTAGGTTCCAACATTCGAGATTGGTATGAAGGTGGCGAATCATTTAATATCAGAGTTGGCAAACTAAAGCCGACTATCAAGACTTTTGAGCATAAACAATTCTTTATTGACATAGAAAAAAAATCTGTTTAATTTATTATTATGTTGTGATTGGCAAAAATCTTTTAATTCTGGTTTATTAAAATATTAATATGTATTAATTTTTTTACCACTAGAAAAATTCTTTTCTGAAACTACTGAAATTCCGTAGTTGTTGGAAGGTATGAAATAATAAAAGCACGTATTCTTCAGACAATTCAAATGACAATATAAGCATAATATTTAAGGCAGTAAAAAATATGCTATAACTCTCAACTGAGACTGGAAAGAAGGACATTTCTCCAGGCTGCTTGCAACGAGAAGAACTCTTTCATTGAAATGGGAAAACTATCTCGACTCCGCTTGGGAATGATCCATGTCACCTGTTTTAGAATTGATTGAGAAATACAGAAGCATAAGGATTGGGCGTATTTATTTCTAAATGAAATTTGTAAATAGATCCATGTCACCTGTTTTAAAACTGATTGAGAAATATCGTCAATACAGAAACAGAAAGCTTGAGCATATTTACTTCTCGACTACGCTTTGGAATAGGTCAATGTCACCTGTCTCTTTGAATTGAGAAATATCTTCAATAGAAAAGCATAAAGATTGAGCATATTTTCTTCTTGACTAAATGACTTGCCGATTACTCTTGAAAGCGGGCCCATGTCGTTGGTTTCCTAGGCCAATCGAATAGTCTTTGATACGGAAGTATAATGGATGGACATATTTATATTTCCACAGAATAACTTGGCGACTTAAAATGGAATCGATTGTTTCGATTTAAATTGAGAAATACTTAAAACAGAAGTATGATGAAAGAACGTAATTATTTCTCTACAGTGTAACTTTCTCGACTGAGCTTGTAAATGGATTCATGTCGCTTTCCGAGTATAATCGAAACATTTTGATACAAGACATAATGAATAATGAGAGAATGTATTTACTTCTATACTGAATGATTCTACGTTGTGCTTGAAAGCAGATTGGAAACAGACACATGTTTCCGAGTCGAATCGAAAAATTTTAATTACAGGAAATAGTGAGTAATGTTCTCTACTGAATGATTCTAGGCTGAACTTGGAAGTAAGTCAATTCGTTTCTGAGAGGAATTGAAAACTCTTCAACATATAAGTACGATGGGAGAACTAATTTACTTTCCTACTGAAAAAAAAAAAATAATCAAGTCAAAAGTATAATGGGAGAACATATTTACTTTTCTATTGAATGACTTCTCAATTGAGATTGGAAACAGGCACATGTTTCCGATTCGAATTTGAAAATTACCAATAGATATAGTTTGTAAGAATGTATTTAATTTCCTCCTAGATGACTCTTCGATTAATCTTGGAAAAGGTTCATGTCAACAATTTCTAAGTGAGTTGGATATGAAAACTTATTTAAAACGCCACTCATTGACCTATCGACTGCGTTTTAAATTAAGACCAGCTCTTCCTACACTCTCAGAAATAAAACTGTTACTTTCGACGATTTAGCAATCCTTCAGCTGCCTTTCGTCAATTATGAGATTAATTTCGTTCTGAAATCATATGATGTGTGATGAAACGAAATGTCTCAAATATATGCCGAAAATGTTTTCTCATCTCCTAATCTTTTCGTTATTTACAGAAGTAATTCTTAATTTAACGAAACTAGAATGACGAAATACTTCTTTAATTTAATAAAAATTAGTTTCCTTGTAGAAATAACTATAACTATTTCGTCACTTTGTTGAAATATTCACTCGGAGCATATACCAGGAAACGGTTTCATCAAAAACGAAGAAAGTTTCTTGAAATTTGAGTATCCACTTTTTACATAGTGTAAGTTATTGCCTGATTGAAAACTTCATTCGCTTCTAAAATAAATAAATAGCAAAAATGTAGAAATACAATAAATCTCCGTTAAATTACTTCTTGACTGAGCTTGAAAATGTATTTATGTCACTGATTGAACATCAACAAACCATCCTAGCTGAGTCACACATTTTTCAATAAAGTTTTCAGAAAAATTTTCTTCGTAACTAATTGACTTTTTGACTAAGTGTGATAACTTATACCTGAATCGTTTGCATCAGATGCTTCCTGGCGTAACCTGTACCTAACCTAATAAATTAAGTATTTCTAGAGTTCAAACAGAAGTTCAACGGATATTACGATAGGTCAATGATTTGGACAAGTAACTCCTCAAATCTACTTATCATTTTAGCTAATCCAAATTTCTAATGACATTTCTAAAGATAAAAAATAATACATATATTTTGCAGAATTTTGCATAATTTATTTATTATTCCTTACATCGCAATTGCCATCATTACAAATGTCTGTTTTTGGAATTAAAAATTGAATGCCACTACGGAGCAACAAATTGTACATCTTAATTTACAAATGCAAAAGTACAGTCTTACTCATATACGTATAGAATAACTAAAAAACAATAATCAGAACAAAAATTTACAAAAGCTGCGTAATCGGATTAATTAATAATTATTTTTTTTTAATTTCAATTTCAGTTTTAAATAAATGTAAGCTTAGAAAAATGAGAAAAGCTTCTTAAATTCTTAAGTCTTGTATGAAATGAGCATTAATAAAGATTATCTAAATATTTCATCAAATAAATTGCTTTTTGTTTTAATTTTAAAGTACTCGATATAATAGATCTCGTTAATGATTTATTTTATTGTTGGGCGATGTGTAGATTACTATGATGATTTTCGCATAGCTATTTAATTGCAAAATAAGTGTGAATGTGATTTTGTTTTTTCGACTCTTAAATACTTAAAATAACATGTATTTTAAAAATAACATTTATATTTAACATCGAATCACAAAATAATGAGTGTTGAAAAGGTTAATAAACCTCTGTCTAGCTTAAATGACTAATGTACGAAGCAGGAAAAAAAAAATTGAAAGAAAGAAAGAAACACTCTGAATAAATGATAATTGTTGACAAAAAATAAAAAAAGATTCTAACAGAAGGCT
Source organism: Parasteatoda lunata (assembly GCA_949128135.1). NCBI lineage: Eukaryota > Metazoa > Arthropoda > Arachnida > Araneae > Theridiidae > Parasteatoda > Parasteatoda lunata. The sequence goes on from OX421971.1 coordinate 123,077,213, forward strand.
GTTTTTCGAAGACTCCGCCGTCATATGAAATTATGCTTTTTTGCGAATAATATGCTATTTTTATAACTGCTGAGAGTTTGCAATTGTTATTCATAACTATTAGGTCAAATTTAGCCTAACTAAAGCCAGCACTGTTTACGCTTCATCTGAAAATGGAGTAAAACGCCAATATTGAGAAAAACCACAGTTCTGTGAAAATGAAAAGCGTTTGTGGTTTAATTTTTTAATATTTAAAAACTTACTCCAATGCTGTACTACTTGGGCTCATAAAAATTTGCAAAAAACTGAGAATGAGGTAGTGATTTTGATAATTTTCATCTAGGATCTATAACAGTTTTCCTCTTTCATAATTTTTATCGACAAATTGGCGATTTTAAAAAAAAATTATTAACTTTTAAAATATTTAAGTTATTTGTCTGTTCTAAAGCCCAAATAATTCTTCGCGACAAGATTATATACATGGTGTAAAATCATCGCATTGCTTTAATTGTAAGACACTTAAACTATAGCTCTTTTATTTTCCTTGGCGACTGAGTTTCGAAAAGCAGTGTTATAAGAGACCAGACAGTATATAGAATGATCTATATTTATGCAGAAAAGTACAGTATATAATAGGCAGTACATAAAAGATAGTATATGAGAGATTTAGGGTAACAATTTAGAGTTTTAAAAGTAAGACTTCTGAGAAATCACAGTAAGGGACCGATAGAATGAGAACCAAGCTTGTTTCGGAACGAAACACAGGAGATTTTGCGCTCAGTTGACCACCCAACCGGTACATCCTATCCTGCACCTCAGGAAAACTGGGATGGGAACGGTAGATCTTGGCCCTCCATGGGCTGTCGCACCACTGAGTTTAGTTTAGTTGTACTCCTACCATTTTAAAACTGCCTTATAGCAATAGGTCTGACAGTAATTATAAAGGGTTGTGACCACCTATACCAAAGGACTAGCAATTTAGAGTAAGAATTCAGACAAGGGTTCTACAGTTAGGGCTCTTATTGAACATAACTAGGAATCTAATAGTAAAACGAAAGGGATATGACAGTATATAGCATGTTTTCTGACAGCATACTTTTAAGTGATTTGCCCGGGTAATGGTTTTAACAAAACATGCACAAAGCATTTTCAGTCATAAACCTGAACTTTTTAATTGACTAAAATGAATAAGTCAAAACACCACTTACAATGTTCATAACGATATTATGTGGAAAAAGGAAAAAAAAAAAAGATATTAAATTCTCTTTAATTCGCCGTCTATTCTGGAAAGTGAAAGGTTTAGAAGTTTTCATATTTAAAAGCTTCTATTATAAGAAGAAGTCGTATCTTCTATTCCAAAGCTTTTAAAGCTCCATTTGCGTTAAATTGAAAATTTTCATGCGAAAGTCAAAAGCGGTCCATTTCCTTAACCTCTTTCTCCGAGCAATGTAAGGAAGCCACTAAAGCATGACTCTGCCCCAAGTGTCAGCATACCAATTAATTATCCTCTTACCTCTTTCATTCCCTCGCCCCCGAATCCCTCACTCCTTATATAAGGCCTTTAAAATGGACTCTTCCTTAATGACTGTAAGCACTTTAACGCTGCTTGGTGCAACATAACCCCCCTTTTTCCGCTTTTAAAATTTAAAAAGGGGGACAGGAGAAGTGTACCCCCTCACTTTTCAAAAACAAAAATACTTTCACCCTTGATGGATTGAATTTACGCCTTCTTCACTTTTACCCGAGTATTTAAAATAGTTTAAACAGTTTTTGATTGGAGTTAATTAATGAGTGTCATTCTGATTACTGTGCGCCCCCATTTTACCCCGCTTTTTTTTTACCCCATCCCTTGCCTTTTCAGTTTTAATTTGGTTTTTGTTTCATTTTTAATGGCTCGACATCATCAGTGAAGGGGAATGGCGTCTGTTTTTAAAAATCTGGTGTAGAAACGTCCCTTTTACGGCCAAAAGGGAATTGAGTTGGCGTTAAATTCTGTAGAGCATGATTCTCTCTTTTCTTTAGCGTTTTTAAACCGACAACCCCTTTTCCACCCCCTGTGTCGACGGCGCTGCAAAAATTGTTTTCTACACAACAGGAGCCATCTTTTATTGTTTTAAAAGTGTTGTTCGAATTTCAAAGAAAATTCTCTTTTCTGCAATTAATGAAGAAAAAGAATTTTTCCTTCGAAAAGCAGTTTTAGAAACTTCGAAACTATGCGAAAGACTTCATAAATTTCTTCATAATGCTGGGTTTTGGGATCATTATGTTGGTATGTATCGAAATTACAAGTTCTCAGTGTTTTCCTTTTGCTTCTATCAGCATTCATCAAATTTTGGAAATTTTTTTAAAGTTATTTTGAAAATACGTTGAATATCACTAATTGATTGATATATCTCAGAAATATTTTGGGCATCATTTAAGTTTCTGTTGATTGCCTTAAAGAATCTTAAAAATTTTCTATAGCGGCTTTCAATATTTCGTAATTTTAACAAAAAATTAAACGTGCGAAGAGAAAAAATTGCAACGCCTAAATATTCTCACTTTCATGCAGCGAAAATTAAAAAAAATTTATAAAATAAAGAATTTAATCATCGACTTTAAAGTTAACAGGAGTCTAATTAGGAAAAATTTGGGTTCATGTACGGACTGTAGACAAATTATTTTACAGTAAAAACTAACCCTTCATAAATTATTTTATCATAAAAAAGGGTCCTTCACAATATATTTAATATATAATTTGATGCCTTCATAATTAAAACGGGTCATTGCAGACACTTCTTAGTAACACAACAAATTTAATAAAACAAAAATAAACAAAAAAAGTAAAATTCACGAACATAACATCTCTATACGAGCACAACGTGTGCACTCTACCAACCTATCAAAGCTTAACCCCGTCCCGCCCCTGTTAGGAGGCATCCGGAGAATACTGTAGACTCAAAGTGCACGCACGTGACATCTCAGTAAAAAAGAGGATTCAAAAATGAAGGCTTGGTAGAGATTCATGGCCAACCTATAAAGGAAACTCTACCAATACTCTACCAACTGGTTGTATACTCTACCAACCTACAAAGAAAAAAAAACAGTTCTCGTTCGTTTCTGTTCCCGTAGCCCTGAGGGTACGCGTACCACACTTTGGGATACACTGCCCTACATCAATGTTTCCTTAAGGTCAAGTGCCACTACCCGGTATGCATTTGATCAGTACTTCGAACACTGACATTTCTCCTAATCTATCCTCAGCAGATATTAAAATATCGAATAAATTAATATCAAATCGGATATAACGAATATTTCGGACATTCACCAAAGTGACTATGTGATTCTTGACATTCTCTTGATTTCGGTTATTTACGGTATAATATACATTTAATGTATTTTGTCTCCTCGAGTACTTTTACTAAGTTCTTTAAAGTCAGTATGTTTTAACTAAATTTTGTCACATATTTATAATTTTTTTTATTGTTGAGCTAGTTTCAATAGCCTTAATTATTTCCAATAGGAATTTTTTTAAAAGAAATTTTTTTTTTAATCCAAGCAAAAAAAAAAGTTTACAAAAAGTGGTCATTAAATGAAAAAGACCTATCTATATCGTTCATCGACCTGTTAGGTTTGAGAAAAAAGTGGCTACGAAGACATTAGTCTATCAGCCACAGGCTACTAATTGAAAATTTAAATTTTCAGGTCTAATAGTTTCACAAATATACAAAATTATGAGTAGATTTTTCTAAAATCCAAAAATAAAAAATTAGGAGAAGATTTTTCACAATTTCATTAAGTTAGACCTTTTACAGAAAAAAAAAAAACCTGGATTGACCCCTCGTTAAAGACAACGTGATCGACTCTATTAATTTTTAAAGGGTATATTTTAAACAAACAAATACTGTCTACACGAAAAAAAAATTTTTTTTTTGGTCTTTATTTAGTAAAGTAGGACTAATTTTGTCCGTTGTAAAAATTTCAAATCGTTACAACTCATTGTTGTCTAGGGCTATTGTTTTATTTTTTGCACTTAAGCTATTAAAGTCTTAAATGAACACTTTTAGTTGCTAAGCATGTTAAGAACAAAAATGCTATTTGCAATTACGTTACTACAACATGTTTGTACTCGTAGTAACAATACTACAACATGTTTGATATATAATAAATAAAAATCTAAATTCTAGATACATAATTTAGTTGGAAAAATATTTTCCTTTTAAAATATTCCAAAATAGAATTCCGATGTGTCAGCGCCCTCTGGACCATCCGTATACACAAATCAGAACCAACATCTTTTGCAATAAAACCTATAGACTTAATAGGAATACTCGGGCAAGTAGTTGTTTCTTCACACCTTCCCACCCTCAACTCTTCTACCAGTAAATGCAGGGGCGCAACTCCATTCCCCAGGGGCGCAAACAGGTAATTGTGTGGAGGGGGTGTTAGAGGAGTGGTATGTCGACACGTGCAAGGAATGGGGTTGTATCAGGAGTAGAAATAGGCTCATAGCAAGAATAGGAATCGTGGCATTCCAGAATTTCTTATCGAGGTAAAGGTGAAGTCAGGGGGCATCTACTAGAAACAATACCATCAAAGGGAGGTACGTTCAATAAAAGTCAAAGGCTATAATGTTTCGGCTGACTATATCTTTCCGGCTTATGACCCGCAAATATCACAATCACTACACGAAATGAATCTTTTGCTGATTCAGAATATCAACCTAGAAATTAAAGTAACACTTGAACTTCAAAATTTTAAATTGAACCAGGATAGAAAAATTTATTATTATATTAGAATGACAAAACTAGAATAAAGACTAGACAATCGAAAATAAACTAGCGAATTAAGCTGACCAGTTTATATGGTGGTTAAAACGTTGGCCTTGTGACACGATGATCCAGAGTTCGAATCCCTCTTGGCATGAATGTTATTTATCTATCTGTTCTTGTTGCATCATCATGGCGTCTGCATGGTGCCCCCGTTAAAGTGATTTTTAAAAAAGTTATTGGCACTACATGCAGTTTGGGAACTACAAGTTTCTGTTTTGGGAAGAAAAAAAATGACGAAATAATAATATTTTAATTTTAAATCATCACTTTGACGAAATTTTCGCTCGAAGCATATGTACCAGGAAACAGTTTCATGAAAAACGAAGAAACATTTGACTGTCAAAAACGCTTTCTTTCAACTCTTATAGCCAGTTTAATTTTATTTAAAAAAAAACGTAGCTACGTAAGCGACTAATACTCATTTTTCATTGAGTAACATTAACAATAAAGAGATATTATTATTGAACCTTTATAGGTATAATTAAAACATAATATAGAATACGTTGTTGATATGACATATTCGCTTTTATACTTTCAATTCTTCCCAACTTATAGCTAAGTTTGTTTCTCCGTTGTCACAAAGAAATTTCATTCAGAAATTTGTCAACATGTACGTTTACGATTTCATGCTCATTACAGTTCACACACTTGATATTTCAATTCTTTGCTGCCAAAGCGAAAAAAAAGTGAGAATTTGAGGATATATATACATATATATGTATACAGTCGAACCTCTATTTAACGAAGTTGCTAAATCTCGATAACAAGTTCGTTATATGGAAAATTCATTAAATAGAAAATCGCCTTTTAAAATACTTAAACAACACAAAACAGGTTTTAAATTCATAAACACTAGACATAATTAAAAAAGCAATTGATACACCTTTATCTTGTAAACTAGTATCTGCAATTTATTTTATAAATATTAGCCCATAAAAGAAATCTACATGGAAAACAAAAATAAAGCAAAACATTATCCAGTGTTACCCTATCATGTTACATACATTTTCAACTAAAAAAAAGCTTAATTTATGCGTAAAATTTTGATTCTATTTATTTGCTGCATAAAATTATAACTATAAAGTAATTTTAAATTGGGAAAGTGGAAGTTAAATAGGGAAGTGGGAAATAGGGAAAGTGGATCTCAAAGAAAAATTCATTAAATAGAAAATTCACTTCGCTATTCGGAAGTTATTTTACAAAGAAATTTCCAAAATTTTCTTATACGAGGGTTGCTATTTATATTTCTGGCCTTGGCAACAGTAAGTGTTGCTAGGCGACCGCAGACGATTTTAATCGAAAGTTTGATATTTTTAAACATAAATTCAGCAGACGATTTACCATTATAGCTTCATTTGTGTTGTTGACAGTAAATTGAAAAGTTCTTCTCTTTCAAAAAATGGAATTGAATTGTGAACATTTTCGTGCCATTATTTTTCATAACTTTCGACGTGGATTGTCAAGACAAGAGTGCTTCGATGAACTTAATTCTTTATTCAGCGATAAAGCGCCATCCTACAGCACTGTAAAAAATTGGTATAACGAATTTAATCGTGGTCGATGTTCGATCCAGGACGAATCCCGTGCAGATCGTCCAAAATCCGTTGTTGTGCCAGAAAAGATCGATGCTGTGCGTGAACTGATAAAGCAAGATCGTCATGTGACATACCGTGAGATAGAGGCGTCTTTGGACATTAGTATGACTAGCATCAATAAAATATTACATGAACATTTGAGCGTAAAAAAATTTTTTCGCGTTGGATCCCGCATAATCTGACAAACGCTCAAAAAAAGGCTCGTGTCGATTGGTGCAAGGAAATGTTGGAAAAATACGTTCAAGGTACATCAAAGGCTGTGTATAACATCTACACAGGTGACGAATCATGGATCTATGCATATGAGCCGGAAACAAAACAGCAATCAACTGTATGGGTCTTCCAAGAGGAGGCAAAACCAACAAAAGTTGTTCGAGGAAGAAGCACATCGAAACAAATGGTTGCCTGTTTCTTCGGCATTAACGGTCATGTGGCAACAGTGGCGTTAGAGCAACGCAGGACGGTCAATTCTGAATGGTACACGACCATTTGTTTGCCAGAAGTCATCGGAGAAATTCGAAAAAAGCAGAAGAACAGGCGAATCATTCTTCATCATGACAATGCGAGCTCTCACACATCGACTCAAACAAAGGCATTTCTGACGGAGCGAAAGATCGAACTGATGGGTCATCCGCCGTACAGCCCTGATTTGGCACCCAATGACTTCTTCTTATTCCCACACATCAAAAATAAATTACGTGGACAACGATTTTCGACCCCCGAAGAAGCGGTTGATGCATTCAAAACGCATGTTTTGGAGTTACCTCAATCGGACTGGAAAAAATGCTTTGAAAATTGGTTCAAACGCATGCAAAAGTGTATTGATCATCATGGAGAATATTTTGAAAAACAATAAAACCAATTTCGATCCTACATATTTGTTTTTTCATTATTAGGTCAGAAATATAAATAGCAATCAGAAATATATATATCACAGTATATTCTCGATATCTCAAATGTTATGCCAAAGAAATATTTTTCCCCTTGTGGCATCCACCTAATATTAATTTGAATTCCTATATCGAAGGGTTTCTTCTCAAAACCTTGCTTCGTCGAATTACTTTCGAAATAGAAATGATATTTTTATAAAAATCACAATGTAAATTTAATGTAAACCAATTCTGTTACATTTAATGCATAATTAATTATGTCTTACTTTTAAAAAATAAAATTATCATTAATGTATTTAGACTTGCAGTCAATCATCGTTATATGCATATTTAATAGTAGTTATTCTTATATTTCGTGACTCTACTTTTTAGGATAATATTTCAGAATATATATTTCTATTTTTTAGAACATATTTAGATCTGAACTTGTTTTCTCGAAAACTCTCTATCTCGAAATTTTTCAACGTCCCTTCATCTTAGAGATATCGAGAGTATACTGCTAACTAAATCTGAAGAGGAAAAGAAGGCGAACCCTTCCCAATTTAAAAGAAAAAATAACAATAAAAAATAGTTCATTAATTCGCGTGTTCTAAAAGGTATAAAAATAAACCGACATTATTATTTAAAAAAAATAGTAGTTGTAACATAATTCTTTTTTTTAAAAAAATGCAATAAAGAAACGTTCAGTCGGAAAGATTTTGAATGTACTGAGTAAAATTTGATGAGGATTTTATCACTGATGGCGAGTCGATCAAAAAGACGTCGCCAAAGACTGAATCATTTTTCATCAATAAAGTCGTGCAACACAAAAAAGAAAATAACTATTGACGTTTTCTTTCGATGTTTTCTTAATAGCACTTGTTGTTTTGTCTGGCTTGAACAAAACAATGAGCCGACTCGAGCTTATCTCTGTTGACAAGTCTTTTAAAAACATATCAGTACAAGGGGGAGGGGAAATTGGAAGAAAATTATAAATCGAAGTTTAAATAACCCTTTTTTTTTTAAATAGAATGTAATAGATTATTATTTCTAGATGGTGCCTTGATAATATTTTAAAGCCTTATCGATTAAATTTCTAACCTTTTAACTTATAAATAATGTTTATTTTGTATCGAACTCATACGACATTAAATACTCGAGGTAAAGAATTCAAAAAGCACACAAAACTAAACCTAATGGAATAATAAAATGGGAAAAGACGAAGAAATAAGCTAAGTTAAAAGGAAAAAATAACTAAATAGTCAAAACATTTGGATGGAGTTGGAGAAAATTATCGTTCAAATTTGCTGAAGGACGAGATAATTCGTCTTCAAAGAATATTCATTGTGCGCTGGGGATGAGATAAATCGTTCTCTATACAAGATTTTTCTGTGCACCAGCGACTTATTTATAAATATTTTCGTACATAACAGTCTTTACAACCTTTCTACATAATAGATCCAGCAGCACAATTTTTTAGAGGTTTTGCAATGTTTTATTATATTCTTATCATTTTTATGACTGTAAACACAAATAAGTTCGTACAGTGGGTATTGTTATTGATTGAAATTGATTATTATTTCTTAAAATAAACACGCTTTGTTTCAATTTTAGTGCTGCAGGGGAATTCTTAACGCACAGAATGGGACAAAAGCACGATAGTGCCGTGTTGAAAGTTGAACCTTATTAGCATACTTTTTAAACTTGATTCAGCAATACTTTAGCACAACTTGAACAGAAATACGATTTATTTTGATGCTAGACGATTAAGGTTTCACTGCTGGACACTGGACATTTTCTAATAAACTATTAATCTCCAAGCGTTACGTGGAAAAAAAAATTCCATTCATAATTTAAGTAATCTAATTTAAACAAACCCATAGCAACAGACATTTACTTTGTTTCTGGTCCCTAGTATTTTCGCAAGCAGACCGAGGAATACCGGTCAAGCCATTATCATCATCACAAGGGAGGTGCAGGTGCCGGTAACTGTACCGCCAATGGACAGCACAACTGGACCTTTCACTCTATATATACAGGACTTTCCACTCGTGAAATAGATTTGAGAGAGAAAGTGGAAAGAAAAGAAAGAAAAAGGGGGGCAATACTCGTTCCGCCGCAATATTGCCTGAGCCATATTTGGTTGGCGAAAATATATAAAGTAAAAAGGCAGTACAGAGAACGAAGTGTATTTTACGCTTCCGTAGGTCTTTTTTTCTTTTTCTTTTTTGTTTATCTTTCTCGGGCTGGAGCGATATTTTAACCAGATCTAAAGGTTTTTCAGAATTTGAAAGAGAAAAAAAAAAAAAAAAGAGCGGAAAGAAATCGGAAAGTATAAGTTTTAAGGAAAGTAGAAAGAGTGAAAGATCGAGCTGTTCAAGCTAAGATAAATAAATACCTTGGGTATTTTTTTTTTTTTTTTTTGCACCTTTTTTTTTTACTAAGGTTTCTCTTTCACCCGATAACGATGAAGGTTTTACGAAAAGAAAGACAGGATATTATTTTATACTTTCTCTCTTCAAATACTCAAGAAGGTAAATGGAAATACTACTCTGAAACTGGTTGTTGAAAAGAGTGTTTTTATTTATCTTATTTTCTCTATCAGCTACAGCCCTGATCTGTTTTTTATCCAATAAATTTGAAATGGAATAAAAATTCGAAAAAAGTACTGGCCTACGAAAGTCAAGTACTGATATCATTTCTCTAGATCTTTTGCATTGCCATTCTATAACCGTCATTGAACAGCCGACACAAATTTGGGTTTACGACTACTAATGTTCAACTCCGTAGTCTTGTTTTTAGAATTCACAATCCAGAAGAGAAGGGAAGAGAAAATTGCCTTCGTGAAGGACTTTTTTGATGGAACTAACCCGCATTTGCGTTACATGGGAAGGAAAACCACGAAAACCTCCTATGAGCCTGACGGCAAGGGGACTCTAACCAATGATCCGTCTACCATTGAGGATATTTTACATCAGCATTGCGATCGGTGCAAGCCAGATGAGGAATTCGTATCGACCAGCCATTACTGGTATTCGAACACGATTCACCTCATTGGAGGGCAAACGCTCTATCCGTTGAGGCCATTACGGCTCTTTAGAATTACCATTGTTACTAATACGCACATTCGATTGCTCTTACCATCATTGCTCCTCTGGTTTCGACCAGTGGTATGCGGAACTCTGAATATGACAAGTAGCAAAGCATTCCCGCAACAGCCTGTAGTGGGTCCGGGGGGTCATGGAGGTTAACGCTCCACAATTTCTTGACCATTGGCAGGATTGTAACAATGTGCTCAGCACTGTACTTCCCAGACAAGCTGGAATCCATCGATCTAAAGTTGGATGGGCTTCAAGCCGCCACTGGAGATCGAACCCAGTTCTTCCCAATGACAGTTCAGTGCCTTACCCACTGAGCCATCGAGACTCATCACAAGTAGTACGTAAAGGGAATTTAAGTATTCTGATTCCAAATTTTGTCGGAGAGAAGTATACTAAAACCATTTCTTTAATTTCTTGCATTACTATTATTGCTAGTATACTAATCTATATTTATACCATCATTGTTTTAAAATCGTTCACCCTAGATCCAGCCTTTTTAGACAAGTGGACCGCCACCAATTTTGAAAAGAAAAAAAAGAAACTTTAAGACACACTAGCTACTAAATTAAAAGCAAATTATAATGCCAATATGAACCTTCAGCGAGTTTTCCTCTTTGGTTACGTGCCACAAAGAGCTTTTAAATAAAGCCACATATCACTGGTGAATCGTCCCATAAAATTAATATTATATTCCAAAATTTATTTTGGCCTAGACTCTCGACGAGCGCCCACAACTTTAGATCAACGGTTTCAAATTCGTGATATGCAGAATTCTGGTGGTCCGCGGAAATCTCACAGTTGATGTGTCATGGAAATTTAAGCCATCCATTACTAAATTTTGCATTAAAAAAAATTTGATACCGATACAATGTTTTTTTTTTTTGTATTATTGCAATAGTTACTAATACACTAATCCAGTTTTTACCATAACTGTTCTACAGACATTAGTATAAAGTCCGTTGAAGTATCACAGTCGGTACGTATAAATAATTCTACTAATCTGTTTCTGAAAGTTCCATGGTTTTATCATCTAATTAAGTAGGGGAGAGTCGGGTAGCCCCGCCCACTTAAGGAGTATTGCTTATATTTCTGTATAATATTGAGTAATAATCAATATTTTTGTATGTTTCCATTGTTTTATCATCTAATTAAATAATGCAAAAAGAATAAACCAAAAAAAGAATAGTTTAACTTAAAAAAAAATAGAAATTTAAAAAATTTGACTACTGTGCATTCAACATATTTTCAAAACAATTGTTTACCATGTTACCAGCTGCATAAATACTTGAAACTTTGAAAATAATCTTTTTCTAATATAACAATTAATGTCCGATGGTCCATTGACTTGAAAAAATATTCTATACATATGAAATTGACAGTGACCCGACACTCCCCTACTGATACTATTTTTAAAAAAAATGTTTACACAACAAATATTGCAAGTATTATAATCCAATATCTAAAAGAGATCATATAGGTCAATGATTTTCATCAAGTCTTATTCGGAATACTGGAGGTGGTGTGTGTCCAGATGATATGTGACCTTAAGTATTCAGATTCTGAATTCTATAGAAAGCAAGTACTGACACCATTTATTTACATTTTTTTTTCTTTGTGATAATTGTTACACTCATTTAGTATCTACCATCATTTCTTTTAAATCTTAGGTCAACGGAATTGAAAATCGCTTTCGATGGGTATTTTCAATCGATTTCCTTTGGTAAAGCACTTACCAGTCGTTTACCATCAAACGACTGATCCATTACATACCACTGATTATCACTCAGTAGTATGCGCAAATATCACAGGCAATACGTTAAGGGTTTTCAAACATTCTGTGACACTGAATTTTGTGGAAGACAAATATTGGTACTAATATCTTTCTTTTACATATTTTGCATCGCAAATGTTATTATATTAATATACAAATTTCGTTTCAATTTAAAACTTTCAAAAATTAAAATTTATGAGTCATTCATCTCAATTCAATGGTTTCTAAGCTGTGATAAGTAGAATACTTGTAGTACAAGGAAATCTCACAAGGAAAATTGAAGCATTCTGATTCTTAAAAAAACACGTAAAATTAAATCTTTTTGATTCGTTACTATGGAAACTGTGGATGATATCGTTACTATGGATTCTCGAAAAGAAATTTCAATAGGAGAACATGTATTTGAAGACAACATGGCCGAAAACTGCAAAATTGCCAAACTACATTTTTATTGTTTATTGTATGCATGGATATCATAACTAAGTAGAATAGAAAATGACTATCAAACACATTGAAGTAAGCTTGAAATATTAATTAATAAAACGATGAATTATAATTTTTGCTCATAAATAAAAATAAAATTTTAATAGTAAAAACATTCTTTTTTCCTAAGAACAAACTTTTGTAACCTAATTATGATGTACTCGTATTTATTCAGAATCTATATTTGTATTATTATTATTATTTAAAAATAATTTTGCATCAGGCTATTCTTAAATATTTTTTTGGCAGTATGTTAGATAAAAGAAATATAAAAAAAAGACACAAAATATTCTTTCAAACAAATGCGCCAGTCGCTTTTTACCAAACTTTTTCCCTCCGATTCTTGGAAAAACCCATAATTAATTGAACATGTACTCAAAAATTTTTCTCACACAGTATTCCTTTGTGTCTCAGAGTCTAGAAGCAAAAGAAAACCAAACGAAAGAAGAAAAAAAAAATTCCTATTTTTTTCCCCTTTCAAATCTACGAACATGAGACGGTTTTTTGCACACCATAACACACCACGCGAACATCAAACTTCATTTAATTTAGAAAACTAATTTCCGTATTTAACTGTCTCCGTTCGTAAAGTGAATTCTAGTTCCTACACAAGGGAGTCAAGCACCTACACCAGGGCCACCTAAAAGAATGTCACTTCTCCGCCCTGCCTATGTTCTTTTTTCCTGCTCGATTTTTCTGTACAAAACTTTCACTAGCGCATCTAAATCCTCCGCGATTTTTTCTATGATTTTTTTCAACCTCCTGAATTTCGAACATTCTTTCTTTTTTTCTCCTTTATAATTTTTTTCCTTAATACAGAGATCTTCCCTTCTCTTTTACCTCTGTAGGGATTTCGACATTTTTTTTTACCCTCTTAGTTTTCTAATACTACCGATCTTCTTACCTTGTTTCGATTACTATTTCGCTTTGTTCTGAGTTCTTTTTTTTACACGTGTTCCGGCATAAATTTTTTTTTCTTCATGTTCCCTACCTTAGAGTGCTTGTTTTTTTATCGTCTGCTTTCTCCCTTTTTTATTTTTTTTATTTACTAAGCCACTGCGTTGTTTTAATTAGAGTTCGGAAAAAGGAATCGAAGGGAAAAAAATTACGTCAATTCCCCTGAGGTTCTTCTTCGGGCAATAAATATAAGAGACACCTGGTGTCAAGAGAGATTACTGCGCGAATGTTTGCTATGAAGACGAAGTAATATTCCAAGTTTTTACACTCACAAATACTTCCAAAAAGAACAGGCATCCCACCTTTCTCTTTCCCCCCTTTTTTTTATTCCACAGTATTTGTAAAAATCCTTCCGATACTTATTATTTATATACTGTACATATTTTTTTTTTTTTTAAATTTTAGCTACTCTTCGTTTTTTAAGTTCAAAAAAAAATTTGAAAAGCCAATTTATATTTTTATTTTTAGTAAAACGAAATTGAACTATATTAGCTTTCAAGGCAATCTGAAAATAGAATTGCGTAATTGGGAAAACAACCTGCTGTTAGGTAACCATTTTTGTCTAGATTAAAGCTACTGAAAGACGGTCAGAACACAAGGTAAAGCCACTGTAACATGTAAGTTCATTTATGAGATTTCAGTACGTTGCGTTTCGGTAATTTCCCGCACTTTTTAGCAACAACAAAGTTTCATTAAAGATAGTAAAATCATAAAGCTATGACGGCGATTTTCGAACAGAAAATTTAAAATAACTCATATCACTTTCTTCTTATTTCCGAAACATCTCAGTCAATTCATCAAAAACTACAACAACAAAATTTGTCAGTAAACGATGGATATGAATGCAATAAGTGCTATGGTTGCAGCAAATAAGTTACAATTTAGAAAACGTGAGCTTTTCAACACAAAATCTCCAGTAGACAGAACACCAACTTTTATTTATTTATTTTTGGATACAAATACCCTTTTTTTCATATTCACGTCTTGGTGTTCTTTCTTGTCGCCAAATATATGTATATCGCGAACACAACTACATCAACGAGGAAAGTAATTCGATATTACAATTTAAAAGGAAAAAAAAACAAACAAACAAAAAAAGCTAAGGCTTAGCTCACTAATAACCAGAATCTAAAAATAACTATCACTAATCTTTATTTTATTTTATAACCGTCGTGAACAGCCGACAAAATGTTGGGTTTGCTATTATCAATGTACAACTCCGTAGCTTTGTAATTTTGAAGTATTGGGAGAAACTTGCCTTCGTGGTGGACTTTTAGATGGAACTAACCAGCATTTGAGTTACACTGAAAGGAAAACCGCTAAATTCTCCAATGGTTCGCCTGACAGCAAGTAGACTCTAACCCATGATCCCTCTACCACTGAGGATAGTTTTATGTCAGCACTGTGGCCGGTGCGAGCAGAGTGCGGAATTTGTGTCAACCAGCCATTGCCGGGATTCGAACCTGGTTCACCTCATTGGAAGGCGAACGATCAATCTCTATTTTATAACTGTCATTGAACAACCGACCCAATTTTTTGGGTTTACGACTACTCATGTTCAACTCCGTAGCCTAGTCATTTTGAGCCCAATTCAGAACACAAGGGAATTCCTGGATCAAGTATTGGGAGAAATTCGCCTTCGTGGAGGACTTTTTGATGAAACTACCAGTCGTTCTACCAGTTCTGCATTTGCGTTACACGGAGAGGAAAACTTATCATGGTTAGCCAAACGGCAAGGGGACTCTAATCTAGTGCAACTGAGGATATTTTACGTTAGCACTGTGTTCGGGGCGAGCCGGGTCTCTAATTGTAATATTTTGATATGCTAATCTAGAACTGAATACAAGAGACCGCTGATATAATTTTTCCACATTTTTAAATTTGTACCACAATTTAAAGTGTCAAAAGATTCTCGAGTAATTAATTCTAGGTTATACTAATAGTAATTAAGACATTTTTTTCAATATATGATAGAAATATAGTTATTAAAAGTGTCGTAAAAAATAAGTATATGCTTACCAACCACACATTGCAAGCTTAAACATTTCACGTAAAAATATGTTGTATAATTTATACAAGAAAAGTATTTGTAGAAATCGCTTTCATACTACAAAAAAAAAAAAAAAAAAAAAAAAAAAGCATTGCCAAATGTTAAAAAAGATGATCGATGAATAAAAGTCAATGCAGTGTAACATTTCAGAAAACGCATTCTGTGGGAGAACATCTGAAATCTCCACTTACATTATATTTTATATAAACGACGCGCCAAAGTACCTTAAAATACTCTTCTCGCACCATCAGCAACTAGTACACATACTCTAGCCAGAAAAAAAGCAGCCAAATGCGCCTAAAATTCGAGCCACTCTCGGATATACAAACTAAAACAAAAGGAGCAAGAAAAGAACAAAAAATAAAAAGGAACTTAAAGCGAAATCGACTTCTTTCCTGACTCCTTGTCCAGCATACAAATACTTACAGCTCGCCTATTTCGTTTCCCTACCCTCTTTCCACATTTTTTTTTTTTTTTTTTTTTGCGAAGCTCTTTTTGTTCCAAGTTAAAAGGTGTAGGTAAGGGAAAATGAAGAAGCATTGGGTAAAAGAATCACACAAAAAAAGGGTCGAAAAGTGCCCCAATCGCCCTCCCCCAAACCCTCCTGGATTCTGCTGATCTTCGTGTATTTCGGCCAAAGTCTGAAGTGTACAAATTGCGGCACCAGCGGATTTCTGGAGTTTCGGATTGTAAAGCTCTTCTGTTGTTTACCCGAGGATTACGAAGAAAGAACAACGCTACCCTGAAAAAGATAGTGAGGTTTGGTTGGAACAAAAAATGGCACTAAGGGAAACGAAAGAGGTGAAAAAGAAACAGGACATAAAATAAAATGATAAAAAAAATGACCTAATACACATCTAATATTGTACTTTTAGGCGGTGGTATTTTTCTTTTGATGGAAATAGCGGAGAGAATTTTTATCCGTTTGGAATCTTAGATGTTGAGCCAGACAGGAATATAAAGAATCCCTTCATAAGAAGGTGGGTGTGGTTTTCATCAAATCAGAGAAGATGTTTTTCCTTCCCCTTTTAAAACTCTTACCCTCCCTTATGAGGTCATGAGGTATTTGCAAAGGAAAATCCCGAAATTTGCTTCCCCCCCCCCCTATTATTGCTAAAGCACACGTTGGTCATAAAAATTAAAAAAATTTATTTCAATGCTATCTACCACCTAAATCAGTCACTTATAAAATTGTGAAATGTTGTCAATGAAAAAGCATGATTTTTTTTTCAATAAAAAAATAGTTTAAAGTATTACTCTTAGATGACGTTTTATCAGCTAATTACATATTAAACCATACTTTAACAATTTTTAACACTTTTTTTGTGTGTATGCACCATTAACGCGTTTTCTGTTTCGGTTATTTCATAGATAACACACCTCAAGTTGGGATGGGTTGATAATGAATTTGTCGCAATAACATACAAATCTACATTCTTTTCAATATTTTCAGCAATTTTTTTTTCAGGTTTTGTTTTTTGAGTGCGTTTATTAATTAGGTTCTCTGAGTGATAATACGCCTTAGTGATCGGTCAATTGTAATTTATCGCATTTTCTTAATTGAATTCCTTAACCATTGCAATTGTCAAATTTAATATGTCAACAGTAAACATATCTTGACGATGAATAAAAAAAGCAATAATTAAAAATAAATAAATTTTCCTAGGAAAACATATCAGAAGTTCTCAATGACAAAGTGTTGAAACATACGACTTAGGATATTCTTTTCAATTCGAAAAAAAAAGAAAAGAATCTCTCATCAGTCGTCACGCACCTGACAACCTATCAAGCCGAAGTCGTGTTGCATTAACCTGTCAGAAAACTTAAAAACAACAGATACAGTTCAAAGATATGTAATTCATAGTATGTTTCACTGAGAAATAAAAAAAGTAAAGAACGTTCACCCTCAGATAAAGGAGAGAAAAAAAGGTGAAAAAATGTCTTAATTATACGGAAAAAAGGAATAAAAGAGAAAAAAAAAATCTTTACACGGGTCGGGCAGTTTGACGGGTAAGGTTTATAGGGTAGATAAGGGCATAAAAAAAGGTAAAAATAAGCAAGAGGTATCTATTGCTTAATCTCGGAAGGGGGTAAGTAAGGGTTCGATTCCCAGAATTTCGTCTGAAGCAATGATATTAGGGGACCTATAAGGGGTCCAATGCAATCATTTTAGCTGTATTTATCTACACACTCAGCATATAAAAATAATTCTAAAATCTATTAAATAGAAATGCTTTCAGAGATTCTAGAACACATGTTTTAAAATACTAAAAGAATAAGTATACACATGGTGTCCAAAAATTAAACCAAATAGTAATTTCGATTAAAACAAATTTTTCAACAAAAAAAGTGCTTTTTTTTTGTTGATTTATTAAATAGACAGTACAAATGATATAACGGGTAAATATTCATTAATGTTTTGTTGTCACATCCGCATACTTTAGCTAAAACTTTGAGCGACCGTTTTGCATAAAGTTGGCAGAATTTCGTCCCTACAGCATTCAAATTACTTCTTAAAAGCGTCAGTAGTTGTGGACTAGCTGGCATAATTCTTAAACTTAGAAAATTAGAAAAAAAAAACAAAAAACATTCATAAATTCTTCAATTGCGGGTTAGTTCTATTAAAAAGTCCCCACGAATGCAAAATTTCTCCCAATACTAGATGCAGGAGTTCCCTTGTCTTCTGGATTGGGCTTAAAATTACAAGGACAAGGAGTCGAGCCTTGGTAGTCGTATACTCAAAACTGGGTCGGCTGTTCAACGACGGTTATAAAGTAAAATAAAATGTCCTCTTCTCTATTTTCTTGCACCATCTAGCTTGATGAAGGTTAGCAGCTTAGGAAGGTTCTCGAATAAAACAAGGCCCTATAAGCGTCATAAAAATCGCATGACCTGGGCGGCCAGCTCTGATCACCAAAATGGTAAATTACACGACCGGGAACACAACAATATTCAAACTAACACTGCTCTGTTTATTCGGGTTAATTTTTAATAAGTCTGTATTGTTAGCTGAGAAGTTGTTGTTTTTCCCCGTCAGGAAGATTTTATTGCACAAGCGAAGTAAAATCCAAACCTTTTTATTATTTCAATTATTTATTTATTTATCTATATTTTTGTTTCAATTATTTATTTATTTTGCATTGGATAATAACAAACATATCACAAATTTCCTCAAAAACACTTTTTAGAAATAATTGTTTCTAATTTTTGATTATGTAACTGAAAATATTAAGCTTTGAAACCGAAAATTCTTAATTTATTTTAAATTAAAATAGTCATACATTATTCGTTTTTAATTAATCATGGTTCGCATCAGGTTTATCATAAAAATTAGAGAAAACGAAAATTAAAAAGAGTAAGTCATAAACATAATTTAAAAAAACAAACAAACATATTCAACCCTATATTTTGATCAAATTGTGCCATACTAAAATACAGTAAAATTCATTCAATTTCTATCCAAGTCGAGAAAACTTTAAAATATTATAAATGAACAATAATAATCAAGATAAATAGTTTGAAAATTGTCGGTAAACAAATAAATTTTCCTTAACTTCTTGCACCATTTTACTACCAAAAAGACTTTCTGGAAGTCACGCTAAGAAGCAAAGCACTAATGAATGAGCAAAGAAGAAAAGAAAAGAAAAAAAAAAAATTCTAAATATCCCTGGATCAGGGAAAAATTATTATAATACACGGCGAGATCATTAAAAGCATAAGGAAGCGAAAAGAACGGCAAATATAATAATAACTCCAGATTTTAACGAAGTATGAAAAGAAAATGAGGGAAAAGAAAGGTAAAAAAAAATGTCCTAAAAAACCTGAAATCCACCCTAAAAGCCTGGTAATCTCAAATTATCGCACTTTTTTGTTCGATAGAGAAAAAAGTGTTCCGATAAAAACCTAATAATCCTCCCAAATGTTTTTCCCCATAAGAACGATCTAAGAAAATGCCCAGGCTGAAAAGGGAGAGCTTGTCCAAGGACAGTTTTCCTTTAATTAGGGTGCAGGATCTCCCAGGAGCCCACCCATCACGATTGACATAATTAGAGGGCCTTTCATACCGGAGAATTTTGGGAACACCTATTTGCATAACACGATTGCCGCCACCACCCCCTTACACTACCTTAACTGCCTTTCCAAATTAAGCAGTCAGGTAGAATGGCTTCCTTTTCTTTTCCGCATTAATATTCAAAAGGGGGTGGTCAAAAAATTACAAAAATGTACCTCTTAAGGGACAACATAATGGTTGCAGTCCATGAATAACCAATCAGAAACGACAATTTCATAAAATTTATTTAATGATTTTCGAAATTATTGTTTATTATTATTAAGGCACTTTTGTCACACCAACGACTACAACATTGACCACTTTGATTCCCTCCCTTCTATGGTCCTCGGGACTAATTGGCCGTACCTAACATATATGCAGGACCAGCGCTAAGCATTCGACAACTCGCCAAATGAGATAAAATCGCAAATTTGGCGAATAAAATCGTGTTTAAGCGAAAATATTGGCGAAAAAGAAATATTGGCTGGAAAGAATTTAAAATGACGTCAAAATGAATTTTTCTAAACAAATCAGTATTTTATATTCGATTACAGTAACTTTCGGTCGATGCGTTGCATAACCAATTAGAATTGGGTTCAAATAATATAAGTCTGAAACAAACTTACCGTAAAATAATTTTCTATAGTAAAAAAATTAATCATAAAGAAAATTTTTAAGATTTTCATTTGGTGAAGGCTTCCTATAATTGGCGAATACTTTTGATACTTCGCTAATAATTTGAATTACTTAGTTCGTGCCCTGTTTTTGCATAATATACGGAAAATATGACTCTTCCTCTCAAGATATCTTGATAAGAGAGAAGCATCAAAATACCCTATAATAAATGTTTAAATTAGTCCCCAAACCGAGAACCGTGTTTCTTGATAGGTCTAGGCTTTTGGGAGTTAATAGCGGATTCAATATGGCTCTTAAATTGATTCTTAGACTAAAAAGTTTAGATATCTTTCGTTTAAAATGAAACTGCAAATTTACATATTGACAATATCTCAACCACAGAAAGAGGGGGGAAATCAGTCAACCACAGAAAAAAGTACACCTTTTAACCCCAAAGGATGTGTACCTAGGTGTAGTACTTGGATACTTCACCATCAAAATACAGGCGTTGCTGAAATCAGGAAATAAACGGTTTCATCCGTTTTAACAGGCGAGCGTTCGACAATTGGGCGCCATAATGATATTTTCACTTTCTTAGTAAAATGCATCATATATAGCTTAAAGTAACTAGAACATGTTTTGCAAGTAATTATAAAATTCTTTCACCCAAAGATAATTCCATGTGAAAAAAAAAGTTTTTTATTATTAATTATTTTATTATATGATTAATGAAAAGTTCTTAACAGTAAAGTAATTAAACTTTAAAGTCATTTAGACTACGCAATTTTAAGAAACAAAAAACAAAAATTAAACAAAATCGTTCGAGAAGTTTCTGAAAAAATTTTTTTATGAAAAATTTCAAAAAAAGAAGAAAAAAAACTTGATTTTAAATGCTTATTTTTTTATATTTCATTTGGGTAACGAAACTAATGTAAATTAATTGTGTAAATTAATTGAATTATTAAAATATCACGATATAAATTGATATAATATCACGATATAATTGATCACCTGACAACAGATCGCGATCGTTAAACTTCGATATCGCTCAACATCAATCATCACTTTTTGCTGTACGGATATTAAGAATCACAAATGAATCGCTAATGAACTATAATTGCAAAAAATTTATTTGGACACGGTCCCCGGGAAGAGTAAAATCGGGAATACCTTTTGCACTTTCGCCGCCAATCTCACTTTCAAACAGACACAGGCGCCACTTTCGAGTAAAGCCACCACAATTAATGCGAAAGATAATAATTAAAATACGAGATTACTCAAAAACACACCGTCTTCTTCCCCCTTCTCTCTACTGTAAATAAAGACTATGCTTGATAAATTTACAATTTTTTTTTCCCTTTCTTCTGTAATGAATAAAGAATTTTTTTTTTTCTTCTCTTGGCGAACACTGGCGAATAATTTTAACAGAATTGGACAGCGTAAAATCACGATGTCAAGTGAATGAGGGTACATCCTTTTTTGGCGTCATACTTCGCTTTGGATAAATGGAACTTTATTTTTCTTAATAAGTTAGATAGTTTATTTGCATTCGCGAATAAAAACGTGTACATGCAGCTTATTAGAAAGATAAAAATATATTATCTTCCTTCTGATAATAAAGTACCAACGAAATTAGCGTCTGTTTAATAAGAAATAAAAACTAGCAAAGCATTAAAAAACATAGAGAGCAATTTTTTAGAAAAATGCTCGATTAAATTAGCAATTTATGTATGATATAATAAATTAAAAAAACTATTTATCTTTGTTGAACACTTATTGTGTGCATATAAGGTATAAGAAATGTTTAAAAAATGCCAACAGAGGACACGCAATTGTTTCCTAATTTCATTATATTAAAAATACTCGATTTAGCTTATCAATTTTAGCGATAAAAATTATTTTTTTAAACTGATTATTTATTCAATTATTTATCATGTAAACATTCGAACATATATTTATTATGTTAATATTATTTATTATGTAAATTTTAGATATCTGTCGAACGTTCTACACTTAAATTCGTTTTTTCCAAAACGTTCTTAAATTTACTTAAATCAGTTTTTAAACTCAAACCGAAGCAAACATTTTTTTATATTTTATTTTATGTATTTGTTTACTTTTCACAATCACACACTAGGAAATATGCATTAAGAAAACTGAAATTTATGAACATTATAGTACAGTATATATACTTTATTTTAAATAACACAAAAAATGCCTAAAAATTAATTAAAATGTTTAATAACTCATTAAAACTCATATTAGTATAATTTTAAGTTACACGGGTGTTAGGAAATATGCAACAAACAAAACATAAATAGGGTGACAATTTGTTAAATTGTAGTATAGCAAAATTGCTTTTTTGTTCTTACAATTATTTAATTTTAAATTACACAAAAAACTGACTAAAAATTAAATAAAAAATTTAGTCACTCTTTTATAATTTGCAATCAATTAACACTTAGAAAGTATTTTTAAATAAACCCTAACCAGTATCTATTAGTTTGCGAATTTATGAAATTATTGTCTAAAAGTTTAAGCGATTTTAGTTAACCAATACTTTTAAATTATTACTCAGTATCGTTCACCTTTTCTAGAAATCAATATTTATTTGAATAGCATCACAATCATTTTTCTCAAAAACTGTGCCTTTTCTGCACATTGATGTTTTGGCTACTGTTTCAAAAAAGATAGACTAAATAGGTAAAAGATAGATAGGTGTGGCTAAAGATAGACTAAACTAGAAGTAACTGTTCAACTCACATCAGTTATGAAAAGAGCATAATAATAATCGGGAAAAAACATGGTTTCATGCGACTACAGAGCCTTCGATAAACAGCACTATTTTAAAGTCAACGCTCATTAAAATAGTTCTTTAATTCAATAAGTACCGAATTCTCGCCAATTAAAGCGACAGTCACCGAAAAACCTTCAAAATGTTGAATTCTCGCTAGCTCTGAATCTTTTACTGAATGGTTTTCGGAGCAATAAGGTTGGATAAAACTTGATGTCAGTTTGTTCCAAATTGAGATTAGTAAAATTTTATTTCGTGAATATAAGAAGCTTTTCACGCAAAATTATATTCGTTGAAAAACATTAAGCACAAAAATCATTAAAAAATCCTTCTTTATCAAAGAGTTAGGGCTAAAATAAACTCCTAAAAATTTTATGTCTTTAGTATATTTTTTCTCACAAATATACTAAAGACATAAAGTTGAGCAAAGTAACGAAAACGAGTAACTTTAAATCTCCTTTACTCAAATTCATTAAAAAGTCACTTACCGGTTTCTTCCACTAAGCTTTTCATTTATTCTTTCAATTGCGTCTAATATTAGTGTTCAATTATTTACCAATAACTTTAAATGGTTAATCTTAATTTAATCTTTAACTGCATATGCTTTTAAAAAATGCAGATTTAAAATAATTAAGAGGATTATTTTAATAAACATATCTTGAATTGTTTGTTTTTTACTGTCCATTATTTGCTTAAATATTTAATTTTGTTTATTTCTTAGAAATAACATCTAGAATTATCAGCAGTATATTAACGTTCAATTACCCAATAGAAATTATTTATTGCCTACAATTATTTATTCTCCCTTTTAAATAAATAATATATGTTTTTACTAATTTTGCCATGTATCTGAAAAATTAATATAAAGTTCAATAAACCGTCGTTTAACAGTGACTGCACATAAACCAACTATTTTTACTCAAGCAAATTCAAATAAAGAAATCATAAATCTAAGATGAGGAAAGAGAAAACAAGGTGATTTTCTTAGAAAGCCCCTTGACGTAATGAAAGGAGGGGGGGGGATCGAAAATAATGAGAAAAGTTAAGAAATCCTTTATTTTATTGTCATTATCTACCTATTTCATAAAAATAATAAACAAAAAACAGAAGGATGAATCTGAGAATTTCACAGAATTAGTCAGCAATGGCCAGCAACGAAATGAAGGGAAAGGGGAGGGGGAGATGAAAAAGAAGGAGGTCCTCCACTAGCTTTCTAACCAATGAAGCCCAAGGCCTGACCGACTTCGTGGCCCCTGCTAGGGACTCACATGGCGCCAGTGACGTTTCTCTATTCCAACCCCCCCCCCTTTCCTACGTCCACAGCATTCTATTTCGTTTATTGTGCCATTCTCTCTCCCCTCCTCCATTCACCTCTCAACTTGCATCTTTTTTCTTCTTCACACAGTGGTTGAGAAATCTCCTTTTGCAAGATTTCTTCTTAGTATTGTTGTCGAAATAACAGCAAGCGAAATAGCATTGTTTTAAATAAAACTAGTCTGGTAAGTTATTGAATGAGTAATTATAGAAATATCGGCTCAAAGTTGAACATCAATATCATTACTATCCTTTTTATTGTAGCAGAAATAAACACCAAACGAACTAGCATTTAGGACTAGCCTGGTTAGTTGAATGAATAAGTCAGTTCTGAAAAATAAGCTCAAGTTAAACCAATAATATCATTACAATTTTTTTCATTGTTGGCGAAATAAACAGCAAACGAAATAGCATTGTTTTGAATAGGACTAGCCTGGTTTGTTATTGAATGGGTAAGTTCAGATTGAACTATAATATTGTGACGGTTAGTTATTGAACTGATAAGTACAAAAAAATCGGCTCAAAGTTAAACCATAATATCATTACTATTTTTTTTATTGTTGTCGAAATAAACAGCTAACAAAATAGCATTGATTTAAATAGGATTAGCCTGGTTCGTTATTGAATGGTTAAGTTCAGAAAAATCGGCTCACAGTTAAACCATATAATATCGCCAATATTTTTTTTTCTTTCTATTGTTGTCGAAATAAGCAGCAAACGAAATAGCATTGATTTAAATAAAATTTACCTGGTTACTTATTGAATGGTTAAGTACAGAATCGGCTAAAAATGGAACCTTAATATTGATATGTTTACTTATTGAGTGGATAAATTATTAAAAAAATCGGTCCAAAGTTGAACTATAATATCGTTACTATTATTTTTTTTTCTTGTTGTTGAAATAAACAGCTAACAAAACAAAAAAATTTTTATAATTGTTTAAACAAAACTTGTTATAATCAAGAAACTTGCTGTTTAAACATTCCTGTTTTAGATATTTCTGCTTTTTATAGAGTACAAGTAACTCAGTCTGGAAACTGTAGGCAAAAGCAGTCTAAATATGTATATTTCTTTTTTTTTTTTTTTTTTAGTATTTTTACTGCCATTTTAACCAGTGGTTGGGTGAGGCACGC
Source organism: Parasteatoda lunata (assembly GCA_949128135.1). Lineage (NCBI taxonomy): Eukaryota > Metazoa > Arthropoda > Arachnida > Araneae > Theridiidae > Parasteatoda > Parasteatoda lunata. Next base: position 123,102,736 of record OX421971.1, read on the forward strand.
TACATGTAGCGAAACTACTGTAGTCACTATTTTTTCCGTAGTAAGTAGTGTAGTGCGCTACTTTTTAAAAGAAGTAGTGTAGTGAGATAGAGAATAACAGTAATTTGTAGCGATTCGTAGCAACTACTTTTAAGTAAAGAAACAAAGTTCAAAAGCAAAATATTTTTCGTATCTGATGGGTGCAAATCCTTCGCGGGCCCGTCAACGCACTCAATGAGAATATCTCTATGGCCGAGCGTTACTAAGATCTAAAGTCTGACTCTCGTAAGAAAAGGTGTATAATCGGTCCAATTGTTTCTGAGAAATAGAATTCGAAATATATGACTTGCTTAAAATTTGATTTCACAGAAGCTATAAAGTATGTTTTTGTGTCTGATTTTGTAACTTAAAATATCGTCGGCATTAATTAATTAACATATTTGCTGCCACCCCCTCAAACCATTAAATTGAGTCCTAGAACGTAAAGATGCGATCATTTGATGAAAAGTTAAATAAAAGTTATTTAGGGTGGTCCGTTTACTGATTTTTCGTACTGTACTTTATTTCTTGGATGATATTAGAAAACAATGATCATTTAAATCACAAATACTTGATTATTTCTTAGCATTTTTTAAATTAAATATTCACTGCCGAGCAAAGCATAAATTTAAAAAAAGCAAATTTGTAAAAAGTGCTTTAGAATAAAAAAAAACTATTACAAGTAAACATGAATAAAAATTTCTTAATTACTCCTCATATTTAACCAAGCCAATCTTTTACTCAAAATTATTTCGAATATTTGTAAAAATTAAGTTCTCCTGTTAAGTGTCTCCTCTAAAGTTAGTGACTATATTTCGAAAGTAGTCTGTAGTCGCTACATTTAAAAAAAAGTAGTTGTAGTTAGTTGTACTACAATTATATTAAAGTTGCAAAGAAAATGTAGTTTTTCCGACCACTGATTTTAACATGAAATAAGCGTATTTGCTTATAACAATAAGCTTATTACATTGACAATTTCTTATACTACCGTAAATTCACGATATAATTCGTTTTTTACTGTATTTAAGAGAAACCGAGATAGAAAATCAAACTAAAATCATTGTCGCAAATTAATGTAAAATCAATAATAATTCTTCATCCACAAAACAATTGAGGATATTTTGTTCAGCTAAAAGCATTTCGTTCACAAGATTTGTAAATAATTAATTACTTTCTAACTATAAGTTTCAGTCGCGAATAAAAGATTCATGTTTCGAACGTAAATAAAAGAAGAGGGAAAAAAGTTTATAATAAAAAAAAAATTTCCTTTTATTACCTTTCCATAGTCTTATCTCACCTGGACAAAAATTGAATTGAAAGCAGGCCAGCCATGTTAAACGGCATCCATCAAAAAGTGTGTTTAGTCAAAGATTCTGCTAATTAAAAAGTAATATTATTAACGACTTTTCGCCCGGCGCGGAACAAAAATCAATGGAAGAGGAAAAGAAGGAAGATAAGAGAAAAAGATAAAAACAATAATAGGATCAAAGGAGGCAGCAAAAATGGCGACGAAAGGCGAAAAAGTTAAATGTTAGTACTAAAGCCGGAATTTATTTATTTTTCGACTCAAAGGGTTGAGAAAAAAAAATTAAAAAGTACAATTGCTTCACACACTATTACGTCAGGCATTGTAGAGCTTTTCTTGCATTGGCGCTAGAAAGAGCTCTTTGTCAAATTGAATTTGGGAAGGAGTGCCATGAAATATGGTTAGCGATCATTTGGCGAAAATAAAAATGAAACATTAGTTCATGTACTATAAAAAAGGATTAGGGGGGGGGGGATAAATGCTAGCTATCTACTACCGCTGTCAGTTAACCAATACTAAGTGTTGATGGCGTGATTTAAAACCTAACAAGCTTTGGAAGAATTTGTAACATTTCTATTATAACTATTATTTGTTTTAGTTAGGATTTTGATTTCAATAAAAGTTCTTTCCCATCCAAAATAAAACTTTTGTAATGCAATTGTTTTTGAGAGAAACAGTGTCAAACGCAAGTTCGTTTCATTTGCATGTGTTTTCGTGGAACACTGTTATTTTTATAGCGTTAAGTTTGTTCAATGAGTGATTATTTTGTATTATGTATGTTATTTCTGTATTGAACAAGTGTTCATTTTATCGTGTTACATTCCTCTTTTTGTATAAAATGAGTACTGATTTTTGTTTTGTTTTGTTTATTTATTAACTAATTGTTTTATTTTATAATATAACCGTCGTTGAACAGTCGACCCAATTTTTTAGGATTCAACGTTCGACACCGTAGCCTTGTAACTTTGAACTCAATCCAGAAGACAAGGGAACTCCTGAATCAAGTATTGGGAAAAATTTGCTAACCCATGATCCGTCTACAACTGAGGATATTTTACGTCAGCACTGTGGTCGGTGCAAGCCGGATGCGGAATTCGCTGCTGGGATTCGAATCCTGTTCCCTTCAATGGATCAATGGAATGCGAACACTCTATCTTCTGTGCCATCTCTGCTCACTTATTGTTTTAAACGAGTGTTTATCTTATGGCTTTAAGTCATTAATTTTGCGTGGAGCGAGTTTTATTTTATTTTGTTGCTTGTTGTTACTGCAGCCCACCAGTCGGTAAAGGCGCCGATCACTTCGGTAATGGTGGTGAGCTGAGGATCGTGAATTCGATCCTAGTAACCTAATAAATAACAGTGGTGTGTACGCAACAAGATGCAAGTGAAATCTGTCATGAATGAAAATTGGTTGTAGAAGAGGGGGTATCAACTCAGGTGCCCTACCTGTCGTCTCACAGGGGTCAAAAAAGAGAAGAGTCCTAAAAAACGGGATCGTGGTTAGTTGATGTGCTATTATTGATAGAAACTTATTTTATACGTTCTTGTATGAATTATTACGTGTTTTGATGGATAAATATTATAAGTGTAAATCAAAAATCATAAATAATGCTCATTTTGCGAGTTTTTTCCAATCATTTTCTACAAATATGGGTTGAATGAATGTGATCGGTCATTGTGATATCTCTATTATATTTCTTATAGTATTAAGTCTTATTCCCAATATTACAAAAGTAGTGTGTTGTAGAACTAAGAATTTTCCAAAAATAACTATGATTATTGTTGACATGTTACAAAATTTTTTTTTATTTAGATTTTTTAATAAAAAAAAAATTTGTTTACCAGTTGCAAATGTGAGATTTATAATTGGTGAAACGATATTCATTGTTTGGCCAATTGTAATCTCGAGTGAAGAAAGTGATTTATTTTACAAATGATTATTATTATTTTATTTTTACTTATTGCAATAATAATATTAAATTTAAAAATAGTTTTATTTATTTTGCTGTTTATCGCAAGAATAAAATATAATCCACTACAAAAAATGGTTGGTAAATACCAATGTAACAGGTAGAAATATTCTATGACGAAAGTAATTCTTATTTTCTTTCTTTCTATTTTTTTTTTTTTTTTAAATCTCCGCAAATGTTGAAAAAAAAAAATGTTTTAAGAACATTTCTACTACAGTAGTATTACCAGCAAATACCGTCATTCCGAATTAAGATTGCCTCCAAATAAGTAAATGATCGATATAGAAAAGGGGGAGGGGATCAGAACTCCTGAGTAAAAATTACATAATTTTGTACATAAAATCAATTACGTAAAAACTTTAAAAAGTTGAAGAGTTTAGTGGAAGTAAGGCATTAAAATAACATGTTAAAAGTGCGTAATTTTTGGTTTAAAAATAGGGTCAACTATATGAATAGAATCAAAAATGATTTTTTTGCAGATGGTTTTTTTCAGATGCTGATGTTCTAAAATTCATTTAAGTGTCTTTGTAGAACCTCCTTGCACCGAAATCACCATCGCCCCCCCCCCTCCCACAATTTTCTTATACAGAGAACAAAATGCAGAAACCTGTGTTCATTCTGTAGAGATACTTGCAATAGTTGTTTCTTTTCTACAACTTGTTAATTAATACCAGGAACACGGTTCTTAAACATAACTGTATGACCCATCTTACAAGCATGAACAATAATTTGACGCTTAAGACTTGTAAAATTCCAAAAATATGTCTAAAAAAAAATTTCCTTCTGGTAACCCTAAAATAGAAACTCGTTCATATTTGCACGCCAACAGCTTAATTGTTAGAGATAGATGAAGAAGGGAGGGGTTGGGGGAGGCGAATAAACCTCATTAACTGCCGGCATCGTGTTAAAATGTGAATAATTAATTTCTGTACACAGTTAGGAACAAGAAAGTTTCACAGATACCCCCCAATCCCCCCCCCATCGCAATAATTAATGGAGGCTCCGGACCCTTGTCACATGCACAAACACACGAGTGAGAGGAAGAATTGTTAATAAAGAAGCAACAAAATGCACTAATACATTCGAGGGGAGAGAAGAAAAAAAATATTATAACAGATATTTTTGGTATTATGCAACCATTATTAAGAGCAGTTAGTTATTGTTTCAGCTGGTTAATCTTGCGGATTTATGAAAGGTAACGAGAAAAGAAAAAAAAAAACAATGTGTTTGTTTCGTGTTACTTAGATAACGTTACGATACACTATGTGTTGTAGGCTAATTAAACAATCAAGCACTTTGCAAGATGCGCCAGCCTTCCGTATTTTCAGATTTGCCTAATATTTTTGTATGCCTTTAAGCTTATTAGAAAATTATTCCATCAGTTTGGATTTCTTGCGCTCATCAGAATAAACATTTTATTAGACTATATGTATTTTATTTTATTTTATAACCAGCGTTGAATAGCTGATCCGTTTTTAGGTATACGACTTGCAATGTTCATCTCCGCAGTCTTGTAATTTTTAACTCAAACCAGAAGACAAGGGGATCAAGCATTGGAACAAACTAGCCTTCGTGAAGACCTTTTTGAACGAACTAAAACGCATTTGCGCTACATGGGCGGGAAAACGAATTAAACCAATAATTATTTAACTCTTTCAATAAAAAAAAACAACGGAAATTAGTTTAAATTAGACACCATTTTCCCCCCACATGTGAAGGGGGTATTGAACTTTTTTATTGTGCCACGAGTTTTAAACTTTCCCCTAAAAGATGTTTAGGTAAGTCAGTCTTTTTACACTAAACATCTCTCACTTACTAACTCTTCTTTATGTTCCTCTACTCTAATCCCAAATATTACGTTCAGATTACCTCATTGCAGAACGTTGTGGCGTAACTACAACTACAATTATTAAACACCCATTCACTAGTTTATAAGACGCGCTAACTCGAATCAATCTTGAGGTACCTTTTCATAGATGAAGGTTGGCTAAGTGGAAAGCTCATTCCCCACAAAGCGTCAAACATCACCGCAACCGTGACCTCGATTGTGAAATTCCATGTCTCAATTCAAATCAAATAATCAAAAATGAAATACTAAATTAATCAATCCCTAATTAAATCACTGAGCCACTAATCAGTGCATTACAAACTAAATCGTTGAGTCACAAATTGAAACCTTGATTAACTGGATCAATGAATCACTAAATCAGGGGGTAAACTCGTTTCTGAGGATAATATTTTGAATAATACTTTATAGACAATTCTAGAAGCGTTAATATGTCCAATTGAACATACATCAAAACATACAGAAGATGATCAGACAGAGGAATTCAAAATTTAACTATGATTTATATTCTTTGGCACACATGTGTACGCTTTCCGGTATTTAAAAAAAAACACCAAAATAAAATAAAAATTGAGGTTTTGAAAAAAAGAATTTCTCAGATTTCATTTTAAGGTTTAATTATTTTCTTTTTATTAAACAATTCTTTTCCTTATTTAGTTATTTTTGTAACTCAATGTTTTTGGCACAGAGTTTTTCGAAGTTCTTTCGCCTATAATTTTTAACAATATACACAATTTTGCCCTAAAAAACAATCTGGACTTTAGTGCTTTAGGACGGACAAATAACTTAATTATTTTAAAAACTATTTTGCTGATCTTTCCAGATTCTTCCACCTAGATGGAAAATATCAAAATAAATAAATAATTCTCAATTTTTGCCAACTTTTATATGCTCAAATCAACAATATTTTTTTATTTTTTTTAATTTTATTTATTTATTTTTTTTTTTTTTGTGGCTACGGAACCCTAAATAATTAACATTCTTTAATCGGAACCCCTACTATATAACTGAAGTTTATTAAGGTAATTGTGAACGCTATAATCTATGCAAGAATATTTTAATATTATTTAATTAAAAGAATAAAGATTTTTCATCGTTTTATCACTAATTATCTTAAATTTGGTTTTATAATCAACAGTTAAATTTGCAGTCCTTCTGCTGTGTATACATAAGCTGAAAATGAATAAATATGCCAAATTATGGTTTAGTTCAAGATGAAAACTTAACAGAACTGCTATAAACGTTGAAAATGATTTTTAGGGAAACATATTTCTTTATTGTACTTTCCTTAATTTGTTTCATAAAATATCATTAGAAATATTATATTTTCCTTTAAAAAATGCCATTTCTATTTCATCGGTAATTTACTTGAAATAATGTCTTTAAGGCAACCGAAGGTTAAATAAATTATGAATTATAGGTTAAATCTAAATATTATCAGAGGTTTTAAAACTCATCACTGGTTATAAAAAGTACTAACTCGCTGAACCCCTTTCGCTCTTCAACGGAACCCTAAAGTTCCGCTGCACACCATTTGGGAAGCGCTGACTTAGATAATGAACCTTAAGAGTAACTTTTTCAATGTTAAAAAACTAATTCCCAAACGCTTCTATTTGTCACAAAATCATGACTTTTATTAAAATTGATGTTTTATTTATTTTCAGAATTAGCATATAGGGCATTAGTTAAGACAGTCAAAACTTGACCTAACAGTGCTACTCAACAGTTATGAAAAATAGCATATTATTCACTAAAAAATATTATTTCGTGTAAAGACAGTCTTATGTGTCTTCATTCTTTAGTTATTGGTGTATATTACTGCCAAGTTGAAACGATAAAAAATAAAGTAACATATTACATACATCATCCTGTCTTTTTTTTTTTTTTACTTTTTATGAGGACAATGATTTCATCTAAATTGAGTGACGCCATCAAAAGGTCACCTCCAACCACCGTGGCAGGTCGAACCTGTCACGATCCCAACCTTTTTAGCAGGAAGTTTCCCGTAATTACCTGATGATGAACCAATCAAATGAGCCAGTTCCCGAAGAAGACCGGAAATTGCTCATGAAAAGAGTACTCGTCCTGCACACTGTGTTAAAGGAGGTTAATGAGAACATCCTGTAGAACATGTTACCTGCGTTATTGGCGACAATTGCTGGGAATTGCTTCCAGCCGTTATGGGCAGTACATATTCCCTCTCCTAATGTGTGGCTTTGTATTGATAGGTACTTATTAACCGCTCACTTTGGGATGAATCATCATCTTATTAATTAATTCCATTGATAAGGCTTAATATATCCTTTTATGTTCTAATCAAGGTTCTTTCCCTCCCAACTATGACCTACTTGTTTAAATTATTACATGATCCACGGACAAGTTTTATTGATCGATATTTCTTGTTATTTATGAAAGCTTTCTTTGTAGTTTATATGTTCTAAATAAGGTTTAAATTTTTTTTTTTTTTCATTGGAAATTTCATTTCATCGGTAGTCTCTCTATGGCGTCTGATACTCATGATTCAGATTGTTTTATGGCTTCAGATTGTTTACGTTTTATGTTTATTTTCGGTTAAGAGGTTTCTTTAAGATAATGACCGTACAACAGTTGACAAAATAAATACGTAGCGAAATCTTTTACTGAAATACATTATTAGTGAAACGAAATTGATAAAATAATAAAAGATTAATAGGTGAAATATTATTCAAAGTTATTAAATATTGAAAAAATGTATACAAATTTAAAATTTACTTTTGTAATAATTTCAATCAATTCTAATCTCTAACAATAATTGCTTTGTAGATCTCATAAGTTTGAGATTTAAATTTTTCATGTAATTTTTTTTCTTTTATGTGCGCACATTTCTGTAGGGTGCTCTGAAAATACTTCGCTTAATCTATATTTATAGAATCCTCATTAAAATGAAATAAATAAAAAAAAAAAAACATTGTGAGTCACAAAAACATTTTATGTAAGTGGGGAAAAAAACGAAATCAGAACCTGGCGATTCATGAAGTCGGGATGAGGAAGTCGGGATTAAAAACGTGAAATCCAATTTGATTGCTGGATGAAACCGACATAAGTAAGTAATTCTTTTTTCGACAATCTCAATGATTCTAAAAAAAAAAAATTTTTTTTTTTCCTCACTTAAATTTTTTTTAACTACGCTACTTCTTTTTAATGTGTTTATTTATATATTTTTTGACAATAATTCTTGCAAAAATAAGGCCACGCATAAATCGATTTTTTAAAAATATTCTAACACACTCATTGCACCTGATTTTCATGAAAAAGTCAAATTTGTTTTATAACTAATTTTCTCATCAAAAATAACACTTTTTTTGCTATGCTATTTTTATCAATCTATAAGCATGCGATTTTTATCAATCACGTAAATAAAAGTACCGGAAAAAAGCCTCGGAATAAAAAGCACACCGTTAAATAAATTAAACGCACGAATCTACTCTGGCTGTGGAGCTTGAATTTAATCCTATTAAACAATTATTCGAAAATAATTCGATATCTTATAACAAAATTACTATAAAAAGTTTAATTTGAAGTTGACTGAGTGAGAACTATCAATGCTTTATATATTTTTATTGCAATTACATGATATATAATAATATTGTTATAAACACTGTATTCATTAATGACAGGAGTTTGATCTTTTGATAAGTTAAAAATATTAACAAAACTGATAAAGTATTTTGTTAATACAATTTTTAAAAAATAACTTGTAATACCATTATGCCAATGATACAGAATATAATTAATTTTATTTTGAAGGGATGAACTTCTATAAAAGTTGTTTTGCAAATCTAATAACATAAAGCCACCGAGAAGGCCATAAGTAAGGAATAGGACATTAAAAAACTGCTGATGATGGGAATTTTTGACTATCTGGAGTTGACCTCGAGCAAACAACAGCATTATACCAAGCGATACTGAATATAATTAATTTTTATTTCGAAAGGATAAACTTATAAACTAAGTTATGCTAAATCTCATAACATAAAGCCACCGGAAAGGGCAACAAATAATTTAAAAAAAAGTGCAATTGTTTTAGCTTAATAAATTGTATCGATACATGTCTTTCAGTTTTGTAGAGTTGATTAATTGATCTTTTTTTTTTTTAAATTTATCCCGTACAAAGAGCAGGTATTCAACTAATTATTATATATTATGATTTACTATCATAATACAATAAGTTAAATAATTGAAATTTATAACAATTTCAGAGTTCTAACCATTTTGTTAGATAGAAAGAAGTGGGGTAAATTTTTCTTTGTAATGAAAATTAATGATTATTAATTTTTTTTTTTTAAATTGTCTAATTGCGTTGTCTGGCTCAACGACCGGGGATTGAATCCATTGTTTAATTTACACAGTTACAAAAAATTTGGTTTTCGGTGCTTTTTTTTCCCCCATGGTTTTCTTTTCCAGTGCTTTTTTGTGATTTCTATAGCCATGTAAATTCGTAACACTGTTCTGTTTTTTTTTTTTTTTTTTTTTTTCAATGCTTGAAAAGTACCCTTATAATTGAATATCTGAACTTATATGTAAATATTGAGAATATTGGCTGTTTTTAATGTTTGATTTCAATTAAATTTAATACTTTAAGCATTTAATGCATTTTTTGTCTTAAAATAGTGACCATTCTCTTCAAAAAATGTATGTAACGATCAATAGGTAATATAGTGATAAGCCATGCTTTTTTTCTAAAGTTGATGTTTTCACATTAAACACTTACTTAGTACTCTTTCCAAAATGGTATTTAAGAAGTGTTTGGAATTTCTACTAGATAACAGCAGAAAACGAAGAAAAAAAAAAAAAAAAAACTTATTATGTACATGAAAATCGAAGTGTTTTTCACTCAATATTCTCTTCTGCTCAATTACAAAATGTGGTTGATCATTATATTGCCAGTATGAATATTAAATTTTTACATCTAATTTGTGATCCAACTGTAGTTTTCATATTTTTCTAGACGAATAAGTTTCGAAAAACTACTTTAATACTTACTACTACTTATAATTAATAACTACTTTTATCCCTAATCAAAATCATTATTAATCGTAAAATATATATCTTGTCCCAATAATTCAAACCACGATACTAAAAAATAATCAAAATGTTTAGAGACCTTCATCCAAATGTGAATTAATAATAGTTAAAGATAACCGACGTGAATATTGTTTAGTTACAAAAATTTATGATCGCGATAACTTTAAAAAATATATTTTTAAAAATGATTTAAAATCTTTAGTGTATATAATATAACTAAAGATTTTATATATTTAGTATTTAAAATATATATCTATTCACTATAATTAAAACCATGACACTATCAAATAATCATAAAGTATCAAAATGTTGGAGACCTACATCCAACTGTGAATTAATACTAGTTAAAGATAATCGACGTGAATATTGCATAATTACAAAAAAATATGATCGCGATAACTTTAAAGAATATTAAAAAAAGAAAGAAAAAAAAAGATTTAAAATCTTAAGTGTATCCGCCAAATACTTTTTTGTTTATACGAATTTATAATTTTTATTTATTAACTTTTCTTGATGTATTTAGGACAAAATCTTAAGTATCCACTGAATAACAAAAGGAAAACAGCATACATTATTGGTCATCAAAAAGAAAACGCAATTACGGGTTTCAACAATCAATTTTCATTTCTAAACAAGTTAGGGCTGTTGTTTACGAAGATATCGTCTCGTAAGAAGTTCTTATTTCCTCTTTTACCGGATGGCATCAACACTACAAAACAAAAGCTTTCTCCAAAGACACAATTCATACGTTCTTTTGTATATTCCTTTTCAAAAATCTCTCCTGTCTTCTTGTCTTTTAAAACTTCCCTAGAAAGGGCCGAAAAAGAACCATTTTGCGGAATTCCCCTTTTCAAAAGTCACCATCTTTGGACATTATCCCCTTTTTTTCTCTCCATCTCCAAGAACATTAGGCAGCACGGTTATCGCTTCCGTATAACCGGTTTTTGCACCCCAAAAGGAAATTTCATGATCTCCCCGAACTGGAAAAGGATGAATGGTCAAAAAGCTGCCAGGAATCTTGTTTTAAAAAGGCGGTTTGTTTGGGGGTTTGACTTTGCTTTCAATGACGTCACACCACTACCCCCGTGTCAGAGTGGGGGTGTAGCTGGAAGAGTAATTTTTCTGGGTTTTCGCATCAACGATTTGGGCTTTTGTCTCAGGCATTAACACTGTTTGTAGAGAAGACAAACCTAACATGAAGGGGGAGAGGGGGCTGTAAAGGTGATCAGCCGACCAGAAAGATTGTTTGTGATGTTCAACCTCCCCCTGGTTGCCTTTTGTCTTCTTTTCTTCCTTTTTAGGGGGAGGAGTTGGCGGTGGATATAAGTGAAAGATACGTGATGTGTTGTGGTTGGAGAATGTTGGCGGGTTTTCTTTTTTTATGCCAATGCTTTCTCCCGGTTAATAATATATTAACAACTTTATGAAACGTGATTATAGGCTAGCGTACTTGTTTTTTTTGTTTTTTTTTCACACAAGAAAATGGCTAAGTATGTTGTTTGGAACACTGAAAGATTATTTTTATAATATTATAAATAGCAATGCTTTTCTTAATAGATTTTTTTTTCTTTGTAGAGATAGATGAAAAAAAAAAAGAAAAAAAAGGCATCATTTAAATCCAGAATATTTAGATGTATGTAAAAATAAAGCAGAATATTTATAGGTATGCTCTTCATACAAATGTGCAATTCGAGCCGTGGTGGCTCAGGGTATAAAGCGTTCACCTTCCAATGAGGTGAACTGGGTTCGAATCCAAGCGATGCCTAGCCGAAACGAACTAAGCACCCGGCTAGCACCGACCGCAATGCTGACGTAAAATATCCTCAGTGGTAGACGGATCATGGGTTAGAGTCCCCTTGCCGTCGGGCTAACCGTAGGAGATTTTCAAAATGACAAGGATACGGAGTTGAGCATTAGTAGTCTTATACCCAAAATTGGGTAGGCTGTTCAACATCGGTTAAAAATGAGCAATCTTAGACGATTCACATCAATTTTGTGCATTGTTTGTTTTAAAATTTTCTCTGACCCCCATTCTCAATCTAAATTAGCCGCAAATAAGTCAGGCTATTTGTAAAGAACCCAGACACTTTTAAAGTAATTAAAATATACTATGCTGAATTTCATTCTTTAATTCAAGACTCATTTCTTTATGCCTAAATAAATTCAGAATGTCAATAATTACCTTTGACAATAATAACTTACACATTTTGAAAGTTATTAAATTTTTTTAAAAATAACCCATTTTGTGAGATTTTTGAAACCTGAACTGGATGAAAATTATCAAAATCAATGAATAATTCTCGATTTTTGCAAGAGTTCAGATAATGCAGCGTTGGAGAAAGTTTTGAAAAATTAAAAAAATTAGTTCTTGAACGCATTTCATTTTTTTAAAAAAAACTGTAACTTTTCTTATTGAAGATGTGCACCATTTTCAGAATTAACAAGTTTAGATTAGCAGAATTAACCGAGAGGGAGCTAAAAAAGATAAACTTAACTTTACCTAACAGTCATGAAAAACTGTTGCCAACTATAAGTAGTTATGAAAAAACAACATATTATTCGGATTCACAAAAGAAGCATTACAAAAAACAGCTTTAAAATAAATTTGGATATTATCATTTTTCAATTTCTTTACGACATACATAGATTTCGCCAAAAATTGAATGGCAACCCTACAGTTGATAGTACAAAAATGTCAATTGGTTTCTTTCTTTGATGAAGATCTTCTACCTTTTTTTTATGACTTAATGAATCAAACAAGAGAAGGTTTTCATTTGAAGGCGGATCATTTTTATTTCATATCTTTTTTTTTTTCATGTTATTTTTATGAGTTGATTGGCGGAAACCTCCGCCAAACAGACGTGACATAATCTTCCTTCCATGAGTCACTTGGGAATGTAATACGAGACACTCTAACTACATTCTTATCGAGGAGAGCTCTTTTTTTTATTATTTTCTTCCTCACCTTATCAGGATCGGTAAATCACCGCTTTGATTAGTAAAAGGGTCGCAACAACTTAAAAGTCATTTTAATTATGAATAGTTAGTGAGACTGTCCTTTCAAAATATCCGCAAAATCCCATGACAACTGGAAATTTTATTTAATTTTCGTTTGTATATCTGTTGTGAAATTTTTTATTTTTGTTATATGTTAATGACATTTTAACTGCTGAATAGTTTATTATACTCAATTGATGATTTTTATAACAGAAGAACAACCTTAATGCCAATAGTGACTTTATAATCGCCGGTGAACAGAAGACCCAATTTTTGGGTATCCAACTACTAATGTTCAACTCCGTAGCCTTGTCATTTTGAACCCGATCCAAAAGACAAAGGAACTCCTGGATCAACTGTTTGGAAAATGTTTACTTTCGTGGAGGCCATTTATGAAGGAACTAACCCGCATTTGCGTTACATGGAGAGGAAAACCTCTCACTGTTAGCCTGACTGCAAGGGGACTCTAAACCATGATCCGTCTACCACTGAAGATATTTTATGACAGCACTATGATCGGTGCGAGCCGTTTGCGGAATTCGTATTCACCAGCCAAGGGTGAGATTCGAACCCGGTTCACCGATTGGAAGGCGAACGTTCTATCCCTTAAGCCACCACGGCTCTGCCAATAGTGATTATAATTATGGGCCGTGCTCTAGAAAAGGTGACAATTGTGTTGTTTGGTTTAATTTTTTTTTCCATAACTATTGAAGCCTTCAGTGAAATAGGATAATCTCGTCGGTCACTCGTTATTCATTCATTCATTTCTTCGTCATTCATCCTTTCGTTAATCCATATCAGATGAGTCAGTTGCATAAGTTATAACAAAACGCTTTGTAACAGAAAATATATATTTAATAACAATAACGAAGAATGATGTTAACCTTACAATGTTTGAATGGAATGTGAATATTAATCAATAATACATCAATGCGCATAACAGAATTAAAAACTGTGAGAAACGCGATTAAAAACTTCCATTTAAACTTTTTAAAAATATTAAATTTAATATATCACGAATAATAGAGCTTCATTTGAATCGTAAAATGTTGCTTCTGTCCCTTTGTCACTTACGTTCCAGATCAATTAATTTTTTATTGCAAGTACAAAGTGTGCTGACTATATATCGAGAATATATTTTTATTGCTAAATGTGTTGGTTATTAAAAATTTATACTATATTTTCCTTATCCATTTTACATTTTTCCAATTCATCAGAAAATTGCTGTATCTTACTTCTTTTCTGTCCTTTACTATAAATGTAATTAAACTGGCCACTAAAAGGACAATTAGTGAATAAAATGGAAATGAATAACTCATTATCTTTTACGCACGACTATCAGAATAAGAATTCAACTTTTTTGCATCCAAAACGGATTTTAATAAAGTAGTTTTGCTACTCGTCTTTACTATTCCCCTTTAATATGATTTTTTTTTTTTTTTTTTACTTAAATAAGTGTTTTTCTGATTAATAATCCTCGTAAGGGCATACTCGTTAGATACCATGGAGGTGCCACAAAAAATATATTAACGAAATATTTTTTTAAATTTTGGATGAAAATCGTTCCTTTAATGAAGCAACGATAGTTATTTCGTTATTTTGACGAATTGTTCACTCGGAGCATACTCCAGGAAATTTTTTCGTCAAAAAACGAGGAAAGTTTCGTAAAATTTGAGTATCCATTTTTTGACAGTGCAAAATGGTAGTTTTCTAAATAATGTCACTTTTGTCTCTGTTATTACCTTACCTTTTAAAATACGTTATAAATATATTTTTGTCTTGTACTAGTCTTGATTGATATAAAAAAAAATATATACTTCATCAAATTTGTGTAAAGTGTGTATCATCAAAATATGTTTCAAGATGGTTATGTTGATTAATTTTATTATTGCTACCGATTTTTTTAAAAAAAAGAAAAGAAGATCATCCTCTCTGAATAATCACCCTCATGATGATTAAGCTTGTGATGGCAAGTCTATTTTATTTTTTGAAAAGTTTTCTAAATGATTTAGCTATTGTAACAAAACGTGATAAAATTGTTGATAGAATAGTTTCGAGAAAGTCAATGATTTGAATAGAAACTAAGCATCTATTTCATTAGATAAAGATTCCGAATGATTTAAATAAAGACTGATAAAAGAAATTTTTATAAATAATCTAAATAAAAATAAATAATAATAATTTATAAATAATCTAAATAATAATCTAAATAATTAAACTATTGTTCATTATGTCACAAGGTATATCTCAAAGACGGGACCAGCAGATGTAAACGAAGGTGTGTAGACAAAGCAATTCGGCAAATTAGTCGTGAGGAAACTAACATCGCTGCAAAGCTCTTCAAATCTTTCTTGTAAGATTTAAAACGAAAAACGTGGGGCGCATGAAATACATAACAGTAAATATATACATACATGTACACATTTTTTCTTACTCATACACAGCCACATACACATTCAGATACAATTACAAATATCCATACACATATTCACATGAGCACACATACACACACTAATATAACATTACTGTTATGTATTTCATGCGCCCCACGTTTTTCGTTTTAAATCTTACAAGCAAGATTTGAAGAGCTTTGCAGCGATGTTAGTTTCCTCACGACTAATTTGCCGAATTGCTTTGTCTACACACCTTCGTTTACATCTGCTGGTCCCGTCTGTGAGATATACCTTGTGACATAATGAACAATAGCTTAATTTTATTCGCATGGTTATATGTCTATATTGGCATTCCAGAACTCAAGAATTTTCTGATTATAATTAAAGACCTATTTTTCAAAGCTATTAAAAGTTCAGATTCACCAATTTTAATGACAGTCTCTGAGATCATAGGAATATGAATGAAGTTGAAAAACATTATTTTATATTTTTTAGTCCTTTTTTTAAAATTATAATTTTTAAATTTTTACTTTTCAACTATTATTCTCTACTACAAAAAACGTGGTTTTTAAAAATATATTTTTAAAATATGCGTCGCTGCTAATTTGTCCTAAAATTACCTTAATTCAGATTATTCCAAATGCAAATAACACAAGTTGTTTTATTTGGAAATTAATACATATCTGTTTTTTTTATTTATTTAATACAAAACTGTTATAAAATTTCTTTATTATTTATTAGGATTTTGAAAGTAAGCAACTGAAAATTTTAAAAATAAATAAATCATATTAATAAAAAAAAACTACAAAAAAATAATGCATTAAAAAAGGTAAAAAACTTTCGGTTAATTTTACTGTGGTTATGTATTATAATAAACAGCTTGTTGACATTATAGTAATAAAAAATGTATCATGTATATTTAAGGACCTTAGGCATAATTTATCTAGAGGAGGAAAATATTAGACCTGCCTAATAGGCCAATGAGAATGTTCTAGAAGGAATAGCGTGACAAAGCCGTCTCCACTTTAGGGCTTGAGCTCAAAAAATACTTCTACATTGGAAATAATATGGTAAAAATTTGCACCCAGAAAAATTAAAACACACTTTTGTATGACAAAATTAAACAAATTATATAAAATCGATCAAAATGCATTGTTTTGAGCAAGATTTAGAGTTAAACATAGGAATTAAATATCCTTTTGAACAAGCCAATTGAAGAATAGGTAAATACAGGTGTTAGACGAAGACACTTTACAGCGATTCCGATTGGCTGTTTTTTAGGTAAGTACACATTCGGTGTTTACAGGTAAGTGGCAACTGTTCATAGAACAGGTATGGGGAGTTTTATTGGTTACTTTATCAGCAGGTAGGTGTGTTCTGGATGGTTTGGACAAAATAAAAGTGATGGATTTGAAACGAAAGATTTCATTGGTTAGATAATTTGTTATTAATAATACTATAATAATAATAATAGTTACTTACAAGTGATTAACAACGAATATGATAAAAATTATATGATTAATTACCTCTAATTTGGTGTTTGAAGTTTATATGTTTGTATTGAAGAAAAATGTGTTTATAATTACAAATCACATAACTTTGAAAGAGAAATTTATACACAGGATGCTAAAAATATGATAATTTATTTTGAAGTTAACAGGATCAGAAAAACAATTTAAAATACAGTGAATATATGAATCGAATATTGACAATATTAATATTTGACAAAAATTGGTCTGTATAAAAATTACTTAATCATCTAAGGGGAACAAGATTTTTGCGCTTATTTTTATTGATAAGTATTAGCAATGCTTACGAAAAACATAATAAAAAAATTATCATATTTTCGAAAAACAGCCTTGAACGAGGAGGTCGGATAAAATTGGGACTTTTTCAGTCGGATATGATCTATATTCTACAATGTTTCGAGTCAAATTGGATACAGTGTCTCAACAGTAAAGGATACATGAAACCTGTAGCATTGCTAAGTGACAAAAATTTTATTTGTGAATTCTGTTGTTAAATCAACTAATTTAATTTACAATAAATTCTAAACATGATTAGAAAACTTCTATGTGTTTCTCAATGTTGTATTAATTTGCAAAATAAAACTAATTTCTTGCTGTAAATAAATATTTCAGGAGAGGAAAAAAAAAAATACTGTTTTTTACGGACTTACTTTTATCCAACCAAGTTGAAAAAAATCGTGTTTTAGCCTTTTTCCAAAAAATAAATTAATTTTATCATTCAAAAAATATTTATACTATTTAAGTTTTTTTTTGTGGAAAAAAAAACACAAACTAAATCATGGTTTTGTTCAGCTTTCCCTTAGTATCTTCCTAAAAAAAGTAATTAGGGTGGGCGGATAGCTTAAATATTTTAATAGATAAATAAATAAAATAAAATTATTAAAAAAAATTGACGATTTGGTAAGGTTTTTCCATTTAGAAATACTCTCAGAGTTATATATTTTAAATATTCGAATTTTTCATAAGCCCAAACTTATAAACATTTCATTTTAGATTAGACTTTTTCAAACAATTAAGCGTTGAAGTAACTTTTTGAATATTAAAAAAGATCATCACAAGAGTTTTTTATTTTCACAAAATTGTTTTTTTTTTTTTTTTTTTTTTTTTTCTCCTTCTTAGTGACGCCATTCTGCGAAATTTTCAGAATGATCACCCAGAGCTTTGTCTAAAGATAAGAAACATCTAACCTAAGAGTCATGACTAACTGTTGAAAAAATCTCAACAATTATAAAGCATGGTTATTATTAACTAAGAAGCATTATTTCATACAATGTCCTATTTTTCATTTTTGCATACTTTGAAATTTAAAGATGAAATGGTGATTCATTATTCCTGAAATTTACATAATTCAGATAAAAATAAAACATAGTTTCTTTTTCTTTTTTTTTAAGATACGTTTTTTTTATTTATTTGAAATACATTAATTTAAATAGTTTGAGAGAATGCTTCTCTTTTTTAAAAAAGCGTATGAAAATTTAAATATTTTCGTGAAATTTTTGAGTTTGAATTAAGAATTAAAAAGACTCAACTGATAAAATAATATCTTAAATATATTTACCGTTTCATTCATTTTATTGTCGATTTCTGCGAAAGATCCGTGAACGACTTCGTATAGATAAGAATAATCGTAACATTTGGAAAGAAGCATTTTGTTCGAATCGAATTTCAAATCTTACATTTTTAAATGAACCAAAATGGAAAAAAAAGGTAGATTGTATTTGTTATTTCGATAAGTGCGTGCTTCTTCCATCTAGTGGCCTTTCAAGACCAAAACATTCGTCTTTTTTTATTCCATTTCACCCCCACCACCCCACCCACTTATAAAGAGGTAGAAAAAGGCAACTGCTATTAAGGAAATTTGTTTTGCCTCTTGTCTTGGGGTAAAGTTAGGCATAAATCATGCAAAGAATGTCACAGATAAATTTCGTCTACTTAAAAGAAATATGTTTATGCATTCAGGGGATTTTGTATTTCAAAAACTAATGCTTAAAGAGATAATATTAATAATCCAGTCAACTGATTGTATGTAAAAAAAGTTTCATGAAATGTATGCATTTTAAGAGATTAAATAAAGTTGGAATAAATAAATTTTTCCAGTTATTTATCGGCCAAAAGAAACAGAAGAATAAAAAAGAATTCTTTTAACCAAGTTCTTACCGATCACTAATAACCTTAAAAAATAATCCCAAGAAAATGAAGAGGTAAGATATTACTTGATAAAAAGCCTCAATAGCTTCAGAAATATACAATTTGAAAATAACATTCGACATATTGCAAGTGCTCAAAAACAGGCATCCATTTCCAAGACTTGCCAGACGTGTATGACCTGTTTCAACAATGTAAAGATATTGTAAGTTTGTATTAAATAACGGCATAAGCAAATTTTTTTTTGCATAAAACAAAAGAATCACAAATGCATGTTTTTCTTATTTTCAAACATATATATCCATTCCTTACTCAACGTTATCACTCATATAACGGCGTTTGTTCACCTTTTTTTAGCCTCCAAGGATTTATAACTCGTTTACGTTGTGGAAATTCCTTGAAATCAACGGTATGTCGCTTAAAAAAGCCACGACAATCTGCGGGCACAGAAGAGGTCAGGACAAAAAAAAAAAAAAAAAAAAAAAAAAAAAAAAAAGAAAATATATATATAAAAATTTATCAAAGCAGAATGAATGAAGAAGACCCACCCTTAAACGAGGAAGAAAAAAATACGTAATAGAAAGTAAAAAAAAAAATAGAAGAAAAAAATTAGCGGTAATTCTATCATCCCATATCTCTCCCTCTTTATTACGTTTTTCTTTTCTCTAAAAATCCAACCTCACCATCTTCAATTGATTTCCCTTTCCATTTCTTCACTTTGGCGATTGTAAAAAAGAAAAATCCCTCTTCCCTCATTTATTTTATTTTCACTTATTTATCCTCTTCTTCTCTCAGTTAATTGGCTGAATGGATGGTTTGATGGCATCTGCTCTGACCCTGATAGGTCATTTACTTCCCTAGGAGCCGTTCGTTACCGAGATACTCACCAATGTGAAGGAAAGAAGAAGAAAAAAAAATAAATAAAAGTCGCCAAATGGCGCCGCGGTTTTTGATATTCAACAGTTGTCATCTTCTGATGCAATACTACCACTATCTAGAAATCATACATCAAATGAATTTCCTTGGGGATATTGAGCTTAATAAACTCTTCCAAATCACCTCGGTGAATTTTAGACTTCATATTCGAAACAGATGTGTGCTTCTCTAAGTTTCAGATATTTTACACAAACAATTAATTTTGTGGGGGTATTGAAATCAGTTTTTGAAATTAAGGGGAAAAAAAAGCATTTTTTTAAGGGTATTAGGAGATTGAATTTTTTAAAAAGTGCATTTAGGTGATAACAATACAACAGGTACATGTTTTGAATTTTTTTTTTTTTTTTTTTTTTTTGCGAAGATTCGATTTAAGATGCACACTTTTAATAATATTTAAGTTGAATCATTATTAAAACATAATTTATTTAAGACCATTAGACTGATGAGTTTTCCTAACCCTATACCCAGTGGTTCGGAAGTAGAGCACTACAAGTACTGAAACTAATGTAGTCGCTACTGTTTTTCGTAGTTTGTAGTGTTGTGCGGTACTTTTTTTAAAAATTAGTGTAGTAAGTAGTGCGTTACAAAAAAAAAAAAAAAAACAATAGTTAGTAGCGATTCCTGGCAAATATTTCTTAGTATATGAACAGGGTTGTAACGCAACTCATTTTTCGAATTTGATGGGTGTGTGCCAAAGGACGTAATTTAAAATGTCCATGTAACTCTGTGAGTTAACAAGAATTGCGTATTAAGAGACACTAATATTTAAGATAGCCATTACGGGTCGTCACACTTTCACATGAAAATCTCCACTCATAAAACATAAGATGATATTTTCGATGCACTTAATTTCTTAGAGGAAATAAAATAGCATTCAACACTTCATAAAATTATAAGTATTTGATAATTTCCCAGCAATCTTTTAAATTAAATATTCACTGTCAAGAAGGACATAAAAAGTTTAAGACTAAATGAACACATTTGAAAGAAATGTTTTAGAATAACAAAATGGCTCATGTGAACATGAATAAATATTTCTAAATAATTCTTCTTGTTTAATATAAGCTAATTTTTTATTCAAAACCATCTTGAACATAATTTCTCCAACAAAGTTCGGTTCCTTGAGGTAGTCACTAAATTCCTAAGTAGTTGGTGGTCACTATATTTAAAAAAAGTAGTTGTGGTGAACTACATTTGTTAACGAAGCAGTTGTAGTTGTAGTAAACTACAAAAATAGTGTAGTTTTTCCGACCACTGCTGCCTATACCTAAACTATCCTTGCTCTTTAGTCGCAATCTACATTATAGAATAATCTTTTTTAATAGGGTTATTGTTTAAACTGATGAGCCTTTCTATATTTAGACTATGATTACGCCTTAGTCGTAAGTCTAATTATTGAATGATGGCCTTTACAGTGGGACGAAAACGATTTTGGCTGTTAAAAATGGGAAATATGAAGCCTTTTCAAGAGTTACTTTTAACATGTTTTTTGTTATAAAACATCTAGTGAACATGTCAAAGAACTTTATTTTTGCTAATAAATAAAAAATAAAAAAAACAGGTGCAATAAAATTCAGATAAAGTTAACCTATAAGTTTTGGAAAATTCAGCTATATTTATCTGATTAAAATAAATGTTAGCAATCAATATTTTTAAGAAAATGAAATATAAAGTTTATATTAATGACCTTTTAATATATAAATAAAAAAGTTTTTTTCTTTTTTTATAAATTTTAATAATAATTGTAGTTAACATGTTTCTAAATTATAGAATATCCTACTTTATCTTTTGAGAGAACTACAAAAAAAAAAAAAAATATTAAAAAAATACTTTGCCCGCTTTGAGTGAAACTTATTAACCTATTTTTGGATTATGTACATTACGAGCAAAAATATTAGGTGCTAATATTTTCAATTTGGCAAAAATATTAATTAATGCAATCAATCCAATATTATTTTTTTTTATCTGAAATGTATTGCTCTTATTATTTATTTAATCGCAAAATAAATTTCACTATTGTATTCCTTGTAGATTTTACCACGAAAAAAAAAAAAAAAAACAGGCTAGAAGTAACTTTTGAAAATGCATCATTTCCTCCATTTTTAATCTCGAAAATCACTTCTCGTTGTGTAACGCAACTGATGAGACTTCTTATTTACATTGCTTGACTATATTATTGTTTCCTAGACATAAAACATATTCCTGAATAATATTAATGCTTATGGCATAAATTTTTACTATACCCATTCCTTGACTATGATTGCCTCTTAGTCATAAGTCATTTTAGTTGAATGCTGTTGTTATTCATTAGGCACTTTGCTTTAGCACATACCTCAGCTTCCGATAGAAAATTTGACGCAAGATTGCAAATAAATTGTAAATATTGTAGCAATCACATAAATGATAGCAAATATTGTAATTTTTTTATGTGATTCATTTGAATGAAATTAATCAAATTAGCTTGAATTTTTATAAAAATGTTAAACTTACCACAACATTTCAATCAGTATATAAATGGCTTACCTGAAAAAAAAAGCAATAAAGAAATTATAAGCTTTGAAAATATATACAACGTATGCATTTTTTTTTTCTCATTTTTTAAAAATACTAAAATTAAATACTGTTCAAAAGTAAACAGTGCACACACGTTGTTATTGTAGGCGTTGCTATGGCGACCGCTGCTGATTAATAATTTTTAGAATTCCTTTTTTAAAATTAAATTCATGCATTTATATATTGGTGAGGTAACTCTTGAAATGTGGGATCTTATAATATGCTACTAAAGTTATCAATAAAGAGAATTTTATTCCTTGAACGACGTTTATATTAGCCTTGTTTATTTGAAAGTCAGAAATCTCGTCTGTCAAGTGTCAAAAACTAAAGCATCAACGAACAAAGTTTCTAAAGATTACTTATATAGACTACTTTAAGGATTATTACTGCCGTAAGGTTATGATAAAAAATTATGATATGGTTTGTTATGATAACAAATACTTAATGTCTTAAAATTCTTTATGGTTGACAAACTTGTTATTACAAAAGTAAAATATTTTAAAGTTTGTAACTGATTCCAAACATTGAAGTAAGTTATTACTTATAAAATTCATTGTAATTACAATTCAGTTAAAAAATTGCATTAATCGTAACAGACCTCTTTTACATTGATCAGCTAGCTGAAGAATTAGCTTAGCTTGTTGAGGGGTTCTGGTTAGTGGCTCGCGTGAGAAGTCTTTGTTGTTTATAGATGTTTAAGATTATACTAATTCCTAAAACAAATAATCGATTATATTGTAATGTAAAGCGACTTTTCAATCATCTCCAAATGGTTTAAACCTATTTAAATTCCACAGCAAAAACAAGTTTGTTATGATAACCTAATATTTGAAAGTCTTTTACGAATTACAAAGTTACTTGAATTACACAGTTACGAATTACTTAACATTTCTTTTTATCGATTTTTTTTTATATATATACTTCTTTATTTAAATTGTTATAATTTTCTTTTATTGAGTCAATGTTTTTTTAATTTTTTTTTTTTTTTTTTTTTTTTTTGAATTGGTCACTGTATTAAGTTTGTCAGATTTAAAATTTGATTGTACTACTTCCTAAAACAAATAATCGATTAATTTGTAAAGTAAAGCGACTTTCCAATCATTTCTAAATAGTTTAAGTCTATTTAAATTCCACAATAAAAGCGTACAATAAAACCAATTTTTTTTATGATAACCTTTAAAGTATTTTAAGAATTAGAAAGTTACTTGAATAACACAGTTACGAATTACTTAAAAAAAAATTTATCAAATTTTTATTTTTTATATATTTCTCAATTTAAATTGTTATAAGTTTCTTTGATTTCATTGACTAAATATTTTTTTTAAATTATTATTTTTTGGAATTCGATGACTGATAATTAAATATGTTAGATTTAAAAAAATTTTTACAATTTGATTATATACTAATTCCTAAAAGAAATTATCTATTAAATTTTAAAGTAAAACGACTTTGCAATCTTCTTCAATTGGTTTAAGCCTATTTAAATTCCACCGTTAAAAGCCCACTTCCCAAACCATTTTACGCACACTTAACTCCCTAAGTTGTCCTCTTAGCTAAGTAAAAACCCCTTGTGCTCTCCACCCCTCCTTTCCTCATAACATCAATATCTCGTTCGAGACATTTATTTCGATCTGTTCCAAAGATCGCTCTTAAAGTTCTAAACAGTAAAATACCTTCTCCTTCAATGACGTAGTATAAAAATGAGAGTTCAGAGATCTCAGGGGAGTCATGTCGTGGTTCCTCTGACAAACTCTAAAAATCCTCACTTAAGATTCGATCCCACCTCTTCTTTCTACTCTTCACCCCCGCTGCACCTTCTAATATCGTCTGCAGCGGGGGCAAATGTGTTTTTCGTGTTTTTACCTGGGCAACCCACAGGGATGGAGGGAGTGTATGAATGTGAATATCCATTCAACTCTGCGTTGCTTGTCCACAAGCCATTTTGGAGAACGAACACGATCTAGACTTTTAATGCCTCTGCATGTTATTCAAGGGAATATGATTACATTTTTTTCTCTTTTCTACTCTGCTTATTTCCCCTCTTGGTTTTTGATGGAAGTGAAAAAGGAACTTATTGCGCAGTGTTAGGAAAAAAATCTCGAAATAATAATTCTTATAACTACTATTCAATTATGTCAAAATTTACGTTAAAATATAGTCTAGTTTACATTTAAAACATGAAACTCGTGCATATAAAATAAAATTTTTATAACAAAGTAAACTGCGTTTAATAAGTCAAAAAACTACAAAAATATATGCTTATTATTAAATCATAGAAAATTTGATCATATAATTTTACTAATATATGATATGGTCCACATTGCTTAATTAGTTTGTTTACGTAGAAATCTTTGGAATTTTTTCTACGCTAATGTTGTTTCAATCAATTTAAGTACAGAGATCGAGACATTAGCGAGCATCTATTTCACTGTCACAATTATCACAATTTTTGAGATAAATATCACTAATTCATACAAATTTTTAAAATAAATCTTTCCTTAAAATCAAGACTTTACAATACTATACTTAACTGTTACAGTAAATTATACGGAAAAAAATAGACTGGATTGGTATATATATATAGAAGACAAAGGTATTATTCCTATCATTGACTATGACTTCATCACCGATTTCCTAACCTACGAGGGTTGCTATTTATATTTCTGGCCTTGGCAACAGTAAGTGTTGCTAGGCGACCGCAGATGATTTTAATCGTAAGTTTGATATTTTTAAACATAAATTCAGCAGACGATTTACCATTATAGCTTCATTTGTGTGGTTGACAGTAAATTGAAAAGTTCTTCTCTTTCAAAAATGGAATTGAATCGTGAACATTTTCGTGCCATTATTTTTCATAACTTTCGACGTGGATTGTCAGGACAAGAGTGCTTCGATGAACTTAATTCTTTATTCAGCGATAAGGCGCCATCCTACAGCACTGTAAAAAATTGGTATATCGAATTTAATCGTGGTCTATGCTCGATCCAGGACGAATCCCGTGCAGGTCGTCCAAAATCCGTTGTTGTGCCAGAAAAGATGGATGCTGTGCGTGAACTGATAAAGCAAGATCGTCATGTGACATACCGTGAGATAGAGGCGTCTTTGGACATTAGTATGACTAGCATCAATAAAATATTGCATGAACATTTGAGCGTAAAAATAATTTGTTCGCGTTGGATCCCGCATAATCTGACAAACGCTCAAAAAAAGGCTCGTGTCGATTGGTGCAAGGCAATGTTGGAAAAATACGCTCAAGGTCCATCAAAGGCTGTGTATAACATCTACACAGGTGACGAATCATGGATCTATGCACATGAGCCGGAAACAAAACAGCAATCAACTGTATGGGTCTTCCAAGACGAGGCAAAACCAACAAAAGTTGTTCGAGGAAGAAGCACATCGAAACAAATGATTGCCTGTTTCTTCGGCATTAACGGTCATGTGGCAACAGTGGCGTTAGAGCAACGCAGGACGGTCAATTCTGAATGGTACACGACCATTTGTTTGCCAGAAGTCATCGGAGAAATTCGAAAAAAGCAGAAGAACAGGCGAATCATTCTTCATCATGACAATGCGAGCTCTCACACATCGACTCAAACAAAGGCATTTCTGACGGAGCGAAAGATCGAACTGATGGGTCTTCCGCCGTACAGCCCTGATTTGGCACCCAATGACTTCTTCTTATTCCCACACATCAAAAATAAATTACGTGGACAACGATTTTCGACCCCCGAAGAAGCGGTTGATGCATTCAAAACGCATGTTTTGGAGTTACCTCAATCGGACTGGAAAAAGTGCTTTGAAAATTGGTTCAAACGCATGCAAAAGTGTATTGATCATCATGGAGAATATTTTGAAAAACAATAAAACCAATTTCGTTATTACATATTTGTTTTTTCATTATTAGGCCAGAAATATAAATAGCAACCCTCGTATTTTGTCTGATTTTAATATCAAACGCATTATGAGACAGCATGATACTTACGTTAACTTGCTAAATAAGTTCTCCGGGTTCGAATCCCGACGACAACTAAATAGTTTTTCAGCTATACTTTTGTTGTCTTTTTTCCTACCATAAAATTTTACGGAAAATGTTGAATTTACATGAAAAAAATCTGAAAACCTCGAATGCCTGATTTTTTACTTCGTGAAGGCAACAGAAAAAGCATTCCAGTTATTGAAAGCAACTAGGCTCAGGGGTGAATAAAATGTATCCGTTCTTTTCTTTTATTTTCAAACCGTCGTTGAACAGTCGGCCAACAGGAAAATCTGTGTGATATTACTGTTTAAATTTAAACCTTACTTAGAACAGATTTTAATTAAATTATAATTTTATGTAGAAGAAAACACATGAACATAACGAATGGTGGCTAATACATTTTATTGACATGTGGGACAACTTAACTTTAGCTTCGATTCATTAACACCCTTTAATAAATTTTGTACATGATTAATTATTTCACCGTGTTATTTAATGGGCACACTTGATCTTTTCCTTACGTTTAAATTTCTGTGCCAAATTGCCAGATAATGCTAACGCCTTTGCTGCCGCAGCGGTATCAAAAACACATTGCTTTCTAGAAAAAGAGGTGGGGAAAAGGTTAAAAAAAAAAGATCTCGAATGAGAAAAGTTAAAAAAAAAAAATCTTAAGGCCCATCAGTCACGGTTGTTACCAAGATTCGCACGGCGGCATGAGACAGTGATTTGGCATCAGACCTGAACTCTGCATTTCAAAAGAGAACTTAGAATTGAAGAAAAAGAAATCTGGCAATCTGAGCGTCAAGCCATACCATGAGAAGGGCCGTTTAAAACTCTTGACAGCGCAGCTTAATGCTTGTCCTCCTTTTTTTTTTCTCTCTCTTCCAGAACTTTTTACTTCTCCTCTCGTAATGATTCTAACAGCCCAGAAAGGGTTGGGGGATATTCAAAATGAAAAGTAAAAAAGGGGATTGTTTGAGAAAAACGTCAACAATCCTTTCACATTCTCACGGTACGAGAATGTTTGACGAATCGGAGCTGCTCTTAAAGTTCGGTGACATACATCACCGGAGATATCGCCGTGGCAAGAACGGTATCATCTTTCTGGCAGATGAAATATGTACCGTTGGTTTAGCAGTAACTACTCAGGCAGATTGCAGGGAGGGAGGATTATTTTTGGCACGAGTTTTACATCTGAATTTTTGTATATCGCATGCATCTATGTCTTATGTGTCATACACACAATATCTTTTCCCTTCAAGATCGGAGATATCGTCAACGAAAAAGATGAATGTCAACAAAAATGTTCTAGAATCATTTCTTTGAATAGCACCAGAAATATCTAATTTTATTTTATTTGTGCTAGAGACCATTAGAATGGAAATTTCTTAAGTTTCCTTATTTAAAAAGTTCAAAAGTTTGTTAAAATAAAATAGTATTATCGAAGTAATAATAAAAAATAAATATAAATAAATGTGATACTGACTAGTCATTATATTAACCATTTGATGAACCATTTTTAAACTAAACTCGTAAATTGTACCACTGGACAGTACCTATATTATGCCCACCTGATTTTTTTAATGCAAATGAGCTGTTGCGTCACTATTAAAAGATTTGTATAGTGTTCCTACCTTTAATACCATCATTTAGTGAAATCTTTTATCTTAACCTTAAGCTAGTATATCCTGTATTGATGAGTGTTTACTATTAAAACGTACTTATAGCAGGATTATGAATTTTATCATACCGCTGATACTGTAAAAGGTTCGTATTAAGAACAAAATATAGATTTATCAAAAGTGCGCTGGCCCTCACGATCACTTGATCTTGTGGGGAGAGTAGATATCGACAATGTCAACTTTCATCTATGAAAAGGTACCCTAGGTCGATTTAATATGTCTTATATAGTGAATTGGAATTATATTTTTGTAGTGGTAGATACGCTACAGTACTCCCCCACCAGAATTATATCTGTAATAGAATTCGATGCACGGTCACCACTAGTTGATTCATTGCTGTTTTGTGAGAAGCTGTTTTGTGAGAAGCTTTTTTAAGATCACCGTACTTTTTGCTGATCGTGAGAGCTGTATTAAGATCATGGCCGTTGTCGCTCCTGTGTTGCCGTTTGCAGTCGAGTGTATGCAAGCCGACGTTGTGCGTGATCGAGACGAGACTGAGTAGCAACAGTGCGAGGAGGTGGATATTATCGCAGTCACAAGTAGCAAGTCAACTGTTCAATGTGGACTATCCTTCGAAGCAGGCGTGTTCAGATCGAAGTGGGCGCTACTGTCAAGGTAGGCGTGTTCAAACCGAAGTGGGAGTTTCTGTCAAGGTAGGCGTGTTCACATCACGTCCGGGTCACCAATGTGGGGAGAGTGGATATCGACAATGTCAACTTTCATCTATGAAAAGGTAACCCGGCATAGAATCGAGCTAACATGTCTTATATACTAGTGAATTGGAATTATATTTTTGTAGTGGTAGATACGCTACAATCTCAACCTAATGAGCATTTGAAGGATTTAGTTCCTAAAGCCATCCATCATCTAGACCAGGGGTTTCCAACTTACATGTGGCCGGGGACTGCAATTAAAAACACCAGTCAAATGGCGCGTCGCAACTTTATCAAAATTTTATATAGGACTCTTTTATGTTTGAGGGAATATTAAATATTACAGTCAGATTTTTATCAAAGTTTTTCTAATATTAAAAAAGCAAAATAACAAGCATTACAAATAATGCTTCTTACGTATCATTTTCAATCTTCTCTTAATCAGAAACTTAGTACAAGATCACTTTTTCTTTTAAATTTAATTCTATGATAAATTTTTAAAAAAATTTCGACTTATTAGGAATTATAGCAAAAAAAAAAAAAAAAAAAAAAAAATCTCGATCATCTGAAATGATTGTTTTTTCTTTTCCGCTCATGCGATATTCAGTTCAAGGTATTTAATTGGTATTCAATTCAAGGTAAAGTTAAATGGGAGAATTTCTTCGAGAAAATTTCTGTAATACGCACTTGCTAAATTATATCCACAAAATACAAAAAAAAAAAAAAATAAATAAATAAATAAATAAAAAAAAAAAAGAGCAACATACTCGATCATTTTTGTATTTGAATAAATATTTTCTTGGATGCAAAACGTGAGAAATAAATTTTTTTGCACCGTTGGTATGTTAAATTTCACACAAACGAAGAAATTAGGTTTTTTAAACCAAAGAAAAGTATTTTAAATCCATATAATTTTTTTTACGAAAATTGTCCGCAAAAAAAACGACAACTAATATATGTTAGTTCACGGGGCACAAAAAAAAAAAAAAAAATAAAAAATAAAAACAAAAAAAAAAAAAAAAAAAGGCTTCGCGGGCCGCCAGTTGGTAACCACTGATCTAGACATACAATTTTTCAGTCTCACACTGTTGAAAAATTCCACTCAGTGTATGCCCCACAATTTCTAACGGAAAGGCATGACGCTCTAAGTTCTGTATCCATTATGCATGATAAGTTCTTTAACACAAAAAAAATTATGGGATTCGTAGTCATAATTTCCCGTATAGGATAAAATTGCTAAGATACATCACAGAAAACTATGATTCGTTAAAGACAGAATGTTCAAAATAAATATTGTTTGCGTTTAGACATCTGTCTTGTCATTACGATTCCAATACTTTTCTCAGAAAAAGGAGGGGGAAATCCCTCATCAACGAAAAAACTTTCGAACTCAGAACATTGGATTTCGAAGGAATCACTAAAATATGCGATTTAGTACAATGAAATATTTGTCAGGAGTCTATAAATAATTTCGGTAGCTAACATTATTGATTTAGCAGACTCTATATGAGTTCATACAATATGAGCTCAAACAAATATATATGTTTTTCTCTAAGCTGTGCTGATCGATGTTTTAGGGCATAAAATCCATAAGCTCAAAAGTGCTTCTTTATGTAGACAGGAGACACAATATTATAGAGAGCACTATCTTCGGTAAGAGAGGTTAAAAACTTATGACAAACATCAAAACACATCATTTACACGTGGGATTCTCCTTTGTCAGGTGGGGGTAAGTGGTTTATTAAACAGTGGCGAAAAAGGAGAATATGCTTTGTGTCTTATACGACTACAAGAATATTCTGTGGGGTGTATTGGTCTTATGACAGCAATTTTTTCTAATCAAATGAAGAGAGCCGCGATGGCTCAGGGGATAGAGCGTTCGCCTTCCAATGAGGCGAACCGGGTTCGAATCCCAGTCGATACGAATTCCGCATCCGGCTTGCACTGACCACAGTGCTGACGTGAAATATCCTCAGTGGTAGACGGATCATGGGTTAGAGTCCCCTTGCCGTCAGGCTAACCGTGGGAGGTTCTCGTGATCTTCCTCTCCATGTAACGCAAATGCGAGTTAGTTCCATCAAAAAGTCCTCCATGAAGGCAAATTTCTCCCAATACTCGATCCAGGAGTTCCCTTGT
Organism: Parasteatoda lunata; assembly: GCA_949128135.1. Classification (NCBI taxonomy): domain Eukaryota; kingdom Metazoa; phylum Arthropoda; class Arachnida; order Araneae; family Theridiidae; genus Parasteatoda; species Parasteatoda lunata. The sequence continues at coordinate 123,133,943 of OX421971.1, forward strand.
CTCCTGGATTGGGTTCAAAATTACAAGGCTACGGAGTTGAACATTAGTAGCCGTAAACCCATTAAGTTGGGTCGGCTGTTCAACGACGGTTATAAAATAAAATAATCAAATGAAGAGTAGGCCGGGATAGCCTGGTCGGTAGGGCGCTGGGCCCATGTTCAAGAGGTCGTGGGCTCGATCCCCGTGTAGTAAATGGTGACTGATGCACGTTAAATCTGTCGAGTCTCAAAGTCCTCCATGTCCCCATAACAAATCAATACCTCTGGGGGTACTGATCCAGGAGTTTCCTTGTCTTCTGGATTGGTTCAAAATTACAAGGCTACGGAGTTGAACATTAGTAGTCGTAAACCCATGAAATTGGGTCGGCTGTTCAACGACGGTTATAAAATAAAAATAAAATTAAATGAAGAGAGCCGCGATGGCTCAGGGGATAGAGCGTTCGCCTTCTATTGAGGCGAACCGGGTTCGAATCCCAGTCGATTCGAATTCCGCATCCGGCTTGCACCAACCACAGTGCTGACGTGAAGTATCCTTCTCGTGGTTTTCCTCTCCATGTAACGCAAATGCGAGTTAGCGCGATCAAAAAGTCCTCCACGAAGGTAAATTAATCCCAATACTCGATCCAGGAGTTCCCTTGTCTTCTGGATTGGGTTCAAAATGACAAGGCTACGGAGTTGGACATGAGTAGTCATTAACCCATAAAATTGGGACGGCTTTTCAACGACGTTAATAATATCAAATGAAGAAAATGTTGACGGGATCTAGGAATAATAACATCCTCAGGGATCTGTCCATAGACATTTTGTGAAAGGTCTGGTTTTGTAAAATTGTGAAAAAAATCACTCGTAATTTGTGAATATAAAATCTCATTCTTTCAACCAGGGTCCGCTTTTGTGAATTTGTGCAAATATTGTCCGTTATTGCAAAAAAAAACTTCATCAAGGAGTTTTTAAATTGTAAAGACATACAAGATTATGCTCAACACTGTAAAATTATAATTAAAAAATTAAATTTTAAAAAATAAACAGCAATTGCTGCTACTAAATTTGAGATGCAATATACAAATATTTGGTATTTAGCCTATACTGCTGAACGCAGACTATTCATTTCGGACGAATAAAGGAAGAAGTTTCTGCCGAAGACACAGCTTAGTTCGTTTCCATTTGTCTTTCTTCCCCTCTCCCCTTACTCGGAAGGGTTTATTCGATTAACAAAACAATAATGAAGATAAACAAATTTTTGAAGGCTCCAATTAAAAGATAAATTACTTTGTGAAGGGTCCGTTTTTAAGTTAAAATATTTTGTGAAGGGTCCGTTTTTATGAAAAGATATTTTGTGAAGGGTCCGTTTTTATGAAAAGATATTTTGTGAAGGGTCCGTTAACGGACCAAAATTTCTTGTAGACAGACCCTGATACTCCTAAGAGTATAAGTAGAATAGCATTTGCGTATAATATGATGACTTCGTACACTTGATGAATGGGAAAAACTTGGTCATCCTAAGAGCGTAAATTAAATAGAAAATATGAATGAAATGATGTCTTTGTTTTCGTACACGGAATACATACAAAATACGATATCCTAAGAGCAGATGAGAATGAAAACTCTTCGCTAACGGGATTCGTAAGAAAAACGACGTTCTCCTAAAGAAGGCATAAGTCAAAGAATATACATAGAGGAAGAAGGCTTGCTTCCATAGAAATAATATAAACCAGTCCTTCAAGGTTTAGCATGGTCCCTGTGTATAAAGGAAAAAGCAACATTTAGTTGCACAGCAGCAGAGGTTCTTGAAACGGTTTTGCACTTTCCTCCCAACCTCTATTGGGGTTGAGGAGGAGAAGTCTTATTGTTGGTTTGTTCTGCATTTTTACACTACTGATAAAACAGTGCTGTACTATTAATGACGACATTCCTTTGAGAATACATTTCTATCATCCATGTTGATTAAAACTGCTAACACAGTTTAACATAGAAAGGAAGAATAAAACGGCGAGAGGCAACATGCCCAACCATATATGTAGAACATGTCCAACAACTTGTTTACAAATGACGTACTTGACTGCCACTTTGCTTTTTATGCGCATGCGATCTTAGTACATAGGATGCTCTGCTAAATCTGAGTATGTTGCTCACCCTATAAATTGTTTTTCTGTTATAGCATACCGAGCAGTTCTTCGCATTAATTACGTATTCGAAGAGCTGGACTTTTCCTTTCTATATTCTTTGTCTAAAGGCATATGTGCACGACAGAGTGTTTTTATACTCGGGATTTAAACATGTGATTAAGTAGCAAAGGTAAAGACAAAGAAAAGGAAGAAAAGGGACAATAAGGTAAAATACAAGAAAAAGACAGAAACGATGGAACCAGAAAGGCTGTGGGCGAAGTTTCAATTCTATCCCTCTTTTTAGTGTCAATAAAAAAGCAACTGAATTGGTAAATCAAATATTTTGTAGATCAGATTTTACATAATAGCAGATTTATTTGTTTTCTTTTTTTGGGTAAATAAAAAGGTACTTAAGCAATGCGACGATGATGAAAAAACTACCTAGTTTACACGTAAAGTTAAAAGTGAAATCACATGTTTTTAGCTCCTATTATTTTTAGTCTGCAGACAACGAATACTCGCTTTGACACTTATTCATCGTCTCATTTCGTTCGTCATGAAGCAACATTCAAAATGGAATACCCGTCTTCTGTTTCCTGCGTATCGACACGGAAAGATTCAAATGCAGACAAGTTTTTATTGCCTCAATTTCAAGCATAAATTAATTTTTTTTCAATGCATATCCTAAAAAGAATTGCATTTCCTGACCGTTAATGACACGAGGAGGGAAGGAGGAAAATACCCAAGATACAAGGAAAGAGAACAAAAAAAGTAAACAAGATAAAATGAATCCAGAGCTTTCAGGAAATTTCTTGGCTAGGATCCAGGCACATTTCTTCACCTGACCCTAAATCATGTAAAAAAGAACCTAATGCGATTTCAGTCGCAAGAAAACTCGCGGCTTGTTTATGCTCGGAATCACATTACATCAGAGGATTTAACCTCAATTTCAGAAGTCGTCGATTATTCAAGACTTTCACTTAACTGTTACATAAAACCATTTTATTCATTACTTTCGTTTTAGAAAATAACGTGCACATCATTGAATTTTACACTTTATCTAAAATACTGAGCAGTGGATATTTTTCGGGATTTCAGAAAGTGCTATAGTCCTTAATTGCTTAACTATACATATCGATTTATTGTCTAACTGTAAAATTTTTTACACTTTATCTAAAATATTGAGCAATGGATATTTTTCGGGATTTCAGAAAGTGCTATAGTCCTTAATTGCTTAACTATACATATCGATTTATTGTCTAACTGTAAAAATTTTTACACTTTATCTAAAATACTGAGCAGTGGATATTTTTCGGGATTTCAGAAAGTGCTATAGTCCTTAATTGCTTAACTATACATATGGATTTATTGTCTAACTGTAAAAATTTTTACACTTTATCTAAAATACTGAGCAGTGAATAGTTTTCGGGATTTCAGAAAGTGCTATAGTCCTTAATTGCTTAACTATACATATCGATTCATTGTCTAACTGTAAAAACAGCACATCGGTTATTTTATTTGACGTTTCCTCCGGGGTATAACAAACAAATTATTACTAATATTTCAACAAGTTATATTTTAACTAATAAAGAAACATCACAATTTTATTTTTCCCAAATAATAGAGTGTCGATCACTATGACTTTTTGCCCCTGCAATTATACACAAAGTTCAATCGGTTAATTATCTAATTGTGTAATCACAGTTGGCCAACTAACCACATATTTACAGTTAAGACAATTAACCAGTTTGCTGTGATGCTACTAACTGTGACTACAGTTAGGCAATTAACTGTTATTACAGCAAAGTAATTAATCGATTGACTTTATTCGAAGTTAGACAATTCACTGATTAGCCATGATCCTCTTAATTGTATTTGCTGCTAGGCAATTAACCGATTGACTATGATCCGCTTTACTTTAATTGCAGTGAGGATAGTAACTGACTAACTAAATCTACAGGGTTGTGGAAGTTTAGTAACTACCAATGCATCATCAAATTTTATTTTACCTGATAAAGAAGCATTGGAAGTTTTTTTTTCTTTTCACAAATGTTGTGAACCTTTCATCATGCGACAGACTTAAGACAAATTCTTGAAACATTCGCTGCAACACGCCACGATATCAATGCTAACGAATGCGGTTGTGTTCCTTCGTCAATATAATAAAACTGTGGTTAGTGCCACAATTGCGGGAAGAATATACATCTTTCATTTTTCAACAAGATAGAGCACTCCTTCCCAGCGATGGCTGGTCGACATAAATTACGCACCTGGCTCGCACCGACCACAGTGCTGACGTAAAATATCCTCAGTGGTAGACGGATCATGGGTTAGATTCCCCTTACCGTTAGGCTAATCGTGGGAGGTTTACGTGGTTTTCCTGTCCATGTAACGCAAATGTGAGTTAGTTCCCTCAAAAAGTCATCCAAGAAGACACATTCCCCCCACTTCCTGATCTGGAAGTTCTCTTGTGTTCTGGATTGGGTTCAAAATACAAGGCTAAGAAACGAAACATTGGTAGTCGTAAGTCCAAAAATTGGGTCGGCAGGGAAATGACGGTTATAAAAAGATTATTTTTTCGTGTCCTATATGTCTGGCGATTTAACAAAAGAGTTGCTAGTAAGTAAATTAGTTAAGACAACAAGAGCAATCGCAACCATTCATCGTGATATGTTGCAGCGAGTGGGGCAAGAATTTGACTTCAGATTTGAAGTCTGCTTCATTGATAAAAATTTTTTCCCTAAATATAGCAGTGTTCCCTTTTAGCTCTTCAAATGAGCTCCCTAATTAGGGATTTGTTTTAAAAACTATTTCACCTAAAAATGGTTACCTATCTAATCAGATTTTCTTGACAGAAAATACACGACCAACGAGTATTTACAATGGAGATTTTTAGATTTATTTTGCTAATTTTACTGATAAAAATTTAATATTTTCTCCAAAGAAATATCAAGTTTATCTTATGGTTAGGTCATACATTCATCAACCAAAACACGCATGTTTTATTGACTTGATAAAGATAACATTTTCACAGATTTTCTGACATGGTATATGAATTAAAACATTATGTATTTCACTTTAGTTTGGTGTAGTTATTAGGTTTCTTAGCATGGATACTGTTCAGCTATCACAAGAACTCTTCCCAACTGATAATCTGCTGCTATGGAAACAATAGTAAAATCACTTCTAATAGGGGAAAATTGAAGAAATGACTCTCCCATTCTACACCAAAGCAAAACATTTTACACAACATCCCAATTCGAAACCGTAGAGTTGCTCGAAACGAGCGATTTCGTTACCACAGCAACCGCCAGCATGCGAATCTGGTGCCTGGAGGAGTTCTCATGAAATCTGGTCTTTGAGTAATATCTTAAAGATGTCATCTCTTATATTATAATAGACACGACATGAATAGTTTCGAAGAGTTAATTTCGATTATGTAAATTTAAATATTTCAATGAGTACATTTAATTTCAAGCGACTTATTGAAAATAACATTACTTACTAGAAAAGCATTGTAATGATAACTCGATTAAATAAGCTTTGGTGATATGAAAGTAAAAATAAATGAATAAATTCTATTCAAGCTTTTGATAAGACTAATATCCTAGTTGAGAAGATAATTACAATACTTCAGGAATTACGTCAGGAGTATCAATAGATTCTAAAAGGAGACTTTTCTATCTTATGAATGGTCATTTAATATTGAAAACAAAGACACCAAAATTGAAACTAAGGAATTCTATCGCTGGACTCTTGAAAAATGTATGATATGTCCGACAATACAATGAAAAGACTTTAAACGGAAATTCATTAAGCTTAAACTCGAGAGGTAACGGTTACAGAAAAGTTCTAAATTATGAATAAACTTTGACCACACAGAAACCGGCATACGCCTCCTTTGTGAATTCTAAAAAGAATAACACTGTCGTCTGCCAGGTTAAAAGACCTGTCCTGTCTCAGACAGGCAGTCCATTAGTCACCAATATTCTAACGAAAAGTACCACCTCTATTCGACATCGGACAAAAGATTCTAGAGGCGTTCGAAACAAAATTCTGTCCAGTTCCTTTCATTCCTCTATTATCAGGCGTTTAAGTTGATGGTGTTTCATATTTCCCATGATGTCGCTCGAAAACTATTCAAAATTGTCCCACTCTTTGAGCCATCAACGTGTCCCTGCGTGTTTTAAAATGTTCGAAATGGAGTTCAACTGTTCTACTAATGAAGAACCCAACCTTCTTTAATGTTGTTTAGTCCTCAGAGAGCAGGGTAAAGTTGGCAGGGGTAAAGGGGATTTATTGTGGGCGCTCACCGGGTGGAATTTCTGATAACTTCATTTAATCTCGTTGCCGGGTAAAATCGGCAAATGAGTTTTAAATCGTGGAAGAATCAATCGAACGTGAGCGCAACGGGAGCAGATTGTTAAACGGTTTTGAATCGACTTAACACCCTTAGTTAGAAGTGTATCTTTTGTTGTTTAAAAAGGGTTCAATTTTACATAACTTTTGCTCCAAAGTATATTATTTATGGATTGAATTTAGTGACTTAACTTGCAACAATTTTTACTTTTACATGAAATTTCTATATCACTCTAAATTATTGAATTCTTTTATTCTATGTCGTTTTCTTAAAAACTATTTTCAGTTCTTGAAATCAATAAAAGATTTGATTTATTTTCTGCAATTACTTTATAACATAATAGGTAAATATGTCTTTTATTATATTTTATGTTTATAATTTCAGTTAGCTGAAAAGGCCGGTAAAAAGTACACGACAAAAAATAAATAATACTACTTTTTCCGAATACATTTTACGACTTCCAAAGATTAGCGAAATTTCATATAAAAATTGAAAATCAACCACAGCTGGAAATTGCATATTTCGATAAAATAGAGGAGAGGTAATAAAAAGCTTTTTTAGGTGCTACTGCCAAGCATAAAATATTCAACCTGCTTCATACTTGTTTTAGACATTGTATACAATGATCGACAAAGTATAAAATGATTCCCTTGCTCGCTCCGCTCAGCAACCCCTTTAATTGCTACTCATTCATCAATTTGTATTTTTTCTTAAAGTTTATTTTCCACAATGACACAGAACGTTTTGTTTTCAAAATATACAATCATAGTAGCTTCATAAAGGAAATATTTTTTAATCTATCAATCATAACGAAATAGACGATTACCTAGATTTGGAAATAAATATATATATTTGAAAAAAAAAAAAAATTTAAGGAATGATTCAAGAAGAAATACATGAGAAGTAATTTTCTTGTTATCAAGACTTTTACGAACTCAAATAGGGAACGTTTATTATCGCTCTTCATTAATTTTTTTTTATTTTTAAAAATTTAAATATAAATATTCAGACATATCTGGCATCTTTCCATTTTTTTTCCCGCTACTCTTGAATGAAATTTATACGAACGGTTTGATAAAGCTGTAGCCTTGTAATTTTGAGCCCAGTCCAGAAGACAAAGGAACTCCTGGATCCAGTATTGGGGAAAATTTGCCTTCGTGGAGGACTTCTTGATGGAACTAACCCGCATTTGCGTTACATGGAGAGGAAAAAATCACGAAAACCTCCCACGGTTAGCCCGACGGCAAGGAGACTCTAACCTATGATCCGTCTATTATTGAGGATATTTTACGTCAGCTCGGTGCGAGAATCTTCAAACAAATTTGAATTTAAAAAATCAATTTAAAAAAAAACACGAGCAAAGTCCATAAATAGAACTAACATTTTTGACACGTCAAATTTCAACTCTGCAATAGAATTCCTAGGATCTACACAGAGGCCCGTAAAATATTTTCACGCCAAGTTTAACAGTTAATATTCTCGAATCAAATAATTAATATTTTTTTTATATTAGTTTATTTATTTATTTATTTATTATTTTTTTTTTCATATTCATTGCAGGATGTCAGACTTTGTCAGTAACATATGTGCTTAGATATAGAACAATATCTTTGTGTGACTTCATTTGTTCTTTTTATTCATTTACTGCTAAAAACATTCATTTTTGTATAACTTAAAAATCCATTAGGTCTGAGAAATAGATACGCTTCCAAAAAATGATTAAATTAATGATGCTAACCACTGCCACTTTTTAGTACGTTTTTCATTTATTACAGAAGGAACAGAAGCCCAAAGCACACCTATTCAAATAGAAAGCAGAGGACTCACCTAGAAGATCCCCCATTCAAAATAAATCCCTTTTCCTGTCCCGTTTATCATAATTACACGGGAAAAGAATAGTTTCTCTCCCCCCTGCCAATATCTCTTAAATAATCGCGGAATAATAATAAAAATAATATCCCATGAAAAAAGTTGAGAGGGAAAAAAGCAGCAGGAGGTGCCAGGAAGGAAGGACAATGCCTAATCCTGAGAACCACGCGCTGGCCACGTGGATCCCCTCAATATCAATGCACCCTTCAGTTACCCTACCCCCGGGTTTTCCTGCCCACTCGACTTTACCACACAGTACAGGTGATCGATTTACCTCCTGTTTCATCCCTCACCTTTTCTCTCCATCCTCACATCCAGAATTTACACCATCCCTGTTTTAGAACATTTTTCAATAATGGTAGTAGCAGTGAAAAGGCCACTTGAACTTTCAGAAATTTTACAGAAAGTTGAGCCGTACAACCTTTCAAATTTGCTGCAACTTCAATATGCCGTAATCACCTTCCATCATCTTTTTCTCATCATCCCCACCATTTTGATCCAAAATTTGCACTACCCTTAATGTGGACAAAATTTTCATAGTAGGTAGTTTTAGAGACAACGTCACAGAAATTATGTAGAGAATTGAGCCATATTACCGTTCAAATTTGCTGTAACTTAAATATGGTGCAATCACCTTTTATCATCCTATTCTCTCCATCCTTACAATTTTGATCCCGAAATCACAACATCCGAGATGTAGAAAAATTTTCAATAAAGTGTAGCATTAGTTTAAATGCCACCTGAACAATTACAAATTTTATAGTTGAACCATTTTCTAAAGCCTTAACTTGGTGTAAGCATCTCTCCATCACTTTTAATCCTCACAATTTCAATCCTTTATTTGCATTACTCCAGTTCAAGCCGGATTTTCAATTGTGTGCTCAGTAGAAACATCACTGTTATAAATTTTGCATCATGTTGAATCATAATACCGTTCAAATTTGCTGCAACTTTAATAGGGTGATATCCTGAACCATTTTATATATACTCCGAATTGGCCGAACAGTTCTTTGAGGATTTATGCTAGCCTCAGGGCAGTCCATTATTCTTCCCTAGGGTTCTGGGTCACAGATTTCTTGTTCTTAATATTATCTTTTTCTATATCCTTCAACTATCTCTTCCTTGGTCTTGATTTGAATTAATCGGGGGGGGGGGGGCACTAAATCTTCTAAACAATAAATTTTTAAAAGTCCCAAACTAAAATAGCGAATTAACTTGGAATTTCTTCCAAATTAATGCGCTAGCTTCGAGAACTAGAAAAAATAAATAAATAAATAATAAAAATAAAAACAAATCTGAATGCATTTGAAAGGAATACTCAAGTCATGAAAGTCTTAGTAGAAACTGAAAGGGAAAATCTAATTTTGATAAATTGACACATTAAATGGGTATAAAAAGTCTTCAATTATAGATTTTTTCGGAAGGGATCAAATAATATTTTAGTACCTATGTCATATTTTTCACTAACACTGATTTATTTTTATGTAACTTTAAATGGCATTTATATTTTATGATACTAACGTAGACAGTTTTAATTAATAATGTTTATTGATCATAAAACTGAGTTTATTTAATCAAAACGCTATACTATGCATTAAATACCATTAAAAAGTGAAATTTCGCAGAAAATTTATATTTAAATAATTAATATAAGAGTTAAGAATTAATAAGAATTAATATTTGGATAATTTAAGATTGAATATTGTATTCCCCCTTTAATCGAACAACCCGCTTAATTGCATAGATAAGGCTGGAAACGGTATTCCTTTAAGAGGAGTTGCCTGTAATTGAAAAAAAAAAAAAATTTTTGAATTTTAAGGTTTGTCATTATTTACGTCATTTTGAAGAATATAAGTTTATGAAACAAAATTCAAATCAGACATTGAATGAAATCGGTCGAATAGTTCTTGAAAAATCAAATTTTAAAAAAAGTTTTATAATTAAAACTTGATTTCTCAAGAGCTATTTGACCAATTTCGCTTAAATTTTGTATATTATGCGAGGGGCTGTACTACAGAACAATTCCCGTTCTCTTCAGAACTTCAATAGAACAAATGTAAGTGAACGCGTCTGGTCCTAACTTCCGCTAGCACTAAGCGCGTTCCACTAGCATCATAATTGCTAACTTTAAATGGTGTTTTCCTTAAGCAGCGTTTTTGAAACTTGTAAACATGAGATCTACTTTAATTTTCATTAGTATCTACCATTCTAGCTCATGTACGGAATTAATTCGATTCTTGATGCAAGTAGAATTTTTCAATTGTATCAACAGTTTTCATTAATTAAATGATAAATTTCGAAGATTTTAAAACCTTTTCTTAAAATTTATTATTTAATATTTTAAAACTACGAACATAATACCAATAAAAATCAATAGATTTTTCATCTTCTTTTGCATGGAAATTCGCTTTACACAAAATATCGTTTTTGAAGTTGTAATAGATTTTATATGCAGCACAAAAGAAGACAACTGAATTTTTACTTATTCGAAATACCCATTAAAATGCTTTTGCTCATAATTTAATACATAATGCTTATAATTTATAATTTAATACATAACTTTAATTAATATATAATTTTGCACAAAAGCAGCACAAATATAGTTGAGGTTTCCACTCACAGCTGTAAGCACAAAAGAAAACAAACATTATTTTTTTACACAAAATACAATTGAGCAAAAAAAAAACTTTTCAAACAAAAAGATTAAATCAGATAGCCTTTGTACTCGTTAATAGGCATTTAATTAAAACTGAATCATTTGAATGGAAATTTTTTTTATCCAATTTATAAAACCAGGCAATGGCTGACAGTCGCCAAATTCAATGACAAAATAAATCTCGCGACAACTGTTAAGGAGGGGAGACCCCCCTTTCCATATTACCTATAGGAACACGGGGAACGCATAACACCGGTAGGCATAACAAAAGGAAGCCGATTGCAACCGTCCAAGGTGCCATAACTGTATTGTCCCCCCCTCCTTATAACCATGACTCATACAATAACAGCACTCATTCCCTCCTCTCTCAGGTTTCTAAAGCACCCCTCATTCAAACCACGTGACCAAGTTACAAGGTAAACAGGACGAGGTAAAAGTGATGTAAATGCCAAACACAAATGGATCCTATGTTTTTAAACCAAATGAATTCCTTTTCCCTGTAAGACTATATGCATTATCGGGTTTCAAAAAATGCTAAAAGACTCAATTTTTTTTTTTAATTTTAAAAAAATGTAATATGGTTGTGCTTGTGGTACTAAGCATAATTTGACTCATAGTTGCTTAGAAGAGCTTTATAAATGATATTTCAATGCCCATTGTAATATTTGTTTTGAGTAAGTGCAAAATGCCGTCTTTCAATAGAAATTTTAAATCACGGAAAATAACTCGATTTAAATTATAAGAAGAAATACAAAACTGAGAACATAGTTAAATTTAGGAGGGAAAAAAGAGTTTTAAATATTGTCAGAATAGCGATTCGGAAGTGTTTAAATATCGTAGGAAAAGGAAATTTAAAATGTTTAAATTATGTCACAATTTCCAGTTAGAAGGATTTAAATATTGTTACAATAGTCAGTTTGAAATGTTTAAATATCGTTTAAATGGTTCATTAGAAAGGTTTAAATACTGTCACATTCAGTAACAGGAATTTAAATTATTATCAGAATAATTAGGGAGAAAGCGTTTAAATATCAATAGATATATAAGGATTAATTTATTAAATATAAATAAAATAAAGTTAAAAGGAAAATTCAGTTATAAGGATTTTATTATTGCCAGAATAGTCAGACAAAATAATGGAAACATTTTGATACGAAGACATTTATCTCAAAAAATGCTTAGAGAATCTGTTTATAAATTTAAAAGTATTAGATCATGGAAATTTTCATATATATCAATGAATTTTAAAGCTTTTTGAGGTTTAAAAGACCAACAATAAATTACAAACGGAAAAAAAATGTTTTTGAACACCCTACGCCGTAAAATGTAGCAATAAATTTGTAACTTTTTACTATTGTTTTGGTTATTGTATGTAATAATTGCACAAAATTCAGTAAATGTAGCTTAAGTATTTTTGGAGATATGGACATTTTTATAAAAAACTTATTTATTTTTATCTGACGTTTGTTTTTTGCTATAACTTTGAAAATATTCAATAAAATTGAACAAAACTTTTGAATCAATTTAAAATTGATTGCAAAATTAATACTTTTAAATTTATGAAAAATTCCTTAAAAAACTGAGCAAAGATATGAGTAATTAAAGTAGCTCTTTTGTACTGCCCATTCGCGAAATAAATGGGGGGGAAATTAAAATTAATTCTTTAAAAGAAAGCTTGAAATAATAAGTGGTTTTTTACAAATGTCATTTTGTATTATTAAACAAGGTTTATTAATAAATGATAATAGCCTTCTAATAATGGTCCGGACAAAAAAGTTTGATGGTAATCAGGAAATAAAAGATACTTTTATGGGAGATGATCCCCAACATTTAAATAAATTTATTCATTTAAAATAAATTTTGTTTAATAGGACAAAATGAAGTTTGTGGAAAATCCTTCATCATTTTAAGCTTTCTTTTAAAGAGTAAAAAAACTACTTAGAAAATTGCTTCAAACTTTTTTAGATATTCAAACCGGGCTTTTTTTATTAGTTGCCAAATATGATTCGATACGAAATTAAGAGTTTTTATATTTTTTTAATTTTTTCCGCGCATGTGCAGTCGAACTTTTCTCAAATTTTAAAGCAATAATTTTGTAGTTAATTTAAAATTGATTCAAAAGTTTTGTTTCATTTTATTGACCAAAAAATAAAAAAATAAATAAATAAAGACCAAGAAAAAAAAAAAAAAAAAATTCATTTTTTTTTTTTTTTTAATTATATAAAAATTTTTATATTTTTATAAACATTTAAGCTAGGATTACGAAATTTTGTACAATTATTGCATATAATAACCAAAATTATAGTTATAAGTTACAAATTTATTACTACATTTTATGGCATAGGGTGCTCAAGAACATTTTTTTTCCGTTTGTAATTTTTTGTCGGTCCCTCAAGTCTTAAACTTCATTGGTAGGTATGAGACATCGCACGATCTAAAACACTTCTAAATTTATTAACTGATTCCTGAAGTATATTTTGAGAAATATTAAAAAAAAAAAAAGAATTTGTTATTATCGAAGTTTTTTCATTATATTGTCCAACCCATGTAGGTCTAAAATTATTTAAATATAATCGGAATAGTTTATTAAAAACTTTTAAAAGCTTTATTATCAGGACTTTCAGTTACAGGTATTTAGACCTTGTCAGAAAAGTCGTTTGAATATAGTCAGAACAGAAAATGAGAAATGTTTACATTATGTTTAAACTTCCATTTTGAAGTTGATAAATATTGTTAGAATAAGCAATCTGGAGAGTTTTAATATCGTCTAAATAGTTTATTAGCAAATTTAAATACCTTCAGAAACTTCAGTTAAAAGAATTTTAAGACCTTGTGCAGAATAGTTATTCAAAAGCATTTAAATATCGTAAAAAATATCAATTAGAAACGTCTAAATAATGTCAAAACTTCGAATCTTAATGTATTGTCAGAAGTTAAAGGGTATTACGTAGAAGGGTTTACGTATTATCAGAATAATGTTCAGTCTGAAGTGTGCATTCTCTTACAGAACAACGCTTCTCAATGGTCTTCACAAAAAGTGGAAATATATAATTATCCTTCAACTAAATGTTTTCCATGAAACGCCGATCCATGTTACACAAAATGGAAGACTGCGCTGAACGAAATGGAACCCATGGTATGCTGGAACATACATTCTTATAGAACAACAGCTCGGAAGTGCCGGAAGTAGTTTGGTACTGCCACTCATTCTGCAACCGCATGAAAAGCAATCAGTGATAAAATACAGGACTAAACGAATTTAATAATTAAATTTCGCAATATAAGTAAATACTGATAAACTAAGGCCATAACAACCTTATACATATATCACCTTTTCGTAATGTTGTAATTACATTAAAACATAAATGCTTCTTTCAAAAATGATAGAAGTCAATCCTACTCTCGAATAAAAGATAAATATGGTTTCTATAAACCCCAACTGCCTCGAACCCTTTATTTGAATATATTACCTAATGCAATACGCGGATGACTGACTTACCGCAATTATCAGAGAACGAAAGAGAATCGCAGCAAAGTGTGTTTCAATTCTCGAGAATCAGACTTCATTTTAAATCCCACTAGCTTAGTAAGCAATTAGCCCCCTTTCCCATATTAACCTCATTAAACTTGCAAGGGAAGGGAGGGGGGTTAAGCATTCATTTAGAAGGTTCGATAGGGCCCATTACCTTTACGAAATTAATGTTTGCGCAAGGATATAGGTTTCAAATATACTCTCTCAATATTTAGAAGAGGGCTTTGGACATAGCACATGCTCTTTCCGCTCGTTTGCAAAGTTATTGTTTAAATCATTTTAGAGAAACTGGATGTAGTAATAAGTATTCAACCCCACCGCACTGCCAACCCTCCCCCCAGTTTTGAACCGGGATTGGCCTTTAAATTTCGCATTAAAACCCCCCACAGATTGTTGTCCGAAAGGTTGTACGGAAAAGTTTTATTATGAGAATTTCGACTAAATTCCAATAGATGTATGTTTGTTAAAATGAAAATTGGTATTAAACCGTATGTGGAAGTTAATTAATGGAATGGATTTGTGGATGACCGCGCTGGCATAGAAAATTAATTTATTTTCGGATTATGTTTGGACGAATCTGGGCAGAATTTTTTTAAAAGTAGTATTATGATGTCCAATAAAGTTGATACATATACGTTTAAGTTAATAAAATAAGTATCAATTACGAAAATCGGTACAGTATGGATATTTTTAGAAATTAATCAACAGTTTCTTCCGTTTGTATTGATTTGCGTCGATTCAGTACTTTGCTGATTATTTTGAAGCTTAGTACTTTTTCAACAGTACTTAAAGTACTTTTTTTACTATACTTCAAAGATTTAATAGGCGATTTTTCTAAAATGAGTTATACAGTGAAACCTCCAGGAAAGACCACTTCCATGTAGCGACCTCTTTTTACGACCCATTTTGGGAGGCACTGAATTTTTTCCATAGACTTTGTGTTGAAGAAAATCTTTAAGCGAGACTATTATATTGAAAATCTATTGATTTTTATTGGTGGGGCTCTTATTAAGGGGTCTTTTTTTTTTCCCTTTTTTTTTTTGACGATGCAGCTTCATGTTGGAGTCAGAGTGCACTAAAGACGACGCATTTAGTGATTTACTTCAAGAGTTGAAAGTTAAATTAGAAAAAGAAGTTATTTTAGAAAAACAAGCATCTTAAACAAACCTCTTTTCATCTTTAAAGATAACTAATTTTTATGATCAAAAATTAAATGCAAACAAAAACCATAATTGTTTATTTATTTAAAATAGCTTTATCATTCATAATTGGTAAATTTGCTTTTACACATAACTATATCAGTTGGGATCATTTTTATAGACTCTAAATTTTAGCAGAGATCCATATTTTCATGACGCCAACAGAAGTGGCATTTCCGCACTAAGGAAATGACACTGACTAAAATTTAAACTGTTTGCAAAAAATCGCGTACCTGCAATAACAATTTTGAAGTCAATGGAGGTAACCTCAAAGAACAGCCAACCTCCATCAACGACCATTTTACTGTGGAACGGAGAGTGGTGGCTCCCGAGAGGTTTTACTCAAAGAAAATGTATTCGAGGCTTTTTCCCTTAATGTCGAACTTAACCATCAAAGGGAAGTGAACGCAACTATTTACCCTAATCGTCAATGTCTTTCGACGGGTATGAAATAAGAGATGCCCCGAAGAAGTTATAACAGAAGTTTTAAAAGTAATTTTGTTTTCTTCGAACCTTTCAATTTTTTTCTCTCTCGAAATTACAACACTAAAATTCGGTAATTAACAAATTTCAAAAAAATTAGCGTATGCCCACTTCTAGATTTTTGAAAAAATGTCTATTTGGTGTCAAAAAATCAGCATATAAATAATGATTTTCGGTTTAAGCGAAAGTGAAAAATTCTTAAAACACCTACAGCATTTGCGTCACCTATACAAAACTAATCCCTGCATAGTTGCAAAACCTTAAAGTTTTAAGAAAAATATCGTAAGCTTTTATTGCTAAGCGAAGCAAGGGAGAAAGCGCTCACTTTCTTACATTGCAGAAGAATATCATATAGCTTAGAGTCCTCCTACAGTCGGGCTAAACGTGAAAGGTTTTTATTCTCTCCCTCCACATAACGCTAATGTGTATTGATTTCAATCATAAAAGAGGCTAATTTGTAGCGATGCTTGATTCAGGAGCTCTTGTCTGCTGGGTAGGGATCAAAATTACAAGGCTATAAAGGGGGAACCCGATTCGGCATGGATCCCATGCAAAGCTAAAGGCAAATTTTACGGATTGTCAAATATATGCTTACAAAGATGCCTTATTAATAATAAACCATGATGCCTTAGTTATTACTTATTTGATGCCTTATAGTATTTACGGTAGCCAGAAAAAATAATAGCCTTATAAATTTAGCAATTAATTAAATTCAACAATCAACATTGTGTGACATTTTTGATCAGGGTTTTAAATAATATCGAAAAAATTATGAAATTTTCCTGTAAAATTCTTAAGAGTGTAAATTCTTCTGTCGTATTAATATAGTGTAATTCACAGCATTTTCATCGACTATGAATGTAACTAAATAAATTTTATTCGAAATATAAATAAAATTAAACGGCTTAAATGGCCTGTTAATCAAAGAGAAATAAATCACGTATATAATTATATCCCTTTCGGTAGCCAAGCATATTATATACTTTATAAAAGTTTACGTTAAAGTTAATAATAAATGTTTTAATTTTTTGATCAGGCTTTTAAAAATTTAATATAATTATAAAATTTAACAAAATTATGTTAACTTTTTTTTATAATTATGAAATTTAATTATTTTTATCTAATACAATTATATTTTTATATAATTATCAAGAAATAGAATTAATTCCCAAAATCTTAAAATTTTTCAGCGAAATTATAAAGATTTAAAGTTTACTTTTATAGAGATGCAATGTAGGTGCATATTGATTTCTGCGTCGTTTCAAACTGAACTACGTTTTTAACGTTATAACTACGTTTCAAATCAGAAATGGGACGTGACGGCGTCGCTTTTACTCTAAATTAGATGAACATCTAACGATTATAATGATTCAATATTTTGTTATGTGAAAAAACTCAGTCAAGTGCACTTATACACTTAAAGAAGTGCGCAAATGCACTAATGTGTGATTTAAAAAAAAAGTGCGATTATGCTCAGTTTTATCAATTTCAACTTAAAATATATATATATATATATATATATATATTACACAACTATCAAACTTGATAAAATTTACTGATAACTAATCGAGAGAAAATTTAAAAGCTCAAAAAACTATAGCTACTGTCGTTAAATTAACATTTTATTATTCAAATACAAATATCGATATCTTGTTTAAACAAAACTCAACGAGACAATTTTATTGTTGTTTTTTTTTTCTAAAAAAAGAATGGGCGGCGGAAAACGATCGTTTACATAGCGTTCTCTTCTTATTGCCTCAAACGATACCGATGTATTGTTCTAAAACATCTATTCATGAATAATTAAGGCAAGTATAAGCAAGCGATAGCATATTCCTTCAGCCATACACTCTACTTTCTTTTATAGAAATACAAAACCACAAAGAAAGCAACATGCAGAGAAAAGGAGTTCAATATTTAATATTTCCATTTCTTCGCAAACGATTTCTTCAATGGAAATGGGAAACTCAAACAAAAACGCAGACGACACAACTTGTAAAAAAGAAAACTTTTCTCCCAATTGAGGAATCCTTCGGGAAAACGCGATTTCCGAATCTTCTTTTCCATCCACCTTATCCGGTAACTGTCACCCCCTCTCCTGAATTTCTCCTGCTTTTCCCGGTTCCTTTTCTCTTTTTCCGGGAGTTATTATAAACTCAGCAATACCTTTCATCCGCTATCGCTACCGAACGGGGAAAAGGAAACGGAAATAATGCATGCGCTTTGACTTCTCATACTTTTCAGATAAATGCGTTCTCAATTTTTGACGACACTCCTGACCTCTAGCGGGTCCCGCCAACATCTATCTCCATTTCGTATCACATGAAGACACGGTTTGTAAAAGGGAACCAATGGAATTACTAATGCAGCATTACAAACCTTGAAAAGACTGAAAGAATATTACTTTATAGTTGTTTATCTTTAAAAATCTTTATCTTCTATCTACACTTATAAAAAAAATCTACACTAAATATAAAAAATCAGTTTCATAAAGGAGCATTTAATTTTGAAAATTGACAAAATATATGCAATATTAATGGAAAATATTAAATTTTGTTTCATTTTCAAATATAATAAAAACAACATGACTTCTTCGTTTTTTCATTACTTAATTTGTGTGAATCTTTAGGATATAAATTTAAACAAATTTCATTAAAAAACCTAGTAAAATTTTTTTGCAGTGAATTATTTTTTTAGTAATCTATTGCGGAAAAATAAAATAAATTATAAATATAAAACAAGAAAATTTTATAACTATATATCAAAGCTATTAAGGTGAAAAACAGTCACGAAAGACTGTTAATCTTAGTGAGTGACTTTGGAGTGGGCAGCTACTACTTTTTTCTGTTTCTAAATCTATTTTATTATTTTTTTTCTGTATGAATTTATGTACGCCACGTAAATTATTGGTTTTAGCTAAATATTAATTAGTGTTACATGAATGCTGGTGTATTGACTAAAATGGAGTAAGTTTGAAAATGTTACGATAGATACTAAACCACAATTTTGTAATAAAGTCAATTTGCATACATGGTGAGGAAAAGTGGCTGTAAAGATGGCCATGCAAAGGCCAAAAAGATTTAATATGGAGATGATCATGTAAGACGGCCAAAGAAATGGTCGAGCAAAGTGATCGTGGCATTAACTCAGACAGCAATAAAATGCAGATTAAATATTTTAAATGTTGAAACGTTTGCAGTTTCATCTAGAAAATAATGCTTTAAACCTGCCAAAACATTTGCTGCTATTAGTCGGAAAACGTTAAAGGAAATGCTTCTAAATAGACGCTGCTGTTAGTCAGTTAACAACAAAAGAATGGCTTCGGTCTGGTATAGTTGCTGGTATGACCAGATAATAATGTTTTTAACAGTTTCAGTTTTAACAGTTTAATTTTATCAGTTTGGTCGAATGGAAGAAATTCCGTGCAGATTCGATTAAGTGTTAGTGTAGCTGTTACTGTCAATGTGAGTTGTCATTTATTATTAATACTAACTGGGGGTATTTGTTCATCAAATTCTATTACAGATAAAATTCTAGAAGGGGAGTCATGTGGCGTAACTACCAATAAAATTATTAATTATCAATTCAGTAGTGTATAAGACATGTTAAATTAATCCTATCATGAGGTAACTTTTGATAGATGAATGTTGACAGGGTCGATAACTACTCTCAAGACAATGAATTAAGTTAAATAAGTAGTCGACCCATTTCTTATTTTTGCGTTAAGTCTGACTGAAGCAGGTTAGCTTGTTTGTATCGTTTAAATTAAAGCCAACAACCCGGAACTTAACAATTTCACATTATTCACGTACATAAAGACTGTTTTGTCTCCTTCTTTTCCTCCATTTTTGATTGGATAAATAATTTAGTATTATACAGGTTTAGTAACCCAATTTAAAGATGTCTCTATCAATATTTTTTCATTAAAGCGATACCAATTGAAAAAAAAACAAAACATCTTCTTATAAATTGACAAGTTAAGCTAATTGTATTAGTTATATGAACTTTAATTAGGATTGAATACACTCAGAAAAAATAATTAACTTGTTACAAGTAAGCCATAGTAAAGAAATGATTTTTTTTTCAAAGTTAAATTTTTCAACAAATTTTTTCGTTAATTAGATACTATATTAATATGCAATCTGCAGGAATAAATAGTGAGAGTTGTTTTAATTACTTTCGCTTATAAAATTGACACTTCTTTATTATTAAACGTATACTTTTTTTATTATTCAACAGACAGTTTTTGTATATTACACAGATAAATTTTCATTACAAAATGTATACTTTTTCACTATAAAAAGCTTTCCCACAATTAAACGGATAATTTTTTTCTCTAAGAAACGAATATTTTTTTGCTATAAAATGATTTCCATAAAAAATGGTTATTTTTTTTAAAAAATAAAACTGATATTTTTCCTGATATTAAAGAGTTACAGATATTTTCGGAAATAAAACGGTTATTTTTTACTATAAATCGGACATGGGAGAATAGAGAAAAGACAGAGTAGCGGGTTCCTTGATTCTGGTGAAGTTCGTTCTCTTTTCTAGAGGACTATGAATTAGATACTTCTAGGTAAGAAAAAGTTGCCATATTGGCGTATTGTTGTTTTTATATTCAGTTTATTATACGTTTACTTAGGAATCATACCCTAACAAATAATAAGGATTTACTCCAGTAGTAGCATAGGTTCTGTATCGCTTCGATAACTTCGGGGTAAGACCGCGAAGCTAAGTTACTACCTAGCGGTTTTAAAAAGATTTTTCGAAGTTCTGTCGCCATGGAAAATAAAAAGCCACAGTTTAAGTGCCTTACACTTGAAGTAAGGCGATTATTTTATATTATGTATATCATCTTATCATCTTGCTATCATCTTTATGTTATATATATCATGTTAGTCTCACTTATAATGCGAGTTTTTATTTTTTGTAAATTTTTTACCGGAACAGAGTCAAAAAGCATTTTTTTATTTATTTAAGAAAGAGTCAAACAGGTAAGTGGGTCGTTAAAGGCGGCTGGATTGAAAAATTGCTACTGGGTACGGTAAGTTGGTAGTATGACCGAGTAAAAACCTCTACCATATGAAGCCGATTTAGAATATCGTGAGAAAGAAAAGAACATGAATAAAATGTGCCATCATAAATGAGAATGCTGTTTTGAAGGTGAGTTACTGAAAAAGAAAACCTCAAAAACAAAATGAAAAGAGAAGTCTAAACAGAATCATAATAACAAAACAATTTTAACAATAAAAAAATAAATAAATAAAAAAACTAAATCCTTGATTGATGTTTCTTCCGATGAAGACAATAAAAAGACATCTATTATTGATTGTTTAGATTGTAGTGATGCATTTTCCAACTCAAAAAAAGAAGATGGGTGGATTCAATTTGGAAAATTGTTTTCGTTGGGCCCACGAAAGCTGCAGTGGAGCGGAAGATGAAGATATCTACTTCACGCGTCAATTTTGTACATAATATTCTTAAATTGTCACATACAATAAACATGTCTGCAACTTTTTCGCTGAAATTCCAGTATTTCTAAATTGTCTATAATGTTTATATATGTACCCGATCTTACCCCACCAGTGTTTAAGGGGGTTAAGGACAGTGTGACTGGACTTTCTCAAGAAAGAATTTCTCTTGAAGCATCTATGACTTTTCAGGTACACTATATTGTACACAACTGCACAATAAATCTCTTGATTAAATCTGAGAGGAGAGTTTTTTGGGTCGATCAGCTTAGCTTCAGCAGGACTTCGAATCTTAACTACCGGATAACTACTTTCTAACACCGCTTCCCTTACTCATACTTCCTAATTTGAAAGTACTAAATTCGAGTGGAGAAGAATTTAATAATACTTCTGTTAAAAAATTTCTAGAAGCACTGAAAATGGAAACAGAGTAAAACGTTAATATTTAATTAACATTTCACTTTCAGATTTTTATTATTATAATAATTCAATATTTTAAATAATTTCAAAATTATTATTTAAACATTTATTTTAGAAATAATAATCTTTAACTAAAATAAAAATAAGATACATTTTATTTTAATTATTTAAAACTCATATAGAAAATATTAAAATGTTCAAAACCGATTATCTCAATTGATCTTCTGTAAAATTAACTAATAAGGGAACGTTTTACTTCCTATTTTTAAAATTTACAGAAAACAATAAAGTAATTACTTGGAAAAGATTAATATAGTTTAATCTTTAATTTTTTTACTAAAACAAATAAATAAGGAAATGTTTAATTTTATTCATTTAAAAATTACAGGAAATATACAGTTCGGAACACATTCATCTGACTTAATCAAATTCTTCCTAAAATAAATAAATAAAATAAAGTTTTATTTTATTTATTTAAAACTTACAGGAAACATTAAAATAATTATTTGAAACAGACTCATTCAACTTTACATTACGATTCTTTTGTAATATAAATAAGTAAATAAAAGAACGTTTTCTGTTTATTTATTTGAAACAAATAGAATATACTTAAGTAATCATTTGAAACAGATTCAACTGTTTTTATCTTACAATTGTTTGTAAAATGAATAAATAAGGGAAAGTTTTATTTATTCATTTAAAACTCAAAAGAATTGTTAAAAAAATAATTTAGAACCAATTTTATGAGAAACTTACAGAAAAAAATTGAATCATTAGTTTGCAAGTTTGATCTGAGTCATTATTACTATTTGTTTGTAAAATCATTTAATTAACAAAACTTTAAGTGAAAAAAAAGCTTTTACTTAAAAGAAACATTACATTAATTAATTGGAACAAGTTCCTTTCACTTATTCTCACAATTTCATTGTAAAATAAATTCTAATAATTTCAAGGATTTTAAATTATTAGCCATTAAATTAGCCAAATATCAAAAGTATTCACCAATTTTCAAAAGTCTTCGCCAAATGCAAATCATAACAAATTTTTATTTCTATTTTTCTTTCCAGTGGAAAAGAAAATTCGCCAAAACACAATTTTATTCCGCAATTTACGATTTTATCATATTTGGCGAGGCGACATATGTTTAGTGCGGGCCCTGCAGATATAAATAATCTAAATTTTAGCTTAATTATTTCAAACTTTCAGGAAAAATTTTAAAAAAATATTTTGAACGGTCATAATACTTCTTTTCTTGGCTTCAAAATAAAAGCAAAGAATAATGAGACATTTTCAAAATACCTGTTAGTTCTCTTTTCTAAACAACTGGTTACATTTCAGATTTCATTTATTTAATTCTATATTCTAGACGAATAAAGATATTTTAGATGTCATCCATTTCAACTTCGTATGACAAATCCAATCGCAAACTGGCTGTTAAAATTAAGTCAAAACAACTGTTCAAACTCGAACGAAATAATTTCTTATTTGACTTAAAAAGAAAATTAAGCAATAAAACAAGAAAAATAACCTTCTCTTTTTTCTTTTCTTTTACCGGAGACGATGAAATTCCGATTTATTCCTCAATTTCCGGCGGATTTTAAGATCAATGTCAGGATCTTTTCTCCGTAACCACTCTCCAATTGATCTCCAGGAAAAAGGGAATCAATTTTTCATGGGCATTCAACAATCCTCTTTTTCCAATACATTTTTTTCTATTTCTTTATTCTCCGGTTTTTTTCCCGTTTTGTTTTCCGTGTTGCTGTGTATATTCCCAATGTGGTTCATTTTTTTCATTCGTCCCATCAGAACTGTATATTCTTTTTCTTTACCCCAGCCCCTCTACGACAGTAGTTTGACAGGGTAACTTTGAAATACTATTTATATTTATATCGAAGAACGCATTTTTCTTTTTTAGGTAAAACGCATTTCATTCGAAACTTTTATATATATTATATAAACGTATGTGCGTCGCGTTCTATTCCATTATATAGACGAGTATTTATATTTCAGATGTTACTGTTTTATCTTTGTCAGAGGACTTTTGAATTCGTAAAGACATGTGATGATCTGTATTTCTTTTTTACTATATTTCAGTTGAGGTACTTAGCTACATAAAAAAGAAGTATGTGTCTTCGCATTCACCTTACTTTCCTTTAACTGCCCCCTTTTTTTTTATTTACTTTTTTCTTTTTTTGTATGGGGAGGAGACAGATTTTTAAGATATATCAAACAAAAAGCGATATCACGTTATTTATGCATGAAAATTTCAAATTCTTTTTTGTTCATGGTTCTGAAAATCACTAAAAATTCAAGACAAACGATCTCTATTTACAGAAAAGAGAGGGGGAGGAGTAAAGTTTAGTAGAGATTGAGAAAGAACAACATATAAGGGACTATCAATATTGAAGATATGAATCTTATGCTTGTCTTTTCATAAGCTTTATATGCAAATTTTACGTAAGAATTATGCTTTCATTGTTTTTACTAATCAATGAATATCGTCATTTATAAAGAACAGTATAAACGATTGGAGCTTAAAATTGATAAGGTTAATAAGCGTAAAAATTCAGTAGGCAAGTATTAAAGTAAGTAAGCGAATTAAAAAAAAAAAGGAAACGGAAGAAGTATTAAAAGAAGGAAGGTACAAAATATGCAAGAAGTAATTAGGAAAAAAAAAAGAAAGAAATTAACGAGAAAATATAAAAAAAATAAAGTAACGATGAACGAGCCAAGAAAATAAGAATGGAATGAATGATGAAAACAAAAAAGGAACGAACGAAGAAAAAAGTAACGAAGATAGGAACAATTAAGAGAAGGAAAGGAATTGAATGAATGGAAGGAGTAAAAGAATGAAGAAAAGATGCAAAAAAAAAATAATAATAATAATAATAAATGAAAGAAAATTAAAATTAACTAAGGAATAAAAAAAGGAAAGAACAAGGGGGGAGGAAGGGCAAATGAAGAGAAAAAAAGGAATAAGCAAAAGAATAAACGAAGAAGAACGAAATAAGAACGGAAGATTAGAGAAAGGAAGGAACGAGAAAGGAAGGAACAAAGATAAAAAGGAACAATTGGAGATCGAATGAACCAAGGGACTGAACTACAAGATTAAAAGGGATCAACTGTCTAAATTATAGTACCATCGAAAGATATGATCAAAAAAATATTATATAATCGTAATTCTAAACGATAAACGTATATAAACAGCAGCAAGTGCTTTGTTGTTGTTTGTTGGGAGAAAATTTTACAATGAATTCTCTTCTTGAAACCATCGGAAACAATGAAAATTTCTCCTTTGCCCACATTGCTTTCAGTTACAAATATTTAACAGTACATTCGAGTTAGTTTCAAGAGAATTTTACTGAGATAATCTTAAATAGAAAATGCTATTTTACTAAGAAAAAAAAACGCTATTACAAATTGAACTGCAATAAAAATTTTAAATTATTTAGCAGAAATAGGAAAGAGAAAAAAAAAAAAAAAATCGAATTTTACGAATTTTATGTTTTTTTTTTTTTAAGAGTAAAAGTTAATAAAAAGATAAATTAATTTCTTCCCAACCCCTTGATACTGTAAAAAAAAAACTTATACACTCTTTCAACTGTTAACCCTTTGCACTCAAAGCCTTTTCAACAGTTAAAAAAAAAAAAAAAAAAAATAGACGCAACCACTAACATTTTTAAAGATGTTTTACAAACTAACCTTATAATACCCGGAGACCACAGAATGAAGTGGTAACTAAACATTAAGAAGAAAACAATTGGAATGGTGGGTAATTTACAGGCGACAGTGGTGAGTGACTCCAGTGGAAAGGGTTAATTTCTTACAATGGATATTTTGTAAGTGAGTCGTTAAATGAACATTTATTTCAAAGACTCCCCGAGGGGCCGGGATAGCCTGGTCGGTAGGGCGCTGGGCCCATATCCAAGAGGTCGTGGGTTCGATCCTCGCCGGCCGAAGACTCCCCGTGTAGTAAATGGTGACTGATGCACGTTAAATCTGTCGAGTCTCAAAGTCCTCCATGTTCCCATAACAAATCAATACCTCTGGGGGTACTGATCCAGGAGTTTCCTTGTCTTCTGGATTGGTTCAAAATTACAAGGCTACGGAGTAGAACATTAGTAGTCGTAAACCCATGAAATTGGGTCGGCTGTTCAACGACGGTTATAAAATAAAATAAAAAGACTCCCCGAGGGCCGGGATAGCCTGGTCGGTAGGGCGCTGGGCCCATGTACAAGAGGTCGTGGGTTCGATCCTCACCGGCCGAAGACTCCCCGTGTAGTAAAAGGTGACTGATGCACGTTAAATCTGTCGAGTCTCAAAGTCCTCCATGTTCCCATAACAAATCAATACATCTGGGGGTACTGATCCAGGAGTTTCCTTGTCTTCTGGATTGGTTCAAAATTACAAGGCTACGGAGTTGAACATTAGTAGTCGTAAACCCATGAAATTGGGTCGGCTGTTCAACGACGGTTATAAAATAAAATAAAAAAACTCACCGAAAAACTTTCAAGTTGTTGCATATAAAACACTTACCTGCAAGAAAAAGAAAATAATTAACCAATGGTATAATCATCATGAAACACAATAATTATAATCATTAATCACAGTAAATATAATCTATAATCAGTCATAAACATATACAATCTAATAAATAAATCTTAAGTATATGATACATCCTTACAATTAAAGGAAATAACTTATCTAATACCTGTTGCTGATGCTTAAAATGTCAGATTAAATAAATTCAACGTATAGAAAACTACCCATTTGAGGGACTGATTTGATATTTATCATTTGAAAGTTTCTAAACGGTTAATTTGAGAAACAATAAAAAAAATAAAAAAATCTAGGTACGATAAAAGTAATTATGGGGGCTATTCAACGGAAACATTTACACTTAGTGGATAAATTATTTAGTGTTTCTATCTAGAAAAAGCATAAATGTGAGTGGCACGATTCAGTTAAAAAAGAAACCTTTCCCAATTAAATAATCCAGGTTCGAATCCCAGCAATAGCTGGTCGACAGGAATTTTGTTCACAGATCTCACAAACCACAAACTTGAAATTTAAGCACTAAAATACAGAGAAACAATTTACAACAGTGATACAAACCAAGGATGATAAAAGAATGACTGGACCTTGTAAATTACCAAAACTTGGGGTTAGGATATATATATATATTTTTAAACTTTATGCTGGAAAAGAGGAATATCGAGATAAAAGAAAAATACTACAGAGATAGAGCGTATAAAGAATGGCAAAAGAGTCGTAAAGATAGTCCCCACAAATGAAAGGTTAACGAAGGACTCCCAGAGGAGGAATTTAGTTAAGGGGATCGCTCGTCTGCCTCATTTGTCTCAACGACCACCCCCGCTCACTTGTTTCTCTCATACTATGACGACTTATTCACTACAAAACTGTCTTTGGTGGAGAGAAAGAAAAAAAAAAAAAAACCTTTAGATGTACACAAATGAAAAAAAAAAATAAATAAATAAATAACACTTTGCTTTACAGAGGACTGGAAGAACTTTAAAAAAGATCATCTATTTCTTTCAACATCTTCACTTCCATAGAGTGAAGAAATTTCCACAAGAGTAAGGAGATGTAAATATGAAAAATTACCTTCACTGGTGATACAATATAAAGAGGTAAGCTTATTCTGAAGAATCAACTCACTGTTCTGTGAGCTGTATAAATCTGTCATTTTAACCACATCATATCCAACATACATAACAACATTGAGTGAAATTTTATCACTTATAATATATTAAATACAATATTAAAATTTGTTTTTTCTTTGTATGCCTTTATAAAACAATTGGCAGTGTAAAAATACATACTTTTTCTTTTTTAAGAATCCCATAATTAATTACTATTTACAAGAAAAGAAGCAAACAAGAAATCTTTCGGTTACTTGATATCACATAGTTCCTAACGGTAATCACAAAGTTATTAATAATTAATTACACAAAAAACTGGATATACAATAGCACAATACATACAACATATTATAGTGGAAAACAGGGAGTCGTTTAATATAAGTAATAAGTAAAAATTTACTGTCACTATAAATATTTTGTGAAATGTACAGGGTGAAAAACCAAGTAAAAATAGGTTCTCAATATAAATAGGTACATATACAGTACTATGGGTAGAGGGATCTGGAGAAAATTTCCTTCAACTTCAGATCTATGTCTCAATTGTGGCAGTGGCCTTACGAATTTCTTGCTGCCATCTATCCGGGGGGAGGGCTGTCCAACGAAAGGCACTCATTCTTCCCTTAATTCGCAAGACTTATATCTGGTGAGCTTGGCTTGTCCTAGTGTCATTAGAAGCAACAGCATTTATAGAGAAAAAGAAATTTGAAAGCATTGCTAGAAAAATAGCTTAAATCTTACTAGCAGAGATACAGAGAGCTAGCGCTCAAAAGCGATGAAGAGCTAAAATTGAACAGCGATACATCATTATAAACTAATATGCCCAAGTGAAAGTTTGCAAATAAATAAATAAATAAAATCCAAGTAGAAGTAAACAACAGCTTTTAACAATAAATAGTAAGATTATTGTCATATTCTCAAAAATGTAAACCAAAATTTTTTTTTTACAACAAATAGTACGATTCGGTTGCTATTCTCAAAACATTAAATAAACCATAATTTTTAACAATACCTAGCAAGATTTAGCCGATATTTTCAAAAGGTTATGTAGACCACAATGTTTAACAACAAATAGCAAGATTTAGCTGATATTCTCAAAAGGTTATGTAAACCATATATTTTTTTTTTTACAACAAATAGAACGATTCGGTTGATATTCTTAAAACTTTAAATAAACCATAATTTTTAACAATACATAGCAAGATTTAGCCGATATTTTCAAAAGGTCATTTAGACCACAATGTTTAACAACAAATAGCAAGATTTAGCTGATATTCTCAAAAGGTTATGTAAACCACAATTTTTTTTTTTTCCTTACAACAAATAGTACGATTCGGTTGATATTCTCAAAACGTTGAATAAACCACAATTTTTTTTTAACAAATAGCAAGATTTAACTGATATTCTAAAAAAGGATATGCAATCCACAACTTATAATTATAAATAGCAAGATATGAATGACGTAGAAAAGTTTTTACAGACAATTGTGTTGATTGATTATCAAAGAAAAGTTAAGTTTAGAATAATCATGTAGAACAGATTAGATTACAAATGCTACAGAAATTTAATTAAGACGAAAAGAGTAGTTTTATCATGAGAGTCCTTCTCTTGAAATTCCATCCTCGTTAAAATTTTTGGCAGTTGCCGGACATTTCATCAAAAGCGTTTTGTAACAATAAGCGCCCCTTTAACAACTTAAAAGAGACACTTTAATCATCACCAAATCAATACTTAATTAAATTCACAAATTCCTTCTCTTTCATACAAGGTGTCAGCCCGGGACATATTTATTCTTCCGCAAATTCGTGTCCAAGCATGTCTTTTGAGAACAATATTTCGAACAATGAGTGGACGAAATTAAACGTCCAACAACAAAGAGACAAGGAATAAGCTTTGCAGAAATTCGCTATAACCGTAACCTACGTTGTCCTGTCCAAGTGAAACGGAGAAGACATTCCGTCTATTGACAACCTTCACTTTGTCACATTCCAACTTTCGCTGATCCCACCCCCCTCTTCCAAGTGAGGGTGGAAGCGTAAAGGTGTGGGGAGGTCTCTGATCGAAATTGTCAATACAATTCCTTACAATATCTAATACGTGTATCCTGTCATGAAGGTGTCAAGCCTTTAATCTAAGGATTTCGTCGGCTGAAAAGGATAGGAAAATGGGAGGGGGGTGCTCACCTATTCCCGTTTTCATCCACCCTCCTTTTCCTGTTCCTAACAGTTGTCTTTCACCTGTCGACAGGATTCCAGTTTTGCCCGTTTTGATATTTTCTCTACAGAAAGATAGCTTCTTTTGTTCCTTGTACGGCAAAATGAGCAAAGGCTACTGACGTGCTAAGTCGGGTGCAGGGGGCGGGACGAGAAAGGGTAAGAAAAAAAGAGAATAATCTCTTTTTTGGTATTAATATGATTTCGAGAAGAAGATAGGCTGGTTGATGCTTGGTTAAAGGGAAAAATGCATTATTCTTCAGTATTCGAAATATTCGATTTGTTGGAACTCAATGTTAGTTACTTTTCGATTCATGTTTTGAAACGAGTTTCAATGCTTTTCATCGAAAAACTTTTGAGAGTTAACTAGAAAAATGTGTGTGTCGGACATTTATAACATTTATATATACCTGTTTATCCTATTTATTGATTATAAATGTTTTATGCTTTTTTTCTGGTTTTAATTCCTTTTTTTACTTCTTCATTCTTTTATTTATTCACTTTATTATTTGCAACGACTGACGTAAAATATCGTATATTTTATAACGTATATTTTACTGACGTAAAATATCTTGAGCGGTAGACGGGTTAGAATCCCCTTGCCGTTAGGCGAGTCGTGGGAGGTTTTCGTGGTTTTGCTCTCCATGTAAGGCAAATGCAGGTTAGATCGATCAAAAAGTCCTCCACGAAGGAAAATTTCTCCCATTACTTAATCCCTTATCTTCTGGATCGGGTTCAAAATGACGGAGTTAAAACATTGACAGTCAAAACTAGGGTCGGCATTTCAACGAAGGTTATAAAATAAATATTAAAAAAAACTTTCGCGGCTGGGATAGATTGGTTGTTAGGGGTTTGTGAGAAAATGTTTGTGCTTTATACTATTTCACAGCAACAGTGATTGTCTTTGGAAGTTCTATAGGCATAATTTTTCAATAAATCAGTATATCAATAAATCATATATCTATAACCAAAAAAAAAATTTTTTTTTCGGAAAATTATTTAAACAATGACTAAACTAAAAAAATAGAAATTCATGAATACAATTGATGAAAAACCTATTTATTGCATACATTTTCATAATTAGAGATAGATTTCATAGATTTTTCCTATTAAAGTTGAGAAATGTGACTCTTGATTTGCTTGTTTAAATCAACTCTGATGAAGAAGGACTTCCAGCTAAACTAAATAGGTATGTTCAATGGCTGTAGATTAAAAAATGACACCCAGTATTTGCAAAATTGCAGCGATTGCAAAAAGTTTATATGTTAACATCATACTTGTTTACATGCAAAATAAAGTTTATGCGTAAACATTATCTGGTTTAGCAGTATAATTAAAAGCAGTTACAAAACATTGGCCAAAATTATTATTTTAAGACGTCATTGTTTTTATATATTTCTTTCACTTGAAATATTGTGCCGTTAAACATAATGAAAATCACTTTTTTTTTCTTTTTAACTTACTGTTCATTACTATATCAATCATGAATCTTTTGATGATTTTTCTGACTTCGACACCTAATTAGAGAGGCATCATAGTTTTAAAATAGAATTTAAAAAATTCAGTTCATAGATCTAAAATACAAATAATATGCTATTTGCATAACTGCTGGGAGTTTGCCTTAGTTATTCGTAACATTAGGCTAAGTTAAGCATACCAATTGCTAGGGTCCGCAATGCTGAATCTGAAAATTGAGCAAACCGTCAATATGAAAAGCCGTACTTACGTACAAATGAAAAGTTTTTGTGATCGATTTCTTTTTAATATTTCAAAAGTCACTCTAATGCTATATTATCTGGATTTATAAAAATGTGCAAAAATTGAGAATTGAAGAGAAAGGGGGAAGAACAATGTTTGTCGATTTTTTGCAAAAATGATGATTCAATTGTCATCTGCCATTACTCTTAAGCAATATTTTGAGCTTAGTATTCTAAAGGCTAAATCATTTGTTGTAAGCGTCCAGTTTTTAAAAATTTATTCAGAGTATATATAAACTATTTCTCAAAAGCACTTTTAATTTTAAATATTTGTCAGGTTATCACTTTGTGAGAAAGTTCCATGGAGTAAGAAGAATATCAAATATTACTTAATTACTAGTCATTTACTTCAGAAATCGATCAGATTAAACGGTCTTCAAAGTTCGATCTCAAAGTTATTTATTTGTTGTAAAATTATAGGCTCATCAATAAATGTGCAATTAGTGTGGATACTTTGTCACAAATATTTTCCCTTAACTCATTTTAGACTAAGCATAGAAATTTTATAAAATACAATACTATTTTCATTGAAATTTGCTTAAATTATATTCATTAAGATACAGGTTCGTGCAGGAAAAATAACATTTCATTTAAGAAATAAAATGGTGCATAAATGGTAACAAAAGGGATAAGGGTAACAGCATAATAGTAATGGTGTATAAATGATAATGGTGCATAAATGATAATGGTGCATAAATGAGAATAGTGAATAAATGAGAATAGTGAATAAAATGATAATTTTATTTATAGAACTTGCTACTTTTATCCATAATAAAAAAAAACGAGTTAACTCAAGTGGAGTAATTATACATTATCGAAAAGTTGAATTTGTCAAAAACAGTTTAAATAAACAAAAACAAAAAAACAAAAAAAACTAAAACAAAAAAATAGTGCACTTAAACTTTTTTAAACAAAGTATTTACTCCAATTAAATGACTAATATTTCGTAGATGTCTTCAGAATCCTTAAAAATAGCAGAAAAATAAAATAAGTGAAAAATACACATCACGATGTCAATAAAATAAAAAAATTTATTGAAATGCTGCGTTTATGCACCTTTGGCCGAAAATGGGTTAAAAATATTAAGTCCATGTCAAGGGGAGTACTATGAAAGAAGAGTCAATAAAAATTCTGAAGTATACTTTAACGCGATTTGTTTTCCTAATCAAAAGTAAAAAGCATCAGACAACATATGATATAAAAATCAATCTTTGCAAGCATTTCAATTTCTGATAAAAAGAAACTCTCTTTATTAAACCATACGAAAGTAACGATATTAATAAAACAATTTCTTAATTTATTAATATAAATCAAGTATTTTTTGCGAATATATTTCAATTACTTTTTAGATTGTGTTTTGCCACTTTGAATGTTGTTGGTTAAAAAGCTTGAGAAAACGAACAACCAAATTGCAACCAGGTAAATCAATCCCAGTAAAAGGGTAAAAGCAGCAATTTGATGAAGTATTCCCATTTCCACCATGAGTCCTAATTACCTCTACGCAATAGTTTCAGAACTGGTTGACCACCAAAAAGAGTTGACGAAGATAGAGGCTGCGGGGGGGGGCGCACAGAGTTACTATGTTTTCC
This sequence comes from Parasteatoda lunata, assembly GCA_949128135.1. NCBI lineage: Eukaryota > Metazoa > Arthropoda > Arachnida > Araneae > Theridiidae > Parasteatoda > Parasteatoda lunata. The sequence continues at coordinate 123,167,256 of OX421971.1, forward strand.
TTCCTCCCTCGAATTTCCTCCCAGATCGATGGACCAAAGGAAAGGGGTGGACTAGAAGTGGTCGAATCCCCATCCTCTTTCCACATCCAAAGAGTCCACACAAACCAAGAAAAGAATTTTGGGGGGAGGATGGAAGAGGAGGGTGCCATCCACAGCTGATGACGTTCGGTCATAAACCGGGGAGATTCTAGTCCAAGATAAGGGCAACTTTCTGACCACCTGGGACTTACAGATAAGACCAAAAGAGAAGGTATGTTAGGGGAGAAAGAGGCCAGTTTCACCTATCTGGAAAGCACCTTTACTGCAGGAGAGGAAATGGACCAGGAGTCCTGGAAGATCTAATAGAGGATGTTTCTCTTCCGCGAAGAAGATAACGGCGCCCAAATTATTCGGGAAAAAGAGGAAAAAAGCCTGGCTAAGGAATAGTTGAGAAAGAAAGACAATTACCGAGAAGAGTTAAATAACAACTTCACAAATGGTTGCCGATGGATATCTCAGACTAAATTATGGAACATATTTGCATTTATTATTATTATTTTTCGGTAACACAAAGTTTAGTAAGGATATTTTCAAAGGCAATGCCAAGCATTATCTTATGTGCAATAATATATTAGTTTAACAACTGTTGTGATTTCTTAAGGCTCCGTCGTCATATGGAATGATGCTTTTTTTGCGAATATTTTTATACTGATGTGAGTTTGCAACTGCTACTCATGACAGTTGGTCAAGTTTAGCCTATTTAAAGCCAGCGCTGATAAAATTCGAAAATGGCTCAAAACATCAATGTGAAGAAAAGTCACAGTTTTGAAAAATTAAAACCGTTTGTGGTCTAATTTTTTAATATTTAAAAACTTACCCCAATTCTGCATTACTTGTGCTCAAAAAAAATTGCAAACACTGAGAATAAGACAGTGATTTTGATAATTTTCCTATAGGTGGAAAAATGTCGCCACATTGGCAATTTTTTAAAAAAATTAATAACTTTTAAAATATTTAAGTTGTTTATCTGTTTTAAAGATCAGATAATTCTCCACTTCAAGATTATGAATATAGTTTAAAACAATCGCATTGCTTCAAGTGTAAGGTACTTAAACTATGGATTTTTTATTTTCCTTGGCGTCAAAGCTTCGAAAAACAGTGTTAAGAGAACGCTAGACTAAGGCAGAAATGTTTCATGGTAAATTCTCGCTCACCTACAATGGTCATTTAAATTTTAATTAAAATTAAAAATTAAGACAAACACAGAGTCAAACATGAAGTTTCAAATTTTGAAAGTTGTTTTTCAAAGCAACAAAATGCAAATAACTTAAGACAAGATTACGCAGTAGGGAAGTAAACCTGCCATACTTTGTTTACATTTTGTTACCCAGGATTACGCAGTAGGAAAGGAATCTTGCCATAATTTGTTTACGTTTTATTACTTGAGAGTACGCAATAGGAAAGTAATCCTACCATAGTTTGTTAACATTTTAATATTATAGTTGGGAAGAAATCCTGCCATAATTTGTTTACACTTTGATACTCAGAATTAAGCAGTAGGGTAGCAATTCTGTCATAATTTGTTTACGTTTTGATACTCAGAATTAAGCAGTAGGGAAGTAATCCTGCCATAATTTTTTTACTATTTTGATAATTTGAAAACATCTTTTGAGCACTTTAAACTTAATGTTTTATCACATTTTGAGCAAAGGTTTTGAAAACTTCGCTTATTTCATGGAGCCACTGCCTGCTCATTACACAACCTATCATTTTTAGTATTCTTCTCCATTTGAGTTTATATCATCAAAAACTATCAACAGTGCTCTTCAAATTAATTTAAAATTATTCCATAAAAAAAAAAAATTATAAATTAACGAATTGTCTGGCTGATTAATAAATCTTATTCCTGAAAAATAAAAACTGCAATTAAAAAAGTATTGGATTCGACAGTATTAGATTCAATGAAATTTATAACTATTTATTTTATTCTATTACCATTGTAACTTCATACGCAAACTAGTTTTTAAATTCTTATTTAATTCTAGAATATTAAAAAATCTTGTTCTCCAAAGAGTGTAAGTTGAAAAGATACAGCTTTACATAAAACTTATTACAAAAGTAAATATATTTTACTAAAGAATTATTGTAATTTATTTACCTTTAAGCATCTATAAAACTGTAACCGTAAATGTTCATCATATATATTGAGTACTAAGGTCATACTACATTCTATTAAAATATCGGAACATCATTTTCTTTAAATTTTAAGCCTTTATATTGAATTATAACCAAAATTATAAACTCAGTAAACCAGAGAGTAATATTCAGAAGGGATGACAAATACATAGTGCAGTTAAAAGTTGAATAAAGGATAAATATATAATTTTCAAATGAATACTGTAATAACGTTTAGGCTGATGACAGCTAAAGATACTTAAGATTTCTTTGTTTATTTATAATGATACGTCATAAACTTTTAAACGATTTTCATCGGTTGCAGTGACATAGTCAAAATAATTTAAATCCTGGATCTTAAACAACTTTTCTTAAACATTGGCGAGGCAAAAAATTTTAAACAAAATTATTTAGTCAATATTTGCATATCCACAATGAAAAGATATGCTTTATCTTCATAGCATTCGCTTTCCAATGAGGTGCACCTGGTTCGAATCCCAGATAAGGCTGGACGATACAAACCACATACCGACCACAGTGCTGACATAAAAATATCCTCAGTGGTAGACGCATCATGGGTTATTAGGTTTTCATGGTTTTTCTCACCATGTAAAGCTAATGCGAGTTTGCGAGTTAGTTTCATCAAAAAGTCCTCCACGAAGGCAAATTTCTCCCAATACTTGATCCAGGAGTTCAATTGTCTTCTGGATTCGGTTCAAAACAACAAGGTTACCGAGTTGAAATTTAGCAGTCGTAAACCTAAAAAATTAGGTCTGCTGTTCAACGACTTTTGTAAAAGAAAAGAACATTGGTTGATTAAAAAACGTGTTGATTAAGAATTAAAATCTTGTAAAAGTTTAGTGATTTATATTGCGCTTTAGTTATTAAATTATTATGTAATAAAATTATTAGTGTCAAAAATAGGTGTAACAATACTGAATCGGTTCAACACATTTCAACACAAATTCTTCATGTAATACAACAAAATCCTATGATTAATAAATTTTTCGTTTAAAATTTAATTAATATAAGTTGTTTTGGTTTCTTCTTTGGAGTCTTAATAATTCAACTGTGTGAAATAAAAACAAAATTTTACTAATGCAGTACAATATTTCAATTCCTGCAAACTTATCAATCATTTAAAAATTTCTATTCTAGAAAGTTGTCATTTTTAATACCAAGGTTTATTATGCCCATTTAAAAGAGTAAAAAGTTTCTTAAAACTTACATTCCTGTTGCATCAAGAAGTCGAATAGGAAAATAAATGTTCGATGGTAGAGTTGCTCAACCCCGAATCATTTACAACTAAGAAATCCATCACTTCTAAATAAAGGAAGAGAATAAAACGGCGAGCAGATATTTATTATTGAAGAAAAATAAAAAGACAGACCAAAACAGAAGAGAAATATAACAGAACCACCAGAAAAGAGAAGGACTGTTTCCACTGGCATCTCGCCAAGGAAAGAAATGCGCCTACCTGGCACCTGCCTCTTAAAATCCCAATTCATCCGCGCGCTCTTCTTCATCTTCAGAAGATGAAGTTGGGGATGGAGGTGAGAAATGCAATCGTACCAACCACCCTATGCCGAATGATGATGTCTTCATTAGGAGAGAGAGAGTCTAGAATTTCGAATGATTCAGTTTAAAAGTATCGCTTTCTTGTTTCGAACTGATAGAATGTTTCTCAATTTACTTGGTGAGAATTTCTAGGAGAATTGTGGATTTGATTATTAGATGAAATATAAAGATGGAGTTAGAATTGAATTTTGAAATAAGATATTTTAAGTGTATTACATTTGTAGTCAATTTCTTTTGTCTCTTGTTGTTATAGGGAACAATACTAATAAATGGAATAGGGATTAAAATAGCAATGGAAAAAAGGAATTTTAGTAAACTTTTTAGTGAACAATAATTATTTAATAAGTATTGAATGAGTGATTAAAAATAATATTTTTATTATAATTATTAATAATCAGTATATATATATGTATATTAATTTTGTTTTTCAGCTTTTTAATATTTTTTTAAATAATTTTTTGAAAATATTTTTAAAAATATTTTATTTTAATAAATTTTCGTTTTCTTTTTTCAATAATCTTTATTATATTATTTTCAATGTTTTCTCTATATTTTTCACCTATTTTATGAGCTCTATATATTTGCAGCTTATGCGCAGTAAATAAAACTAATTACTTTTCTTAATTTTCTTCGTTTCTCTCTTTTTCTCTCCCTTTTTTCTTTTTATCCTTTTTGGAAAATGTCCATCTTACCTCAATAAACCAGCGGTTCTAGGAATAAAAAAAGGTTCTTAGACCGCTAATTGAAACGATTGACCAGAAACTGAGTTGAAATAAATCGTCTGAACTGTTTACCAGTTGTTGCGACAGATTTGGTTTAGAGCACCGTTTGACCACTTAGATCACAAATTACAGATTATATAGAGCATAGTACATCCAGTTTCAGCTTCAGACAGGGTTCGCCTTCAGACAGGGTTCGCCAAGTGGGCCCACTTTGAAAAAACCCGCCCGGGTTTTATTGGGTGGGCCCACCTTGAAAAAAACCCACTTGGAACGATAAGTGGGGTTTTTCAAAAAAAAAGAAAATGTTTTTATTAAAACTTATTGTTGCACATTTAATTTTATATAATTTACTGTGCAGCATAAATTTGTCAAATAGAGTTGCAGGATTAAGATTTTAATATTTTTAAAGGAAAAGAAACTCGAATCTATAATTTTACAGTACTATTGAAAACTTCAAGTGAGTTTTTTCAAAAAGTTATACTTTAATGATATTAAATCAAATAGAAATTTAAATAATATAGTCTGAAAAGATCAATTTTTCAAATATAGTTGTTTATATTAATAAATAGGCTATTATTATTAATTCATCTGCTTAAAAAATTGAAAAGAAACATGCTTGTTTGTTTTCTCTTTTCTTACTAAGTGATACATTAACAAATTGAAACAGTTCTATTTTCTGGCTTTAAGAAAATAAGCTAAAACTTTTTATAAGAGAACTTTTTTAAAATTATTTATCTAAAAATGAAATCATTTTTCTAGGGTTAATTATTTGAAAAAAATGAGTAACTGATACTCTTTAAAATTATACGTAATTTTAAATTCACTTTCTATAAATCTTATTATAAAAATATGGAAAACCATTAAATATTTATTTCAGTTTTTTATTAAAGTAAAAATTCAGATGAAATTTTAGTTTTTTACTGATTATAATTTTATAATGGGTAATATAGTAAATAAATGTGTGTGTAAACAAAAAAATTAATAAACTTGTTCCTTTTATATTATTGCATTTATATTTAATAATGCTTGGGTTAAAAAATTGTGAAACGCTATGTACTTAACAATAAAGAAGATTCAAATATGTATTAGTGATAATGCGTTATTTAAACTTAATATCAAAAATACATATAACAAAATTAAAATAACTTTTTGAATTTATTTCTATTTTTAAACTTATACAACACTTTTTAATAAATAAAAATATTTACACAGTAAAACTTAAAGTTCATGAGCAGTAAATGAAAAAACCCAATTTCCCCCGGGTTTTTTCAATAAAACCCAGGCGGGTTGGGTTTTTTCTAAAATACTCGGTTTTTTTTCAAACCCTGGCTTTAGTGCCATTTTACTCCACATTCATTTCAATTTAAGAGTCCTATGTAAGTCCTTCGACAGAGAGGTTTTTCTGATACATTGTTGTTGTTGTTTACTTCAATCAACAATGACGGGGCACAACTAAATTGAAAACACATTCATATTATCTGTTTCTTAAAAGTAGTCCAGTTTGGGGAAGTTTCCATCCCACCTCAGTAACCCTAGTGGTTCTAAGAATGAAAAAGGTTTTCAAAAGACCGTTAATTGAAACGACTGACCTCAGACTAAATTACCCCGATTCTTCTGTTATTAGTTGGAATTAAAGAATGACAGTAAAAAGTAAGTGATGGAACAAAAAAAGTTAAGTTGAAAAGGAAGTGTAATGAAGAGGGCGGGTCATTAAGAACCATCCACTCGAAGCAAATGAAAGGCATTTGTCCCGTTTGAATGCCTGGGCTCTCATAAAACAGTTCATTCGAAATTGGAAGCATCAAACGAAGCATCTGTTTCTCTGAAGGTACGCGTTTAATGATGCGTCCAAACCTTATTCCTAGGAAATCACATCGCTCATTCAAAACGATGCAGACATTTTATAAGTTATTGTCGAATGCTTTTTAGTTCTCTTTAAATGTTTTTAAAACAATTTTTTTTAAAGTTATTTTTATGCCCTGATGCAAATGGTTTCTGCCAAATGTTTTTTTTTTTTTTTTAACCTACCTTTTCCTTTTTATATATTTAATTTCTTTTAAGGGGAAGTATTTGATTTTTTATTTCGAAAAGAACATTAACATAAGAAATTGTCAAAATTAAACATTAATGATGTTGTTCAGCACTATATTTTTATCAACTATTTGAAAACTCTTATAGAATGGCATTTAGAACATTTTTCATAGAATGAATTTACAAAACATATAGAAAATAATCAGCGAAGCAAATAATGCATATTAGAGAATAACAAGTTATTTTGATAACTATCCTGAGTTTGAAGCAGTTAGTCATGACTGCAAGGTTAGGATTGGATTTTTTTTTTTTTTTTTTTTCGTTTTCAAATAGAGATAAATGCACAAAGGAAGAAAACCTATTATTTTTCTTTTAAGAAATAAAAAACGTCTGGGGCCTAACATATTTTATATTTGAAAGGATGCTAAAGGAAATATTAGGATTTATTGATTTTTAAATTTTTTCCCACGCAATATCTAAAGGGGGGGGGGATATCGCCAGATTAGCGCCTTATTAGTCTTATAGTCCTTATTTATAGTGAGTCGATTTAGTGACAGTTTATAATGACACCAAAGACTAAAATTATAAAACATTAAATGTTAAATGCAATATATATATATATATATATTATATATATATATATATTATATATATATATATATATATATATATATATATATATATATATATATATATATATATATATATATATATATATTATATATATATATATATTATATATATATATATATATATATATATATATATATATATATATATATATATATATATATATATATATATTATATATATATATATATATTATATATATATATATATATATATATATATATATATATATATATATATAGACTCATGTCCATAAATTAAGGATAATGAAGTTCAGGCACAGAAAGAGACAGAAGCCAAACAAATTTGACTTATTTGTAAAGTCTATGTATTAAACAAAAGGTAAAGAGCAAAAAAGATGCTATATGTTTGACATAATTAATAAAAATTGCGATTTTTACTCCCTGGAGCAAATTTCAAAAAAGAACCTATTTACAAAAAACAGTATAACATGGTTAGTATGATGGTTAATACGGAGTATGTCTCCCGGACGATGCAGTACTGGCCGTACAACGCCTAAGCATGCTGAGTATCAAATTATCAATCTGATCTTGGGGAATATTACACCACTCATCAAGCAATGCCCTCCGAAAGTCCGGTAGACAGGTGGGAGGGAGTTGACGGGCTGCAATTCGTCGGCCAAGCATATCCCACACATGCTCTATTGGATTCAAGTCCGGTGAGTATGCTGGCCAATCCATACGGGTGATATCCTCCGATTGAAGGCATTCGTCTACAATGTTTGCACGGTGAGGACTGGCGTTGTCGTCCATAAACAGAAATTCAGCACACATGGCGACCCGAAACAAACGTACATGTTGTTCCAGAATGACATTCCCATAGATGTGGCCTGTCATCGTTACACTCTGAACATGCAGGTCAGTTCTAGAACCAAGAATAATTCCTCCCTAAACGAGCCATCTTGCACCACCGTAACGGTGTCGTTCATGGTGTTGTCTTGGTGGTAACGGGTACCTGGCGCTCTCCATATGAAAGTCCGGCGAGAATCAGACTGCAAACTAAACCTGGACTCGTCGGAAAGCATCACACAAGAACACTGTTGCGGTGTCCACAATGCATGCTCTGTACTACAGGCTAATCGGAGGCGACAGTGAGTTGCGGTAAGTGGAACACATCTAACAGGCCTACGAGCATATAGACCAATGTGCCCTAAGCGTCTGTACACGGTCTGCCTTGAAACTGTCGTACCGGTAGCTGGAGAGAGCTGACGAGATAGGTCTGATGCTGAGCTCCGTCTGTTTCTTTTGGCAGTAACTGCCAAATACCGGTCTTCATTCGGCGTTGTAACTCAGGGGCGACCTGTGCTGTAACGTCTACTCACATTACCATCATCTTGGAATCGTTGCCAAAGCCTGGAGATGACACTCTGGGCAATTCCAAGTTCCTCGGATACTTCCAGCTGGGTACGTCCACATTCCAGTCGTCCGATGATTCTGCTACGTAAAAAATCATCCAAATGCTTCCTCTGTGCCATAACTATGCGGTTATTGCACTGAAAGGCTTTTAAAGCGCTTGTGAACAATTTTACTTCTTTGCCACCATTCCTTATATACCCCTCTCTTACACTCTCGTCATTGTGACGTACTACCAGCGTCATCTAGTGGTTTCCTGTAATTTGCATATTCTTCTTCAGGATTTGTGTGATAATTCTACAGGTGAAATTTAAATTTTAGAGTTTGATTTCCCTGTGATTCTGAATTATCCTTAATTTATGGACATGAGTGTATATATATATATCACAAAAAATAAATACAAAAAAACACGAAAAAAATGTTAAAAAAAGCAATAAGTTTTATTTATTGCGCATAAGCTATAAGTAAATAGAACTCATAAAATAAGTTTTAAATGCAGAGAAAATATGGGAAAAATTACAGAACAATGAAAAAAACGGAAAAAAAAGAAAAAAATAATAAAAATAAAAATAACAAGAAACCGGAAGAAAAAAAAAAGATTCCAATGAAAGTAAATTTTTTTTTAAAAATCCGGAAAATAAAAGATATAATCTTTTCATCAACTCACACGATTATATCCGCAAAAAAGAGTGCTAACGGGTAAACGATGATCAAGTAGTAATAGAAACTCTCTTAATAGCGACAAATTGAATAAAAATTTTATTTCTAATATGGAAAAAGATTTTAATAAACATTATAATATTAAACCAATTAAACATTTTGTTTTCTCGCTTAAGAATTATGATGTATATAAACTTCACGATCTTATTATTAACTTTTCTTTTATTAATTTACAATTCAAAATTCTTTGTTTCGATCTTGTAAAAGCCAAAATGAGTAAAATTTCGCCAAATAAAAAGAAAAATTTAGATAATTTATATTTCGTTATTAACTTTCAAAATCCTATTTTCGATAAGATCACTTATCATAATATTTTTGAAAATTTAAAACTTTGTTTCCATTAAAAGATTTTAACATAATTAAAAGCTTTAAATATAATAAATCTCTTGGTATAATTATATTTAATTATAATGGTATAGTAAACAAAAATTTAGGGAGGATTAATAACATCCGATTATGAATGTCACTGTGAGGAAGAGAAATATTTTGATTTTGTTGATAAACATCATAAACATATTATTACTGGTAATTTAAATATTATAGAAAACTTAGGAATTTAAAGATAAAAGGCACAAAATTTAGAACATTTACCATATATCAATTAATAAAATTCTAAAATACTTTCTTAATGATCTCAATAGTTTTTGTTTAAAGATATCAAAAATATTCTCTTTACCTTCAGGTATGCTGACAGAATGGAAATGGGGTGTTTATTATTACTTTAAAAACTTTGTTTTCATTAATAAGGATAATTTAAATAACAGTAAAAATTCAAAAAATTTTTCTAAAATTGTTCATTCAATAAAGCAACTTAAAAATTTTTTTGTAATTACTCCCATAGACAAAGCTAACAATAACTATGCAATCTTCTGAAGAAAAAAAATTCTATGTTGAACTTTTAAATACGGAATTAAAAATAGTAAAAAATTTTTAAATAATAATATTGTCATTAAAATTTTTTTAGCTTTATATAAGAGATTAAAAATTAAAATTAGCAATATACAATTTCCTTACTTAATTATCAGTCCTAAATTTCATAAAATTCCTGTAAAATTTAGAACTATCACATGTGGATCTAATACTTACCTAACTAAACCTGAATGAAATGAATAGAATTAAAAGAATATTTATTTATCCAAAAATCAAACAGATAAACTCGTTCAAAATTTGATAAAAAACAATGGATACCCAACTAAAGTGATAAAATTCAATGAGTTCATCGTATATTATTGTAGATATGTTTACTAAAAAAATTTCTTTGTTAATATATATAATTTTTCCATGTGCAAATCCATGTCAGGCAAATCCGTGGCTAAAATTATTTACTAAAATATTTATTTGTTAATTTATATAATTTTTCCATGTGCAAATCTATTTCGGACAAATTTGTGGCTAAAATTATTCATTAAAAAATAAAAACAATTATTTATTAATTTATATAATTTTTGCTTGTGCAAATCCAAATCCATTTCGGGCAAATCCGTGGCTAAAATTATTTACTAAAAAAATTTCTTTGTAAATTTATATAATTTTTCCATGTGCAAATCCATTTCGGGCAATTTTTTGGCTAAAATTTCCTACTAAAAAAATTCATTTTTAATTTATAAAATTGTTCCATGTGCAAATCCATTTCGGGCAAATCCGTGGCTAAAATTATTCACTAAAAAATTTCTTTGTCAATTTTATATAATTTTTCCATGTGCAAATCCGTGGCTAAAATTATTCACTAAAAGATATCTTTGTCAATTTTACATAATTTTTCCATGTGCAAATCTATTTCGGGCAAATCCGTGGCTAAAATTATGTGCAAAACAGGCAATTCATGTTTCTTTCTCTTTTCTATTTTATATATTTTTTTCTTAAATAAATATCAGTTTTCTAAGATTATTAAATGTCAACTTCTTTAAACTATCCAGTATTATTAGTACCTTGCGCACATCGATTTTCGGGCCCATCCTTGGTAACTAACATATCAAACGTACTCCAGTACTGCAGTAAGAACGCACTTTAATACAAAACTCCTCTTACACTTTTAGCTCAATTTGCGCCTTTGTTTTCATGTTTTGCAATCTAGCAATCTTGTTACGAAAATATTTAAAATCATTCTTGAAAAATTTCCCGTTCATGTAAGTTCATTTGAATTCGCTACTCGCTTTATAGATTTCATTGCATGTTTTATTCTGTTTTTTTCTTTATCTTTTATTTTCTGTTTTTACGTGTTATTTTTACTTATTTTTTTTAATTTTATTTCTTATAATTTTTTTGTAAAATTTTTTTGTGTGTTCCTCACACTATTGTATTGATATATTTTGCTTTGGCTATATTGATACAATATTAGAAAGCACTCTTTTTTGCGGATATAATTGTGTGAGCTGATAAAAAGATTATATCTTTTATTTTCCAGATTTTTTAAATTTTTTTTCTTTTTTTTTTTTTAATCTTTTTTTCCGGTTTCTGGTTACTTTTATTTTTATTATTATTTTTCTTTTTTTTCCCCTATTTTCATTGTTCTGTAAATATATTATATATTTCGCTTTGATAACAAAGCACTGAAGATTAATTGAAAGGTGAAAAGCGTATAGTTCTTATCAGCAAGCAAATGCTTCAGTTTTATTGTTCTATTAATGTTTAACTATACTTATGCTGGTTGACAATGACTTTATTAACAATGACTTAATTTATTGTTATTTTTATTTATTGAAAAATTAGTATTAAGTCGGATTTCTGCTAGTTTTTCTTATAACATGTCATTTATTTCAAATTAACTTCTTAATAGTTAGGTCATTTGACAACTTTACAATGATAACTGAAAAGTTCTGAAATTTATAAATTTGTTTTTAACAAAGTTGCTAATCAATATTAGTTTCCGGTTTTTTAAAGCATCATTATTGTTTTGTTTCTGAAAGTTTTCCTATTTCATGTTATTTATTTAATTTCAAAGATTTTTAAGATTAATAACTTTTTAATGGTAAAAATTTTTAAAAATTTTTAGTTTTAAGGAATTTTATAATTTATTCAAATTCTTAAGATTTCACACTCGAATACATTTCAAATATGGATTTAACTTAGTAGCGAGCGATGGTTTAGTATATGGTTTGCATAACAATCTTCGGCTGTTGGGGAGCATTAGTGAACTGCCCACTAGTATTGAATCATACTTTGTTACGAATTAAAGTTTCTCACTGCGACCTATTAATTTCTGTTGGCCATGGAACTTTGAAAAGCAGCCTTAAAATGATAAAAAAATATCTTATTTTATTAATTCCTTATTTTTTATTTATTAACGATAAAAATTTCATTTTAAATTTCAAAGTTATTTTTAAAAAATATTGATTGCAACGAGAGAGAGAGAGAGACCCAATGTATTTAGTTTGCGTGACTAGACTTAAATCAGGTCCTAATTTAGATTAAGACTGCTTTCTTTCCTAAATAACATCATAAATCACTTGAGTTATCTTGAAAATATTTTTAAAAAAGATGTCTAGGGGTAATAGGTTGCATTGCAACCTATTTTAAAAATAAATAGCACAAGCTTGAAAAGGCATTTCCGACAGGGCGGCATGGTTTAAATTAAACATTAAAAAGAACAACCAGAAAATATCAATCAAAAGCGAAAGCTCAAACAATGACGCAATAAACAACAAAAAAATGTTTTACCTATTCTTAGGTGAGAATGCACAAACCATCCCTCTCAGCCAAGATGTTGGCGACCTTTATTTTCTTGCCTACCTGTGCAAACATCGTAGGCGAACTTCAAGTAAAAGTGGCGAAAACTCGTACCTTTTCCCCTCAATCTTACACCACAACAAACTTGAAACGAAAAAAAAAAAAAAAAAAAAAAAAAAGATAAAGCCAATCCAGCACCTACATCCGAATTTTCTTCTCTCTCAATTTAAATCGAGATGTTTTTCCTCCTCCTTTACCTGAAGAATCCAGGAAAAAAGGAAGAAAAGATTGGGATGCAATGAAAAGAAGCCAATAAAAACGAAAGAGAAAAATTCTCTTTGATATCCCGTTCCTTTTTTCCGGTTTTCAACCATTTTTTCCCCCTTCTTCTTTAAACCTAACCTTTTTTTGTTGTTGTTGGAACAATGGTTTTTCGTTCTGTCTTCTAGGGGAAAAAAACTTCCAGTAAAAACGATGATGTTGGAAAATGTCTCAAAAAACAACCTTTATGTTCTTTAGAAACATTATACAATCATATCACGGTAGAGGAAAATATCGATTGAATTCTAATCGATTCGAAGTAACCTTTCTTTATCGATAGAGTTCCAATCGCTTTTATTCAATTTGACAGTTGGAAAAAAAACGAGGAGTAAAATGTTTTTTTTTTTTTTTCTTTCCTTTATGGAAATTTCGCTATGACATTTTAATGCTAAATATTGGAATAGCAGTAGTCTCAGATCCTGTTATAGTGATTCGTTTGCAAACCCAGCAAAAAGTTTGCTATAAACGATGATTCACAACATCCACTATCTTTTAAAAAATATCTTTTTTAGTTTATTGCATTAGTATTGTTGGAGATAGTACTTGCAATAGAACATAATTTGCTTATGAATTATGAATTAAATAAATATATAGAATCTCTAACAAAATAGTTTATTTTCAACGAATTTATTCCTATAACGAAATTTATTTTATCGGAAAGTTAAAGAAACATTCGAAATACTTTCCATGTAACGAAGTATTTGTCTCCCTATAAAGAAATTTTTTACACACTTATCTCTTCAATTTTCGTTTTTTTTGGAATTTTTAAGAGTTTTATCTTTTTTTCATTCGTCATCTTTGTAACCTAATGTAACCTAAAAAACATGAATTTCAACTGTTTACAGGACATATGTACACCGGTCAGTGGCACTGAATCTTAAAAAAACATTGATGTAGGCAATACCGGGCAGTGTCACTTACTATATATTTCGGACATTTATCAAAGCGACTATGTGATTGTCAACATTCACTGGTGGAACTTAACAACCACCAATGTCTGTTATTCACAGTTAACATACATATATATATATGTATATATATATATATATATATATATATATATATATATCAAAATAATCTCATTTTATCTAATTATATCAAAATAAATAGCCTACTCGGATTCGGCATCTTAAAATCTGTAAAAAAGTTTCTTTTGGAGAGATATCCGCTTATTTTTCAAATGCAAACAACTACTTTCAGTTTTGACTCCACCACCGAACCTGCAACAAACAGTATCTTTTATCTCATCTTCCCTTTAATTTGTCCAAAATGCGGGATATTGAGCCTACCTATCAATAATGCAGCCACAACGCCCCCGCCTCGTTTAGTGACCCAACCATAAATTAATTATATCCCGGACCGTTACTTAATTTTATAACCTATTAACTGCAGGATGTAATAAAACTTGAAAAGGAGGAAAAGGATAGTGGTCATTATGACATTTATACCAAAGTCACTTCTTCCCCCTCACCCCACAGTCAAGTGGTCATTTAGAACCCCCCATCCTCAAAACCTCTTTAAGTAATATTGGTGATAGGGAGTGGGAATGTGATAAAAGGCTAGATGATAGGCTATCATCGAAATACGGATAGGGGGATAGTGCGGTAAATGGTTAAAGTCCATGCCAGTGTGTTTAAATCTAAAATGTCAATATTACGTCGAAGGGTTGAATTGTCCACCTCCTTGTCTGTTATCGAATGAAAGTGCTCTTTAAAATCGTTCTGAGAATGACTTGATTGTAAGTTTGTATAAGATAATAATGAAGGACACGTTAAGTTTACTCTCTATATACGAGTACACGTGAGGTTAGGGGTATTGAATGCTAGAAACTTCCTCATAGGGTGTTTTTGCGAATTGAAATCGATTATAACAATAGCTCATCAGTTTTTGACAGAAATAAATGACCCGCATGGTTTCGAGACAAAAGACCCAATTTTAAAATTAACTTGGATAAAAAAAATTTCGTTTTTATGCATAATGCAACAAAATTTAGGAAATGAGGAAGAAAAAAAAAAAAACAGTGATTAAACATTATTAATACGAGAAAGAAAGGCTTATTAAGAAAGGCTTTACAATACCAGAAACATTTGATCAATTCGGTTGTACAGTGTGCAAAATATAAAACAAATAACCTGAATAGTCTTTGATCTAATGATTAGATTTTCTCGTAATATTAATAATCTTAATGGCTCGTGGGTATGACTTCAAATATGCTAATTAATTAGAACACGTGATATTTTAGGTTAGGAAATCAGACATAAAAAAGTATTTTCTCAAACTAAACAAAACTTTTTTTTCTCTCGAACGTTTGGGATTTCTGATTCTCAAAATAGGGTCCCAATCCCAATAGTTGGCCCTGATAAGAGCGGTCGAAAGTTTGAAAACCTTAATACTAGTAATTCAGCATGTCTCAAGAATTTTTAAGCGAGAATAAAAAAAAATTGCATAAAATTACTAAGTTCGTTTATTTAAAGAAAATTCCATGCGTATAATACTTTTTAATAAATATTTATTATTTTGTAATATTTCATTTAATAATGGTTGGAAAAAAATTTTAATCGTAGAGTTTACAATTCTGAAAAAATCGTGTGTTTAAAATTTGGTTTCTTTATACTTACACAAAAATAATTTTTTTTTTTTTTTTCTGTGAAAACAGTTCTAAGTTACTAACATTTATTAAGTGAAACAAAATAAAAAATTAAACTGAATTCTGAGTCTTTGGAGAAAAAATTTGTGGAATCTTTAAAATAGTCATGTCTTTTCCTCAGGAAAATTAATTTTTTTTTTTAGGTCCGAGAGTTTCGCCTCAATAATATTAAAATGAGTATGTTTTTCTTTCTTTTCCGAATTTCAGTTCTATATACGAATAACACATTTTTACTTCAAATTTTATACTATCTTTTCGTTTTTATACTTCACGCATGTTATTGGCGCTTAGCAAAAAAAAAAAAAAATTTCTTCTTTTTTGTGTTCGTACAAAATCTATAAAAAATAATAAAATTACTATAATTATTAAAAAAATAATAATAATAATTCAATATCACCAGAGCAGAGTCCCCTTCCTAGTCCCAAACTAAAATGCAACAATTATTTATTATAAGGTAGAGAGAATTCAATGAACAAAATTTTATTTGCATTGAAAAACTCTCCTTTCTCAACAAAAACAGAACTATTCTCTCTTTATTATCAAAACAATGGAAGAGGTGTTATTGCAATAAAATAAAGAGATAATGAAACTCAGAAGACAGCTAATAAGGAAGTTCTATTTTAGTATAATCAATGAGTTTCAGTACTATTTGGGGTAATATTATCTCTGTTATCAAATCTTGACATGCTTTTGAATTGGGAAACAAAGGTTCTCAGACTTTTAAAAAATAGAAGTCCAGGCAACAGAAAAAACTCCAAAATTATACTTCGAAACAAAATTTTATTTATAATAAAAAATTTTACCTTACCATTAGAAATAAAACTATTTTCTTAGTACACAAATTAATCGCAGTACAATAAATTAGAGATAATGAAACTCAAGAGATAACACATACAGAAGTTCTATTTTGGTATAATCAATGGGTTTCAGTACTATTTGTAATGCTAATATCTCTATAATCAAATCGTGACAGGATTTCGAGTTAAATCTCACCATAAGAAATAAAGGTCCCTAGAATATTTTTAAAGAAAAAATCCGGGCAATAAAGAAAATTCGAAATTTGAAACAACATTTTATTTGCAGTAAAAAACTTTCTCCGCTAGAATTATTTTCATCATATATTATCAAAACGGGGAGAAATAAATTGTAATACAATAAAATAGAGATAATGAAACTCGAAAGATAACAAATATAAAAGTTCTAGTTTGGTATGATCAATGGGTTTCAGTACTATTTGGGATACAACTATCTATAATCAAATCGTGACAGGCTTTTCGAGTTAAATCTCACCATGGGAAATAGAAGTTCCCAGATTTTGAAACAAGAGGTTTCAAGAGGCGACAGAGAGAAAAGTGCACTTAATTCTCTTCCCGGGAACTGAGGTAAATTCGTCTGCAACTGCGAAGTTAGGTGAGGTCCCACTGTGAGAGCTTTTTGCTCGATAATGGACACAAAATGAGAGAGTGGGGCGTCACTCGCGCCCCAGGTTTCCGCCCCTGAACACCGGGTACTCTTAAGTGGTGCGCTTACCACTGCACTTTTCTCATCTCACAGAATGGCTGACAAACTGACGACGGAGGAATTTGGTCCCTAACGGAGATTATTTTGGCACACAGAAAAGTGTTCCTCTCCCCCTTTTCCATTCTTATTTTTTGAACTCTATAATCAGGTTTTAAACTGAAACATAATAAAATATGAGTAGAAAAAGCTCAAGTGCATTATTAGTGTTGCTTTGGTCAAATGAAATAAATCGTCGGATAAACACGGTTCAGTTTATGTATTTTATTTACACAACAAAATTATAAAATTGGAATATTATTCTTTAAACTTAAATTAAGCTACACAATAGTCTCAATTCATATCTTCCTCATTCAGCTTACTCATGGCTATCTATCATTTAGTTAACCTATAAGAATCCTGTTTCTTTGTTAAAATTTCAAAATAACGTACCTGCCATAAAAATTAATGTTTGTATAATACTACGTTTAACAGTTTTCTTATGAGTGAAAATTTTGAAATTACGAAGTAGCGAGATGAAAATTTAAATAATCTAGTACATTTCCCCAAATAGCACCCAATCTCTACTATAATTATAGAATCCATGAATCATCTCATCTATATTTGTTATGTAGTATTTCCCCACTTAATATTTTCCCCACTAAGCTAACCTAATAACTCTCACTAAAATTATAATCTATGATTCATCTGATCAATAATTAAGGTTATTCTTGTATTTCCCCATTTAATGTTTTCCTCACTCAGCTAGCCTAATAACTTCCACTATAATTATAACCAATGATTCATCTGACCCATAATTGTAATGGTTCTTTGTTAAAATTTCAGAATAACATTGCTAATAATAACATTAATAAAATAATAATAACATTGCTAATAATAACATTATAAAAATGCATGCATGCTGAAAATTATTTACAATATTAATAGATTTACATTATTAGCATCACCAGGTTACGAGTTGAAAATCATTGTTGTACGAAATTAGCAGTCCCCAACAAAATTACCGCAACAACCTAATAGGAATTATCAAAACTTAAAAAAATTATACTGTTAATACATCAAAAAAATTATTGTTAATTGCGCAATATTAAAGAGGCTAATAAATTAAACAGTTTGAGATCACTTTTGCACGCAATAAATTAATAGCACTAGAGTCTTAAGACATTGTTATCGGACTTAGTAACAAGTCACGAAACGAAATTACATAACTCTTAATAGGCATTTAAAAGAAAAAAATGGATTGCAGTCATACAAGGTTTTCTGGGCTCCGATAACAACGATATCGTTATACTTTGTTAAAAAAAAAAAATTAGAAAATCTGAGATCATATTTTGCGTGATTGCGCTCTTTCAAATTCACAAATAATGATTGTGTACTCTGTTATACACAAATAATGATTGTGCACTTTTACATACACAAATAGGAAACAGTAAAATTCTGAAAACAACAGCCGGGAGTCTATTATATTATATTGATATCAGAATTAGTAAAAAATTACAAAAATAGATCGTTATCAATAGATTAATTTTATAAAATTTATATGTAAATAATATTATGAAGTTTAAAAAAGTAATCATGCTAGAATCACTATAATATGTCTTTATTCAAATGAGAATATAGAATATTGTGTTATAGGAATGAATACAACAAAAAAATTTGATCAAAGCATATTCAGTATCCAATATTTTTTTTAAAAAAATAATAATATATGAATAATATATAAATAAATAAATAAGAGAGGGATGAGAAGTAAAGGAAAAAGAGAAAATAAACATGAATAATTGGGTTATTTTTATTTAACTGTCTTAAAAGATCAAGTTTAGAATTACCTATGATTTCATTCCTACAGTTTTAGAAATTGCTTATTATTTGATAATTAAAAAAAAAAAAAAAAAAAAAAAAAAAAAACATACGTAATTTTTTTTATTGAAAAAGCTTTCACATTGTCTGAGGCTAAAATATATAATTATTTTTTTCCTATTTATTGAACATTTTATACATTCTTGCATAGTTTTAATAAAAAAGTTCTGGTTTACCGCTGCTAATTAATTTTAAAATCATAAGTTATAATTTATTCTCAATTCGAAGAGAGTTCGAAAACGGTTAAGTTTAAAAAATAAATAAATAAATAAATTTAATATATCATAAAGATTATTTTATGATGGGTCTTAAAATATTAGAAGATAAAAAAGTGCACAGTGCTTAAAAAAAAAAAAAACACCACCTTGAAGAACTTTTGATTTAATGATCGGATTTCCACGTACTAGGACTCAATCTAAATGGTTCAAATAAATTATCTTAAATATGCTAATTAATTTGTGCAGGCGATATTTCAATTTAAGAAATCAGACACAAAACGTACGTACTCTGAATAAACATACCTTTTTTTTCGACGTATTTGGATTATTGAACCTCAAAACATGGAAAGTAGTTGCAATCTAGATAATAGGGTACAAAATTTGGTCAAGAGAGCGATCGAAATTTCTGACACCTTAATATTATTATTGCATATTTCACCATATATCGAGAACTATTTAAGCGAATTGAAAATTTTTACACACAATTATATCGTTTATCCAAAGATAATTTCATGCAAAAAAAAAATTTTTTTTTCTTGATAATTACTTAATTTATTTAATAACAATCGATTACTAGAAATTCCTATGGACTTCTCTCTAAGGGCATCAAACAAAATTTTTTTGAATATATTCAATAATGACTAACCTCTTCGCCACTTTAACCTTTGCTTGTAACTCAAGATCTATTAGAGAGTTTGAACCATTTCTTTAAATAAGCTAGAAAACAGGTATTGTTTCTTCGGATCAAAACAAGTGTGAAAAGGTGTGATCACGAGTGTTTCCGTGCTTACGGGACATTTAAATCGGTTAATGTTAGGAGAAACACCGGAGTCCGTTGTTTATAGAAGCAAGAGGGGTTGAGATAAGAACAACACACCTTCATGATTTTTCAAGGTCAAAATTGTGTGCACGAAAGATTAAGATAAGTCTCGTTGTTTTTACGTGATTGAGGTAAGTAAATATCCCTTTACTTTGACTGATTGATCTACCGTATTAAAAGAAAGATTTGGACTCCAAATTGACCATGCCAAAGTTGAGGAATTCGATTATTTATTTAGTTATCTGTTCTCCTATACTTATGTATATACAAACTACAAAACAACTATTTGAAATATTTTTTTTAACGACTTTAAAAATGGCTAACTAATTCTATAACCGTCGGTGAACAGCAGACCCCAATTCTGAGTTTATGACTATCAATGTTCAACTCCGTAGCCTTGTAGTTTTGACACTAACCAAGATTACAAGGCAAATCCTGGATTAAGCATTGGGTCAAACAAGACTTAGTGGTGGATTTTTTGATGATACTAGCCAGCATTTGCGTTACATGGAGTCGGAATTCATGAAATTCTCCCACCGTTAGCCCAACCCAATGGGAATCTGACCCATGATCCGTTTACCATTGAGGATATCTTACGTCAACATTGTGGTCGGTACAAGCCAGGAGCAGAATTCGTATCAGCCTGCCACCGCTAGGATTCGAACCAGGGTTATTTCATGGGGAGGCGAATGCTCTATTCCCTCGGCCACCGCGGCTCGCTAACGATTTATTAAGAAAACCCATTGGGAATAGTAACCATTTGCATTATTTTCAGTGCCCCATTTTACCCTGACCAGGTTTAAAAACCTCACTTACACAATTATAATCTGGTTTTTGTTTCAATGATTCACTACCATAATTATGTAAATGATTACCTTGTTTTTGCCTCATTATTTTATTAATAGAATTATTTAAAAACAATCAGATTTTCGACATAATGATGGACTAGCAGAATTATTTAATACCATTCATGTTTTTGCCTTAATGATTCATCAACATAATTATGAAATACTAAATTTGTTTTTACTTCAATAATTTATTTACATATTTTAAGAATTTGAATAGTAATCAGATTTTTGCCTCAGAGATTCATCAACATAAATATATAAGAATAACCTTGTTTTTACCTCAATAATTTATTAACATAATTATTTAATAATAACACGATTTTTTTTCCTCAATGATTTATGAACAAAATAAAATTAAAAGAATGTTGCGCTGGAACTGCCGACATTATTCCTTAATAGAATAATATAAATATATATATATATATATTTTTTTACATCGAAGAACAACAGAATTATATAATAACAATCTTTCTTTAATTCAATGATTTTTTATCAGAATAATATGAAGTAAATCTGGTATGATTCATTAATAGAAATAAATAATAATAACCTTGATTTAACCTCAAAAGTTTGTTAACAGAATTATTAATAATAAAAAGGTTTTTGACTCAATCATTTATTAATAAAATAATCTGAAAATAATCAGGTAATTACCCAAATGTTTCATTCAACAGAAATATACAATATGATTTTTTCCAAATAATTCATTAATACAATTTTAAAATAATAATCTGGCTTTTGCCAAAATGTTTTATTAACTGAATAAAATGAAAAAAGTCTGGTATTCTCCCCGCTGATTTATTAAAAGAATTATGTGATAAATATCGTGTTTTTGCTTCAATGATTTATTAGCGGGATTATTTGATTAAAAAAAAAAACTGATACTTAGTATGATGGTTTTTTAGCAGGTTAAGTAATATGATAAAAAACTGATTTTTGCTTTAATGGTTTAACAATAAAATTACACCCAAAGCAAAAATTGCAACCTTGGCACAAATTTCGGTGAAGCTATTTGCGTTATGAAAAAAAAAAAAAAAAAAAAAAAAAAAAATTAAGGTAAACCTTACTGTATTTTTCAAATATGAAAATACAGTCATTTATTTTCGCAAACTGTTTTTCAAACAAGAATTTATCGCCAAGAAAAAGAATTCTAAACATAGCTTGTTACTTTTTCCACAAAGTCGGAACATTGAGTCTTAAAAATATATATATTTGTTAAGAGATGTTCTCTGATTCAACGGCGTCGTATCTAAATGTAATGCAAAGGGAAAGAGCAATCAATCAAGTGCCATTAGATTCTGGCAAAGAGCCGAGCCAACAGGTGATGTTAACGTTGTTTATGGATGTCTTATCCGAGAGAATTTAGCCAACAGGAGAGCTGTTTGGCGACAATCCCATGGGGGTCACTTACCCGCCAAGGTAAAGCTGAAAACAATTGTGCTTTTACAATGTGTTAACTGACGAATTTATTTTAAAGTCACACTGTCAATTCTCAGAGGTGCTTTGCTTGAGGTCACATTCAAGAGTTAATTTTCTTTTTCATACCTGTAAATATTGTCTGAGATTTTTTAACACCTGAACGCTATGATACATACTGCTTGTCTGATTATTAATAAGGCTTCTTATTTTCTGAATATTTGAGTGCTGCTTGTCTGATTATTAATAACGCTTTTTATTTTCAGAATACTTTGATTGCTGCTTGTCTGATTATTAATAACGCTTCTTATTTTCAGAATACTTTGAATGCTGATTGTCTGATTATTAATAACGCCTCTTATTTTCTGAATTTTTGATTGCTGCTTGTCTGATTATTAATAACGCTTTTTATTTTCAGAATAATTTGAATGCTCCTTGTCTGATTATTAATAACGCTTATTTTCTGAATAATTTGAATGCTCCTTGTCTGATTATTAATAACGCTTCTTATTTTCTGAACTATTGAATGCCACATATCTGATTATTTATAATCTTCTTATTTTTTGAATTTTTGAATTTTTGAATGCTGCTTATCTGATTAGTAATAACGCTACTTATTTTCTGAATTTTTGAATGCTGCTTGCCTAATTATCAATGACGCTACACTTATTTTCAATATATTCTAATGTTATTAAGAATAAGTTGTAACCACAATACGTATACAAATTACAAAAGATATTATTATGTTTCCCGTGCAAACATTATAAATGCTTGGAACTGTAAATTATCTCGTAATAGTCTATTGCGGGCCAGGTTCACCTGCCCACAATAGTAACCACCTATAGTAACCACCTGCAAGATGGTGGCAATGTCATCAATATTGCGCACCAACCACCTTTCTATCATAGACAAGCTGGGACACATGGATCTGAAGCTGGGTTAGCATCAAGGCACCGTTGAAAATAGACTTTATCTTATAGACTTATCGTTCCTTACAATAGAAACTTATAACCTTAGCCACAGTAGAATCACGACTTTTGGAAACTATATTTAAATAAAAATATATATATACTAAGGGGCTAAGTCAGCTGTTCACAGACGCTCACCAACCCAGATGATTGCTTCGCAATAATTGTTGTTTCTCGACAGTTAAATTACTCAATTAAGCATAATGTCCCACCACATCCCACGTCCAACTTATATATATATATATGCAGGTATATATAGTTAAAGGTATATTGCTGTAACACATTTGGTAAGTTCACCAAACGGACGGAGGATATATTTTAAATACAACGTTCATCAATTTGTGCCTTAAATTTAAGTTCTAAATAATTAAACAAATATCTTTAACCGTAATTCATATTTGTATATTAATGTAATTTGCGCCAAAAATAATAATTTTAAAATAGTTAAAAAGATTGGATTTAAATATCTTAAAATGTAACGTATAATTACTTTATTTTATTAAAAATCATCTTAAACTCCTATATTAGAAGACAAACAAAATTAAAAACGTAATAATAACAGTACATGTATATCGTATACCTTTAAATTAGGGAAGCAAAAATATTTATTGGAAAACAATAAATTTATGACATATATAGATTTTATGCTGATGACAACCAAACCAATATGAAAATTAATGAGGGAAAAGTGCATTCTACCATGTGATTTTCTGACCATCACTAGATTTTTATGTATAGTTAGAAACAAGAATTTAACTAAAAAGGATAAAAATAATTATTTCAATACTTAAAAAAAAACAAGATAAGAAAACAATTTTCCTTCTCTAAAAATTCGATACTCTCAAATCCCATGCATCAGCAAATGTGATGTACCACAGCAATTCTGTAACATGAAATACTATGTTGTAGTAAACCTGCAAAAGTTTTTATAGCAATGCATTCTTAAAATTCATGCACGGTTAATACACCTATAACAGTCACTCACGGAAATTCATCAACACGAATCCAACCAAAACAAAATTAGCTGCTTTAAAGGAATTTTAAAAGAAAAAAGATTAATAAACATAGCTTAATATAATGGTAAAAAAAGTTTATAAAATCTAGAAAAAATTTAAGAAGTTTTAGTACATGGACTATTGAAAGTCCTACAATATACACCTGTAGCAATCGTTCATAGTGCAAGAGCAAAAACGCTTCACAGTATCATTGCAAAAACAATTAACTTGTAAGAACAATTCAGTAAAAATCCTTCACATTACATATAAGACAGCTATTTACAGTATACTTGCGACAACCATTCACAATATACCTGCAGCAATCATGAATAGTACACCAGTAAAAACTATTCACAGCTTATCTGTAAAAATCTTTCGCAATACACACACAAAAACCATTTCTCCAAAACCTCCAACAACTGTTTACAATACACCAGTAAAAACCATTCACAGCTCACCTCTGAAGACCATTCACAGTACACCAGTAAAAATCCTTCACAGTGTACCTCCAACAACATTCAAGGTACTCTTATAAAATACATAGTCACACCAGTAATAAACATTCCAAGTACACAAGTAAAAAATATTCACAGTTCACCGGAAAAAAATATTAATTGTGTGCCTGTAAAATTCATTCACAAAATACCTGTAAAAAAGAACTATATGAAAATTTAAATAACATAAAAATGGAACAAAATAATGTAAAATAACTAGTTAAGGAAATTAAATAGTATATAAGGAACTTAGAAATATGCTTAAGTTCAGTGATTATTCGGAAAATTTTAATCCAACAGCCAATACCATAAAACAAGCAAAATAAAATGTGACATGTAACCAAGAAAATTTCTTTATGAGAAAGAAACAAAATAAATAAATAAATAAAATAAAACAATGTAAAAAAAAAAAACAGTCGATAAAAACCTGTCAAAAGAAAAAAGATAAGGAAAGAAAAGATCTTTTTCCGTTTTCTGAAATTCCCAAACGCACCTGCAAAAGCCATCCACAGTGAGATTAAGAAACGTTGGAATATCCCCCACCCTACCCTGTTTACATTCCCATCACGATGGATTTTCCAAAAGACCTCCCGAAATCCCACCCTTCCATCCTAAATCTCAATCGGGAAAAGACTCTAGCATCCCTTGACGACATCTCCCGACGGTCGCTAATTAATCTCCAAAACTTCCATTCCCAACCCCCGACGTCAATCTATTCCTAAATCGGACTGAGAAGAATCTTCTCCTGCATCCCTCCACCCACACCAATGGAATGGAAGAGAAGGGGGAAAAAAAAAAGAACGAAAAAGATCTGTCTCCTTCCCCATACGAATTTCTGATCGAGTTTTGCGCCCCACCAGATTTGATATGAGGAGCACGAACCACCGATACCTTGATTGCTTATAGGAACTTTACCTCCACCTTTCTGAACGAGACTGGAATGTATCATGGGGCTTTCCTCTCTCTCATACTGTAGAACCGGGGCTTTATCTTTTCGTTTTAAGCCCCTTCCTTTCTCTCATTCCGACAGAGCTAAGTAGCATACCAATACAAGCCAGAAGCGCTTAAAGATGCAAGTATAAATCTTAAAAGACCCCAAGACACAACGCTGAAGATTGGTTTAAGCGTTCTGAGAAGGTTAGGGAAAAAAATAGCAGGTTTAAATCAGGAAAAAATTATCCAAATTAATTGATGCAAATAATCGAATTGCATAAAAAAAATAATGAATATGAGAAAATGAATGAAGATGATAATAATGAGTTTAATTTTCAGCTAATGCTTACAAGCGAAAACAAATAAGTGTAAATAAGCAAGAATAAGTCTTAAAAAAATCAAAGACACTATTATCAATCATAATCATTAAATTATCAATCAGACACAATTATAAGACAAATATAAACGTAAAAATGCTAAATATAGAGAAAAATCTACCTATTGTTAAAAGTAAGGGAATTTTGGTGAAATAAATTGTGAATATGTAAAGCTAAAACTTCGTTGAAGACTAATTTAACTGTTAAAATGAGTTTAAGATTATGGCATATGTTTTGAGCCAAATTACCGTGGATTGCATACTGGCTCTCTTATTGAATTATTTATTTCAAGTAGTTATCAAACTAAGGTGGAAGCAACGAACCTTGCAAAAGCTCTATGATAATTACGGTATTTTATGTCTTTTAAAATATTGTGATTTGAAAATATATTGCTCTTTTAACAATCCGAAAAAATTTGATTAAACCAATCCGGTGATTTTTGACACCGTTAAGCATGGACAATTAAGAATTTTTCGAAAACACTTCTAATAATGTTTAATAAAATATCAAGTATTGTTAGGCATCTTAATCTTCTACCATTGCCAATTTATTGCAAGAAGAAGGTCTCCTAACTAATGCCATCTGTGCTGTAGCTTCAGGTCGTACTATGTGTAATAACAATGTCAAGCATTGTTATGCATCATAATATTGTACCATTACGAAGACATTAATAAAATTTAACTAATCATTTCGATCTGCTACTTTTTTCAGTTTCCACCTGCTATCTTTTTAATTTTATAGAATAGTTTTTGGTAGATTTCGGTCGCCTGACGTCGCAAGTAAACCAATACAAAATATTGTAAGTCCATAAATTTTCAGTTCTGGTAGCTTTCATGGTCAACCACCCTTCCCACACTTTCAGTCCTTTGAGGTTCGCGTCATTTTATCCCAGCTTTAAGTTGACCTTTCTCAATTTTTTTTTTTTCTTCAGATTCTTTTCATCGTCAAATCACCTTTATCTTGGTTTTCCACACCTAGATCTGAAAATTTAAATTTCAAGTTAGTAGCCAGTGGCCGGTAGACTCCATTAACTTTGTACCCGCTTTATGCTTTGCAAACTTTTTTTTTGCTTGGATAAAATTATATACATATGTTTTTTTTTTTTTTTTTTTTTTTTTAATAATCCAAATTTAAAAAAAAGCTTCTTTTAAAAATATTTGGGGAGGTGAAATACATTTAAGATATATATTATAAACTTGAAATATGTGAATTGTTAAAGAACTAACTCTTCTTCCACACGAATCTTTCCATTACAAATTGATGGATTCAAGGGTGAAAATTTTGAAAGGTGACACTGGACATTTTAATGAAAATTCTGCATTACAGAGTTTTTTAGCAGAGTTGTTTATTAAATTTAAGGCACTACTTTTTTTTGTTGACCTGACGAGTGATTATTTTCAGGTCTACTTCTATGTAGCTTAGAGTCCCTAGAGTTTGAATATCACTCATCGTAGATCATTTCTACGAGGGTTGCTATTTATATTTCTGGCCTAATAATGAAAAAACAAATATGTAGGATCGAAATTGGTTTTATTGTTTTTCAAAATATTCTCCATGATGATCAATACACTTTTGCATGCGTTTGAACCAATTTTCAAAGCACTTTTTCCAGTCCGATTGAGGTAACTCCAAAACATGCGTTTTGAATGCATCAACCGCTTCTTCGGGGGTCGAAAATCGTTGTCCACGTAATTTATTTTTGATGTGTGGGAATAAGAAGAAGTCATTGGGTGCCAAATCAGGGCTGTAAGGCGGATGACCCATCAGTTCGATCTTTCGCTCCGCCAGAAATGCCTTTGTTTGAGTCCATGTGTGAGAGCTCGCATTGTCATGATGAAGAATGATTCGCCTGTTCTTCTGCTTTTTTCGAATTTCTCCGATGACTTCTGGCAAACAAATGGTCGTGTACCATTCAGAATTGACCGTCCTGCGTTGCTCTAACGCCACTGTTGCAACATGACCGTTAATGCCGAAGAAACAGGCAATCATTTGTTTCGATGTGCTTCTTCCTCGAACAACTTTTGTTGGTTTTGCCTCGTCTTGGAAGACCCATACAGTTGATTGCTGTTTTGTTTCCGGCTCATATGCATAGATCCATGATTCGTCACCTGTGTAGATGTTATACACAGCCTTTGATGTACCTTGAACGTATTTTTTCAATATTTCCTTGCACCAATCGACACGAGCCTTTTTTTGAGCGTTTGTCAGATTATGCGGGATCCAACGCGAACAAATTTTTTTTACGCTCAAATGTTCATGCAATATTTTATTGATGCTAGTCATACTAATGTCCAAAGACGCCACTATCTCACGGTATGTCACATGGCGATCTTGCTTTATCAGTTCACGCACAGCATCGATCTTTTCTGGCACAACAACGGATTTTGGGCGACCTGCACGGGATTCGTCCTGGATCGAACATCGACCACGATTAAATTCGTTATAGCAATTTTTTACAGTGCTGTAGGATGGCGCCTTATCGCTGAATAAAGAATTAAGTTCATCGAAGCACTCTTGTCTTGACAATCCACGTCGAAAGTTATGAAAAATAATGGCACGAAAATGTTCATGATTCAATTCCATTTTTTGAAAGAGAAGAACTTTTCAATTTACTGTCAACAACACAAATGAAGCTATAATGATAAATCGTCTGCTGAATTTATGTTTAAAAATATCAAACTTTTATGTTTAAAAATATCAAACTTTTATGTTTAAAAATATCAAACTTTCGATTAAAATCGTCTGCGGTCGCCTAGCAACACTTACTGTTGCCAAGGCCAGAAATATAAATAGCAACCCTCGTATCCTCTTGTCTTTATATCAGTTACAATATTAACTTTCCCATTGAAATCCCTTGAACCACATTATAGTTCAATGTAACGATATTTTATTTATTGTTGCCAACGAATGGCGTTCCTAAATAGTAGATGTGAGGCAATCATGTTCAACTTTGTCTCTTTATAGCTTTGAACCCGATTTAGAAGACTAGGAAACTACGAAATAACAGGACGCATAAGCTTTTTTGGCGGGATTTATGACGGAAAATAATTCCCATTTGTGTTTCATACAGAAGACAATGAGGAAAACATCATAGTTTACTTGATGGTTATGGAATTCTATGATTCATTCCAGCCAGCGCGGAGGAGCATGTGAATGAACCCCATGGAGTTTAGAATCTAGGTCATTTGCACTAGAATATTAAGTTATCTGCACTAGAATATTTTGTGCCAGAGCAGAGCAGCATATGAATGAACCACTCACCATGGAGTTTAGAGTATCAGTCATTTGCACTAGAATTTTAGGTCATTTGCGCTAGAATATTTTGTGCCGGTTAGAGCAGCATACCAATGAACCACTCACTATGGAGCTTAGAATCTGGGTCATTTGCTCTAAAAGTAGGAAGTTCAATCCTTCAGTCATTGCACAATAAAACACTGTAATTCAACATAACGTTTGAATAACGAATTATGACACAGAAACTACAACAAATTATTTGATTGGCTGTAAAAAAGCAGCGAATTACAGTGTTGAATTAAATCTTTTTATATATTTAGAAAACGTCCAAATTTGGAAGATTTCGTCTCCAAGGGAGTCGATTTTAAACAGAACATCCTGATTTGAATATATTCCATTAAAAATAAAAAAGAAATAAAAAGAGTTTTGCAGCAAAACAGCTGTCATGAAAATAGAGCTCCTTACAAGCCCTGAACAACCCTTTTAACTAGGTTTAAGGCCCATCATTTCCATCTTTAAAAGAAAAGATCCGCGTTGTCAATTTTCCTCCACATCTGCTTCACAGTAAATCTTCATTTGTAACTGACATCATCATTTGCATATCAGAGTTCTCCAGGTTAATGCGTGACGATTATGCCGCACCGTTGTCATAAATTACTCATTAATGTCGCATAAATCGCTCATTAATTCTACTTATTCTCCGGAGTCCGAACAGCCACTAAGCCCACCCCTGCCTCTCCAGAAGTTAAGCGAAGGGCTTCCCTGTAACGCTAAATTCTAGGGAACTTGGGTGTTATTTGGTAAGAGGAAATAATGGGTTTGAATCTTCACAAATTTGGAATATGTTAGGGAAAAAAAAAAAATGGTAAATCGAAATTTATGTAAAGAGGCTTTAGCGTTGATGAGGTGGCTGTCTTTCAGTGTCTTACTTTGGCGTTTAGAAGAACAGGAAGTGTTGGCGAGTTTAAGAGCGTGATGAATTCGTGCCTTCAGATGATTATTTTAAGAAAAATGAAATGTTTATATTAGTTCCGTTCAACACTATTAAATACATCATTTTAAAACGAGACTTTTCAGTTAGAGAGATCTCAATTATTTGTTGCATAGTAGCAAACTTACACTTAAGTGTTCAACTATTATAATCCATAACTATACGCAAATATTTAAAAGTAAAATTGCGGCAAAAAATATTAACTTATTTATTACATTGTAGTCAAATTTAAATTTCTATTTTTCATTTATTCAAGTTCTTAAAAAAGGTCTATTAAAGTACAATTGAAGAAATATTAAGAAAAAGTGGAACATTTTAGCATTTATAAAAATTAAATACGAAATTTAACTAGATAGCTAACAGAAACTAGACAGAGTGCTGAATTTGCAGAAAATATGTATCATAATTACAAGGGCTCGCGCTATGCATTCCTCACCTCGCCAAATGTGATAAAATTGTAAATTTGGCAAATAAAATTGCGTCTTGGAGAAAGTATTGGTAAATTATTTTTTTCCACTGTGAAGAAAAAAAATTATATTTAACTCGATCCTCAAAATTTCGTCAAAATAAATTTTTCTAAACAAATCAGTATTTTTTATTCGATTACAATTGTATTCGGTAGATCGGTAGATGCGCCGCTTAACCAATTAGAATCGGGTCCAAATAATATAAGCCTGAAACAAACTACCGTAAAATAGTTTTCTATAAGAAAGAAATTAATCATAAAAAATTGTTAAGATTTGCATTTGGCTTTCGAAAATTCGCGAAAACTTTTGGCTAATAATTTTAAATCCTTAGCGCGGGCCCTGCATTACTGTTTAAGTTTACTACATTTTTCAAATAATGTAGCGAGCCCTATATGAAATGTGGATTATATTAAATAGTTTTCTAAAGATATAATAAATATGAATTATAATACTATGTACTTACAGCTCTATTAAATTATAGTCAATATATTTCAAGACAAATTTTAAAGTAACAATTCACAGCAAAAATTTTAGAACATTTTTCCGTCTAGCGACTGATGTCACATAAATTATTCTAAAAGTTTCCTATATAAAGCTTAAAAATATTTCTTTCTAACCATTCGTAGCAAAAAAAAAAAAAAAAAAAAAAAAACGAATGTAACAAAAATTTTTTTTTAAAAATAAAGTCTAGCTGTTTTACAATTAAAAATAAAGAGTAAAATGGTTAAATAGACAGTCAATCAAAAAAAATAATAATAACGGTAAACTGAATTATCCTTAACAAATAAGCAGCAATAGATATGTTATATTACTTAATTAGAAGAAATTTTTTTTAGGAAAGTAGTTTAGAGTTTTGAAATATGTTCAAGTTTAGAGTTTGTAATATGCTCGTTAAATAACGTACGCATTTATTTTAACTAAAGTAATACTTTCAACTTATTTATTTTCCATGAAACATAATTTCAAGTGCTTCCGTAATTTATTATGCTTTAATGAAATACTTCTGAAAGAAATTTTTGCGCGTAAAGTAAAGGATTGTCCCAAAAAATATAACATACATAGAGGTTAGCATTTTCCATAGATTTAGTGTTAAAAAATATCTGATGAAAAAATTTATTATAGTGTTATTTAAATGGAAAATTATATTGCTGAAGTAG
Source organism: Parasteatoda lunata (assembly GCA_949128135.1). Lineage (NCBI taxonomy): Eukaryota > Metazoa > Arthropoda > Arachnida > Araneae > Theridiidae > Parasteatoda > Parasteatoda lunata. The sequence goes on from OX421971.1 coordinate 123,199,394, forward strand.
TAAATATTTAGTGTATGTAGCATCAATAGGATTGTACCCGTTTTTGAAAAAAGGCCTATGCCTGAATAAGAAGATATAAAAAATATTAATACAAAAATATTGGTAACAATTTAAATGACTTTATGAATAGAATAATTATGATGAGCTTGTTCTAAAAACCGGAACATTTATACTGTAAGCATACTACTAAGTTTTATAATCACAATTAAGTAAACAGAAAGACATTGAAGAGGTAATTTTCATTACAAACTTCCTAACAATCAGCCATATAGTAAAAGCATTCCAAAACAACAGTCATTCATTAAAACGAAAGTCTCGTGTGATACCTTCTTTTTCCCTTAAGTTTACTCAAAATCGATTTGAATTCAACGACTCTTGGACTCATAAACTGTTTGGAGGTACTCAAGAAGGCCCTCTCATTAAAATGTACAAACGAAACAGATTTAATTGTAGATCTTTACAAGAAAATCGGTTGACTGCAAGGCTTCAACACACTAAACACATCCAGCGAAAAAGAAAACTAATGGCTCGCCGAGTTCCTTCAAAACGTTAATGACCATTCATTTGACCGTTGTTTCAGCGGAATTTCCGCAAATCATGAAGTTTACACCATCAGAGAAATCGCTCCCGTTTTTTTTTTATCCGGAGATCTCCTTAATGTCGAGAGCCTTTAAAAGCAGTACAGGTTTTCCTGCAACTGTCCTGGAGCTGTTAAGCACCGTATTATAGAGGGCATTGATTTTGATTTACAGGAGGCGTTTCGACTGTTAGTGGGCAGCTGCCTCTAATAGTACCTTCTCCATTTTCTTTCCTGGAACAATTTCCCGTTTTTCTTTGGTTTCGCCCTCTGATCTCATTCTGGGATTTAATTTCTCTTCTGGAGTCGATCTTTCTCTCTTTCTTATATGCGGGAAACAGGTGGAGGAAGGGGAGAATACCAGGAGTTTTCCTCTTTTTCCGGAGAAAAGTGAAAGAGGCACATTGTTCTACTAAACCTGAAGAGAGGTTGATCTTTGAATAAGGGACAATTCTAAGGTTAATCAGGTATCTTAGACTTCCTATACAGCCATAGAACTACATTTTAGGGGGGAGGGGGGATTTGGTTTAGATAACAAAAAGGTTTAAATAACTTTTAGATAGTTACTAAAAAGTCTAGGTGAATATAATTGATTTGTTAAATAAGACACAATGTAATTAAAAATTAAAGATTTAAACTAAGATTAAACTAACAGATTTTTTTCTTTAAAAATAAAACCCAAGATGGAATAAAAAAAAAACGCTTCGTTTAAACCACATTGGGCCAACTCTGAATATGCTAATCAAGTAGTGCATCCTCTAACATATGAGTATCTAAAAATCAACTTTTTAATTCCAGTGTAGATAGTTTTTGAGAAATAAATCCAGCTTGTATTCATAATGTATCTATATACATGATTTTGTTTAAATTTTGCAATTACCTAAAATTAATTTCTTTAAGAGAATGCAAAAAATTACCTGCGCTTTAATTTATATTTTTACAATGAAATTAAATTAAAATTGATTCACATAACATATTTTTAACTTGAATGGTTCGAGAAGAAATATTTTAAACCTGGAGAAAGCAATGTCTAACTTTAGCATAAGTAAAAGAGCTGACATGAAACAACCGCATCGGTAAATAGAATCAGAGAAGGATTTCACATTGGCGATGTGCAGTTTTTGTTATTTTACTCGGAAGCTGTAGGATAGTATAAATTAAAAAAATACTTCCACAAAATGCAGTTCTCTATGATATATAACTCAATGATTCATTTTTTATCGATAAGTTAAATGAGGTGACCTAGGTTTGAATCCCGGTGATGGATATCTTTGAAGCTTCCCGATATAACCAAACACAGTTCTTTTGTAAAATATCCACTGTGTTACATGTAATTATGGGTTAGAATCGCGTTTAAATGACACTTAACATGCGAAGTTTTCATGATTTTCCTCTATGGAAATGTATATTAGTTTTGCCACGGAAGTGAGTTTGCCCCCATTCTTGAATCAAGGGTTCCCTTGTCATCTGGGCTGGTTTAAAAAGCAATGGAATTATATATTTGCAGCAGTAAATTTGAAAAAGATTGGCTCATCAAATCCGATTATAATTAAAAAAATAAATAGATAGTTTAAAGATTAGGTTTTTAAACTCAAAGATTACAATTAAGGATTAGAATTAAACATTAAAAGTATCAAGTTACCCATGAGTACACTCTCAGAAGCAAAATTCTCACTTTTGACTATTCAGCAATCTTTGAGCTATATTCGTTAATTTTGAGAATAATTTCGTCATGAAATTATGTGATTTGTGATGAAACGCGAACTTTCAAATATCTGACGAGAATGTTTCCTCAACTCGAAACCTCATCGTAGTGCATTGTGTGAGATTGTTAACAAGAATAGCGAAACTAACATGAAGACTAGACGATAGAAAATAAAGTGATCAAGTAAGTCGGCAAGCCAATATGGTGGTCAAGAAGTTAGCTTCGTGCCAGGAAGATCACGGGATCGAATCCCGCTTCGGGCATTGGTGTAATTTATCTCTCTGTTATAGTCCTTCTTACGTAGTTAGAGCGACTTTGACCCACCTATATTGTGTCAACGAAAAAGTGATTTAAAAAAATAGAATTACTAAACATTTCTTTAAAAAATTTAATTTCATTAAAATTGAGAACTGGCAATTTAAAGCTCAAAACCTGGGAAAATGAAGGGCTGTCGCGAGAGGTTTGGATCCTTAAAGGACTGACAGTGTGGAAAGAGTTGACCATGAAAGCTTCAACAACTGACAATTTGTGACTTACTTACAATATTTTGTATTGGTTTATTTGTGACATCAGGCGACCGAAATTGACCAAAAGCTATTCTATAAAATTAAAAAGATTGCAGGTGGAAATTGGGAAACAAAAGCAGCAGATCGAAATGATAAGTTAAATTTGATTAGTGTCTTGACAATAGAAGATTATGATACATAACAATGCTTGATGTTATTAATAAGCATTGTTAGATCTGAAGCTAGAGTTCAAATTGAAATTTCATGAAAAGTTAGGAGAGACTTTAATCCTACAGTTTATTGGAGATGGTTGGAGATTAAGATACATAACAATACTTGGTTTCGTTATTAATCATTGTTATATCTAAAGATAGAGCACAAATCGCCATTTTATGAAAAGTTAGGGAAGACCTTCATCCAGCAATGAAATGGCAATGGTTGAAGATTATGTTGCTAGCAATGCTTGATAAGCATATACCAGTAAACGGTTGCGTCAAAAACGAAGAAAGTTTCACGATATTTGAGTATCCAAATTTTAAAGTGAATGGTTGAAAAACGTTACGTTAGTTGATAAAATAACATATTAATAATATGACTCAGGTCATCGGCAAATAAACTGGCAATTGGTAACCATACATGAATCAAATTATAGCATTCTTTGCATTATCAGCTACATAACAGAGAAGAATGATTGTAAGTAGACCACTATCATTCTGATAGTGACGCCAGCAAACAAACAACTATGTTGAATGCGAGAAAGTCGCCAAGGCAAACAGGGGCGCCGGAGCCATTAGGGCGTTTTAACACCGGGGCGGTCTAAGACCTCATTCCAATTAGGGAAAGAGAAGAAAGAAAAGAAATTCGTTGCGCTAAAGGAGCAGGAGTAAAGTAAATTGCATCATACGAATGTTCCATGGAATTCCATTTCCCATTTCGAAGAGCGTCATTCAATTGAGGGTGGTGTATAATAAAAAATAAAAAAAACCTCACATCCAGCCGGTTAACGATTTGAATAATAACTAGACATTGAGACGGCCTCTCTCTCATGAAATTTTCCAGGTATATAAGTTCACAACAACTCAACTCTACCAGAAAGAAAACGTGAGGGCGAAAAATTCACTCTCCGCGAGTAATTTTTCCCGTAGCTTTAATATTCCCATTTGGCGAGAGAAAACGAAGCTAAGCACGTTTCTAACCTCGTCCCTTTCTTTTCCTTCTTTATTCTGCAAAATGTTCTTTTTTATATTTCATCCCCACCAACTTAAGGTTATTTATCACGAAAGGAGGTGTAAAGACAATTTAGTTTAACCCAAGACGAGTATTTTTTTGCTTTTTTTTTTTTTGTTGCGAGAATACGAGAGACGTTAAATTATTGAGTGTGCAAGCAGGTGTCAAAATGTACCATTTTAAATGTTTGAAGAAAGGGAGAAATATGTAACAATTGTGCAGAAAAGTATGAGGCACCTTTCAAACAGTGTTAAAGTATCTTTCTGATTTATTTTTTCTCGTTTAAAGGGTGGGTTTGAGAGGTTGAGATTAAAGAGGTACTTCGAGAGATGAACACTAACAAGGCTAACATTAAAGATTAACTTTGAGAGGTTAACATTAACGAGGTATACTTTCAGAGAGTAACACTAACGAGGAGTATTGAAAAGTTAAAGTTAATGAAAAATTTTGAGAACTCAACATTAAAAATGAGCATTGAGAGGCAAGCGTTTAAAAAGTTATTTTTGGAGATTTAACATGAAAGTGGAACATTGAAAGGTTAACATGAAAGAGGAATTTTGAGAAATTAGCATTAAAGTTGAACTTTAAGAGGCAAACATTAAATACTTACTTTGGGAGGTTAACATGAAAGTGGAACATTGAAAGGTTCACATGAAAGAGGAATTTTGAGAAATTAACATTAAAGATGAACTTTGAGAGGTAAACATTAAATACTTACTTTGGGAGGTTAACATGAAAGTGGAACATTGAAAAATTAACATAGGTAATTTGGAAGATTAATAATTGAGTTAACATTAAAAGGAAATATTTTTATCACTTAAAATGAAGACTGAGAGGTTCCAGAAATTGATTTTTATTAATTCATAATTTGACACTATGTAAAGTGAATACACAAAGTCATCATGAATTGCTGATTTTAATCTGAATTTCACGCTTTAAGTGCAAATCTTAATGGTTTGAAAGATTGACTTTAAATATGCTAAGTAGTTAACGTTAGCTATCAATTAAGATACGACATTAAACACAAATTGGTACTTTCACCAAATAAAAACAAATTTTTTTACGGATAGGTTTTGGATTTTTAGTCATCAAAAAAAAAAAGGTGACAACCACAATCTGGAAAATGTAGTCCCTATAGATTAGTCAGAAAAGAGAGTTGAAAGTATGGATGCCTTTAAGTTAATTTTATTTATTGCATTTTTTTCCGTATCTCGAGAAATATTAAAGCGAATCGAAATTTTTTTTTGTACATGGACATAAATAAATTCTAAGATAATGGAAGTAAAATTTCTAAATAAAAATAACTATGAACCTTTTCTAAATCCCAGAAAATTAAATATCCGCCAAATAAACAACCATTAATATGCCAGAAATACTTGAACACCTTCAAAAAATTCAAATATTTAATTTTATTACTTACATGCGTGTTAGTAAAAACTTAAGATCATTTCTTTGAAGCCAAACTTTTTTTATTTTACATAAACAAAAATATAAAAATAATCATGCTTTGAATTCCTAATCTATGAATCAAATGATAAGTTTAACAGTAACATTGAATTTATTTAAATAATCTAAAGTTAAAAATACTTTCAAGATAAAAAAAAAAAATTCAAAAAATATTCTTTTAAAAATGCTTTCAAATCAATATGAAAGATAGCCAAAATGAATTGGGCAAAAATAAAAACAATCTCCGAATAATAAAGGTTTTCAGAACATTAAGTTTATTTTTTAAAGATATATGAGCTTAATACGTTTATATATATATATATATATATATATATATATATATATATATATATATATATATATATATATATATATATATATATATATATACACAAGTTTAAAATGAAGATAAAACAAAGGTAAATTACAGACAAATGAAAAAAGGAGGGGGGGGGGAATATATTATGTTTGCTATATATATAGGTATATATATATATATATGTCGTACCGTTTCTTTTTATACCGTAAAAGCATATCCCGACAGCACCTGCATTAAGTACTTATCCGAATATATTGAATACCGACTATCACAAAACCCGTAGAACTAATAGAGCAGAACTAATAGAACTAATTAAGCATCTCTGGAGATAGGCGATTTTTTTACGGCCCTTGGAAACCGATGGTACCCATAAGAAATACTTTCAAAATGCAGGAAAATCCATAATTAAAAATCATAATAAACAATTCTGAATTGGTATAACCAATGCTTCGTTACATTAAAAAATAATCCAAGTGAACAACAAACACTCCATAGAAATTGTTCTTTTATAAACACAAAGGTCACTTGACAGCGTCAATGGTCTTAAAGATGACGTAAAGATCTTCTCACCTTTTATTTTTCCCTCTCCGAGAGATAAAAAGGAACTTACCTTGCTAAAAGGACGCCATTATTCGACGCTTATCCTGAAGTTTCAGTGTGATACGGCTACTTGAACAATTTTATGCAGAACAGGAATCCCCCTTTGTGTGAAAGAATTAATTTCATCAATTTATTAAAACAGAACTCGCCAAGCGAAGTGCTTTGAAACTTTTAAAAGCTGTACTTTAAGCCAAAAGCGGCGGCGTTGCCACATAAATGCTTTTCTAGAAAATTGCTTAACACGGCGGCTGTCTTTCAAATGAAATAAATTTAAAAGAGTTTAAAGAGAGACGTATAAATAGGAATGCATTTATAATTTATTTATTCGAATAATAAGTTTCGAAGTTTGAAATAGCAATTTCATTTCGTCTTTATTAGTTTAAAGACGGGAGCAACACAAAAAAGAATTTTGTATCATTTTTATATTTAATTGCTTATACATTTTACAGATTTTGTTAATACAGTGGGAAACTTTTATGAGTTATTTTTTATTTTTTTTTTACTTAATATCATATTAAGTGAAAATCTTAATTTTCTAACAACTATCACGATAATTTATTAATGTATTTTAATAAATTTTAACATCTTCACGCGTTATAAGACATTATTTATTTTAGAATGTTTCATAAACCCTGCCCTAAATGTATCGTTTTAAAATTCTCATTAAAATATAAGCAGGCTTCGAATATTCATATTTAAACGAAAAAAAGTTTATAGAAAATTAAAAAATCACCAAGTAAAACGAGATAAAAAAAAACCATTAAAATTACTTTGACTGACTAATAATATTGAGAGAGAGGAGGGGGGGGGGTGATTGTTTAAAAACACTCTCAAGTTTTACTCAACAATCAAACTATTTTTGTAGTTTCAGTCCCGTTAATAACTATGACTACAACTTTTCTTTTTCTCTAGCTGAAGTATTAATTTTGGATCCCTAACTTATGCATATTCATTGACTTCATTTAATATTGGAATATTCATTTAATAATTTAAATACATATTAAAGGGCTGCATATGAAACTTCAAATATATGTATCAAGGTTGTATATACCTTAAAAATACCTAGAAATATAAGCTGCCTCGATTACACAACAAATAATTTGATGAATATTTATAACAAATTATATTATTAAATATATAATTTTATGAATTTTCAGAAAATCTGCGAATGATGCATCAATGATGACTACCCAATTATAACCAAGCTCAAAGCCACGTTTTGCAAGATTTGATATTTTAAAAGCCATAATAGTGACTGTCACGTAATTTTAGCTTCGGACAGATGACGTGAACAGCGCCTGAGTTATTACTCTTTTCTACAAACTTACGCTCCAAAGTAAATGAGAGAATTTTGCGTCACAACGGATTTAACCTGCATTTTGCTGCACGCCGATTGTTTAGTCGACTGTCAGGATCGAACTCATGACCCCAACTCTCCTTCAATGAAGTGAGCGACGACTTTGTCATCACAGCGATCTGCCAATTTTGAGCGTGATTCTAAATAGGATAAAAGCCTTTTTCATAACATTGAGTAATTTTTTCCAATGGACGATTGTATAGTAGTTAATTGCTTCATAATTAAAAAAGACTGACAACAAAAATAAAAACACGATTGAACACGAAAAGAAAAAGAAGTAAAAACAAGAATTAAATTAAATGAATGAAATACTAATTCTGCGTGAGTAGTGATCTGTATTCTTGACATAGACATGGAATCACGATAATAAATTGACAATATCAACTCTGATATTGTACAATAAATCCACCTACTCTCTACCTAAGATTGTGCAAGAAACTCTATATGATATTGTTCAAGAAATCTATCTACTCATTACCTGATATTATACAAGAAACTCTACCTGATATTGTACAAAAAATGTACCTACTCTCTACCTGACATTGTACAAGAAACTCTCCCTGATATTGAATCAATCCTAGAGTATTTGAGGCTAATTAAATAATCAAATTCAAGCCTTCAACAAGTAATTTCCACGGATTGATTAAAAATCGATGAAATTCCCATTAAAAAAATACTTAAACAATAAATAAATAACAAATAAAAAACATAAAAATAATAATTATATAAAAATAATTCGAGTGAGGACTTCTTTTCAACCATGTCGCTTACAGCACAACATATTGATGAAGAATTCCCATAGAGTTTAGATGGAATTAAAAGAGACAATTTAAGGCATCAATGCATTCCTCCAGCTCAATAAAATAAACTAATCATTGAATTAAAATGTACCGTTACATGGAATCAAAATCATAAAATTATGGAATCTTCTTAAAGGATTTTTCCTGCATTGTGGGTACTATTTTGTCATAAAAATGGACCCTTCACAAAATATTTTATCGTAAAAATAAATAACCTTCACAAATTATTTTAGAATAAAAATGGATACTACACAAATTATCTTAGAATAAAAACAGACCCTTCACAAAATATTTTAGAAATAAAATAGACCCTACATGAAATATTTTAGAACAAAAATAGACCCTGCACAAAATATGTCGCAAATAATTTTTTTCTTAAAAGCTGACACTTCGCAATATTTTTCCACTTCAAAATGAATCTTTTAAATAATTCTTCTTTTAGTTACACATTTAGTTAATACATTTTTGTTACGTAATTTTGCTATTTAAGAAAATTAATTCCATAATTTTATGTTGTTTAAAAAACATTAAACAACAACTCCTTGAAAGATATGGTTTTTGGATTTTTCTTTCCTAAAAATGAGTCCTTACTTTCAAATACTCACGAAAACAGGACTCGATCAGAAAAAATTCAAATCAACAATTATTTTAATTTCAGAAAAATATAAGTTAATTTTTCCCTAATTCACAAAAACTGGGCCTTTTGCAAAAAGACTAGATATAATATTGTTTTTTTTTTTTTTTTTTTTGGAAGAGTTATTTTTGTGATTTTCCAAAAAATCACAAAATATGACCTTTCACAAAAAGTCCGGAATAATTCCTGATTCAAGGAAAACTAATGGACAAAAATTAGACCACTAATGTTAGGCTTGGACGAAAAACTTGACTAATATTTATCGAATCAAATCAAATCTGACAAAATTTAAATGTATTAAATTCGCATTTGTTTTCTTGCATACATTATATACCTACTTTAAACACCATTAAATACCCATACAACAATGAACGTTATTACAATTTACTACTACTTACATAATAATAATAAGAAGAAAAATTAAACAACAATTTACCTACTTTACATTCCTTGCACCCTAGTAGTTAAAAAAAAAGAACGCAACAACAAAAACTAAAAACACGTCGTACTTTGTCAAAAAACTTTCCTTACACCTCAATTCAATCCACCGAAAAGCAAGAGAGCAACGAATCAATAAGAAACCCCCGAGTTTACAAGACGTTATATGGTGGCTGTGCTCACATACCTTCACGAATACTAGGTTGGTCATTTCAGTTCAAAAGGAAAAAGCAACAAAAAGGAGACGCCTACAGCGTCTGTATGTATGTATGTATATATATATATTTATAATATGAGGCACAGAGTTTGGTGATTTAAATAAAAATTATGCATGTCATGCACTTTCAGCCGAAGCATATAAATGCAAATGAAAGGGCCCTAATCCCGAGCCTTGCCTTGGCGATATCGCGATATACATATGCATGAGACAGTACCTCTTTCAGAGGAGGGAGTGTACACGTCTGGGGGAGTTTAAAGATTGACTTTTCTGATGCTGGATACAGTTAAAGCGAGGAGCAAGAGCAGGTCAGCTTTTAAAAGGGGAGGAAGTTGGTTTCTTTTTCCACGGGAGGTGGTTACTTTTTTTTTTACCGTTCGCGGTTTGATTTTCTCAATTTTAGATGATGGCGTTTTCTACCTTGATGTCGGTCGCCAAGAAGAAATGAATATTTAACCTGCACGGGGTATATTCATAAGGCATCTTTTTTTTTTTTTTTTGTTGAATAAATTGTTTTCGTTTTGGCTCAGGCAACTTTAAAAGGTGATTTACCTTAACCACCGCCAGCATGTGTTATGGATTGATTTCTTTTTTAGTGCGAAGTGTCTTAATTGTTTCATGTAAAAAACTAACCACGTCAATATTTTGCATAATCTATAGGTGAACAAACAAAGATTATTGAACTATAATTGCTTATCTGAAACGGCAAAAAAGTTGACATATTACGAGGCAAGAAACCCGAGGCTCTTTCTCAGAACACGAATGATGAAGTTACATCAAGTTAATAAGAAAAGGCATTAATTTCTAAAGAAAAAAAAAATGGAAGGGAATTTAAAAAAGGAAAAACAAAACGAGGGAGACTACGGTAGTCAAAATACGGTGGTGGCCGAAGGAGCCAAATCAAGACTACAGTTTCTACAATTACGGTTGTTCAATTCGATTTATGTTAAAAAAATATTGTAATGCATTTTTTCCCTTTTATTTTGTTATAGGTGAAAAAATACTGCATGTCATAAAAATAAAGATGACTAAGATGATAAAGCTTACACCTGGTAATCATTTTAAATAGTGCTGAATAAACCAGAGGATTCATCATCAGAAAATTTCAAAAATAGTTACAGAATTTATCTACAGATGGCGCAGTCAACCAATAAGAACTCGAAACTAAAATGATTTCAAAATAACCACCGTTTGCAGTATCAACATGGGGTAGTGTGAGGACTAAATTAACAATCCTCCAATTGAATGTTTCAATTTAAAATGATCTTACATGCAGAAGAAAGCAATTTTTTTCATAGTATTTTCAGTAAGTAGTAACATTTGTTGATAAACTTAGTAACTCATTCTGACATTTGAAGAGAAAAATGTTAGTTTCCTAATCAGAAAGCTGTAAAAGGTACATTTATATTAATTTTTTTTCAAATGAATTTTTTAAATTAAGGCTTCCGGTATTCACGACACGTTTCACCAATAGTTTCAGCATAAATCATTCTTTATTAACTTTTTTTAGTAATATTCTATTTCATTTTTTTAAAAAAGGAAAAAAGCTAAATTATTATTGACGTTAGTTATGTTTAAATAATTAGTTCTGGGTACTTAAAATGCTTATATAGGTACTGATCTAAAAGGTATTCTATGGCCACCCGATACGGAATAGTGCCATTTTTTCTTCATTAAATCAAACGATTTCAATTTTCTAAGACAATCTAACAAATTTTAATTCGTTTATTTGAGATTGTTATTTTTTAATTACATAGATTATAAGCTTTTATTTGCTAAGTAATCCATTAAATGTAAAAAAGAAAATCTTTTCTGAACCACAAGAACCTATTTGCTTACACCTTACACAAATAAACTTTTGGCGTTCGGTTCTTCAGGTAAGAGAGCCAAGGAAGTTTTAGCAAATGAGTATTATTTATAAATACAAAAATAGGCGTCGAAATTTACGATGCCTCAAAATAGACGCCAAATTGGAAAGAATTCGGTACCGGAGAAATCACATCCATTTCATCACGCTACACTTGGAAAGCAACTAGACCTGTTGACAATTATGAGCTCCGGACATAAATCTTGTTTTCTCTTTTAAACCACTGCAGTGGTTTTACTTTCAATAAAATGACACTGTACGCCATGTTTAGTAAAAGTTCGAGATATAAAAAAATATTTCAGTAACTCACGGTTAGTACGAAATTCTTTTCGTGCACAAAACTACACACAGTGAGGGGAAAAATAGACGGACAACCCTGAATGACTTTTGATCTTATGATCGGATCTTCATGTTCTAGAACTTAATCTTAATGGTTTGACCTCTAATCTACTAACTGATTAGTGCAAACGATATTATAAATTCACAATCAGTCATAAAACGTACTTTCTCTGAATAAAAATTTTTTTCGACGGATTCGAATTTCTAACTCTCGTAATATATGGAGTAGCCGCAATGCGGGAAATATAGTCACAATAGTTTTGTTAAGAGAGAGGTCTTAAAGAGGTCATAACTCAAGAACTTTTTAAGCGAATTGAAAAATGTATGCAAGCAATTTGAAATTTCGTTTATCTAGAGTTATAATTCCAATAAACAAATAACTTTTAATAAATATTTATTATTTTTTGTTATTTTACTTAATAATAATCGAAAAAATTTGGAATGGCAAAGTATGTAATTTTTACATCATTTTAAGAATGTAATTTTAAATAGAAAATACAAAATTTTTCAGGAAAAATGCAGTAATGGCAAGAATTACAAATGAAACTCTTAACTTTAGTCCATGTACCTTACTTTTAGGACCTAAGACACAATCCGCTCTTAATTCAAAACTTGACATATCTTCAGGAGAAAAGGAGAAGAAAAAAAGTTCGAGTGGTCTGCAAAAATGCGGTTTAAAATCAATCCGTTAGAAATAAGATTATTTTTTGGATTCAGAATGTTATAAATTTTACAGAAAGGAAGAAAAAAAAATGGTAGAATAGACTACAAGTATGCGCTTCATAACTATATCGTCAAAAATCGGATTAGTTTTTGATTTAGGATATTAAAAAAGCTTAAGAAAAAAAGAACAATGAAAGAATGGAAAGCAAGTGTGCGGCTAAAAATTAAATAACCAGAAATCGGGTTAATTTTTCTTAATTCAGAATATTGAAAAGATTTCAGGAGAAAACAACGAAGGAACAGAAAACAGGTATGCAGCTAAAAATTAAATAACCAGAAATCGGGGTGATTTTGATTCAGGGTATTAAAAATGTTTCGGGAAAAAAAACAATGAAGGAATAGGAAACATGTTTGCAGTTAAAAATTAAATAGCCATAAATCGGGTTGGTTTTAACTCATTATATAAATATTTTAGAAAATATACAATAATACAACGAAACATCCCAAACTATGTGTATACACTTTTTTAACTAATTGTTGAATACAGTTTTCCGACTGCAAGGCGAATTCACTTATTTCAGTCTATAACCGCTTTTCCTTTCAATTCTCTTTTCTTTGCTTTCACCAAATGAAAGAAAAATTCCCCAGAAAAGAATGCAAATGTTTTTTTCCTCGCCACTCTCTTAAATTTAAGAAAGAACAAGAATCTATGAAGCATTTGTGGTCAGAGAAAAAAGACATATGGACATGGTTGAGAGGGGGGTTGGGTCGTGAAATTTTTCTTCACGAGTTCTCATAAAACTTGCGGACATTCTAGAATCTCCAGAGAGAAAGGAGATGCCGATATACGACCTCCTTACCTAAGCATATTCCTTAAAATCTGGAGAGAAAAACACCTTCCACCGTATGCTCTTTTTCCCCCTCCCAGCAAGCATTTTTTCAGGTTAGAACTCTCAGACTGATGTGGGAGGGGGGGAGCGGTGGTTGTGACATACGAAGCCGGAGTTCTTGAAAAAGACACTATTTTGCCTCTTGAATACGGTGATGACGCTTTGTTGCGTTATATCATATCTCATTTTTCAGTTAAGAGGGCGCTATATCGTGGTAAAAACCTATCGTGACAAATTCTGTTTCATTTCTATAGTTATTTTAAAATTTGAAATTCTGAAAAAAGTGAGCGCAAGTAAATCTAGAGTAAATCCTACAGTTTCAAAATATTAAAATTTCAAAAATCGAAAAATTTTCAAAATATGGAAATACTCTAACATTATTGCAGGATTACTTTTCCACTGCGTAATCCTAAATTATCCTGGCATAATTTGTTTGCATTTTGATTTTTTTTTTTTTTTTTTTTTTTTTTTTTTTTTTTTTTTTTAAATTCAGCATTTGAGACTTCGTGGCTTACTCTGAACTTACTTTCTTCTATACATAAAAATTAATTATGTAAGTAAAAGAGAATTTTCCATGAATGGTTTCTCTCGCGGACCTCTTTATTGTACGGAAAACCTTTTTATTTAATTGTCAAGAAGAAGAAGAGCAAAGCATCTCCACATACAAGTTAAAATGTTTGTTAAAGCGAAGTTAATTAAATACGGGGCCGTATCGCACATAAAATTTGAAGAACTGTAATTTTTTTCTCATCTATGTCTTTATACTTAACTTAGATTTATTATTTGTTTATATATATTTTTTGTAACCATGTTACCTGGCAACTTCGATTCATAATTGGTTTGTTTATTTTCCACATGGCTTCGTGCGTAATCTTTGTGTTGAGTTAGAAATAAAGTGAAAGAATTGAAATCTCTTCGAAAGAATATAGTATGTGTCACTTAAAAGAATTGATACAAGACGAGTTTGGCTTACTATCAAATAGAATGGATAGAACAGTTGCTAACGTAAACAAATGCTACGTTTCAACAACCTATCAGGATCGAGATACGTCACTTGCAGGTTTCACAAATAAATTTATGCTGAATATTTGCTCTATCTGGTACACGTGAAATACAAAACCGTCAACCAATCACAATTCGAGATATAAGATTTTAGATTCTCTATTTATTTTTTTCAGAGAAAATTTTAGAAAAATACAAAACTGCGCTAAAGTTATTTTTATTTAGAAAATTAACTAAGCAATATACATTTATCCGTTTTTACATTTTTAATGGATATCTTTGTTTTTGTGTATTTTATTATGTTAAAGGAAATTTTCAGCATCAGACGAACCAGTTTTCCTCAGCATTAACACAAATAAAATTGAATTTATAAAAAAAAAAATTAAAAGCAATCAAATGTGCAGTTTTAAATCATCACTTAAAACCACTAACTAATTTAGTTATTTTAAATTTTTGAGGAAAAATATCAGTAGTATTTCTATAAGTTCTGAAGCTCAATTTCTTATAGACCAAAATTAAAACTCTCCTAGTTTTTTTTTTTTTTTCTTTTTCCCAATGCTGTTGAATTTTACTCTATAAAATGAAAAGATTTTTAAGTAAAAAATAAATAAAGTAAACAAAATCAACGTGCAAACAAAATTTTAAAAATTATTATTTAAGCAGTTATTAATAATGGGGAATGAAAATTCCCTAATAAGCATTCATCCTTCATTATCTTGGACTTCAAACTAAATTTTTAATTAACGTTTTTTGGCCCTTTTTTTTCTAAATAAACTTTTTACTTTTTTTAATTAACTTCCCTTTTTTCATCAAAACTTAAAAGGAAATAAATTATGAGATTAATAAGTTTGGATAGATAATCTAATATATATTTAATTTTTATTTATTTAGTCATTTAAATTAAGTTAATTTCAACTGACGGAAAGAGATTGGGTCCTGAAGAACAGTTTTAAAGTTAATTACACAAAAAAAGAGAAATCGATAGGAGCCAAATTAAAAATTTGTATTAATGTAATTTTGTCAGAAAAATTCCAGAATAACACCCACTATATCTCCCTTTATATGAATATGTATTTTCCTGAACTTGTATACTATACTTTACAATATTAAAAATAAATTTATAAAATCAAAATCATATCCAACATTTTCCACCACATTCACGTTTCCCTGACGTTCTTTCATTTGGAAGCGAAATTAAGTAACTTAGTTTTTAAAAAAGAAAGAAATGAAATGAAAAATGCAGCAAAGTTGGATAGACATTTTAAGTTCATTCATTGAGATAAAGCTCATAATTATGATTTTATTATAATACAATCTTTGAATTATTATGAAATATGTTTATTATTTATGCCTGCCTATTATTTATGCAGAAATAACAGGTGACACAAGTTAGAATGAAGGCGATTATCGGGTTGATTCATACATTGCTGCTGATGTCGAAGAGAGATCTTGGGTTAAAATCTTCCAGTTGTTGGACTAACCCTAGGCGAGTTGCTTGTTATGGTCAGCGGTAACCCAAATGCTATTTTGTTTCACTTGCAAGAGCCGTTATTGGATCAAATTCTCTTCATATGTGTGTAGACAGTTCATTGAATGTGATAAAAAAACAATTAAATTAAATAAAATACACTTAAGTTATCCAATTTAATTAGTAAATTGGGTTTAATTAAGAGAAATTTAGAATTAATTAGAAAAATTAATTATTTAGAAGAATATAAATTTAATTTAGAATTAAATTTAGAGATTTCAATGATATTTGGACAAATGAAAGCCCATTTTGGATTTCTTTGGCTTCATATTTATAATTTGAGTTACAATTCCTGCCTCACAAAAACAGGAAGTATATGTTAATAAATTCAGTGTTAAGCATAAGTAGTCTATCCCATTTTAATATTATTTTTTAAAGATCTTTTATAAAAAATAAATAATTAACTAAATAAAAATTCACAATAACCTCATCACAGATAAACTCATCTTAACTAATTTTTAAGCTTTTTGCCGTAGCATGGCGCTAAAAACGTCATGTCCCGCATTGATAAAAAAAGAATAATAATAACGAGTCGTCTTTTTAAGTGCTCTAGCATTAGAGTGTATGGTAGTTACAATTAATAATCCAAGCATTGGAAAATATTTAAATTTATTTAAATTAAGGTGGGAATAACAATTGTTTTTAATGCTTATAAAAAATATATTTAATACCGCTAACATTTAAATGCATTTATTTCTGGCAATCCCCATAGAAAACATTGAATTTTCAGGGGGAAAAAAAAGAAAAAAAAAAGTTTAAAACAATTCAAAGTGACTGAAACGTAACCACCTTTCAATATTATAAAGAAAAACCAGGCTTAAAACACACCAACAAAAATCACAAAAAGGTTTCTGGAAACTCCGGAGGGAGTTAAAAGGTGAGAAGTTTGAGAAGAAGAAAAAAAAAAATAATAATAATAATAATAATAATGGGCCCCAATCTCTCTCGACCTTCAGTGGAAAACTTCCCTGCAGTGGTTCGATGTTGAAGGGTGAAAAATGGTTCCGAATATGAAGCCAAAAAGCTGCGTTATGTATTATTAGGTCGCCCCGCACAACCATTTGTTACACAGAGCAACGTCGATAGTTGGCCATTTGTTTTAGGGGCGCCTTGTAACAAAAGGAATCCAAGAATTATTTCCTAAATGTAAATATCCCTTTAATTCTATTTCTTCTCTAGCCCAAGCATTTTTATTTTAAATATGCTAATCTTTTATGAAAACTCATTTTAAAATATTTTTAAATGAGTTTTTATAAAAGAAATTCTTCTTTTATGATTCGGTTCTGCAGTTAGCGTTGTTATAGAGCAACACTAATGGGCTATTTGCGATTGTCTGGAATTCATCCTTAATGATGATTCGAAGACAATACTGGCGCATGCACGCACTTCACTACAACAATTTAGATCAAAGGGGTGGTAATAATACTCCGGTTACGGCATCACTTTTTCAATGTAGCAGTCGATAACGACCCGCTCTCCAATTTCACATTTTCTTAAAGAAAAAAGAAAAAATTAATTCCAGATTTTTTTTTTTTTTTTAGTTAAAGCAACAAGTTTTATAAGAAATACAATTTTGCTATATAATTATGACCAATTACAGTCTTCAAAAAAGCGAGCGAGTCGTTAAAAGCAGCTGAATTGTAAATTGGCGACATAGCAATTGTGCTCTCAGTTGTGAATGTACTTTTTCGGCTCTGAAACCACCGAGGACATTACATTATACTGGACGGACTTCTAAACACTAAAACACGATCGAAGAAAATGCAATCTGATTGGACTCCCAGCCTATAGAAAGGAGAATCGAACTCATGCTCAAGTCGCGTTATGTGAAAACTCTACCCACCACATCGCCCGGGTGACAGAAATACTTATAAGTCTTAACGAAGTGATAATTGTTTAAAAAAACAGGCCTAAAAGACTGAATGCCTTTAAGGGGAAAGCTACATCGATAAAATATACAGCCAGTTAGAAAAGTTAACACTCCGTGTACAAAAAATGACCATGATTTGAAAGTCAATTTTAAAAAAATGGGAGGATGTAGAAACGTACTATTTTCTAAATTCTCCTTCAAAACCAAATATTTTTTTCATCAAATTTCAACTTTAGTAACAAAGCTCGTCACAGGATGGCGCTGCTGACTAATTTATTTATTTTTTTAATATTCAACTCCAAGCAGTGCATTTTTATGAATACAGTGCATATGAATACTAACTATAGTCACTCATAGAAATTAGTTTATTTTTTAAAAACATACAACATCTTTAGGTCAGTAATATCAAGACTAACCACACTTTAAGAGACAAATCAAAATGGTGATGGGAAAAAATGGAAGTTCAATGTTTCTAGGTTTCTTGAACATTAACTGTATGCGAAAATACAATTTTTCTTTCAAAATTAAACTACTGTTGCTAAACACGTTATAAAAAAATTTGGAATAAAAATTATAATTTGAGCACAATTAAAAAAAAAATGAGAAACGTTAAAGGGGATAATAAATACTTATAAAATAATTTTTATGTAATTTTTTATTTATTACTTTCAATCGGAAAAGAGTTTGCTAGAAAAATCTTTAATAGAATTTTCTATCCCCATAACAATCCAGACTAAACCTAATCCAGATACTAAAATAATCATATATTTGCAGACTATTATTTCTTAGAGAGAAAACGGAATTTGTTTATCATCTATTTATTTAATAACAGCAAAAACATGTTGTGATATTTCCCTCCAAATTTTACCTTGAAATTCTATAACTCCTGATAATTTCCTTAAACAAATCGAATGATTAGAAATCTATTCGAAATTGTAAGCGTTTTAAAGCAGCATTATACACAATAAACGTAAATGTTTGGGTTACTATCGATAAATAATAAATCCAGCAAAACGAATTCGTAAAATGATAAAGTTTAATAAACAATAAGTGTTTACAAAATCAGGAAAAGTTTAAAACTTTCGTTATCGTTTTCCATTTCGTTTTAAAAGAAAATGAAAACTCAGAGCAGTGGCTACATTAGCACAACTCAAAGCCGTTTAGCAAGAGCTTTTCGAAAAGAATCCCTAAAACTCAGAATCACCGAATGGAAAAGGGAAGATTAGGACTCTACTTTTCCCTATAAAAGACAAGTGAATATCTCTTCTCTCGTCAAGGTGGGAGAATGAATGTATACAAACACGTGATATCGTTTCCAACGCTACATTAACTGCACGAAATGAAAAGAGAGTTTACAAATGTAACTAGAGGAAAATATTCGCCCGCAGCGCCCTCTGTCGAAAACCCTTCTCCCTCTCTTATCAGGTCCCGGTGCACGGTAGGTCCAGATTTGTCTCTGGGGGTAAAGGACAAGAATGTAAAATTTAGCCGCTAGCTAACGAGGTCAATTAACGGTATCTGTTAAATAACCGCGATGTGACAGATAACGGAAGATAGAACGTTATGCCATTTCTGGAAATCCTTTTGTTCTTGGAACTGAAAGTTGGGATCCTTTAGAATGGGACTTTTAAAACTTCCCAAATCCTTCCCTTGTTCACAGGTTTGGAAAAGTGCTCGGCCACCTTTTGGGAATAGAGTTGGTGAGATCTTTGTGAAGCATCTACAATGAAGATAGCCTCAGAAAATGAAATGATCTGGCTCTTTTGCGAAAACAACCGAAAATGGGGAGCCTTTTGTAATTTAGAGTTTTGATTCAGCAGCGACATTAACGTATCTTAAAAGTCTGTTTAATTTACAAAGAAAAGAAATTTCGGAGATTACTTTGAAAATCGTGGCATGGACTTAGCAACTCTCTAAAGAAGCCGCATTGTGAAACATGGGGAAGTTTTGAAACTAATTTTTAAGCTTTTAAATAGTTAATAGATGTAGATTCAATGAATGAAAATTATATAACTAGTTTACGATGGCAATAGAGAGATTTTGCAAAGCGGTCCCCCTAGCACTAACGGTAATGCTATTTAAATTACACAGAGTATGCGCACAATTTTTCCAACAAACCGCAATGTAGGTAAGGGGTAAGAAATAAAATTTGCATTACAATTAACGTATGAAAAATATCTCAAAACTTTCTTATTGATGCCGCAGGCTAATTTTATTTTATAATCAACATTTAACAGCCGACCCAAATTTCCGTTTACAGCTAACTATTTTTAACTACGTAGTCTTGTAATTTTGAACACAATTCAAGAGACAAGGTAACTCCTGGATACAGTATTGGGAGAAAATAACCTTCGTGAAGGACTTTTTGAGGAAACCAACCCGCATTTGCTTTACATGGAGAGAAAAACCACGAAAACTTCACATGGTTAGTCTGACGGCAAGGGGGCTCTAACCCATGATCCGTCTATCACAGAGGATATTTTACGACAGCACTGTGGTCGGTGGGAGTCGGATGCGGAATTTGTATCGATCAGATAATTCGGTTAAAGATAGAAAATCTAAGTTGCTTCAATTATGGAGATAATGGAGGATATGAAAAATAAGTTGAAAACTGGTTACTTGGCCAAAGCAAAATAAGTAACAGCCGCAAACAGATTTTTCTTTTGGATTAGAGAAATATTTGAAATGTAATTTCCTCATCCGGAAAACAAAATTACTCCTTTACAAAACTTTGATCAGACAAATGCCTCTGAAACATGGACATAGACCAAAAAAATTGGTGGACACTTGCTAGATTTAAAAGAAAAATATTGAGAACTATTTTTTGGAGGAAGGAAGAGTGATAATCATTTGAAAAGAATAAATTCGGAAACCTATCAACTCTTTAAAGATATAATTAAATTTATTTCTATACAGACGTTTAAATCGGCAGGACACCTAGTAAGATTGAAGGACGGTCAAGCTACTAAGAATATTATCTCGACCACACTATCTGATGCCCGAAAAGGTTTGGAACACAATCTGGAAGACGATCTTAATCCACTTAGAATTGCAATTTGGAAAACATTAGCTAAGAACAGGACAGCATGAAATATATTCTGAGGAAGACCAGCGCCCACCCATCTGGGTCTGTCTTACCGGTGAAGAAAATGAAGAAAATACCAAAGTAACGCTAATAAAATTAATACAGGATAGATACATTGAATAAATGGAAATATTCACACTTTGAAAGGCTAGTGTGTGTAGTCGAGTAAAAAAATACTAAAACTGCATGAAATAAATTAATGAGAATTAAAGGATGATTAAAATTATGGAGACCTGAGATATACTTAATACGGTTATCTAATAAATTTAGTTTAAAAAAATTACTTTGATGGAGTGTTATTTAATATTTTTAGTCCTTAATTAACATTTTAGTGAGCATCACTTAATATTTTCCGTTACTATAACAACAGTTTGTTTTTGTTTTTATTTAGTTTAACAAACGAAATCGAATAAACGAATGACTAAAGAATATGAAAGTATGAAAGAAAGGGTCGAATCAATAAATAAGTAACATGTCAAAAAATCAGCATATTAGTTATTTTTGCTTATTAAAGAGCCGAATCAATTTGCATTTAAATAAGAAAATATGCATATAAAGATATTATTTGGAGAACTACATCAACTAAGACAACCATTTTTTAAAAATTTATTTACTTATTCATTAATTTTTTTATTGTCATTTAATGCTTCATAAAAGATTATATTATTCTAATTTTACGAACTGCGTATTATCATAAATTAAAAGTTTTTCTAGTGAAAAGATCGTCTTTTAAAGACTAAAATAAAAATTAAACAAAGCACTGGTTAAAAACCTTGGTAAATATCCACAAACTGCACCTTCTGAATTCATTTGCTTCGCTTCATAAACAAAACAGTTCCTGTGTCTCGAAGAATAAACAGAAACCACCGCACCACATGGCTTGTCAGGAATACAATGTTATGCTTTAACCTCACTCTCCTCACAAGCAGATGTCCCAACTTTTGATTCTACATAAGCGCTTTCGATAGTTATCATTTACAAAAGGCAACGGATGTTATGGCTTTTGCAACGAAACAGGAATTATTATTTGTGTTTTTTTAAAATACCTCTTCCAGAATGATTTGCCGTTGCGGTGGCGGCGATTCTTTTCAAGATTTAAGATGATTTAGTAAAACGCAGAAACTAACTAAATAGTTGGCAACAGAACAGACAAAACGATTCCGGATAGATGCAGTCGGAAAGGCATAGTCGGAAAGGTGTGGAATATATTTAAAATAATTAGAAAATTCCTGATTAAAGCATATGGTCTTGTATGGAGGTAAATAGGTTGATTTACTTTTAGAAAGAAAAAAATTAATTTCTTTAATTAAAGTAAAGGAGGAAGATAGATAAATTAATGATAGACAAATTAATGGAGAAAACAGTGGTTTTAACATTGTTCAACAAATTTGATGAGTTCACAACCATAATTTAATATTCTCGCTAATAATAGCAGTACTGGAAAATAAGTTTAAATTAGGGATACAAAAATATTTAAAGAAAAACAATACCTTTAAGACTATTGTTAATTTTATGCTGATGACAACCAAAACAATATGGAAATGAATGAGGGTAAACTGGATCCTACCACGTGATTTTCCGGCCAATAAAAATGCGCCGACAACAATGGAAAACGGTATCAGACCATTATGATTTTACATTATATAGAGATACGTCCGTGCATTTGGTAAGCAAAATTATTAAATTGCAGTTGTGAACTCACCAAATTTGTTATAACACTATACTTTTAATTTTAAATATTATTTTAAAAAATGATTACTTAGAAAAAATTATTTATGTTCACTTATAGATTTTAATAGGAATCATAAGGAAAATATTTGGACATGGGAAGTGGATGCACAAGTGTTCTTTTTAGTGCATATACTTTTAGTTGCATAATTTCAACTGTTTTATGCCAAGAGGGGTTGGTGAGCGTCAGCGAACAGGGGGCTTAGCCCCTTAGTAATGATGATAATAGACTTATACAACAATGTCTCGGTGATCAAATCTAATGATGAGTCACAATGATGTGTTCAACTAAACAAATTTAAAAATCGAAAGTATCAAATTGTTCAATTTCAAAATTTTGGCGTTTTGATTAGGCAAAAATATTCTATCAAAAATAATTTTAGCTTCATTCACAAAGTGATGAATGCAAAAATTGTATTTAAAATACGTCCGTGCATTTGGTAAGCAAAATTATTAAATTGCAGTAATGATGATAATAGTTATGATGATAATAACCTTATACAACAATGTCTCGGTGATCAAATCTAATGATGAGTCACAATGATGTGTTCAACTAAACAAATTTAAAAATTGAAAGTATCAAATTGTTCAATTTCAAAATTTAGGCATTTTGATTAGGCAAAAATATTTTATCAAAAATGATTTCAGCTTCATTCACAAAGTGATGAATGCAAAACTTGTATTTAAAATACGTCCGTGCATTTGGTAAGCAAAATTATTAAATTGCAGTAATAATGATAATAACCTTATACAACAATGTCTCGGTGATTAAATTTAATGATGAGTCACAATGATGTGTTCAACTAAACAAATTTAAAAATTGGAAGTATCAAATTGTTCAATTTCAAAATTTAGGCGTTTTGATTAGGCAAAAATATTTTATCAAAAATAATTTTAGCTTCATTCACAAAGTGATGAATGCAAAAATTGTATTTAAAATACGTCCGTGCATTTGGTAAGCAAAATCATTAAATTGCAGTAATGATGATAATAGTAATGATGATAATAACCTTATACAACAATGTCTCGGTGATCAAATCTAATGATGAGTCACAATGATGTGTTCAACTAAACAAATTTAAAAATTGAAAGTATCAAATTGTTCAATTTCAAAATTTAGGCGTTTAGATTAGGCAAAAATATTTTATCAAAAATAATTTTAGCTTCATTCACAAAGTGATGAATGCAAAAATTGTATTTAAAATACGTCCGTGCATTTGGTAAGCAAAATTATTAAATTGCAGTAATGATGATAATAGTAATGATGATAATAACCTTATACAACAATGTCTCGGTGATCAAATCTAATGATGAGTCACAATGATGTGTTCAACTAAACAAATTTAAAAATTGAAAGTATCAAATTGTTCAATTTCAAAATTTAGGCGTTTTGATTAGGCAAAAATATTTTATCAAAAATAATTTTAGCTTCATTCACAAAGTGATGAATGCAAAAATTTTATTTAAAATACGTCCGTGCATTTGGTAAGCAAAATTATTAAATTGCAGTAATGTTGTTAATAGTAATGATGATAATAACCTTATACAACAATGTCTCGGTGATCAAATCTAATGATGAGTCACAATGATGTGTTCAACTAAACAAATTTAAAAATTGAAAGTATCAAATTGTTCAATTTCAAAATTTAGGCGTTTTGATTAGGCAAAAATATTTTATCAAAAATAATTTTAGCTTCATTCACAAAGTGATGAATGCAAAAATTTTATTTAAAATACGTCCGTGCATTTGGTAGGCAAAATTATTAAATTGCAGTAATGATGTTAATAGTAATGATGATAATAACCTTATACAACAATGTCTCGGTGATCAAATCTAATGATGAATCACAATGATGTGTTCAACTAAACAAATTTAAAAATTGAAAGTATCAAATTGTTCAATTTCAAAATTTAGGCGTTTTGATTAGGCAAAAATATTTTATCAAAAATAATTTTAGCTTCATTCACAAAGTGATGAATGCAAAAATTTTATTTAAAATACGTCCGTGCATTTGGTAAGCAAAATTATTAAATTGCAGTAATGATGTTAATAGTAATGATGATAATAACCTTATACAACAATGTCTCGGTGATCAAATCTAATGATGAGTCACAATGATGTGTTCAACTAAACAAATTTAAAAATTGAAAGTATCAAATTGTTCAATTTCAAAATTTAGGCGTTTTGATTAGGCAAAAATATTTTATCAAAAATAATTTTAGCTTCATTCACAAAGTGATGAATGCAAATTTTTATTTAAAATACGTCCGTGCATTTGGTAAGCAAAATTATTAAATTGCAGTAATGATGTTAATAGTAATGATGATAATAACCTTATACAACAATGTCTCGGTGATCAAATCTAATGATGAGTCACAATGATGTGTTCAACTAAACAAATTTAAAAATTGAAAGTATCAAATTGTTCAATTTCAAAATTTAGGCGTTTTGATTAGGCAAAAATATTTTATCAAAAATAATTTTAGCTTCATTCACAAAGTGATGAATGCAAAAATTTTATTTAAAATACGTCCGTGCATTTGGTAAGCAAAATTATTAAATTGCAGTAATGATGATAATAGTAATGATGATAATAACCTTATACAACAATGTCTCGGTGATCAAATCTAATGATGAGTCACAATGATGTGTTCAACTAAACAAATTTAAAAATTGAAAGTATCAAATTGTTCAATTTCAAAATTTAGGCGTTTTGATTAGGCAAAAATATTTTATCAAAAATAATTTTAGCTTCATTCACAAAGTGATGAATGCAAAAATTGTATTTAAAATACGTCTGTGCATTTGGTAAGCAAAATTATTAAATTGCAGTAATGATGATAATAACCTTATACAACAATGTCTCGGTGATCAAATTTAATGATGAGTCACAATGATGTGTTCAACTAAACAAATTTAAAAATTGAAAGTATCAAATTGTTCAATTTCAAAATTTAGGCGTTTAGATTAGGCAAAAATATTTTATCAAAAATAATTTTAGCTTCATTCACAAAGTGATGAATGCAAAAATTGTATTTAAAATACGTCCGTGCATTTGGTAAGCAAAATTATTAAATTGCAGTAATGATGATAATAGTAATGATGATAATAACCTTATACAACAATGTCTCGGTGATCAAATCTAATGATGAGTCACAATGATGTGTTCAACTAAACAAATTTAAAAATTGAAAGTATCAAATTGTTCAATTTCAAAATTTAGGCGTTTTGATTAGGCAAAAATATTTTATCAAAAATAATTTTAGCTTCATTCACAAAGTGATGAATGCAAAAATTTTATTTAAAATACGTCCGTGCATTTGGTAAGCAAAATTATTCAATTGCTGTAATGATGTTAATAGTAATGATGATAATAACCTTATACAACAATGTCTCGGTGATCAAATCTAATGATGAGTCACAATGATGTGTTCAACTAAACAAATTTAAAAATTGAAAGTATCAAATTGTTCAATTTCAAAATTTAGGCGTTTTGATTAGGCAAAAATATTTTATCAAAAATAATTTTAGCTTCATTCACAAAGTGATGAATGCAAAAATTTTATTTAAAATACGTCCGTGCATTTGGTAAGCAAAATTATTAAATTGCAGTAATGATGATAATAGTAATGATGATAATAACCTTATACAACAATGTCTCGGTGATCAAATCTAATAATGAGTCACAATGATGTGTTCAACTAAACAAATTTAAAAATTGAAAGTATCAAATTGTTCAATTTCAAAATTTAGGCGTTTTGATTAGGCAAAAATATTTTATCAAAAATAATTTTAGCTTCATTCACAAAGTGATGAATGCAAAAATTTTATTTAAAATACGTCCGTGCATTTGGTAAGCAAAATTATTCAATTGCAGTAATGATGTTAATAGTAATGATGATAATAACCTTATACAACAATGTCTCGGTGATCAAATCTAATGATGAGTCACAATGATGTGTTCAACTAAACAAATTTAAAAATTGAAAGTATCAAATTGTTCAATTTCAAAATTTAGGCGTTTTGATTAGGCAAAAATATTTTATCAAAAATAATTTTAGCTTCATTCACAAAGTGATGAATGCAAAAATTTTATTTAAAATACGTCCGTGCATTTGGTAGGCAAAATTATTAAATTGCAGTAATGATGTTAATAGTAATGATGATAATAACCTTATACAACAATGTCTCGGTGATCAAATCTAATGATGAGTCACAATGATGTGTTCAACTAAACAAATTTAAAAATTGAAAGTATCAAATTGTTCAATTTCAAAATTTAGGCGTTTTGATTAGGCAAAAATATTTTATCAAAAATAATTTTAGCTTCATTCACAAAGTGATGAATGCAAAAATTGTATTTAAAATACGTCCGTGCATTTGGTAAGCAAAATTATTAAATTGCAGTAATGATGATAATAGTAATGATGATAATAACCTTATACAACAATGTCTCGGTGATCAAATCTAATGATGAGTCACAATGATGTGTTCAACTAAACAAATTTAAAAATTGAAAGTATCAAAATGTTCAATTTCAAAATTTAGGCGTTTTGATCAGGCAAAAATATTTGATCAAAAAGAATATTAAAAATTTTCAGAATAAAAACTGAACAAAATAAACTTGAGTTTTCGAACAATTCTGACAAAATAATGTTGATTTGTTAAAAACAAGCAAAGAATTACAACTTAAATTTGCGAACGAACCCTTTGCAAGGTGTGAATTAACAGAAACGGAAATTGGTCGCCGCAAAATCACATGGCTTCGTCAACACTTCTCCGAAAACAAACCTCAATCGCTGCCGTTGAAACCAGGTGCTATATTTGTAGATATAAACATCCTCTAAAGGCATTACATTCTTTTATAGAATTTTCATGGAATGTTTTTGGCTTCAGGTAAAGAATTCGTCTTTAAGAGCTGATTTCACGTTTATTTTATGAAGAAAAAGTTTAAAAAAATAAAAACTTTAAGGTGACTCATCATGTTACTAAGGAGCATTTGTAATTTTTGCATTTTTTTTTTTTTTTACGAATGTATGTAAAATTTAATGGCGCATACCAGTACTTTTTTGATCGAAACTTTCAGTTAATAAACAAAAGATGTATCATTTTAAAATATTTTAAGATTTTTTTTACGTAAACTTTTTGTTTAAAAAAATATTTTAGCCACCATACATTATAATTAAAAAAAAACTAAATGGACTATTTTACTCATTTATTTAAGATCTTTCTTGTTCGCTCTTTAACATCTTTGTAACGAATCAATTAAATAAAAAAAATGGTATTGCGCATTAAAAGTGCAAATTAGAGAGGATAAAAATCGTACATGAACTCGTTGTACTTCATTTCAAGTAATGAATGTCCTCTTGAAAAGTTGTCCATATTTAAATGAACCTATCTGCTTACTGATATGCTAATAAATCCAAGGAAAACGTAAAAAAACAAACAAAAATAAACATGCTAGAAATCTCCAATTCTTTAAACCTTTAAAGGTTTAACATTAGAAAATAAGATCACTTAACATTCGTTTTTAAGAAACTGTGACTTTTCTTTGCATTTCATTACACTGGTTAGGGAAGGACAAACCTTAACCCAACAGTTGCTATGACTGTTACGAACTCACAATTTATAAATATAGCACATTATTCACTATAAATGCAACTCACAAAAGTTATAAAGATAGCACTTTATTAGCCATTATTGTTACGAACTCACAACAGTTATAAAAATAACATGTTATCCACTATAATTTTTATAAACTCATAACAGTTAACATAGCGCGTTATCGACTATAATTGTTGAAAACTCACAACAGTTACAAAAAATAACACAATATCGTTATTAATGTTAAGAATTCACAACAGTTATAAGAATAGAAGATAATAATAGTACAAATAATAGTTACAAACTTACAACAGGTATAAAAATAGCATATTATCCACTGTAACTGTTAGGAATTCACAACAGTTATAAGAATAGAAGATTATCCACTAGAATAGTTACAAACTCACAACAAGTATAAAAATAGCACGTTATCCACTTTTACTACTAAGAATTCACAACAGTTATAAAAATTGCACATTATTTGCTAAAACGTGCAATTTCTCATGAAGAAAAAACCTTCCAAGAAAAGCCTTAATCTGAAATACCCAATAAATGATAAAGAATAACAATATAATAAACTAAACAATTACAGGTCACTTTTTCATTGACTGTCCAACTATGTGATTCAAACCTATTTTTGTTGAACTCAAAACGGACACTTGACCAGGTAAAATAAAATATCCTTTAGGTAAAAGATCGAATCCTATTCTTTAGCCACCAATAAAAGTGAACAAAAAAGTGTCCAATTTTTCAGTAACTGTCCAAGTGGACTTTCACTCAAGAGGATATCGTGTTACCATGGGAACCGAAGCATCTGGAAGAGCAAAAAGAACGCTTAAAAGGCTAACCGATTTTCTTTTCTTATGTTATTATTTTTCTTTATTTGAGGAAGAAGATCGGATGTCCAGAGCCCCATGATGGAGTAGTAGCTCGGGAGAACAGCCCTACCTGCAGGTGACACCTGGAGCACGCCCCCTGAGTCCATCAATCGACCGGGGCTGCTCAAGGCGTGATCGACGCCCCAGGATCAAAGTGGGGAAAAGAGAAGGCATCTGTCGATTCAGACGGATGGAACGTCAGATTCGATTTGCTGCAGAGTCCGAATTTATTCTTAACTGTATCTTGATGTATTGTGAAAGAACGATTTCTGATGATATTTTCTTCAACCGAATCAAAATAAATAACATTCTTCCTTTTATATTCAAAGGTTGGACTTCTACTTTTCTGTCCATGAATTTCAATGACTTGATTCAAAAATTTTATCAATCCATTACATCGCACACTACATTACACTGTAAGACATATTTTACAGCAAACACGAAAATGATTTCATCAGTTTTGCAGTACTATAAAACTTGCTAATAATAAATGCTAGTTGAAAAATAATTTTGTTTTTAACCATGAAAAATCAACATTAAATTTTAAAAAGTATAGCCATCTTGAGCGTTGTTTATGAAAATGAAAATTCAGCATTAAAATTCAAATATCTAATATACCTATTTCCTCAGGGACGGAACAGGTACTTTGGATATTTTTACAGAATCAAATCTAATACGAAAGAAAAAGTACTATTTTAAAAACTGGTAACATAATATTAGCTAAAGAATGTGATATGATGGTTTCGGAAAACTTTTTATTTATTTATTTCTGCAAACAATCAGTCTTTTATTACTTTTAAAGGTAATATTAAAGGATAAAAACTAAATAAAACAACTTAAAGAAACTAAGTTAAGACTGTTCATTGTAAGGAATTGGGGTTACATTCCAATAATCCCGGTGGTGGTTAAAAGCCAACTTAATTTCGACTGATGAGTGCTAGTTTATCTGGGAAGCAACGGCAGCTGGTGCGCAATGCTGATCACATTTGCTACATTTGTGCCCTTGACCACAAATCGGCTATAAGCTCATGATCGGCAACAAACTGTTCGTAGAATGCTTCATTCTATTATGAGATTATTAAAGATTTAATATTTTATTCCTAATAATTAAAGTCTTTTTAATAATTCTTAATAATAATCAGTATCATGCGATTCACTAAAGGAGAATGTCGATAAAAGATTCAAATACCTTTTATACTACGAGATGCGTGATACTTACAGTCGAGAAACACGTCTGTTCCTAGCATATATTCCTCAAACAAAGCAACCAATTAAGAGAAAGCAAGGCACGCCATATTTGCAACATCTAGTTTTCTTTCGATCATACTAGTTGTGACGTGCCAATGTTATAATTCGATTATACCTAAAATTTCATTAGCTAATAGAATACTCTCAACTCGAGAAGAAGACCGCTGATACACACCTATCTAACCTATGACCTCAGCGCCATCTGGTTGTTTATAAACAAGATGGCGTGTTAACGTTGCAGTTGTTAGGCTTTTTTTTTATTGTCGGCTTCTTTTCGTTAGTCAAAATAATTCATAGCTCATTACGTTTGTTTGGTTATTTATTATTTACATATTTCATTAATTAACAAGAATTCATTTGTTACGAGATAAAAAAAAAAAGTTGCTATCCTAAACAAATGCACCGTTTCATCAGCCAATTGATATTCACTATGATGTCTCTTGCAGGTATTTAATTATAGTGGTAACTATACTTTTCATTATTACGTATAAATTTTAATAATTTACATTTGTCATTTTATTTTATAACCATCATTAACAGCTGTGCCAATTTTGTGGGGTTCACGACTACTAAAGTTCAACTCCCTAGTTTTGTAATTTTGGAACTAATCCAGAAGACAGAGGAGCTCCTGGATCAAGTATTGGGAGAAATTTGCCGTCGTGCAGGACTTTTTAGGTGGAACTAATGATGAGGAAAACTCACACAGACTTACATGATGAGGAAAATTGATGGGAGGAATGGAGGATGCGAGGATGATAAGGAAAACCACGAAAACCTCCCAAGGTTAATCTGACGGTAAGGGGACTCTAACCCATGATCCGTCTACCATGGATAATTTTGAGTCAGCACTGTGGTCAGCACGAGCTGGGTGCGGGATTCGTATCAACCAGCCATCGCTTGAATTCGAACCCAGTTCACCTTATTAGAAGGCAAACGATCTATTAACTGGGCCACTACGGTCTTTACATTTGTCATTGTAACTCACATCACTTTCTGTTTTGAAATTTCAATAAGTTTCCCAGGAAAAAAAAATTGAAAGGCAGCCTGGTTAGCGAAGTCCGCTAGGATCCTAAGATTGGCCTTTGATGTAGCAATTCGCTTTATTGAACTTGCCAGTACTATTTGTGTGACAAATGCAACTAAAATGTCAAATAGTCAAGACTAGGTACTAGATTAGAAATACAGTTAAACTCAGAAAAATACATGCTTATATTTACATCGAAATTCAACGTCTTTGATTAGATCGAAAAACTACTCGAATTGCTTTACAAATAATCTCCAAAGGAAAAAAAAATTCCAATCTCCATGAAACAATGTGAATGAATAAAACGATACACAACGACACCTCCTGTCGGTATCCTAATGCAGAATCATCACGTGACATAGTATTTTTCGAGCAATAAATGTTCAATTTCAAACAAATCAAGAACATTTTTTCCACCAAGGTGCAAGAAAGTTCGCCAAGTGCATAAAACTAACGATTGCGTTCGCAAAAAGAAAACATCTCAGAATTATTGATACCCTGCAAGGCGTCCCACAGTTTTTGTCGTTATTGTTGTTATTATTTTGGGTCGCGTGCCGCTTAGGGTGGAGCAAAAGGTAAAGTGTGAAGGCAAAGCCAAATATTTGAGCGCTGAAACTCTCAGGGACAACAATAGAATTGACCCTGGCTGAGGAAGTGGGTAATATCCCCGCCCGTCAACTCAATGTGTCTCCTAATCTATCAAGCTCTCCGCTTTTCTCCCAAAATCCGGCACACTTCCCCCCTTTTCTTCTTACCACCCCCACTAGAACCTTTCCCGTAAGATTCTAAAAATTTGGCGCCTAACTCGCTTTTGGCGTAGTAAATGCTAGTATTGTTTGAGAAAACTCTCCATGCAATTGTTTGAAAAATATATCCGTTATCCTTTTTTTCTTTATATTCTTTTTTGGAAAACAGGAAAAGAAAAGTCCTTTTCATTTCAAGAGAAAGAACGGTAGAAATATATCGGGTATTTAATGAATTGTTTCCTTTCGCCAATAAGTCAAAGTTATTTTTTTAATGCTTTGATTTATATATTTTTTTTTCACTAAATCTAAATATATTTTTCTCGACAGGCAATCGGTTTTTATTCTTTTTACCTTACATAAATTATTTAAAAACAAATTCTCCACCTCGGTAAAAAAAGAAATAGATTGATTGGCGACTACTTACGTTGTTTTTCCTTTAAATCTATAAATATATTATTTTTCACGAAGATGAATAGATTTTGTAACGTTTCATTTTTATAAATCACTAAATCTATTCATGTTTTTTTTTTTTTTTCATTTAGAATTAATAATAATTATATTTACATCTAACTATGTAATAGTCAACATTAAATTGCTTTTTTCATATTAATTTCATATTAATTAAATAATAAAGAAAATTTATTATAATTACTATTTAATGTTATCGTTTCACAATATTCAAATGAATTATTTTTCATGAATATGCTAAAAATGAAATGGATATGAATAGGTTTCATGAATAATAAAATTATTTACCCCAAAATCTAAATATGGTGTCGTAATACGGAATGTTTTACTTAAAAGTAGAATATGTTAAGTCACATATTCGCGTCTTAACAAAAAAAAAAAAAAAATGTTTCCCAAAAGTTGCATACAATAAGTGATTTAACAACGGAATATGTCACCTAAAAATAGAATACATTTGGTGACATCATCGCATATTAACAACGGAAAATATCATCTAGAAATAGAAAACAGGTAGGAGACATATTTGCATCTTAACAACGAAAAAAATGTGAACAAAATTGAGTTGTTTTGTTTTTAGTAGTATTTGAAATTAGATGTGAGTGATTATGAGGTTTGCTGGTTTGGAACGGATAACCGTCGTTGAACAGCCGACCCAGAGTTTACGACTACCGATCTTCAATTCTGTAGCCTTATTATTTTGAACCCAATAAGAAAATTTTAATTTTTTAATGGTTTTAAAAACAGTAAAAATGTATATTTTGATAAAGCTTATTACAATTTGATTCAGTAGCTTTCAGAAACATCTCGAGTTATTTTGCAACAGCTATGTAAGATAATTTTTTTTTTATTGATTTATCGATATTTTAGTACATAAAAAAATACGATTCAATTTTAACTTAACATAGATTTTACAACAGTACGGCATCGAGCCGCAATGGCTCAATGGTAAACGGATCATGGGTTAGAGTCCCCTTGCCGTCAGGCTAACCGTGGGAGGTTCGCTTGGTTTTTCCTCTCCATGTAACGCAAATGCGGGTTAGTCCCCCCCCCCAAAAAAAAAACCTCCACGAAAGCAAATTTCTCCCAATACTTGATCCAGGAGTTCCCTTGTGTTCTGGATTGGGTTCAAAATTACAAAGCTACAGAATTGAACATTAGTAGTCGTAAACCTAAAATTGGGTCGGCTGTTCAACAACGGTTATGTTCAGCGACGGTTGCCGGTTGTAATTTTAAAAAAAAAAGAGCAGACGATTTCAATTTTAAAAATATTAACGATTTCTTAAAAAAAATTATAAATTCTAAACGAACAAAAAAAAAAATTTTTATTTTTATCAAACAGCTTTGTAATAATGTTTCCTAATCTCTCTTTTCTTTGGGCAATTAACTAAATTAATTCAAAACAAGGTACTGAAATTAAAAAAAAATCTTGAAGAATTAATTCTTTTAAACGCATTACAGAGTGTAAACGAATACAACGTATATAAACGAAGAAGGAAATAAACAATACATTACCGACTACAAGTCAGCACTAAAATTTAAAAAAATTAATATTGAATAATTCAATAAAATCATTATTTTATGGTTAAATTGTGTTTAGATTTACTTGTAAATTAGTTTATAAAGTATACATTTACATTTTAGAATGAATAAAAGAGAATAATCTGCATTAATATGATGCTTTAAGGAAAATAACTGTATTCTAAACGTTCATTTATAAAATAAATAAATTCCAAAGGGTGATACATTTATATCTAAGAAATGTATAAGGTCCTCCTTTAACAAATTTTTCTGTAAAACCAAATTCAGCACAGTAAACCACCACATTTAAACATTTTTGACTTTAAAATTCTAAACAAGGGAGGAATTGAAATAACAAGGAGAAACGCATGGTAGAAAATTTTCTTCTTGATTCTTCTTCCAGTCACGTGGTTTTATTCTGGGGACAAAAATTATCGTGATGTGCGTGCTCTTTTTATATCTCACCTTTATGGTGACAACTGAATTTATAATTATATATATATAGGAAATCTGTACAAAATTGAGATTAAGTTAACTGTTTAGTTTAACTGTCCGAGTATATAAATATTGTTATTTCGTAACAAACACTGTTTTGTGCCTTCCCAACAGAATTAAAAGTAATGCCATGACTAATTCCTAATTGTTTATTTTTTTTATATTTTTTTTTTATTTATTTGCTGAAAATATGTACAAAATAAAGCTGTGGACTGTTAAAATATACTGATGTCTGTTACTTATAGATTATTAGCATCATACCGGTGTAGTGTTTGACTTAAAAGTAACAGTTACGACCCGTCCCTAAATCAGAAGTTTCTGCCAGAAATATATCCAAAATGAAGGAAGCCGTTTCACTTTTAGTGTACGTGTAATGCCAGCCACCAACAAAAGCTTCTAATTTCTGTAACGACCCAATTGAGCACTTCCTCGTTCTTGGAGCAGAATTTACGAGACACTTTAATTAGGAAGGGTTGACCTGTGTAAAAACAGGTAATCAAAAAGACATGATATATAAGAGTTTTGGGGGAAGGTATTAAATGTTGCGTAAAAAGATTCCAGAAAACAACACAGCTGCTTCGAGAGAGAGAGACGAACGACCACAGAGCCTTTTTTGAATTGGTTTATTACGAGTGACATTTATGTAAGAATCGTTGCTTGAATTACGTTTTAACAGATGAACACCTCCTCAATACCTCATCAAAAAGAATATTTTTTTTTATATATTTGGAATGGAGCCAGGCTTTTGTATGGAGTAGTTATGAAACCAGATGGATGACGAATATAAGATTTAAAGAATAATTTACAATAACTGTAAATCATTTGCTATGTTTTTTTTTTTTATTTCAGTTATAATTTTTTTCCGCTTTTTTTTAAACATTATTTCAGTTACCGTTAATAAAATTTTTTATCAATCTATTTAAAGCGCTTTAATTTTTGAAACCTACTCTTTGATCTAAGAAGTAATGTCTCTTTTAGTGAATAATATGTTAATGTCAGAGATCTTCTTAAAATTAAAAAACAGCAGGGGTGCTTTTTCAAAAACAGACACATCTTTAGTTTTGAAAGGCCCTAATCTTGCTAAATATAATAACTAAATTTACCTAGATGAGTGCCCTTCAAAACAGAATTATAAACACTCAAATAAATAAGAGAAATAATAATATTTTATACAAACTTAGCCTAAAAGAAATTGCATAGTTTAGATAATCTTAAACTCCTAGTTTTCTTTTTCTTAAAATGAATAAAAGAGCCTTTTTTTACCTAATTTACATTTTTACAAAAAGAGAAAGGAGGGTGCATTTACGTCTGTGAAAGAGCAGGCATGGTAGTCCACCCTCTATAAACAATTAGGGCAAATGTCAAGCATCCAAACTTGCCTTATTTGTCCGATTTTCTTTTAATTGTCTCTTAATTTCGAATTCGGCACACATAATTGTTGTAACTGCTATTCTCTGCAACAAGCTATAATTTTGGCATCTTGAACAGACAATTGTTAGAGATATTATTGTTTACTATTGTTATAATTTTTGAGACCCGAACAGACAATTGTAATAAATAGTATTTTCAACAACAAACTACAAATTTCGTATCTGGAACAGAAAATTTTCACAGATGCTATTGTTCACTATTGTTATAAATTTTAGAACTCGAACAGACAATTGTAATTAATCGTATTCTTTACAATATGTTATAAATTTCTGATCTCAAACAATCAGTTTATAAAAATGCCATTGTTATTTGTTTTGGAATTCGAATTGTTGCAATTGTTATTCATCCGAACTTGCCTCATTTGCCCAATTTTCTTTTAATTGTCTCTGCCTCTTAATTTCGAATTCGGAACACATAATTGTTGTAACTGCTATTCTCTGCAACAAGCAATAATTTTTGCGTCTTGAACAGACAATTGTCATAGATGTTATTGTCTACTATTGATATAAATTCTGGAACCTGAATTGAAATTTTCAATAAATGCTATTTTCAACAACACATTACAAATTTGAACTCTGGAACAGACAATTGTCATACATGTTATTGCTTACTATTATAAATGTTAGGATCCGTACAGGCAATTGATAAAAATGTTCTTCACATGTTATCGCTCAGCGATTAGGGTGTCCGACTGCAAATCCAATGGTCGTGGGTTTGAATCCCGTTCAGGGCAGAGATATTTCTCTCTGTGTTTATCCTCTGACGTGAGAATGTGGCTCATCTTACGAATGAGTATCTGTCGCAGTGTGGCGCTGACATCCGTGACTTAGTTGCATAAGAGTCCACCGGATGATATTAAATGAGCAACACTTCAGAAATCTTCCATGTCGAAGAACGCAATAGTTCAGTGTCAGTTATTAGAAGAAAAAAAACAATATGTTATAAATTTCTGAAGTCAAACAGACAGTTAAAAAAGATTTAACTGTCTAATATTGTTATTAAATTTGGATTCCGAGTAGATAATTTAACTGCTTTTACTTAAGTTATTATTAAAGTTACTGCCGTAACTTTTATTCACTACATCAAGCAATAATTTTCAAATCTTGAACAGACAATTGTCGTAAGTGTAATTGTTTACTATTGTTGCAAATTTTGCGTCCCGAACTGACAATAAATGTTATTATGTAAAATGTTATAAATTTTGGATCTAAAATTGTTATAGACTATTGAATGATATTATCATATTGTTATAAATGCTATTGTCAACAATTGTTACAGATTTTGGAACTCAAACAGTCAATAGTAATAAGAACTGGTCTCTACAACATTTTATTCATTTCTGATTCCGAACAGTTATTAATTAAATGTTAATAGTTTTAAATTGTTATAAATTTTGGGGAAAACTTTTAATTAATAAAATTTTGAGGCTATTTTATTTAAATTTCTTTTACACATCGTGTGGCAGACTGTTAGTGAAGACATAAAAGATTTCCTGCCTGTTATTAAATTTCTCTGACTGGACGGATAAAGTCGGACTATTAAGACAAAAGAGCGTCAGTTCCCTATAAATCAATGCTTAAATCAACAAAAAGCTGTTAGCACTGAACTTAAAGTGCTGCCTGGACGATAGTTTACTAATACCTTCAGTTAGAGGAAGACATCAAGCAGAGTGTTGTCCATTTGAAGGACGTTCGAAATTCGAAATTACCTTTGTTGACCTTTTTAACGACCACCTTCAAAGTGAGTACTCCCAAGTGCAAGGAAAGTGAAGTGTGTTAAAGGAAAGCTTTCCCAAAATGGAATTAGAAGGAGATCGAGTTAAAGAGGAAGGGATTAAGTGGAATATCGAATTAGAACGTGACCGAATTCGGAGAGGGGAAGTTTTGCCATTAAATGGTCTGTCCAGTTCTTGATGATCACAAAGACGAGTGGACGCGGATTTTAAGGAACGGGCGTTAATAGCATTGAGGAAGTGAAAGACTATTTAATTTGGGAACTGTTGGCGACACGATAATTTATGGGAGGTGGAATGATTAGAAGAGAAGATTAAACGCATAATACGTCTCTGATTTAAAACTGTTTTTTGAAGACACCATTTAAAATAACACCTTTTCTCAAATAATAGGATATTTTTATATTTGTTGTCAGTTATTCATGCTTGCTAGGATAAGTTTTGCCAGCTAGGCATATCCGTATAATCTAAGCAGGGCCCGATCTAGAAAACATGTCAGGGGCCCCCTGGTTGTTACTTTAAACCAAATTTTAATGTCATTTAATTATAAAGAGTTTTTTTAATTGCTTAAAATATAAGTAAATTAAGATATATATGTAAATTTAAGGTTATATACTTATTTAAATATTTGTTAACTATTTTTTCTAATAAACATTTCTTAAGGAAAAACGAAAATAGAATCTCTCTCTCTCTCTCTCTCTCTCTCTCTCTCTCTCTCTCTCTCTATATATATATATATATATATATATATATATATATATATATATATATATATATATATATATATATATATATATAT
Source organism: Parasteatoda lunata (assembly GCA_949128135.1). Classification (NCBI taxonomy): domain Eukaryota; kingdom Metazoa; phylum Arthropoda; class Arachnida; order Araneae; family Theridiidae; genus Parasteatoda; species Parasteatoda lunata. The sequence goes on from OX421971.1 coordinate 123,238,136, forward strand.
ATATATATATATATATATATATATATATATATATATATGTAATATTTAGGGAGCCCCCGAGAAATATGGGGGTCCTAGGTCCTCTCAGGTCTTATGGTACTCTAGGTCTCCCTGGGCTTCTCAGGCCTTATCATAAAATCAGGCCCTGAATATACAGGAACGCGCAAACGTCGTTAGTAACCATAGTGGAAATTTTTGTTACTATTAACTAAAAAAAGAAAGAAAAAATCCGCTTCTTTGTCTTTTTCGAATGCCAAAGGAAAAAAATAATTTAACGTTTTTTCTCCTACCAATGCAAACTCGATTCATAATTGCTTTCACGTAATTTAAAATCACACATCGCGATTTCTATTTGCGCGATTTAAGATCGTGCATCGTATTTTCATGATTTTTTATATCAATTATTATTCCCGCGATTTAAAAAACCACTTTTAATATTCGCTTTCAAGTGACTTCAAAATTATACATCGGAATTCGCATTCACCCCATTTTAAAATCAAAGATCGAGATACGTATTCATGCGTTTTTAAAATAAAACGTCGAGATTGTATTCACGTGATTTAATAATCCAACGTAGCTATTCCTATTCACACAATTTAAATAAACAAATAAACTACTCGCATCAATATTTTTACTTAAACGTTGATAATATTTTGTGGATAAATGCTTCGTACTTGCACTTTTTTCTTGCCCGAATTTCAGGAATTTTTTCAATTATTTAAAAACTTTTTTTGCGCATTAACATTTTTGGATTTCTTTTTTTACCTTTTTTGGCACCAAACTCATCTCAGTGATATGAAAAAAATTTCACGAAAATGAGGTGGTGATGAAAAAGTTGAAGCTACTAGTTACAAGAGTTAATCAAAGCATGCAGGAGGTTTTTCAATTGAGATTTTAAGTTCACGGAATGTTTTTTATTTTATCTGAATCTGTTGCTGGGTAAACAATTTCATACCTGCTAGGTTAAGTCTCTTGCTCACACCCTGACATGAAAATCCAATTTTGGAAAATGTAAAACGTTACTATTCAAATGTTTTAATAACTAAAAAGCTATTGCAACGCTACAATGGCTGGACTTATAAAGAAAAAAAAAAAAAAAGAAAAAAAAACTGAGAACTATTCATTAATTTAAATAATTTTCAAAAGGGGGGGGGGGGAATTTCGCCAAATTGAGGATTGTTAAATAAGTTTCATTTATTTATTTATTTAAATTTTTCAACTGCGTGGGGAAAAAAAATCACCCTGAATAACTTTAAACATAATGATCGAATTTTTACGGACTAAAACTCAATTTTTAATGGTACATAAGGGTGGCCACAAATTTGCTAATTAATTAGTTCAGATCGTATTTTAAGTTACAAAATCAGACACAAAAACGCACTTTCTCTGAATAAACATAGATTTTTTTTCGACGAATTCAGATTCCTGGCTCTAAAAATATTCCTGGCTCGCTATCTGAATATAGCGTCCCAATAGTTTAGTCATGAGAACAGTCGAAAGTTTGGACATCTTAATGCTAATTTTATTTTTTGCGCATTTCTTCATAATGCTAAATATTTCTTAATCTAATTAAAAAATATTTGTACACAATTATAATATTCGGTTATTTAAAGACAATTTAATGCAAAAAATAATTGTTAATTATGATTTATTACTTTTTATTGATTTATTCAATAATAGTGGAAGAAATTTTCAATACTAGTAGATTTTTATATAATTTTAAAGAATAATAATTTATATGATAAAACCAAAAATTGAATGAAATGGGTCGAATAGTTCCTGAGAAATAGAATTTAAATTTTGCGAACTTCTAAAAATTCGTTTTCTCAAGAACTATTGTTTTGACAAAATACTATGAAAAAGTTCAATTACTTTGTATTTTGTCATATTAAACTACTTTTTTTTTAAATGATGTAAAAGATTGAACACTTTATTACTCAAAATTTCTTCGACAACTATTGAATAATAAATAATTATTAAAAATTATTTCTTCGCGAAATTATCTTTGCATAAATTAATTTTATAATTGTGTGCAAAAAGTTTTCATTGAAATTGCAAATTTTTTTAGAGATAGCTGAAAAAGTAAAATTACCATTCAAACTTGGAACTGCTCTCCTGACCTAACTATTGGAACCGTATTTTCATGATTGCGGCTTCTTCCCATATTATAAGGGTCAGAAATACAAATCCACCAAAAAAATTTTTTATTCAGAGAAGTACTTTTTGTGCCTGATTTCGCAACTTAAAATATCGCAAGCACTAATTAATTTGCATATTAGAGGCCACCCCTATGAACCATTAAGATTGACCCTTAGTATGTGAAGATCGGACCCCAAAACAAAATGTATTCATAGTTTTTCGATTTTTTACTTCATTTTTTCTTTTTAATTAATTTTAATTTTGCGCACTATACGTTCTACAGTGCAAATAGTTCTTGACGATAATATAGTATATATAAGTTTTTAAATTATAGCTTTGCTTCTAGTTTTTGTGGCTTTTTAATTTTATAGGGCTAAAAACCTTGGAAAAACAACCCTAAGCGGCGTAAAATATAAAAAAAATTTGGTTTGTAATAAGTTATAGCATACAAATAAAAATTAAAGTGAAACTTAAAAATCGGATCAAAGATAAAACACAATAAATCTGAAGACATACTGTGTGCTCAAAAATAACCGATAATATATTAATTAGAGAAAAATGGATGGAAATAGCAAGTAACATTTGCTGACTGCTGCTCAAGCACCATATGATTTTTTCCAAAATTTAACATTTAGTTAGAAATTTCGTCAGCAGGTGGCGTTTGTCGCTAAAAAAACCACAAAACAATCTTTGCAATAGAATCGCCAATTGCAAACAGCAATTCATAGGGCAACATTAAAAAACATACATTGAAACATTTAATTAGAAATGGTCTGATATGCAGCGAGAAACATTTTTTTTTCTACTAGCAGCTGTTGACGATATATGTAACGAATTTTAAACCTATTCAAATGAATATTAAAAAAATATTTATAGATTCGAGGATAAACGAGCTATCTTAATTATTGCACTTATATTTTCTTTAAAATAAATATTAGCCTTTTTCAATAAATAATATAATACTTTATAAAGTAAAACAAATCAATATTGTTATCGCTATCGATTCACTTTTATTCGAACAAATAGCGAAAATTTAATCTTCTCGTTCCATAATCAGATTGATAAACAAATAAATACTGCTACATTGATCTTGATACTTAACGTAATGACTATAAGTAAAACATATTTATAATGTCAAAATATTAATGCAAAACATTAAATAAATCATAAATCATTAATATTTATTATTTTTCGAAAATCTGTGCAAAAAGTAAGAAAATTGCGCATGTTACTTACAAAAGCCAAAAGAAATCATGGAAGTCTTACCTGCAATAAATAAATAAATTATTACTACAAATTAATCAAATATTAACATAAAAATGCATTTCGAGAATAAGTACAATTAAAATATTAAAAAAATAACTAAAATAATAATCAAAGTTGAGGAATCGGTAGGTGAACTGTTCGACTCCAGTTCGACAGACAAATGTGAGCACTTCACTCCAAGTTCAACTTACACTCTAATAAAATGAAAAGAATTATACTAATTTTAATTATTATGAAAATTTCAATTCCAAATAATATATTTATAATTTTTTAATTGATTAGAGTTAAAAAGTATGTGATTTAAAATTAAATTTTACATTATAACAAAGCAGTTGGAGAAGAAGTAATTAAAAAATATCTCATTACAAATTATTGAAGCTTAGTAGAAGAAAAGATCTGGACATCTCTCTCGCATATTAATTATGTTATGAGAAGTAGTATTTTTAAAAAATATTCACGAACTAAGAAACTATAACAAATCATACATTAAATTCATTTTCATATTTTTGCAATTTAGCTTAAGGAGTTAAATTTCGTCTAAGGAGTTTAAGAAAAGGAGTTTAAAATAATGTATTTATAACTAATTAATCCTATATCGATTTTCAAATAGTTTCAATATTGTGTGTTCCTTTTCAATATTTCAACCAAACATAGACTCAAAGGCGTTTAAGTTTGTGATAAAATATAATTTAAATAATTGTCATGGCATTCTTCCGAATAATATTTTTGTTCACATAAGCATAAATAATTTCCATAATAATTCTTAAAACTTTTTTTTCTTTTATATAACAGATTTTTTTCACAGCTTTAATCTCAAAAAAGGGAGATAGGCGGATAGTGCTGTATTAAATATAGCATAATTCAGTTATATATGAAATGATTTCTCATAACATTTAAGGGAATGTCAGTTTTAATTATAAAACTAATTTTAAAATGTCTGCATTCATAATAAATTTATAAACTACATTGACAAGTAATATACTTTTCAACATGAAATTATTTATTCGTGACATTTTTTTTTTTATTAATTAATGTATGAAACTTTAAAAACCGGAACAAAACATAGCAGACTGTGGATAAAATAGCTCTTAAAAGCTTACTCAATATGTTACATAAAATTTCCTCATAATATATTCATAGATATATAAAGTTTTCTTAGTATACTTTCAAAGACATATGAAGTTTACACTTTTACAGGCGACCTAGTGGATAAAGTATGTAAAGGGGATCCTTTCAAAGCTTACTCTATGTACTTTTAAAAATGTATAAAATTTTCCTGATATACTTTCATAGATATATTAAGTTTCCTCACTATGCTTCCATTCGATTCCAAGACAAACGATTTAATATATAGAGCACACACCTTGTGGATGAAATAAGTAAAGAAGATGCTAACTCACAATTTTTTAGGCCGAATATATAAAGTTTATATATAATAATATATAATGTTAAAGATTCTTATAAATATATAAAGTTTCGTCAATAGACTTTCACTTGAGCCGCGATAGCTCAGGGGATGTTCGCCTTCCAATGAGGTGAACCAGGTTCGAATCCTAGTGATGGTGGGTCGATTCGAATTCCGCATGCGGCTTGCACCGACCACAGTGCTGACGTGAAATATCCTCATTGGTATACGGACCATGGGTTAGAGCCCCCTTGCCGTCAGGCTAACCAGGGGAGGTTCTCGTGGTCTTCCTTTTCATGTAACACAAATGCGGGTTAGTTCCATCAAAAAGTCTTCCACGAAGTCAAATTTCTCCTAATACTTGATCACGGAGTTCTGATTTAGTTCAAAATGACATAGAGTTGAACATGAGTAGTCGTAAATCCATAAAATTGAGTTGGTTGTTCAACGGTGGTTATAAAATAAAATATACTTTCACACGGGTTCGAATTCTAGCGATGACTGATCGATACGAATTCCGCACTCGGCTCGCACCGACCACAGTGCTGACGTAAAATATACTCAGTGGTCGACGGAACATGGGTTAGAGTCCCCTTCCCATCAGGCTATCTGTGGGAGGTTTTTGTGGTTTTCCTCTACATGTAACGCAATGCAAATGCGGATTAATTACATCAAAAAGTCCTTCACGAAGGCAAATTTCTCCTAATACTTGATCCAGGATTTTACTTGTCTTTTGGATTGGGTTCAAAATTACAAGGTTAAGGACATTAGTATTCACATTAGTGTGAACATTAGTATTAACAAACCCAAAATTGGGTCGTCTGTTCAACGACAGTTATAAAATATACTTTCAACAGATATATAAAATTTCATCAATATACTTACAGAAATATACGTTTATTACATCTTTAAAATTTGTTAACATATAATTTTATCGTGTAAATTCTAAGGTCTACATTGTCTCTAGTTCGGCCGTGGGTAAAGATTACAGGTCATGGGCAAATTTTAGAACACGAAGAACAGCGTCGTTCAAATTTGCTTCGACTTTAATACAGTGCTCTGTATATCGTGCAAATTAATCTTTTTAAAACTGGATTTATTGTTCAATTTTACATCTTATTAAGGTTAAAGCAGATTGGCTCGACATTAAGAAACCATGTAATGGTTCAAGGTCGAACTGATTTTTTCTAAAAGTGTACTTAAAGAACCTTTACTGTCAAATAAATTTTATTAAAAACTTATTTTAAGAGTAGAAATGTTGATTTTGTGTTCGTGTTGGACTCCAAGTTTCCTTTCAACCATTACTATAGTTTTTTAGATGAGACTAAGGGAAAAATAATTTATGTATCTGTAAGTCGAGCCACAGTTATCTTTGTTTGTGAGTGCCTTGAAGAAGCATTTCCAATCTAATTTGAGATCTGAAAATGTTTCCATTTTTCGCAGCAACGAATTCATTACTATTGATCAGTATCATTAAAACTAATTCCATTCCATTTTTCCTGATTATTATCATCCTTCGAATGATATTTCGTTCCAAAAAACTCTTAATAAATAGGAGAAAGGTATGCTCGTTCTTTTCATAGAACCTTCTACGGTAGCACAAATTATTCGGACAAATATTCACGAAAATTAAACCCGTTCATTCTGTTCCAGATAACAAGCTCAGCAGAAGAGAAAAATAGGAATGCATCCGAATGAAATGACGGTGCAGAGATAATATCCCCCCCCCCCCACATACACTCTTCCATATAATATCTATACATTTTTCCATAACTTCACCCAATTTGTGTCGTCCCCAACGACGCATTTGTAATCTTTTCCTCCCCCAGCCCCTGCAAATGTATGTGTATAAATAAAATATTAAGTCGTACTCTTCGCTAATAATGATTGCATAAAAATGATTTAAAGTTGCAAAAATTTCTCCAGACGTCTTCGGCCCGTAATTGGTTGGTAGTAGGGGCGTAATTTATTTTCTCTGCCGGCCGTTATGACTCTCCCAGATAAAGAAAAGGGAAAAAAAGAGCCTTTGATGAAGGGAAGAGGGGAAATTTCCCTACTTTCGTTTTTACCTTTGTGACCATTTATTTTGCGAAGAAGAGATAACGCTTCTTAAAATGTGTTTTATAAAGATTCTTTATCCGTCGCCATTTTTTTTTCTTCTTCTCCCTCAGTCTGTCTACTGCTCACGTGATGCATTTTAATAAAAGTATTTTCGCATATTTTTATTTCTCCTCATTTAATACGCACGAATACTTTCATATTTTTTTTTTCTAATATTTTTTATAGAATTGCATTCTGAAATGATATCGTTAACGAAGGTAGGGTAGTTTTGTTGGAGCAAGAATACACACGGAATCTCCTTTTAGTAAAATTTCGGAATTCCAATTGATATTAAAATAATAACAATTTTAAAAGGTTTAATAAAATTTTATCCGCAATAAAAAGAATCTAAAAATCTTAAATTTCTAACTGAAACATTATTAGTAAACATCGATTCTTTAAGAGTGTTAATGCTTGTAGTTTTCCTTATAATCAATCTCCTTAAACGAATACTATTCTGTTATCTCGATATATTAACAGAAATCTTAAATCAGATTTAACTACTTAGAGTTATATCAATAAATTTAACGCTATTTAAATATGCCTCTAATAATACTTTTTAGCAAATTTCACATTTTTTCGATATAACAATCTTTTAAATTATTTTTTTTTTCCGATTTTTTTCCCTCCAATTTTCAAGTTGCTTACGTCGAGAAATTTCTCATTAAAAGTAAATTTGAATTTATTCATTCATATTTGATCATTTACTCAACAAGAACATTACATTTATTTGTTCATTTATTTTACCATTTTATTAGAGTTAAATTCTGGGATTGCGTGATTGAGCTTTCATTTTGCAATCCCCTTTCGTGGTGAAAGCTTTTGCAAATACATCTATTTTCGTTATCAGGAATCATACCACATTTTTTTTTTGTGCCCGTTTTTGTGAAACTAGAACAATCCATTGCAATTTAATGAAAATAGGGCATCGTTTTGAAGATATTGTGAAAAATCACGTTTTTTTTTTATTTATTATTATTTCATTTAAATTTTCAAAGATCTGGCAATTTTTATTTTATTTGGTTATTCTAACTGTAACTTTCTCTTAATATTTCTTATTTGTAGATGCGTCCTTATTAGTGTTTTCTCAGTGTACTTTTGACATGTTTTTTCTTCTTTTTTTTTTGTGTGTGTATCATTGGATTTTTAGCTTTATTTCAATATTTGAATTTTTGAGGTATTGCATTTTCTTATTTATTTTTTCTATTGTGGGGCATCGGGGCACAGTCAGTTATAGAAAGGTTCGACTGTTTTAGCAGACAGTGGGCCCCCTGATGAAGTGCTGTTTTTGCTAACATACATATCTTTAAAATTTCGAACTGTTTACATTAGGCAATTTTGGATTTAGCTGCTTTTCCATTTTGACTTATTATTTTAAAGATTTTATCTTAAAATTTGTTTAAATCAATTTCATACTTTGCTTGGATTCTGTGATTACGTGATAGAGCTTTTATTTTGCAATCCATTGTCTACAGTTTTTGCACAAAATCTATTTTCGTTTTCAGGAATCATTCCACGTTTTTTGTGAAAGTCTCGTTTTTGTGAAAGTATGAAAAATCCACTGTAATTTAGTGAAAATATGGCATTGTTTTGGAGTTATTGCGAAAAATCATGAGACCCAAACTTTTTTGGGAAAGGTCCTGCTTTTGTGATAAATCTACACAAAATTTCCTGAATCTAAAATTAGCGTTGAACATGTTTCTTTCTGTCAAATTCATGCTTCAGTGAATGTGTTAAAATAAGGTCCTATTTTTGTGAAATAAACACTAAAAACAAGTCTTTCAAGGAGTTGTATTTTTGAACTTATGAATTAATGACGTCATTGATTCCTTTTTCAAAGGGGCAGTGGGTATTAGGTAGTGGGTAGGTAGTATTGTAGTGGGATTACTTTTAAAATAAGAAATAATGTGAAGGGTCTATTTTTATTATAAAATATTTTGAGAAAGTGATCTTGTCACTATCACTATTTTGTGAAATTTTATTCAACTGAAATATGTACCTTATTATGTTAAAATAATTTCTAAGGGATCACCTTTTAAAATAAAATAATTTGTGAAAGATTCGTTACCGGGCACACATTTTTACCCCTACGTTTTGTCGTGTCAATGCGTCGCGCACAATTCGCCGCTACAATTCATTGTGCATAATTCGTCGGGACGACAGTTCGTCTTGAGCACAATTCTTCGAAACATGTACACATGGATCAAAATTTCACATGAAAATTATGAATTCACTCAATCAAAAATCAAAAGTTAAACGATTAACAAAAAGCTTCTCATAAGTTGAGAGACTCCAAAAGCTTAGTATCGTGGAACAGGTCCAATATTTTATCAAAGTTTAAAACAATCGCTACTTTTTCATAATTTCTTTTCGTTTATAAGAAAAGTAAAAAGTTGAGTACTTTTTAAATAAAATTCTCACGATACCTATCAATATTTGTGAACCAGTACAATACAAAGTAATATGCTTTGGGGAGAAAAAATATACTTTTTCAAGGATAAGATAGGGAGAAATCATTTTAGTGTTCCCCAAAGGGATAAAAAACGGATGGAGGGGGGGGGGGGGAGAAACACGACAATTTAGGGATTTGAAATCTTGAAAGAACGACACTGCAGAAAAACATGTCATTCTCTTGTTAAAGGGATGACGCATTTGCTCATTTTGCTTTTGTGACTGTTTATGAGCCCCCCTTGTAAGCCGTGAAAGAAGATGTGACGAACGACAGCGTCAACATACTCTCTCTACCCGCACCCTCTACCTTATTTTTTTTTACTTCTCTTCAAATTAGATGATACCGGTAAACATCGTTCTCAATATTCATGGATTATTTTAAAAAATGAATAACGCTAGGAAAAGATTTAAAAAACCGGGTGATAATATATATATACACCTCATAATTTTTTAACTATTTACAATAATTGTTTTTTTTTTTTTTTTTTTTTTTTTTTTTGTTAAAATTTTGAAACTCCACGAAGTAATTTTTATGCAACATTTTCTTTTCCAGTTTTAACATTTATTTCGAATTTTAAAGTTTTCCGAATGTAATTTTTACCTATTTTTTCGTTTCTATTTATTTTGCATTGTTATTAGTATTATTAATTCGGATAGCTATGCGTCACATATTTATGGTACTATGCAATTTGAACAATGACTTTCAGTATTTCTTTACATTCAAAGCCATCGAAGTGGTTTTATAGCTACCAGATTAGCTGTTCATCACGTGATTGAGCTCTATTAAATGGATGCAGAGCACTAAACAATAATACAAACACACAACAATGTTAGTGTAGAAAGACATTGTGTACCGTACATTGCGGAAAATAAAAAATAAAAAATTAACATTATGCATGTGCATAATCAATCATTGACTTAATGATCGTATTTTTACGTACTCGATCTTAATACTTTGAAAACCAAACCTGAGTCATGAAATTGGGTACAAACAAAAACATCCTTTCTTCTTAATAAACATACCTGTTTTACGAAGGATTCGGAGTTTTGGCTATAGAAATAAAGAGGGCAGTTTGAAAATTATAAACCTAGTAGTATAGGGTAAAGGGCAGTCTTAAAATTCAGTCCCTTTATATTAACTTCCCTCTACACGTATTTCGCATATCTGTGGAACTAATGAAATAAATTAAAATGTATTTGCCACAATTAAAAAACTTATTTACACAAATATAATTTCATGAAGAAAAAAATTTTTTATTTATTTATATTTTTTTGTTATTTAATTTATTAATGGTAAAAAAAAATTGGAAATGTAAGGTTTACAAATTTTTACACCAAATTAATCTACGTTATTTTGAATGACAAAATACGAAATTAGAAAAAAAAAAAAAAAAAAACTGTTGATTTCTTAGAGATGATGCAATATTAAAAAAAAAAAATGAAATTACTGAGTCCAAGCCTTCAACCCATCTGGCCTAAAATAATTGGTAGATATCGCCCAAAACTCTGTTTTTTGAGTCCTGAATCCAAATTCGTTGTTCATTTTTTGAGTCTGATTTCGTACCTTGAAATATAAATATCATCCGAACTAATTTCTTAGTTACAAGGGGGAAGGCTGTAGTTTTGGTACAGGGGACCACTTTGTAGAGACGGGGTCCGCATCTTTTAAAATTAATGCTTCAGTAGTTCACTTTGCATTACTAAAAAAGTAGAAATTGCTCCATAAAATCAAAAATAAATAAATATAATTAATTAAATACAATATTAGGAGTTTTATTCTATTTACTTTTTAGCTAATTTTATATTCCTCATAGCTAGCTACAAACTCATTTAATTTTAGAATCATTTTAATTCAACCAACGTACCATATTACACTTTTTTACCAATATTTAAGAGTGTCTTGGCGGCTGATGGTATAGAGAGCTAGTCTCCCAATGGAGTAAGCCTGATTGATGTTTATATACAATCCAGTAACGTTTAACGAATCCTACTTTTTTGGAAATTTTTCTCTGGGTTGTTGTTGGTCACAAGTATAATGCAAGCTTTTATTTATTTTAAAATTTAGTAACTAAACTTCAAAAAAATACAAGAATCAAGTTTTTTTTATTTAAGAAAATGCCAAACTGAGGAGCGGGTAGTTATAAGCCTCTGGATTGGAAAATTGCGATCCAGGTTCGAATCCCTGCAATGGCTGGTCGGTATGAATTCCGCATCCGACTCGCACCGACCAAAGCGCAGACGCAAAATATCCTCTATGGTAGTCGGACCATGGGTGGAAGTCCCCTTATCATCAGGCTAATCGTGGAAGTTTTTCGTGGTTTTCTTCTCCATGAAACACATATGCGGGTTACTTCCATCAAAAAAGTAATTTACGAAGGCTCTTTTCTTCTGGATCGGGTTAAAAATTGCAAGGCTACGAGGTTGAAGACCGGTAGTCGTAGACTCAAAATTGTGTCGGCTGTTCAACGATGGTCAAAAAATAAAATATTTTGAAATTAGGAGTGAGATTGCTTGGTTAAATTCTCATAACAGCCAGCACGAAATTACTAAATTGGCAAGAATAGGGGTGTAGTGGATTAAATTCCTAGTGTACCACTATCACCACTACAACCCTGTTGTAAGTAAATTGTTTTGGCATTCTTGCTAGGCTAAAAAAGAAAAAGAAAAGAAGAAGAAGCAAACTCTTTTTGCCCGCCTCTGAAACAGCATATTAATGGCCTTCAAACCACTAAATTTTAAGGGCCAGTGCATAAAGATCTGATCATTAAATCAAAAGTTATTCGAAGTTTTTGCTTTTTTACTTTGCGCACTGAACAAACGATAATGCCATTTATCGTACCGGCAAAAATTAAGAGCCAAGGCTTTTTTTTTGGAATTACGTAAAATGTGCCATGGGTGTTAACTAAATTTACTCCACTTAAAATTTTTTATAATAATGCAGGATATTTAGCAATAGGAACAATCTTTTCAAAAACAAAGTGGCTTCTTTTGACAAGATAACGAGACTTCACTTAAAGTAAATAATGTCTAGAAAGAAGAAGAAAAAATAAGACACACAGGTGGCAGGTTAAAAAAGTATCTTCCTCTCCTTAGGTGATATTTTCAGAATGACTGATGACATCAGAATAGAATCGAGGTAAGAAGCAGAAGAAGAAAAATATATATCAAGCTTCCAGAAGCTGCTAATTACCGAGATAAAAACGAGGTGAGGCTAAAAATGCTGAAAGTTTCCAACTTACATGCAACTAAAACAAACTTCTCTTTGGCAAACTTCATCAATTAATCCTTTCCAACAACAACTGATTGTGCACCTGTTTTTCAGTTACCCTTTATGTTGATCCAATTAAATATTGCAAAATCCGAAATAGAAACCTTGTTAAAATGCTGTTGAAGTTGCGAGAAAAAAGTATATCAACCGCTAAATTTAACCATTTTAGGTCGCATTGGTAGCCTTATTCTTCAATCTTAAAAATTAACTAAACCCTCCATCAATTGTGGTTTCTTATTACACTAGGGGAGCAAGACCCCTATTCGCTGTCCCTGAGCAACCCCGATGATTGCTTCGCAATAATTGTTGTTTCTTGGCAGAAAACAGTTTTTCTACCAATAAAATTATTCACTTAACATATATCTTTATATATAAGAAGAGAGTGGAATGATAACACATAACCAATCACAGAAGACTTCTGGTTAGTAGCGCACGAAACAGCCAATCAAAATTGAGAACGCATGTGTGTGAAAAGGTAATAATTTTTAATAATGCTATCAAAAAATACAAAATACAAACTGACCTCAAATAAAACTCAGAGGACTTCGAATCAAATAATTAAGAAAACTCTACTATTACGTTTATAAAAAGGAAGATTTATTAACTCAACAACAAAATTATAACATCGCCATTCCAAAAATAAAAAATCTCACATTTATTAAGTAAAGCTATAAAAAGATCAAACGATTATTTATGCAAGCGATTATATATGATTATTATGAACTAAACTTTATGCAAACGATTGTTTATGACGTCATTAGATAAAAGTTATCATTAACGCAATATTATCCAGTGTTTATTAATAATTTTGAGTGGCAATGTAAAAAGATAGTTGTTCTAAAGTTTTATAATAGAATGTTTGTTTTGATAGAACGCAGTTATTTATTTTAGAATTCCAATATATTTTAATAGCTTTGATAAATCGGGTAGAGTTATTGGAAGCACGAATCAACAATCTTTAAAGAAACTTTTTACATTTCAAATTAACAAAATATATTGAACAGAGTTTATTTTAAAAAACTTATATCTTTTATAAAAAATGGATCGCCGTGAATATCTTAGGCGATATCAACAGCGACATAGAGCTGAACATAATTTAGCAGTATAAAATCACCTGGAAAATAATCGTAGTGCTATCAATACGCGACGGCGGAATATAAGTTTATAATGCTGATAATAAGCACCTCTGACATTTTACAATCCTATCATATTCTCTCTATGTGATGTTGGTGCAGAAAAACTGCCAGCTAATCTCAGGGAAAACGATTTTAATTTTGTTCGCAAAGCAAACAAAAATGTCATTGCGTAGCAATTATCGGGGGTTGGCGAGCGGTAGCGAGCAGGGGGCGGAGCCCTCTAGTGTATTAAAAAAAATTCTGTTTGCTTACGCTTGTGCCTCCACTTCCCGCGTTCAAATATTATTATCTATTAGTATTATAAATATTTAGATCTATTGGTGAACAGAAGTAATTTTTCTAAGTAATCAATTTATAAAATAACATTTATATTATTATAAAATTATATTGTTCAAACAAATTTGATGAGTTCACAATAGTAATTTGATATTTTCGCTTACTATATTTAATACTATATTTGCTTGCATCTCATTGTGCATGAAGCTGATCGTAAAGTTCTAAATCATTTAACAGATCTCTTTAACTGTAATTTATAACGGTATATTAACGTTATTGGCACAAAAATAATGATTGTAAAATGGTTAATAAGATTAGACCATCCTTTCTAAATAACTTTATCTTAAAATGTAGAGCAGAATTATAATAATAATAAAAAAATAAAATAAACAATTCTCTTCGTTTTAAACTCTCGATTATAAAGCGTAATAATAGCTGTTCTGGAAAATAACTTTTAAATTAAGGACACAAAAAGAAAAACAATACCTTTATGACTTTTATTAATTTTATGCTGATGGCAACCAAAACAATAAGGAAATGAATGAGAAAAAATTGAATCCTACTACGAGATTTTCTGGCCAATAAAAATGCATGGACAACAGTGGGAAACTGCGACACCAGCGTTAGATTTTTATACATAGTGAGATATCCCCGAAATGTTTGACAATTCATTTAATTTTGCTACACCATCCTATTTGTGGTCACATATTGTATATACCCCCCAAATTTGAGGTCGCAATGCTTGATGCGACCCCACTTGAGGTCCATTACTATTTATTCCTTAAATTTGTAGTCCCTTTTCCCTGTCCATTAATTTAACAGCGCGACCTCATCTGTGGCTTCATTTACACGGGTAATAGTAGACACACGGGTTATTACGACCACATTTACATGGGTAATTGTGGCCACACATAAGCCCATTATTTTGAGGGTACTAAATGTATTAATAGTGATTGACACTAATTTTTTCAATCATAAATTATATTTTTATTAATCAGAAAAACTATTGCTTATTTCTTTCGTTAATGCATTAAATTATTGCAGGTTTATTTCTCATACAAAATTACGATATAATTATGCATTTTCGCATATGTTTACTTTTATAAATATTGCAATGTATATTATTACTATAATAAGTTATAATACCTATCGTAAATTATTACTTTCATAAATTGTAACATCTATTGTATGTTTCTAAATAATAATTATTAACTTATATTATTATTATAAAAATAATAATATAAACTATCAATTATATTTTCTTCCATCTTGAATGAATAAGTTGATAATTCTTTCTTCTGTAATTCCGAAGCATCCTATCGTATTTATATTGGAAGCTTTATATTCGAGCAAACAAACAGGTTTAAAAATGTTCTATATCTCGGGGTTTCATGGCTGAGTTGGTGTTCATTCCACCTGTGCCTGAGAGATGTTTATAGAAGAAGAAAAGGAGTAGAGGGGGGGGGGAACAGAGGGGTGGACCAGACTCCTGTTTCCGGAAGATAGGGTTCCTCAAGGTAGAAGTAAACGGAAGGTGTGTGCGTTCACAAACAGGATGACGTCTAACGAAACGATGACCTTATTAAGAAAGGTCTGCCAGCCCCGGCTAATCGACCGGAAGTGATTAATTAATAACTTTCGGGATGGAAAAATGGCGTCCGGAAAACAGGTGACGAATAGAATTTAGTTTTTAACACTCTCTCTTAGAGCGGAATTTGAGCTACGTCACCTCAAACTAATGACTGTCTTTACTGTTCCTTGAAAATTAAGACATAATTAGAACAGTTGTTAATTAAAAATTAATTTTTTTATTACTGCTTGGCTACATTAAGCATTATTTGGCGTCAGTTGATTAAATTAATATGAAATACGTGTTAAAAATTAAAAAACTAAAATCGTTCTAGATTAAGTAACTAACTGTAATTTCAATTGGAGGAGTTGTTAAATTATTACTAATGACTGACTGCCTTACTGTTCCTTGAAAATTAGGACGTAATTAGAACGGTATTAATTAAAAACAAATGTTTTTCTAATTGCTTGGCTACATTATTTTAAGTCATCTGATTAACTAAATGTGAAATACGTGTTAAAAACTAACATTTAAAATCGTTGTAAATGAAGTAACTAACTGTTATTTCAATTAAAAAAATTGTCAATTACTTACTAATGGCTACCTTACTCTTCTATAAAAATTAAGAAGTGATTAGAACAGTTGTTAATTAAAAATAGATGATTTTATTATTACTTGGCTACATTAAACATTATTTTGCCTAATTTGATCAGCTTAATGTGAATACGTGTTAGAAACAAAAAGCTAAAAATCGTCGTAAATTAAGTAACTAAACATTATTTCACTTGGAGGAGTTGTTAATTAGTTACTTCAAATGAAATTTTAAGTTTTTTTTTTTTTAGGATATATTGATATTGTTAGTTGTTTAAACAATGTTTTGTGTCATTTAATATCTTTAATGTAAACTGTTTATAATCAACATTCAACTTAAATTGTTGATATTAATTAGTCAACTGTTAATTCAGTTGAAGGAATTATTAATCAGTTTTGTATCAGTTGGAATTATTAATCAGTTCGCAGTGTTAGACGGATAGTGGGTTAGAGTCCCCTTGTCATCAGGCTAGCCGTGGGAGGCTTTCGTGGTTTTCCTCTTCATGTAACGCAAATGTGGGTTTGTTCCATCGGGAAAAGAGACTTCCACGAAGGTAAATTTCTCCCACTACTTGATACAGGAGTTCTCTTCTCTTCTGGATTTCCTTCAAAATTACAAAGTTTAATATTAACTATCGTAAACTCTAAAATAGGGTTGACTGTTTAACGGCGGTTATAAAATAATAATAAAATCGTTGTAAATTAATTAATTGACTGTTGTAGCACTTAGGAAGAAATTTTAATTTATTAACGAAAACAAAAATTTAAGCAAATCTGATTTTTTATTTATTTTTATTATTAGTTGTAGTTTTGATACATTAAACATCATTTTTCGTCATTTAATTAACTTAATGTGAATTACATGTTAAAAAATAACAATTGGCAAAAATCGTTGTAAAATAATTATTTAATATAAAAAGCACATAACTAATTATTAATGAATTAAAAATGATTTGATAAAATATTCTTCTTCCTATAAGTTGTCTGAAATTACTTTTCTTTGACAGTCACGTGCAGTATTGCATTGTATCCAACTAATGTGTGTTTGAGGCCAGGATAGAATATTGGGTCGGGCATTGCGCATATGACGAAGATGTCATGAGTTCGATCCCCGCCGGCCGAAGACTACCCGTGTAGTAAGTAGTAACAGGTGCACGTTTAATCTACGGGGTCACAAAGTCCTCCATGTTCTCATAACGAATCATATCTCTGGGGGTTCTGAATTGGAGATTGATCGGCCTCTGTTTCAGGTCAAAATTTTGATCGGTAGAATGAATGGGTCTTCCCTATAAACGGGTTGTGACGCATGTGTGTTGCAGAATTCTGGGCCATAGATAGCTCCACTGGATAAGAAGAAGCGCACCCCATTTGCCTTAATGGTCAACAACAATGTGTGTTTGTAAATAAAGCATTTCAGCAAAAAACTCATTGGTGATTTTGAAGATAAAGTCTTCACAATATTGTGAGTAACAACGATGCGTTTCATTATTAAAATCATTATTCATTATTAAAATCATAATTCATTATTAAAATCGTGATTTCTCAAAAAGAAAAAAATATGTGTCCTCAAAAATGCATATCGCCAAGAATTAATGGTTGTGCAATTATTTCGACAAATTATTTACAGTTTATAAACAAAGATTGATCATGAATTCTGTTAATTTTCTCTAATGAAATTTTTTATAGTGGTTTCTTAATATTAATAGTGATGCCGTACAGATAGATATAATATTTTTATAAAAAGTTCAAAATATTTTTTGGAAAATAGCTAATGGTTAGAGCTTTGTCACAATACTTTCGAAAAAATCAATTGTAGAAAAAATAAAGATTTAATGCTGGTCAAAATATGCTCGTCCATAATTTTCTAAAATAAGTTAAGGTTGTTGTTAAGTTCACTGAGTAATGTTTAAAAAAAAAAATATAGTACGACGCGGGAGGTGCAAAACGGTATATTTCCTATTATAAAATTCATATTATATTTCTAGGCAATTAATTAAATGTTCATCAAATGTTTTTTTTTTTTTTTTTTTTTAAAAAAGGTATATTTTTTAATAAAAGGTATAATTTTTAAAAAAAGTCAATTTTCAAAGAAAGTAAAAAGTTTAAGTTTCGTCGAAAAATTTAAAGAAGCGAGGAAAAGAGAGAAGTAAAAAGACATTTTTTTTAAATAAAAAGGTAAACGGTTTTCATCGTTTTATCTTTTCTGTTGTTTATGGGTCAGTGAGGTCGCGTGGCTGTCGTCTGCTGCAACTGTTTTTTATATCCACTGGTCATCTAAAAGGTGGATATATAAGAAACAGATAGATAGCCCTTTCACCTCCCCCCCGTTTCTATCCAGGTAAAAATTCACTGAATAGATGAATTGGAAAAAGATTGTACTTAAAAACGTGTCTAGTTATATTTATGATGCCTTATATCAATTTGCACTTTATACACTTCTCCACGTTTTATTTTTGGCTATAATATTTTTATATATGTTACTGTGAATGACCGAAATGGGTAGTTGTTGACTTCCACCGGTGAATGTCGACAAATCGCTTTGGTCGTTTTTGTACAAAATATATTCTAGGTCTAGTTAAGTGCCACTGCTAGTATACATTTGACCGGTATACCATACACTGATGTTTTTTTTAAAGTTAAATGACACTGCTCAGTATGCATTTAACCGGTACTCCGAACACTGATGTTTCTCCTAATCTATTCTCTGCAGATATTAAAATATTACATAAATATAATAATATCAACGAATAAATTAATATCGAATTGGATATAACAGATATTTCGGACATTCACCAAAGCGACCATGTCAGTGTTGATATTCACCGGTGAAAGTCGACATTCTCTTGATTTCGGTCATTCTCGGTAACATTTATACTAAAAAAACAATGTGCAAAAAAAAAAAAAAAAAAAAATGGAAGTATTGTAATGGAAGTTTACTTAGGAGAGCGATTCAAAACCCTCTAATGAACCCCTTAATAGAATTTTAAATATACGAATTTTTTAAACTTTCGATTTTTGTAGGACTCGATTTTCCTTCAATACACTAAAATAGAGAAAACTGATAAGTAAACATTAATTCTATCAACAAAAAAAAAAAAAAAAATTCGAATTTTTTACAGCTGACGTTGAATTTTCTGTTGCACGACAGTATCTAAGTTGAAGCTTTCCTAAATAATCACTTTTTATAGAAGTTCAAACACAAAAAAATTCCAAGTCGCGATATTTTTTACATAGAATGACAAAGTAAAAAATACTACGTTTATCATACGTTTTTTAATGCTTTAAAGATAGTTCGTAATTTTTCTTTAATCAGCATTTATGAAAATGATAAAAGATTGTTTAAGAAACTTAATATGTTTTGTTTTACTTTAAAAAGATCACATTTATTTCACAACTCAAAATAATTTATTATTTAATTTTATTACTCAACTGTATTTATTATTATTACTATTATTTTTTTTACTTCAGTGATATAAATGATTATTTTTGTAAAAAAAAAAAAAAATTGAAAAATAAAGTTACTGCAATCGCGAATCGTTAGAGTAACTCACATTACCCTAAGACAGTGTTTCCCAAACTTATGACTTTTGTGTACCCTTTCTAAATTTTTCGTAACGCTGTGTACCACTAATGAAAAAAAATGAATGCATTTTTTTAAAAATATGTTTATTTTTCTTTTTTGGTACAAAATTTTCTTAATAAGTTTATTTGCATCAGTGAGAAAGATATTGTTTTTGCTGTGATAAAAAAAATTGCACAAAATTTAAAAATCACAACTGGCCACTAGTCACGACACCACTAATCATTAACTATTAACTCAGCAAAAAATAGCCAATACAAAAATACGTAATCGTACATTTTCATGGCTAGCTTTGTTTTTAAATAAAATTTTTTGAAATTTTCGTTTGTTGTAAGATATTTCGCGTAAGAACGCGTACCCCCGCTAAACTGTTCCCGTACCCCTTGGGGTACGCGTACCACACTTTGGGAAACGCTGCCCTAAGAGATAATTTGGAACTGTTTGAAAACAGTAGTTCTAAGGTGAGCTTTTTATTCTGAACACAGCTAAAAATGTGTGTTTAAAGAAAATGGACATAGCATTTGATTCCGTTTTTCGAATTGAAATTCCTTCTTTAGTGATTAAATTTGAGTTAAACGTTGAAAAGGCGCATTTTTTGTTGTATCCATTTCTTTAAACACACATTTTGATCTGTGTCCATTTTCTTGAAAACGTATTTTGAGCTGTGTTCATTTTCTTAAACACGCCTTTTGAGCTGTGTCCATAGTCTTAAACGCGCATTTTGAGATGCGTACATTTTCTTAAACACGCATTTAAGCTATGTCCATTTTCTTATTCACGAATTTTGAAATGTGTCCATTCTCTTAAATACGCATTTTAAGATATGTTTATTTTCTTAAGCACGCATTTAGGTTGTGTCCATTATTATTCAATTCACTCATTCTGAGCAGTGTCCGTTTTCTTAAACATGCATTTTAAGCTGCGTCTATTTTCTTAAATACACATTTAAGCTGTGTCCATTTTCGTATTCACTCATTTTGAGCTGCGTCCACTTTCTTAAACACGTATTCTGAGCTAAGTTCATAAAAAGCTCACCGACGAATTATTTTTAGAGCGTAACTAACAGAACTGTTGCAAAACATAGTCAATGAAAATTCTTTCCAAAATCAATTGAATCTTTTTTACTATGAATTCCAAGGTAAACGAGAATAATTTAGAATTAAAATGCACTTTTTATATAAAGAGATAATGACCTGAGTGAAAGAAAATCGCGCCATTTTCTGCTGAAAGAAGGAGAGGAATAACAATTTTTTGGGCCCAAAGAATGTTTACAACACCTAACGTAAACACTAAGAGTTGATGATGAGCATGATTCCTGACTCTTATCATGTGAACCTGACTGCAATGTGTGGCGACATTGGAATAGTGATGACAGATCAATTCGCCTCTTTCATATCTTTACTCCACAGAAAACTGTTTTTTTTCTTTTTTCCAGTACTAAAGAATCATTGAGGATTGTGAGAAACACAATAGCATTTTAAATGATAATTGACAAAAATGTAATTTAAACACTCTATCTTAAATATCCAAAGTATTCCATTAATTTTCGAAAAGATGAGGGTCTGCTTTCCTAAAGACAATAATTTAAGATTTATAGTTAGAGGTAGGGTGATACTTTCCGTGTTCAAATTTGGTGCTAGACACTTTTCACATGCAGAGCTTGAGCTAATAATGAAGAAATTGTATAAGGCAAAGCACATAAAGCAGAGAGAGAAAAAGATTGCGTACTTAACGAGGTTCACGTGAAAAAGAGAGCAATAAGCGCTATGCGATCCCAGGTATTAGCAGAAGAGCAGTACTGCGGTGTGTACTAGAATGAACAAGCTGATTGGATAAAACATGGCTAATTTCTCCCCTAGGTAAGTGCCTGAATGAAGTACCTTCCTCTTAATTTTCTATAGAATACTAGTAGTAAATAACATTTAAAAATTAAATGATTTTTCGTAAACTAAACCTTGGCTAACGAGCCGTGATGACCCGCTTTTCAATGAGGTGACCCGATTTTGAATCCAAGCGATGGCTGGTCGGTACGAATTTCGCGCCCGCCTAGTACTAACCATAATGCTGACGTAAAATATCCTCAGAAGTAGACGGATCAAACTAAGACGGATCATGTCGGGCTAAACATGGGAGTTTTCCCTCCATGTAACATAAATGCGGGTAAGCTCTATCAAAAAGTCCTCCGAGAAGGTAATTTTCTCCCAATACTTTATACAGGAGTTCCCTTGTCTTCTATATTGAGTTCTAAAAGAGTTGAACATGGGTAGTCGTATACTCAATATTGGGTCGGTTAATTATATAACCTTGGCTAACAGATCGTACCCCAATTAGTTCCTTCCTGGAAACGATCATGTATAAAGAACGTAATCTCTCCCAAAGATTATATGGTTTGCTACTTAAGAGTGTTGTTCCTATGCTAAGAAGGATTACACAGCGTTCAGAACAGCCGTTATATTTTTCTAGTTCTTTAAAGATTCTTAATGAAGTTGAAATATTCACTTCTAAAATTATATTTCTTTGCCAAAAGCTGACAACTATTTCATTCAAGTGCAATTATTACTATCATGATTCAAATATCGTTATAATTAAAGCCCTGGATTACGTAACAGGGCTTCAGTTATAATAAATAATAGCAATCTCTCCTACACCGTATTGCGTGAAACTTTCTTCTAAAACTATTGTTTAAAATTAAAGCAAAAAACAAAATAATAACGAAAAAAAATGTAGTCAACATTATTTTAATATTTTTTAAATTACTTGTTTGGGCTAAATAGGAACCATAAATGTATAACAAAGACTTATTCTAACTGATTGATCAAACGTTATTGTAAACCCCTTTAGGATCACATTAATGAACATGATCTCGATACGACACTTTCTTATTACATTTCGTATTAGTACGCATTCTTTAGTACTCAAAGCATGCAGGTTTTGTTAAAGTGCTTCGTTCTCGACGTACACCACGCATTGTTCAAAATATATATCATTTTTTGAAGCCCCCCAAAAATTGACATTTTCTTGGAAAAGTGTTCTAATGTGGAAGGCGTTTAATTGTTTCCAGTAAATCTGATGTTTAAATTGTTTCTTCTTCATTGTCAGAGCTGTTTTTCAAACATATCAGCTTGAACGGAGCTGCAAGGGCATCAGTACTGCCATGGCAACGCTTCACTAGAGATTTCAAGGTCTTTCAAGACTTTCCCTTGCTTATGCAATGAACACGAAAATAAAATTTTACAAAACGAGTAAAAGAAACGATAAAAGAAAGTTTATTTTTGAAAAGGAAATTTAAATATGTAGCTATAATTTCTTTATTATGTTCAATGAAATAAGAAGTTCAGTCTCACTAAATTCCAGTTATGTTGATAACAATAAGGTTTTATAAAACGAAATGACTAACTTTTTTTACTTAAACAAAGGCGAATTTTGAATATTATCTGACATATCTAAATCTTAGGCTTCGTATTAAAAGTCTTCCGATTCAAGGAGATAACACAAAGGTACACATCTCTACGGCAGCACTGTTCTGGGCACTCGGTTCACACCTCAAAGACCTGCTGCTATGTTATCTAAAATGAATGCAGGCTCATTTTAATTTATTTAATAACAGTCGTTGCACAGCCAACATATTTTTGGATTCTCGACTATCAATGTCCAAGTCTGTAGTTTTGTAATTTTTAATTGAATCCAAAAGACAAGGAAATTTCTGTATCAGGTATTTTTTTATTTTATAACCGTCGTAGATCAGCCGGCCAAATTTTGGATTTACGACTACTAATGTTCAACTCTGTTGCCGTGTAATTTTGAACCCTATCCAGAAGACAACGGAACTCCTGGATAAAATATTGGGAGAAAATTGCCTTTATGGAGGACTTTTTGAGAGAGGTAACCCGCATTTGCTATATGGAGAGGACAACCATGAATACCCCCCACAGTCAGCCTGGTGGCAAAGACATCTAACCCATGATCCGTGTACCACTGAGGATATTTTACGTGAGCACTGTGGACAGTGTAAGCCGGATGCGGAATTCGTATCAATCAGCCATCGCTGGGATTCGAACCCGGTTCATTCCATTGAAAGGCAAACGTTCTAGCCTTTATGAGCGGCATTGTCAGGGAAATAAACCGAATCTCTTTACGCGGAGAGGAAAAACACGAAGCCGGACACCAAAAGAATTATAGCCAACCACTGAGGATATTTTACAACAGCAAATTGGTTGGTGGAATTCGTAAAATCCACCCATCGTTAAGACTCGAATATGGGTGACCTCATTAGGAAGGCAAGTCATAAAATACTCAAGCATTATTTTAAATAGTTTTACTAAAGAATTATTGTAATAAGCCAAAGCTAATTCAGTCTGATCGAGTATTTCTTTCGTAATAAGTTAAAAGCTGACGGTAATAAGCTCCTAATATGCGGAATAGAAAATACTGAAGAATTAGCCGAATTTTTCAATTATCCTACGACAAAATTATTTTCTAAATTGGTTTTTGCTATCGACCTAAGACACTTCAAAAACTTTTATTTCAGGACTGATAGACAAATTACTGAATGTATTTAAATGAAGAAAAAAAAAAGTTGAGATTAAATTCAAATCTTTCAAATCTAAAATGCACAACATTAATTTCTTTTTTATCAATCCTCGGAAGACATGGTAAGCAGGAACTGAATTTACGACCCACTAGAAGTAATGTAAGCCACGATTTTTTACACTAACCAATGAGATAAGAGCCACAGCCTCATAAGGACGTAACTATTGAATATAATGTAAACAAGAAGAGAGATATCTTCAGGTAAACAACTATCCTCCGGTATCAGTTTAAAGTTACAACGTAGTGCATCCATCATCGCTCGCATCAAGAAATAAATAGCCTCGATATTTGATTACACAATATCATTGTTTATAACCTTTTATCAACGTTTACGTCTCATTTCGATCCCCATCCAGAAAATGCATTGCACCTTAGCTGGGAAAAAAACATTTTAAACGATGAGGTTTTAATTCATGATAAGGCTTAAAAACATATAAATCTGAAACTAGAAAATATTGAATGGGCTTGTATCTAAGCTTAAATAGGAAACCAAGGGGTCAAGAGGACCTTTACCTTGGGAAAAACTTTTCATGACAAATCCAGTTTTACCTTCATTGTTAATTTAAAATTTTAAGTATAAAAAAATTATATATATATATATATATCATAATAAATAAGTACAAAAAAACATGAAGAAAATTAAGAAAAACAACAAGTTTCATTTATTGCGCATAAGCTGCAAGTAAATAGAACTCATAAAATAAGTTCAAAATGAAGATAAAACAAAGGAAAATTACAGACTAATGAAAAAAGGGGAAAACAAGAAAATTAATAAAAATAAAAATAACAAAAACTGGAAGGAAAAAAAAGAGGATAGAATTCTTTTGAAATTCTGAATTCTTTTTTGCAGATATAATCGTGTGGGCTGATGAAAAGATTATTATCTTTATTTTCCGGATTTTTTTTTATAAGAATTCTGTCCTTTTTTTTTTCCTTCCAGTTTCTGTTATATTTATATTTATTAATTTTCTTTCCCCCCCCCTTTTTTCATTAGTGTGTAATTTTTCTTTGTTTTATCTTCATTTAGAACTTATTTTATGAGTTCTATTTGCTTGCATATATATATATATATGCACACAAATTAGCAGGATTATTTCCATACTGCTCAATCATAAATAGTCCTGTCATAATTTGATATTTTGAAAGGAAAAAAAATCAGCATTTGAAACTTAATTGTTACTTCATCCGAGTTCACT
Organism: Parasteatoda lunata; assembly: GCA_949128135.1. Lineage (NCBI taxonomy): Eukaryota > Metazoa > Arthropoda > Arachnida > Araneae > Theridiidae > Parasteatoda > Parasteatoda lunata. The sequence continues at coordinate 123,263,704 of OX421971.1, forward strand.
TTTTCTAAACTTAAATTATCAATGGAGAAGAAACAGAATTTGTCAGGAAACGTTTCTCCCGCTGTAACGTGTCATCTTAAACTATTTTTTCCAAAATCAACGATACCACCAACTTTGCGAAACAGAGTTTTGTTTAGAAAATCAATATAACGTTGTCAGAAATGAATTGAAAAGTTTGGATTTCTTATATCTTTGAGAAAGAAAAATACGTAGTAAAGTACAAATAAATGAATTATTCAGACAGTAATCTATATTATAAGCGTGAATACTAATATATTTTAAGGGTATTTCGTCTCGAGTTCAACACGTTACTTCAGTTTGAACATAGTTATATTTGGTGTGAGTCGAGACAAAGATTCTGTTTTGCTCCACCCAACAAATGATTATCAAATCCAGCTCTTCGGATATGTAATAAACGCGGGGAACTGCTCATTGTGAAATGCTGCCAGAAAAACAACCTGAATGGAAAGCAACATGCTCAGTTTATGTACTAAGATTCAGCGCATACGAGGCCTAGTGACAGTCACTTCATACGTCACCTGAACCGGTTGTTAGTTGGGTACGCTACTTCAAAGTATCGTAGAAAGATGGATGCACAATGAATTCTCTAATAAGTATCTTAATAACTGCACTGTCAATAAATAGTTCAAAATAGCAGCAACAGATCAACCATGAATAAAAAGAGAAAACATTCGTTCTCCTCCTAAATCCCAGCTGTGAGAGGTTGATGCGTTTCAAGATAATCCTCTGCTATTTAATACTCAGACCCCGTACGAACACTTGGGGGATATTATATTATTATTACAACCCTTATTACATTATGTCTATGGAAGCTAGCATTCTTCCTTTGTGCATTCGTTAACCCAGTCACGGGCAATCACCCTAGCCTAGTTTTAAAGGATTCTAATCTTTAACGGCCATGCTAGGAATGCCCGCAATTTTAACCCCGGTCAGACGATGCAGACAGCGCCTGAGCAAGTACCTCTCTCTCCAAATGTCTACACCACAAACCATCGAGAAGAGTTTCAGTCACAACAGATTTAACCTCTCAAAGTATACACGCCAGTTGTTTTAATTTATATTTTTATTTACTTATTATTATTAGTTATTAAGATATGCATAAGTTTAACTAAATTCATTACATGGATGTATTTTAAAAAATTAATAAATAAATAAGAAACACGACAATATAATAATAAAATCCAAAAATTGTTTTATTTACTTTTAATTTCGGTCGTTTAAACATTTTTAATTCACGTTTATCATCTTTATTTTTCTTTCGGTAATAAATTGCAACCGTTTCAAGCAAATTTTTCTATAGAAAAAAGATATTAAATTACCTCTTACATCAATTTGTTTTCTTGGGTAGAAATGAATACCTTCCTTTTAAAATCACCTACAACAAATTATCCATAGGGCATTGAGAAGTTCGGTAAAAGGTAGAACTTTTTGTCTTTTCCCTTAATGACCTGCCACGTGTAGGTCAAGGGGTCAACTTCCAATTTCCGTTCCCCTCCTTTAACCACCCATTCCTGATTGGCTGAAATCAGAAAATGACAGAGAGGGGATCGAAGTAAGTCATTAGGAAGGAGAACTCTTAATACACCTCATATAAGGGAAATTGATCATTCAATAAATTAAAGACAATTGATGACTCACATTTATTCGGCAGAACATTTTCAGGTATTAATTCAGCTTTCTTAATATATAGGGAGCCTTTTTATAATTCGTCACGCCATTACGAAATTACAAATTTGTTAATGTTTTTTACTTTTAACACATTTTTGATAATAGAGTATCATTCAACGCCTATCAAATACAAGTTTGAGACGAATAAGCACATGGATAGCTTTCATAGGTTGCATAAAATATTTCTAAACTTTTTTAATCAATAAGATCATGCTTGTAGTCAGTGGTCGGAAAAACTACGTTATTTTCCTACTTTACAACAACTACTTTGTTACAGACGTAGTTAACTATAGATACAACTACTTTTTTTTAAATGTAGTGACTACTTCAAGGAACCAAACTTTGCTGGAGAAATTAATTGACACATTATGTTCAAAAACATTATGTCATTATGGTTTTGAATTAAAAATTGGCTTACATTAAACATGAAGGATTATTTAGAAATATTTATTCATATTTACATGAGCCAGTTTGTTATTCTAAAAAATTTTCTTTCGAATTTGTTCGTTTAATCCTCATTTTTTATGCCCTCCTTGACAGCGAATAATTTAAAATTAAGGAATGCTAGGAAATTTTCAAATACTTGCAATTTTGTGAAGTGTTTAATGCTCTTTTACGTCCTCTAAGAAATTAAGTAAATCGAAAATATGTTTCGTTCCTTTGAAATAATATCAGTGTTTCACGAGTGCATATGTCGCATGTGACCTTAGAGATAAACTATCTATTATTCATAATGGCTAGCTTAAAATATTAGTTATAATTGACTCGAAATACTCAATTCTTGTTAACTCAAGTCATTTTATATAACGTCCATTGAGAGATCCGCGAAGATTTGTACTCATCAAATTCGAAAAAATAGTTGCGTTAGAACCCTGTTCATATATTAAACTAAATTAAAAAGTGGTTGTCAGGAAACGCTACTAACTCCTGATTTTCGTATAGCATTTTATTTTTTAAAAAAGTAGCACACTACTCTACAAACTACGAAAAAAAGTAGAGACTACAGTAGTTTCACTACTAGTGGTGCGCTACCACTGTACCATGCGACCACTGCTTGTAGTTATTTGGGATAGGTTACTATATACTGTACGCTTTTAGAAACAATAGAGAGCAAAATAAAAGTGGAAGTAATCAATACGGTTAAAAGAAACTTAATTTTAATGCAATATGATTAAACCGAGAAATGTTGCTTAGTCTCCAATGGCATTATTCATATAATAGAATGACAATTATAAGGCAAAAATGAGAAATTCGCCTTGTTTACACGTATGTCAAAAGAAATGTCCTCATGACACATGATTTTAACAGATTAAATTTTTAGCCAATCAGCGTGGAACAAATGCTCACTCTTGCCATAAACACGAATCGCCATTTTCTAACCAGTAGCAGAAAACCTGTAGTAAGACAACGAACGTTGCAGATTATTGCATTAGTAGCAGACTAATTTTTACGTAAATTTCATTCTATTTTTAAAAAAACAAGCAAACAAATGGAGGAAAATTTTTGAGACTCTTTTTAAAAACATCTAAACTTGCATCTAATAAAAATTAAAAAGCTGCTTTAAGAGAATTTTGCAAACGAAAAGTAAAGAAATTTTTTTCTGTTACTTGATTAGAGACTTAACTGTGTTGGATTTATTCTATTTTTTAACATAGTATAAAATTCAACTTACGTTTAAACAATACAAAATTTTTATGTAATTATTAACTACCATATTTTTTCAAATTTTGCTAAATGTATGTTTGTACCATAATTTCTGTTTGCTGCGCTGAGGCAATCACAGATAAATTTTGATTTATGGAGATAGTACTGCAGATTCACTCCTTAACATGATTTTTCGAAGCTCTGTCGCGCCAATGAAAATGAAAAAGCCACAGTTTAAGTATCTTACACTTGAAGCAAAGCTATAATTTTACACTATTTATGCCATCTCGCCCTGACGAATTTTCTAAGTTTTAGAACAGACTTAAACATTTTAAAAGTTATTAAACTTTTTTTAAAAATCACCAATTTGGCGACATTTTATCTCCTAGATGAAATTCTATGAGCCCAAATAATGCAGCATTGTAGTAAGTTTTTAAATATTAAAAAATTAGACCACAAACGCTTTTCATTTTTTCAAAACTGTGGCTTTACTGCATATTGATGTTTTGCGCCATTTTCAGAATAAGCATAGACGGCGCTAGCTAAAGATGGGCTACACTTGCTCTAACAGTTGTGAATAGCTTTTGCAAACTCACAGCAGATATGAAAATAGTATATTATTTCCAAAAAACCTTTCATGTGACACCAGAGCCTTCAAAAAACAGTCTTCGGATATTTAAAATATACATAAATAAAAATTAAAAGAATTCTTTTAGCTATTATTTATCTCATACGTAACATATATATATGTTTTAACAATGATATTATCCTAAGTAGAGAACCGAAGTGGTGGCGAAAAAATCCTTAAAGAGTTGTCATCAACAACCAAAATTTTTATACAAGGAATATCTTTGTCTTCAATATAAGGTGAAAAAGCCCAAGAAGAAAGGAACGAGACACCTGAGAACGAGGTTATACAGAGCCTTATGGACTAAACATAATGAATAGGCTTCTTTGTGGAGCCAATCCTCAGCTGAAAGATCACGTATGCCATATTTTTGTCGCCAACGGTGAGGAAGGTGTCTGGTGACATTTCTAGATGAGAACGTTTTCTTTTTTAATCTTTTAATGCCACGGTTTTGATGAGAGAGACTTTTTAAAGACCTTCGAGTGTGATGTGTTTTCCCCGGTCTCGCTTTCAATCATCGTCAACGAACTTTAACGAAAAAGATAATGAATGGTGGCATTCTAGAATAAAAGGGATTGTTGATGTTCAAATAGCAACTACTCAGAATTTGCTGAAGAATTCGTCAGTACAATACCTGCATTCATCAATTATAGGTTACATGGAAGAGTAGACGGTAAACTACTTCCTGTCACGTATGTGGTTGACCTTTAAAAAGTAAACAAGCATCGAGTCACTATTATAAATTAATGGAGATGGGAGAGGGTAGTTCTTTTTATTGAAACATGTTCCAATTACAAATGTGTAATTACAGGTCGTTGTAAGAAACATGGTCTAGCTTGGGTAATTACTCTTTTTTAAAAAAGAATGTTTCAATAGCATGCGTGATGACAATAAAACAATTTAAATAAAAAAGTAAGAATTTAACTAAAGACCTAACAAAAATTTTAAAGATACGCGTGTTAGCACAAACAGAACTTCATTAGGCGACACACTGCCATGCAAAGTTATGTCCCCTGATGAAGTATACTGTTCGTGCTAACATGGGCATCTTTAAAATGTGTTTGGTTTTAACTCAAATTCTCACTTTTTATTTAATTTGCTTACTTAAGACAATTTTAGTTTTAGCTACTTATAGCTCTTTTCCATTTTGACTTATTTTACTTAAATTCTGGTCTTAATTTTTTGTCTCATTCAATTTTCATACTTATATTAGAACACAATATAACAGTTATTTTTAAGGAATATCCAACTATATAGTTCTTTTAACGAGACAATGTTCCAACTAGACAGCTATTTTAAGAAACATATAGTACTAAGAGTACTTTTTTATGAATTTACTGCCCCACTAGAAATCAGAACGGAAAATAATTGTTCTCTTTTAAGTAAAATATTTAAAATCGAGATAAGAGATAACAGTTGTTTTTAAGAATTATGACACCTAATCATATTCATGCTTGAAGCTCATAGACAAGACTTTTTTTTATACAGGACTTTTTTAAAATTCGATTTTCTCAATTCGAAATTTCTCAGAAACTGTTCGACCAATTGTGCTCAAATTTGTATTTTGACTTGTAAAATTACATTCTTTCAAATAATGTAAAAAATTGCACACTTTACAATTCAAAATTATTTCGACTATGATTAAATAAAATAATAAGAAATATTTAGTAAAAATTATTTTTAGCATGGAATTATATTTGGATCTATGAATTTTACAATTAAACGCAAATTTTGTTTAGCTCACTTAAAAAATTCTTGAGATATAGCGAAATACGCGGAATAAATTAGCATTAAGGGATCCAAACTTTGGATCGCTCTCCTAACCAAACTAAGAGGACCATATTTTTCAGATGGCGGCTACCCCTATATTTTGGGAGTCAGTAATCCAAATTCGTCGAAAAAACGGTATGTTTACTCAGAGAAAGAACGTTTTTGGGGTCGGATTGCGTAACTTAAAATATTGTCTGCACTAATTAACTAGCATATTCGAGGTCACTCTCTCAAACCATTAAAGTTGAGTCCTAGAATGAGAACGCTCGATTATTAAATCAATAATTATTCAGAGTATTCCATTAAGTTTTTTGCACACTGCACAGTTTTAAGGAACATGCTCCACATCGAAAGGGTAAATAATAGTAGTTTTTAAGAAATACGCTTTTTCAGAATACTACAGATTGGTCACATCAGTTCATTTTACAGCATCATAACAGTGTATTTTACAGAGAGAATATCAGAACATGATACAGATAGTTTAACAGGATAGAATGCAGATAGGACATCAACTATCTTTCAACTCGCAAGTGCGCAGCATTATTCTCGAACCAATTTTTATGAGCATATTTTAAAAAAAAAAATCACTTTCATAAAATATGCCACGTTTTCTAAAAATGAAATAATACGTCTGCATTCTTGGAATTTCGTGGTTTCCCTATTGTACCTTCATCTTCGGCGGGGAAACTTTTCCCAATAATATTTCCCCAACATAAAATACCATCAATGCTCGTTCCGTGAAAGTGGATGCTTCATACAATTACCTCCCTTATTCCCCACCAATTCCCTACCTTGTGAAACGGCAGGAAATTTTAAGGATTTAAGCTGCCTGGAATTTCTGGAGAGAGAGAGAGAAATATCTATCGCCCATCGTGCATCAATTTAACGATGTCACCTTTAATTAAGTCTTCTGGTGCGGGGCAGTCATGGTATGGGGATGCATTCACCAAAACTGTTGGCTTTTCCATATCTTATTTAATACCACCTTCTCTCGCTGAACACGTCGAATCATATTTGGCTATGACAGCTCAGGAATTTTGGTGGTTTGGCGAGATGTTTATGAGGGAAGACATGTGGTTTCTGCCAGGGTAGAAATATTAAAAAAAAAGAATGGTTTAAGGTAGAGTTGGAATACGCTAAGTGTTTTTTCTTTGCCTCAATAATGTTTTACAATTATGGTTTTTAAGAGATTCTTTCTAAACTGTGCGGAATACACGCACGCCATGAAGCTCAAAGAAAATTTAATTTATTTTTTTTAAATTGAAAAATAAAATTTAGAAAATGGCTTAAATTTGAATAAATAGCACTCTGCAATTTCCTTAACTTTTGAGAAATGTGAGGGTAAAAAAAGTGAGTATTTTACAGAATGATTTATTATGTGGAATCAGAAGTAACTTCATGTTGCGCACAATCAGGCATGAAGAGAACTTTCTAAACTTTATAGACATAAATCTACAAACTTAAATAAGCTCAAAGTAGATTCTATTTATTTCAGATTTTCTTATTATTATCAGAATATTTAGAGCAGATTTTTTTATTAATAAAAGCATAAAATTAAAAAAAAAAATTTTAAATACGAGACGATAAAATTTTCTTTTTCAAAATATAAGTAAAAAAATATACGCGTTTCTTAATGAATGAATGATTAGGGTGAATCAAAAGTAACTTTGTTGTGTACAACGTTGTTTGAAGAGAACTTTCTTAACCCAAGTTGTAGAGTCATAACTCTACAACTTAAAAAAAACTCAAACAGATTTTATTTATTTAAAAATGAACTATAAAAAAATAAAATTTAGAAACTATTAAATACAACACTTGACAATTTTCTTATCTTTGGAAACTGCAAGAAATAAATGCATTTTGATGAATTATCTAACAGCTTGAGTCAAAAGTAACTTCTTATAGCGCACTATTGAATATTAAGTAAAATATTTAAACTTTTTTATTTGCAGCTTATGCGTCTAAACAAAACTTATTATTTTTCTTAATTTTCTTCGTTTTTCTTTTTATCCTTTTTGTCTTCATTGTGCTAAATATATACAATATCTAAAGCCGGGCTAGCCTGGTGGGTAGGGCACTGGACCAAGAGGTCGTGGGTTCGATCCCTACCGGCCGAAGACTCTTCGTGTAGTAAATGGTGACTGATGCATGTTAAATCTGTCGAGTCACAAAGTCCTCCATGGTTCCATAACAAATCATACCTCTGGGGGCTCAAATTTAAAAAACTGATTTACCTAACACCGTATTGAATTTGAAAGCTTGTTTTGGATTTCAACTAGTGGTTAATCGTGTTGAACGGGTTGTAATGTAAAATCTGAGAAGACTGATCACCTTTTCTGATTATAAAAGCAATTTGTCCTTACACATTTTTCCAGAAATCCTGGTTAATGATTGCAATAAAAATACCAAGAAAGAAAATAAAAGTATAAAAAATATAGAAAGTAGAAAGAAAAATAAAAGAAAGAACAGAAAAAAGTTACAGAAGGCAAAATTTGGACATAAAGAAAAAAATTTCCCCCGGATATTTTGCTATTGAAGTGATAAATATTAAAGGTTAATAATAAATAAAGTGAAATAAAGACAATACTTTAGAATAACAACCACTGTGTCATTTTTTATTTTATTTTGTTTTCAAACAAAAGGTAAACAATACTCAAATCTAATTTCAGATTAAAATTTTTCCTGTAAATCTGTTTTTTATATTTTGTGTTCTACATTTTAAATTACACATTTCTAACAAATGTTTATAAATTTTTGTCATCATGATTGAAGAGTTAACTTAAATTGTGATAGTATAAGGAATACTTCTTGGAGAATAACTTTGTTGTTATCTTCAAACAAAGACTTGGAGCTGAAAAAACTGTTAATTCATAAAAACTGTTGAAAATGAAAATCTTAAATTTGCTGATAATGCTACTACAGATTTTTAAGTGAGTTAAAATTTTTACCATGAGTACATATGTAAATGTTTCATAATTGACATTACTTTTATATATTGTTAATATTACAAATTTGATTATTTTAATTTTAATTGTGCTTCTATCAGAGGGAAGATTTTGCAAAAAGATAATTTTTAAATTTTTGGATTGTAAATAAACATTTTTGGTGGAGAGGATGTAACATAAAGAGCTTCATTAATCTTTTTATGTTAATTCCTTAGTTATAAACTTAATCCTAATTAATTATTATAATTGAAATGCTTTCTTACACTTTTAAAAGCCACATCCTGCTCTTAAATCTATTTTTGGCTCAAGCATGCATTTAATTAAAAGGAAGACATTTTTCCCTTTAATCTTCGTGGGAATCACTGAACCTATTTCATAAACCAATAGTAATTATGATTTCACTCTTTCCCTAAATTGAAACATTTTACGGATTTACTTTGCAAGATTTTTCCTAACATATAATCGAGAGCACAACTTTTCGCGCACACTTTTCATGACTGCTCTGTCTAATAATTAATAAATAAATTTTGTACCCTCCTTCCCTGCCTAAAACCTGTTTTAATCCTTCCACTCGGCAACGACGTGTGTATATATATATATATATATTTGTAAAGGTTCGATTAATAAATGCGGATTACTCCTAATACCCCCAAAATATTGTTCCGTTACTTTATTTTTCAAATTTAAAATAACTTAATCAATGGATTTCATTTATTTTAAGATCGTGGATAACAGAAAAAGAAAATAGTATTACAAATTGAACGTAGCATTGTCCCACCTTTTGTTTTCAAATTAAAAGTAGCTAAATCTAGTTATTTTAAAGTCGTTGATGTCAAAAACAGAGAGGAAAAAAATCTTTTCAATTGAACTAAGTGTTGTCTTTCTTTTTCCTCCATCCAAATTAAAATTAACTATATCTATTGAATTCTTATCCTGAATGTAAGAAATATATATATATATAAAAAAAAAATATAAGAAACTTTTTAAAGTATCAAATTTAATAGAAGATACAGGATGGAGTCCGAATGGACGTACTGCGGGTATAGACCAGTAATAAAAAAAAGATGCTGAAGAAACGAAAGTGATTCTATCCTCTTCTCCATCTTCCCTCCTCCCATTCCAATCCTTCAGCTCACCTGGGTCTCTCATGTGGGGTCTACCCATTATGAGGACCCAACTTTATTGGAAAGAATTGGATAAGTGGAGAACCTTTTGTGTCTCTAAAGGGGGGAGGGAAGAGAAGCCATGGAAAACCGTTAGGGCATGTCGCGGTGCCACCTGGCACGTGCCAGTGTGTCGCGGCGTGCCGCTTCGTCTTTGTACCCTTACTTACCTCTCTCTCTACCTTTGATGTGTTTCTCTTTTTTTTATTATTCGAATTTTTTGTTGGATCCCTCTCTTTTCTGTCGCTTCTTCGAAGTACAATGGATATTGAATTCGAAAAGAAAACCCGTGTTTCGCCCCCCCCCCCCAACCCCTGTGAAGTCGCTATGGTGGAAATAAAAAGGTAAGAGGGGAGGGGGAGTAACCTATAGCTCTAGAAAAAAAAAAAGAACTTTTTTTTTCCCTGAAAGATTTAAGCTAGGTGGGAAAGCTTGAGTAACGGAGCGGTAGTATGGAAAATGTATTTGTGAGAGGGATAATAATACATATATACGTATATATATATAAAAAATTAAAAAAATAAAAATTAAAATTGATATTAAACGAATAATAATAACATTTTCAAAAAAGATAGATGACTGAATGACAAAAGATGGGGGTGGGGAGATGAAGGTTTTTCTGACATTTTATATTTTTCCTCGCGTTGTTCAAACCTTAGACTTCAAAAGTGTGGTATTAAAAGAGTTGAAGGGACTTAGAATCGTCAATAAAATATAACTTTTCGATTCTGAATGTCTATAAAAATGCACATTTTGGAATAAAATACATTCCAGGTGTTAAAATTGATAATGTTGAATTGAAAAGGATTTTTATTTATTTATTTTTTAGTTTTTTTTTTATATACATTGTAACATTACGTTTTATTTCAAACTAGATATTTCTTAACGCGCAAGCTTGCATGACTTTTAATTCTCTTTATGCCAAGATAGTCCACAGGGTCACAAGTTTGGTCCGCCATTCGAGAGCAACTATTCACGCATCACCTTCACTGGGCTACCGCTAAATATTTTTATCTTTTTTTTCTTTCTTCAGTTTTACGTTAATTTATTTTTTTATTGTTAAAACATTTCTATTAATTATCTGTATAAAAATGTAATGATAGTGTCACAGTTGTTGTCAATACATTTTTATTGGCTGGAAAATCACATGGTAGGATACAAGTTTACCCACATTAATTTTCGTATTGGTTTGGTTGTCATCAGCATAAGACTGATAAAAGTCCTAAGGTTATTGTTTTCCTATAAATATTTCCCAAATTTAAAGGTTTAAATTTACCTGTACTCTTATTATTACGTTATTGATTTTGTTTATTTCTAAATAAAGGAGGATTGTTTTTATTATTATAATTATCTAATTCTACTTTACATTTTAAGATAAAGTTATTTAAATCGGTGCCTGATCTTATTGTCCGTTTTACAATTATTATTTTTTGGTACCTAGATGAATGCAAAAAATTTGCAATTGGTGATGAATGCAAAAAATTGTATACATCCGTCCGTTTGGTAAGGAAAAATATTAAATTGTAGTTGTGAACTCATCAAATTTGTTACAACAATATAATTAAAAATTATAAATGTTATTTCAAAAAATAAATAAATAAAAAAATGATTACTCAGAATAATGATTTATGTTCACTTATAGATTTTAATAGTATCACTTATAGATATTAGTGAACTATTAGAATAGATTTTAATAAGGGAAATATTTGGACGTGGGAAGTTGAGGCACAAGTGCTATTTTTAGTACAGATATTTTCATTTGAATAATTCCAACTGCTTCATGCCGAGAAACAACAATTAATGCGAAGCAATCATCGGTGTTGGTGAGCGTTAGCGAAAAAAGGGGTTTAGCCCCCTAGTTTTAAATATTATAGATAAATACTCTTAAATAAGGGCTAAAAATATTTTATAAGAAAAAGTATCTTAAATAAATTTTGTTAATTATATGCTAATGGCAAGCAAAGAAAAATCGGATATTCTTTGTCAAATAAGGATTCCATGATGTAATTCTGCTGACCATTAAGAATGTACTGTAAACAATGAGAAACTGTATTTAAGCATTATTATTTTTATCTTATTAGGTAGGCAGCAAAGTCCTCACCATGTTTTAAAAATTTATTATTAATATTTTAATTTCAATATTCAGAATCTCAGTAAATGTTTTTGGTATAACGTTTTAAATCATTCAAAAGAAGCTATTTTGTCCTACCGGCATCTATGTTTTTTTTTTTTTCCCTCATGTTAATTTATATAATCATTCAGATCAGTAAAATTAAACTTTAAGTTGAGAAAAATGAGTATTTTCATTTATTGACTTCGAAGCGAGGATGCCATCCTCTCTGCAGAGGATCAAAATTGTGATGGCATATCTTCGGATCATCCTCAGGGATCTTTCCCAAACCGTCGCCAATAGCCCATTAAGCATCTCTAGTGCGACGTAAATGAACTACAACAATATTTTTTGACTCCTTCGATTTACTTTTAATCCAGGTTGTAAAGTTACAAAAAAAAATCGTGCTGTATATATGAAGAGCTTGTCGTCACTTGACGCAAATCGTTCTCGCCTTCAAACTGAATTCGGCGAAAAGCGGTTGAACCAACTTAGTACGTAAATTCGCATTTAACAAGGAAAACTAGCCAAGATAATGCTGACGTAACATATCCTCAGTGGTAGACGGACCATGAGTCCCCTTGCTGTCGGGTTAACCGTGGGTGGTCTTCGTGGTTTTTCTCTCCATGTAACGCAAATGCGGGTTAGTTCCATCAAAAAGTGCTTCACGAAGGCATATTCCTCCCGATACTTGATCCAGTAATTTTTTTGTCTTCTGGATTGGGTTCAAAATTATGAGGTTACGGAGTTGAACATGAGCAGTCGTAAACCCAAAAAATTGGGTCAGCTGTCCAATGACGGTTATAAAATAAAATAAAATGCTCCCACATAAAAACCTTTTTAAGGGTATTTTGAAACTTAGTTGCAGCCCAATCTATAGAAATATGCCTTTTAATAACTGATTTAAATAATTTTTCTACAATGGATAATTTCTGAGCAAATTTTATCTTTTTCGTATGGAAAGATCTTAATTTCTTTGAACCTTCTATTTATTCATTTCCCCAGTGCAAGATAAAGGTTCATCATAATAATCATAGATGTAGAGGTTTCGGATTTAAATAGCATACAAATTAACGTCAAAATGACGACAGGCAAGCCTAGACAAATGACAAAATTTATACGTCCGTCTTCCGTCACTCAGGGAGATGCAGTGCAGAGGGCATCACCCTTGCGAACGAAGTTCTCGAACTGGCAGAACATTTTAATAATTAACTTGCCTGTGGAGATGGCTGAAGGCTAAAGCCAGACTGTCGCCAAGAGATTAGAACTATTCTTCTCTGACACAATATGCGTTCACCACAAAATAGATTTGGACCTAAATGTCGTGGTCGTGATGACAACACTGGAATTGTTTAGGACGTGCGGCCACCACTCAGGTTGATGAAAATTGTTCCATTGCACCCCAATGACAAGCGTTCGAATGGGGAAGGCTTCGAATGCTGCAAATTAAACAGAGGTGAAACTCGACAGTTGGATTATATCTCGTGAAGTCATAGACGATGACGGTTATCTTTTAATTATTGGGTAAAAGTAAAGGACCAAAAATAAAAATAAAAAAAAAGTTTAGTTAAAACGAATCTTGGAAAAAAATCATTGGACCAAAAGCACCGGAAGAAAAGGTTCGGAACCAAAGCACCGGAAAAGAGCATCGAAAAAAGCACCTCATTAACTATTACCGATTTAACGTCCTATTCAATATAATTCAATGATTATTCGAAAGTAAAAAAATATTTTTTTAGATAAAATAATTATTGTACAATGTTTAAGTTGAATTGGACTGAAAGAACTTTCAATATTTCATATATTTTTAGTACAACTACATGACATCTAATAATATTGTGATATATAACGCATTAATTAATAATACTCTTTCGGGAGCTTATGCTTTTGATATGTTAAAAATATTAACAAAAATGATCCATTATTTGAATTAAATACAATTTTTAAAAAAAATAAAACTAGCTGGAAAATTATTATTTGTATATTATTATTATATAAAAATACTATGGCGTACTAATATTTGAGATATCATTTCAATATAAAAATACGCCTCCAAATATGTACACCTAGCGAAATACAATAAGCGTAATTATTGAAATTTAGAACAATTTCAAAACTGTTAAAGAGTTAGTTCTAATCAATTTGTTGAATCCTATGAAAAGAGGATTGTTCATCTTCGTAAACTCTAAATTAGTCTTTATATAATAATTAGTTCTTTTAAAAGAAATATCTAATTTCATTAAATTCTGGCTTAACGGCCCGAATTTAACCGTTTTTAAATTCATGTAACAGCGAACGAGGTGCTTTGGTTTTTTTTTCCCCGGTCTTTCGGTGCTTTATTTCCCTGTTCTCTCTTTTTTTCTGTTCTCCAGTAAAAGCGCCTAAAATCAGCACCAGGGCGATTTTTTTTTACTTACATTTTTTCGGTACCAATAATCAGTTGAAGCCATCGGTAAAAAAAAAAAAATCAATCGCTAACTTTGATTGGTATGTTACAGTTATGGCCAACAAGTTTTGCATTTAGGTCATTATTGAACATATGCTAAATTAAGCAAATCTATTAATATTATCTTAATATTTAGAGAATAAAACGCACATAGTTTCACAATCCTTTATTTAACTGTTTCGAAATTTAGCTAACGTGACACACGAAAATCAAATATCGATTTTCTGCGATATTTGAGATTTGTTATTATTTTAAATATGTGACTGGAATCATTTATAAAAGCAAAACACATAAACTAAAACCGATTTCTAGTGCTTTTCTGAAAATCTCTAGAAAACATATTGTTAGAGATCTCAAACAATGGTCGTCTTTGGCTAATTAACTCACTTCACAAACTCCTCCAGTGCGCTATAGCAACATAACATTTCAAAAAAAAAAAAAATAAATAAAAACTTTAAGACCAATGATACGGTGTTCCAAAATGTAAAAAAAATCTATTAATTTTGAAGATTTGAGCTAAAATTTAAAGATTTATTCACTTAATTGGGATAAAAAAAAATAAATTTAACCGCGAAATTCAGTAAATAGAGGTTCGCTAAACCGAGATTCAACTGTATATTATTTTATATTGTTCCGGAATAAAGGTATCTCATTTTACTGGAGGAAAACGTTAGAACAACCCAAATTAACAAGCCTCGGGACATTTTTCTGTAAACGGATTTTTAAACAATTTCGTTATTAGATGGATCCACACATTGTCCATCTGTTTCCACTGCAATCAGGGTTCGCCAAGTGGGCCCACTTTGAAAAAACCCGCCCGGGTTTTATTGGGTAGGCCTACCTTGAAAAAACCTACTTAGAACGATAAGTGGGTTTTTTCAACAAAAAAAATGTCTTTATTAAAACTTATTGTTGCACATTTAATTTTATATAATTTATTGCGCAGCATAAATTTGTCAAATAGAGTTGCAGGATTAAGATTTTAATATTTGTAAAGGAAAAGAAACTCGAATCTATAATTTTACAGTACTATTAAAAACTTCAAGTGAGTTTTTTCAAAAAGTTATATTTTAATGAAATTAAATCAAATAGAAATTTAAATAGTATAGTCAGAAAAGATAAATTTTTCAAATATAGTTGCATACTTTATATATTAATAAACAGGCTATTATTATTAATTCATCTGCTTAAAAAATTGAAAAGAAACATGTTTTTTTTTCTTTCTTTTTTTTACTAAGTGATACATTAACAAATTGAAACAGTTTTATTTTCTGGCTTTAAAAAAATAAGCTAAGACTTTTTATAAGAGATTTTTTTTAAAATTATTTATCTAAAAATGAAATCACTTTCCTAGGGTTAATTATTTGAAAAAAAAATGGAGACGTAACTGACACTCTTTATAATTATATTTATATACTCATCCCCCCTTCTGGGTCTCGATTTTCTTGGGGTCAACGGTTTGATGGACCTTGACTTACTTCGTCAGGCATTTGGAGGATAAGCCACAACAACAAAATAATTATACGTAATTTTAATTTTACTTTCTATTAATCTTATTATAAAAATATGGAAGACCATTAAATATTTATTTCAGTTTTTTATTAAAGTAAAAAGTCAGATGAAATTTTAGTTTTTACTGATTATAAATATTTACTAATTATAATTTTATAATGGGTAATATATATATATATATAGTAAATAAATGTGCGTGAAAACAAAAAGATTAATAAACTTGCTCCTTTTATATTAGTGCATTTATATTCTATAATGCTTGGGTTAAAAAATTGTGAAACGTTATGTGTTAAACAATACAGAAGAGTCAAATATGTATTAGTGATAATGCGTTATTTAAACTTAATATAAAATACATATAACAGAATTAAAATAACTTTTTGGATTTATTTCTATTTTTAAGCTTATACATAACTTTTTAACAAATAAAAATATTTACACAGTAAAACTTAAAGCTTATGAGCACTAAATGGAAAAACCCAATTTCCCCCGGGTTTTTTCAAATAAAACCCAATTTTCAATAATTTTTTTTCAATAAAATCCAGGCGGGTTGGGTTTTTTCTAAAATACCCGGGGTTTTCAAATCCTGACTGCAATGGACTGTAAATACACCATATTCAGTCTAAGCGTATCAAATTAGAGAATATTTACTAATGTACCCAGTGGTAAATAATTTTCCGAAAAATTCAACTAAACCCTACACTGTCAAAAATTTCTCGGCAAAAATGGCTAAATAACAATCTATTTAATCGTTATTTTACTATATTTAAACAAGACAGTCGGATAACCATAAAAAAGATGGTAATAAAACTATTTATTAACAGTGAGAAAAATCGTTTATTAACTTTTTTTATTATTACCTAAAACGGTTAATTCGCAAGAATTTTATGGCACCCACTAAGCCCACCTAATGAAGAAACTTAGTTCCTAGCAACTGCGAACATATTATAGCCGAGAGAGCTAATCTGTCAGAATCTGTTCAGAACGGGGATTCGAGTCCCAGCGTTAATACCATGAAGAATTTCCAGTGTCCCACACTCTCCAATGCCCATTATCTAACGAGAAGTCAAGCTTCTATGTCCAAATAAATGTCTTCTTCTTCTTCTTTTTTTTTTTTTTTACAGTTTTGAAACCATGGTGGCTGTAAATGATTGAAAAATAGTATAGTTTTGTATTCATGATTTTATAACCGTACTAGTTGTAAACGGTTTCAAAACCGTTAAGATGAAAATGTTCTTTACCGTAAACTTTACGATTATTCGGATGGACAGACTGCTGCCGGTTATTCAATCGTAATTTTGGACTGAAAATTCTAACAGTGTATTTATTTTGACAACCGAAAAAAGCTACTCCTGAAAAGAAACATGAATAAACAACATTCAATAAAAATAAGGTAAATGTGAGGTGGTTTCTTTCCTTACGGACTGTCACTGATATTTCTAACAAGGATCCCATTTGTCTCTCCGTCCGTTCACGCATCTGGTTTATATCACTATATTTTTTAACGGTGAATACAGTTACAGTGAGATAGAACAAAAAATGAAAAATATCGTTGATACATAATACATTTTTTTCTTCAAAAGACAAGAAAATGAGCCAATGGAGGTTGGGGCTAAAAAAGTAAGAAAAATGTCGACTTTTTTTGGTAAATGATGCACACAGTGTTTTAACGAGAGGGGGGAGAGGAAGGTGGAGAGATGAAGTGAGTGGGCACCACTTTAAGGTGATGAAGGATCACGTGATGAAACCGTGTTTTTAATCCAAAGCGTGACTCACTCACCGAAGTGAAATAACGCGGTAAAAGAATGACAGGATTCTTTGAAACATTCGAATTCCTTATATAACCTGAAGAGTTGAAATCGTTTTGAGATATTCACTATTTCACGCATTTTCTCGTCTAGATTGAGAGGGATATATAATTTATTTTAACTGCATTGTTGGGTGGATTTTTATCTCAAAAGATACTCAATTTTTACTTTATGAAGTTAAAAATGATCGAAACTTAAAAAGTGAAATTTAAAATGAAAGCAGATGAAAAATGTACTAATACACTAAGAAAAAACAAAGACTACCTGTAGACTACCTGTATATATATATATATATATATATATATATATATATATATATATATATATATATATATATATATATATATATATATATATATATTACAAAAATAAATGTATACAAACGGTAGGTGTTAAATACGATGATCTCGGAGTTTTAAAGCATTACAAACGCCTTTAACGTAATATATTTAATAACAAAAACTAGGAATGATTTTCACGGTACAGTGCCATAGAGAAAACTGAATACTATTAATCATTCTACATTTCTTCGCAGAGCGCCATCTGTTGGATTTTATAAATTATTGTTATTAACATTAAGAAATATTATTAAAAGCAGTTAGAAAAATACAACTGTTTGTAGAAACAAACATCAAGAAAAAAAAAAAAGCACCGGGAATAAAAGCACATCATTAACTATTACATAAACATAACGTCCGATTGAATTCATGCGGATGAACCCGAATTAAATAATTAGACAATCATAATTTTAAAAAAATTAATTTAGATACAAAGTTGAATTAAGTTGACAAAGTGGAATTTATTATGTTTTTTTTTTTTTTTTTTTTTTTTTATTTTTAAAACTGTAAATAAAATTATATAATGTATAACAGTATTGTTATAAACAGTTTATCAATAAACAGTAGTCTCTCAGGGGTGGTAAATCTTTTAAAGAGCAAAAAAAAATTATAAAATATGTCAAATTAATAAAATTTTTAAAAAAATTACTAGTTGAATTCCGATGCTCCTTTTTTCTGTTCTTCTTTCCGAGATTTTCCTTCCGGTACCCACCGAAAAAATCACGTGTATAACCAAATTCAAGTAAATCATAAATAAAAAAAAACTTAAGTAAATTCAAGTGCAATCACAAAGAATCCACACGAATAAATAAAAACAAGTAAACTTTAAGAAATAAAATAAAATATAGGCATAAGTTTAGTTCAAGAAATCGAATTAAAAAATACAACTTTTTAAAATTCGATTTCTCAGGAACTATTTGACCGATTTCACACAAATGTTGCAGTTTGCAATGGGAAATTATCTTCTGTAAAATAATGCAAAAAAAAAATTATATTACCTTACAACACAAATTTCTTCCCCTTATTATTAAATAAAATAATAAAAAAATAATAAATATTCGTTAAAAGTTATTTTTTGCATGTAATTATCTTTGGATAAACGAATTTTATAATTGAGTGCAAAAATTTTACAATTCACTTAAAAAGGCAATATGGCGAAATACACAAAAAGTAAAGTTAACATTAAAGGGTTTAAATTTCGAATCGATCTTCTAACCAAACGATTGGGACCATATGTCCCAGATCGCGGCTACCCCTATAATTTACTGATCAAAAATCTAAATCCGTAAAAAGAGAAAAAAAAAAAAAAAAAAAACGAAAAAAAAAAAAAAAAAAAAACGTTATGTTTATTCATAGAAAATATGTTTTGGGGTCTGATTTTGTAACTTAAAATATCGTCTGCACTAATTTAATAGCATAGTGAGGTCACGCCCCTCCTTGAACCATTAAGATTGATATTTTTACAACTATAAATAAAAGTAAATTTGAACTGTTATCTGCAAGTATAACATATTGTACCACGTCACTGATGTACCTGAGTACAAAGTTTGGGGCAAAACTGACTATCAAAACATTAAAAATTGAAAGTAAATAGAAATAAACAAAAAAACGCCCCTCCTTGAACCATTAAGATTGATATTTTTACAACTATAAATAAAAGTAAATTTGAACTGTTATCTGCAAGTATAACATATTGTACCGCGTCACTGATGTACCTGAGTACAAAGTTTGGGGCAAAACTGACTATCAAAACATTAAAAATTGAAAGTAAATAGAAATAAACAAAAAAACGCCCCTCCTTGAACCATTAAGATTGATATTTTTACAACTATAAATAAAAGTAAATTTGAACTGTTATCTGCAAGTATAACATATTGTACCGCGTCACTGATGTACCTGAGTACAAAGTTTGGGGCAAAACTGACTATCAAAACATTAAAAATTGAAAGTAAATAGAAATAAACAAAAAAACGCCCCTCCTTGAACCATTAAGATTGATATTTTTACAACTATAAATAAAAGTAAATTTGAACTGTTATCTGCAAGTATAACATATTGTACCGCGTCACTGATGTACCTGAGTACAAAGTTTGGGGCAAAACTGACTATCAAAACATTAAAAATTGAAAGTAAATAGAAATAAACAAAAAAACGCCCCTCCTTGAACCATTAAGATTGATATTTTTACAACTATAAATAAAAGTAAATTTGAACTGTTATCTGCAAGTATAACATATTGTACCGCGTCACTGATGTACCTGAGTACAAAGTTTGGGGCAAAACTGACTATCAAAACATTAAAAATTGAAAGTAAATAGAAATAAACAAAAAAACGCCCCTCCTTGAACCATTAAGATTGATATTTTTACAACTATAAATAAAAGTAAATTTGAACTGTTATCTGCAAGTATAACATATTGTACCGCGTCACTGATGTACCTGAGTACAAAGTTTGGGGCAAAACTGACTATCAAAACATTAAAAATTGAAAGTAAATAGAAATAAACAAAAAAACGCCCCTCCTTGAACCATTAAGATTGATATTTTTACAACTATAAATAAAAGTAAATTTGAACTGTTATCTGCAAGTATAACATATTGTACCGCGTCACTGATGTACCTGAGTACAAAGTTTGGGGCAAAACTGACTATCAAAACATTAAAAATTGAAAGTAAATAGAAATAAACAAAAAAACGTCCCTCCTTGAACCATTAAGATTGATATTTTTACAACTATAAATAAAAGTAAATTTGAACTGTTATCTGCAAGTATAACATATTGTACCGCGTCACTGATGTACCTGAGTACAAAGTTTGGGGCAAAACTGACTATCAAAACATTAAAAATTGAAAGTAAATAGAAATAAACAAAAAAACGCCCCTCCTTGAACCATTAAGATTGATATTTTTACAACTATAAATAAAAGTAAATTTGAACTGTTATCTGCAAGTATAACATATTGTACCGCGTCACTGATGTACCTGAGTACAAAGTTTGGGGCAAAACTGACTATCAAAACATTAAAAATTGAAAGTAAATAGAAATAAACAAAAAAACGCCCCTCCTTGAACCATTAAGATTGATATTTTTACAACTATAAATAAAAGTAAATTTGAACTGTTATCTGCAAGTATAACATATTGTACCGCGTCACTGATGTACCTGAGTACAAAGTTTGGGGCAAAACTGACTATCAAAACATTAAAAATTGAAAGTAAATAGAAATAAACAAAAAAACGCCCCTCCTTGAACCATTAAGATTGATATTTTTACAACTATAAATAAAAGTAAATTTGAACTGTTATCTGCAAGTATAACATATTGTACCGCGTCACTGATGTACCTGAGTACAAAGTTTGGGGCAAAACTGACTATCAAAACATTAAAAATTGAAAGTAAATAGAAATAAACAAAAAAACGCCCCTCCTTGAACCATTAAGATTGATATTTTTACAACTATAAATAAAAGTAAATTTGAACTGTTATCTGCAAGTATAACATATTGTACCGCGTCACTGATGTACCTGAGTACAAAGTTTGGGGCAAAACTGACTATCAAAACATTAAAAATTGAAAGTAAATAGAAATAAACAAAAAAACGCCCCTCCTTGAACCATTAAGATTGATATTTTTACAACTATAAATAAAAGTAAATTTGAACTGTTATCTGCAAGTATAACATATTGTACCGCGTCACTGATGTACCTGAGTACAAAGTTTGGGGCAAAACTGACTATCAAAACATTAAAAATTGAAAGTAAATAGAAATAAACAAAAAAACGCCCCTCCTTGAACCATTAAGATTGATATTTTTACAACTATAAATAAAAGTAAATTTGAACTGTTATCTGCAAGTATAACATATTGTACCGCGTCACTGATGTACCTGAGTACAAAGTTTGGGGCAAAACTGACTATCAAAACATTAAAAATTGAAAGTAAATAGAAATAAACAAAAAAACGCCCCTCCTTGAACCATTAAGATTGATATTTTTACAACTATAAATAAAAGTAAATTTGAACTGTTATCTGCAAGTATAACATATTGTACCGCGTCACTGATGTACCTGAGTACAAAGTTTGGGGCAAAACTGACTATCAAAACATTAAAAATTGAAAGTAAATAGAAATAAACAAAAAAACGCCCCTCCTTGAACCATTAAGATTGATATTTTTACAACTATAAATAAAAGTAAATTTGAACTGTTATCTGCAAGTATAACATATTGCACCGCGTCACTGATGTACCTGAGTACAAAGTTTGGGGCAAAACTGACTATCAAAACATTAAAAATTGAAAGTAAATAGAAATAAACAAAAAAACGCCCCTCTTTGAACCATTAAGATTGATATTTTTACAACTATAAATAAAAGTAAATTTGAACTGTTATCTGCAAGTATAACATATTGCACCGCGTCACTGATGTACCTGAGTACAAAGTTTGGGGCAAAACTGACTATCAAAACATTAAAAATTGAAAGTTAATAGAAATAAACAAAAAAACGCCCCTCCTTGAACCATTAAGATTGATATTTTTACAACTATAAATAAAAGTAAATTTGAACTGTTATCTGCAAGTATAACATATTGTACCGCGTCACTGATGTACCTGAGTACAAAGTTTGGGGCAAAACTGACTATCAAAACATTAAAAATTGAAAGTAAATAGAAATAAACAAAAAAACGCCCCTCCTTGAACCATTAAGATTGATATTTTTACAACTATAAATAAAAGTAAATTTGAACTGTTATCTGCAAGTATAACATATTGTACCGCGTCACTGATGTACCTGAGTACAAAGTTTGGGGCAAAACTGACTATCAAAACATTAAAAATTGAAAGTAAATAGAAATAAACAAAAAAACGCCCCTCCTTGAACCATTAAGATTGATATTTTTACAACTATAAATAAAAGTAAATTTGAACTGTTATCTGCAAGTATAACATATTGCACCGCGTCACTGATGTACCTGAGTACAAAGTTTGGGGCAAAACTGACTATCAAAACATTAAAAATTGAAAGTAAATAGAAATAAACAAAAAAACGCCCCTCCTTGAACCATTAAGATTGATATTTTTACAACTATAAATAAAAGTAAATTTGAACTGTTATCTGCAAGTATAACATATTGTACCGCGTCACTGATGTACCTGAGTACAAAGTTTGGGGCAAAACTGACTATCAAAACATTAAAAATTGAAAGTAAATAGAAATAAACAAAAAAACGTCCCTCCTTGAACCATTAAGATTGATATTTTTACAACTATAAATAAAAGTAAATTTGAACTGTTATCTGCAAGTATAACATATTGTACCGCGTCACTGATGTACCTGAGTACAAAGTTTGGGGCAAAACTGACTATCAAAACATTAAAAATTGAAAGTAAATAGAAATAAACAAAAAAACGCCCCTCCTTGAACCATTAAGATTGATATTTTTACAACTATAAATAAAAGTAAATTTGAACTGTTATCTGCAAGTATAACATATTGCACCGCGTCACTGATGTACCTGAGTACAAAGTTTGGGGCAAAACTGACTATCAAAACATTAAAAATTGAAAGTAAATAGAAATAAACAAAAAAACGCCCCTCCTTGAACCATTAAGATTGATATTTTTACAACTATAAATAAAAGTAAATTTGAACTGTTATCTGCAAGTATAACATATTGCACCGCGTCACTGATGTACCTGAGTACAAAGTTTGGGGCAAAACTGACTATCAAAACATTAAAAATTGAAAGTAAATGGAAATAAACAAAAAAACGCCCCTCCTTGAACCATTAAGATTGATATTTTTACAACTATAAATAAAAGTAAATTTGAACTGTTATCTGCAAGTATAACATATTGTACCGCGTCACTGATGTACCTGAGTACAAAGTTTGGGGCAAAACTGACTATCAAAACATTAAAAATTTAAAGTAAATAGAAATAAACAAAAAAACGCCCCTCCTTGAACCATTAAGATTGATATTTTTACAACTATAAATAAAAGTAAATTTGAACTGTTATCTGCAAGTATAACATATTGTACCGCGTCACTGATGTACCTGAGTACAAAATGTGGGGCAAAACTGACTATCAAAACATTAAAAATTGAAAGTAAATAGAAATAAACAAAAAAACGCCCCTCCTTGAACCATTAAGATTGATATTTTTACAACTATAAATAAAAGTAAATTTGAACTGTTATCTGCAAGTATAACATATTGTACCGCGTCACTGATGTACCTGAGTACAAAGTTTGGGGCAAAACTGACTATCAAAACATTAAAAATTGAAAGTAAATAGAAATAAACAAAAAAACGCCCCTCCTTGAACCATTAAGATTGATATTTTTACAACTATAAATAAAAGTAAATTTGAACTGTTATCTGCAAGTATAACATATTGTACCGCGTCACTGATGTACCTGAGTACAAAGTTTGGGGCAAAACTGACTATCAAAACATTAAAAATTGAAAGTAAATAGAAATAAACAAAAAAACGTCCCTCCTTGAACCATTAAGATTGATATTTTTACAACTATAAATAAAAGTAAATTTGAACTGTTATCTGCAAGTATAACATATTGTACCGCGTCACTGATGTACCTGAGTACAAAGTTTGGGGCAAAACTGACTATCAAAACATTAAAAATTGAAAGTAAATAGAAATAAACAAAAAAACGCCCCCCCTTGAACCATTAAGATTGATATTTTTACAACTATAAATAAAAGTAAATTTGAACTGTTATCTGCAAGTATAACATATTGCACCGCGTCACTGATGTACCTGAGTACAAAGTTTGGGGCAAAACTGACTATTAAAACATTAAAAATTTAAAGTAAATAGAAATAAACAAAAAAACGCCCCTCCTTGAACAATTAAGATTGATATTTTTACAACTATAAATAAAAGTAAATTTGAACTGTTATCTGCAAGTATAACATATTGCACCGCGTCACTGATGTACCTGAGTACAAAGTTTGGGGCAAAACTGACTATCAAAACATTAAAAATTGAAAGTAAATAGAAATAAACAAAAAAACGCCCCTCCTTGAACCATTAAGATTGATATTTTTACAACTATAAATAAAAGTAAATTTGAACTGTTATCTGCAAGTATAACATATTGTACCGCGTCACTGATGTACCTGAGTACAAAGTTTGGGGCAAAACTGACTATCAAAACATTAAAAATTTAAAGTAAATAGAAATAAACAAAAAAACGCCCCTCCTTGAACCATTAAGATTGATATTTTTACAACTATAAATAAAAGTAAATTTGAACTGTTATCTGCAAGTATAACATATTGTACCGCGTCACTGATGTACCTGAGTACAAATTTTGGGGCAAAACTGACTATCAAAACATTAAAAATGGAAAGTAAATAGAAATAAACAAAAAAACGCCCCTCCTTGAACCATTAAGATTGATATTTTTACAACTATAAATAAAAGTAAATTTGAACTGTTATCTGCAAGTATAACATACTGTACCGCGTCACTGATGTACCTGAGTACAAAGTTTGGGGCAAAACTGACTATCAAAACATTAAAAATTGAAAGTAAATAGAAATAAACAAAAAAACGCCCCTCCTTGAACCATTAAGATTGATATTTTTACAACTATAAATAAAAGTAAATTTGAACTGTTATCTGCAAGTATAACATATTGTACCGCGTCACTGATGTACCTGAGTACAAAGTTTGGGGCAAAACTGACTATCAAAACATTAAAAATTGAAAGTAAATAGAAATAAACAAAAAAACGCCCCTCCTTGAACCATTAAGATTGATATTTTTACAACTATAAATAAAAGTAAATTTGAACTGTTATCTGCAAGTATAACATATTGTACCGCGTCACTGATGTACCTGAGTACAAAGTTTGGGGCAAAACTGACTATCAAAACATTAAAAATTTAAAGTAAATAGAAATAAACAAAAAAACGCCCCTCCTTGAACCATTAAGATTGATATTTTTACAACTATAAATAAAAGTAAATTTGAACTGTTATCTGCAAGTATAACATATTGTACCGCGTCACTGATGTACCTGAGTACAAAGTTTGGGGCAAAACTGACTATCAAAACATTAAAAATTGAAAGTAAATAGAAATAAACAAAAAAACGCCCCTCCTTGAACCATTAAGATTGATATTTTTACAACTATAAATAAAAGTAAATTTGAACTGTTATCTGCAAGTATAACATATTGTACCGCGTCACTGATGTACCTGAGTACAAAGTTTGGGGCAAAACTGACTATCAAAACATTAAAAATTGAAAGTAAATAGAAATAAACAAAAAAACGCCCCTCCTTGAACCATTAAGATTGATATTTTTACAACTATAAATAAAAGTAAATTTGAACTGTTATCTGCAAGTATAACATATTGTACCGCGTCACTGATGTACCTGAGTACAAAGTTTGGGGCAAAACTGACTATCAAAACATTAAAAATTGAAAGTAAATAGAAATAAACAAAAAAACGCCCCTCCTTGAACCATTAAGATTGATATTTTTACAACTATAAATAAAAGTAAATTTGAACTGTTATCTGCAAGTATAACATATTGTACCGCGTCACTGATGTACCTGAGTACAAAGTTTGGGGCAAAACTGACTATCAAAACATTAAAAATTGAAAGTAAATAGAAATAAACAAAAAAACGCCCCTCCTTGAACCATTAAGATTGATATTTTTACAACTATAAATAAAAGTAAATTTGAACTGTTATCTGCAAGTATAACATATTGTACCGCGTCACTGATGTACCTGAGTACAAAGTTTGGGGCAAAACTGACTATCAAAACATTAAAAATTTAAAGTAAATAGAAATAAACAAAAAAACGCCCCTCCTTGAACCATTAAGATTGATATTTTTACAACTATAAATAAAAGTAAATTTGAACTGTTATCTGCAAGTATAACATATTGTACCGCGTCACTGATGTACCTGAGTACAAAGTTTGGGGCAAAACTGACTATCAAAACATTAAAAATTGAAAGTAAATAGAAATAAACAAAAAAACGCCCCTCCTTGAACCATTAAGATTGATATTTTTACAACTATAAATAAAAGTAAATTTGAACTGTTATCTGCAAGTATAACATATTGTA
The DNA here is from genome assembly GCA_949128135.1 of Parasteatoda lunata. Taxonomy (NCBI): domain Eukaryota; kingdom Metazoa; phylum Arthropoda; class Arachnida; order Araneae; family Theridiidae; genus Parasteatoda; species Parasteatoda lunata. The sequence goes on from OX421971.1 coordinate 123,290,876, forward strand.
CCGCGTCACTGATGTACCTGAGTACAAAGTTTGGGGCAAAACTGACTATCAAAACATTAAAAATTGAAAGTAAATAGAAATAAACAAAAAAACGCCCCTCCTTGAACCATTAAGATTGATATTTTTACAACTATAAATAAAAGTAAATTTGAACTGTTATCTGCAAGTATAACATATTGTACCGCGTCACTGATGTACCTGAGTACAAAGTTTGGGGCAAAACTGACTATCAAAACATTAAAAATTGAAAGTAAATAGAAATAAACAAAAAAACGCCCCTCCTTGAACCATTAAGATTGATATTTTTACAACTATAAATAAAAGTAAATTTGAACTGTTATCTGCAAGTATAACATATTGTACCGCGTCACTGATGTACCTGAGTACAAAGTTTGGGGCAAAACTGACTATCAAAACATTAAAAATTGAAAGTAAATAGAAATAAACAAAAAAACGCCCCTCCTTGAACCATTAAGATTGATATTTTTACAACTATAAATAAAAGTAAATTTGAACTGTTATCTGCAAGTATAACATATTGTACCGCGTCACTGATGTACCTGAGTACAAAGTTTGGGGCAAAACTGACTATCAAAACATTAAAAATTGAAAGTAAATAGAAATAAACAAAAAAACGTCCCTCCTTGAACCATTAAGATTGATATTTTTACAACTATAAATAAAAGTAAATTTGAACTGTTATCTGCAAGTATAACATATTGTACCGCGTCACTGATGTACCTGAGTACAAAGTTTGGGGCAAAACTGACTATCAAAACATTAAAAATTGAAAGTAAATAGAAATAAACAAAAAAACGCCCCTCCTTGAACCATTAAGATTGATATTTTTACAACTATAAATAAAAGTAAATTTGAACTGTTATCTGCAAGTATAACATATTGTACCGCGTCACTGATGTACCTGAGTACAAAGTTTGGGGCAAAACTGACTATCAAAACATTAAAAATTTAAAGTAAATAGAAATAAACAAAAAAACGCCCCTCCTTGAACCATTAAGATTGATATTTTTACAACTATAAATAAAAGTAAATTTGAACTGTTATCTGCAAGTATAACATATTGTACCGCGTCACTGATGTACCTGAGTACAAAGTTTGGGGCAAAACTGACTATCAAAACATTAAAAATTGAAAGTAAATAGAAATAAACAAAAAAACGCCCCTCCTTGAACCATTAAGATTGATATTTTTACAACTATAAATAAAAGTAAATTTGAACTGTTATCTGCAAGTATAACATATTGTACCGCGTCACTGATGTACCTGAGTACAAAGTTTGGGGCAAAACTGACTATCAAAACATTAAAAATTGAAAGTAAATAGAAATAAACAAAAAAACGCCCCTCCTTGAACCATTAAGATTGATATTTTTACAACTATAAATAAAAGTAAATTTGAACTGTTATCTGTAAGTATAACATATTGTACCGCGTCACTGATGTACCTGAGTACAAAGTTTGGGGCAAAACTGACTATCAAAACATTAAAAATTGAAAGTAAATAGAAATAAACAAAAAAACGGCCCTCCTTGAACCATTAAGATTGATATTTTTACAACTATAAATAAAAGTAAATTTGAACTGTTATCTGCAAGTATAACATATTGTACCGCATTACTGATGTACCTGAGTACAAAATGTGGGGCAAAACTGACTATCAAAACATTAAAAATTTAAAGTAAATAGAAATAAACAAAAAAAAAAACAAAAATTTTCAGTGCTTGTTTTAATTCACATAAAAAAATATTTTTACAACTGTAAATAAAAGTAACTGTTATCTGCAGGTACATTAGTCTCCCCTAATTTTAAAAGAGAACGGAAGCCAAAAATGAAATAATACGTAGATAAAGTGGAAAAGAAATAACAAGATCCATATGTGTTGCAATTGACCGGATATCCTGCAGAGCACCTTTTATACGGTGGACATTAAAAGAGAAACAGGACGCAGGAATCTGGCAACAAGTGTGTTATCCAAATCTAAGTATAACTCAAAATATGATCGTGCAAGCATCATATGAAAAAACTTTAGGAAGATATAATGTAGAGATGCATAACATGTTTTAATGTTAAGATGCTAATTTGATTGATATCAAGTGTTAAGTAACTGCGTAAATATGTGACGTTTCTTCTGTGCCCATACATTTATATGTTTTATGGACTTCTTAAAATAAATATCCCAACAAAAACCAGCTTTAAAAATATTTCTGACACTTAGTATGCCAGTTATTTTTAATATAAATTCAATATTTGTCGCAAAAATTTAGGGAAGAAAAGGAAAAGTTATGAGAAAACTTAGAAACGTTTTGAGAGAAAGACCATACAATCGTTGCCAGTATTTATACGCAGGAGTCCACTACCAGACATTCCTAGAAGCGAAAAGGCCTCCGCACGAGGTTGCCATGAATGGGAAGTCCGTTCCTTTTAGTCCGAAAGTTATGTCATCTCTCTTAAAATCCCCACGGCACAGTTTATGTTATTTACCGCGGGCTTCTAAATTGATCCGCGAGGAGGCCTTCTCTTTTCTAGGAGGTGTTGCGTTGCCACTGCCCGATCTCATTACGATGTGTATGTAAACGATTTTAAAACCGAATAGCATATGTTAGAAAACTGATTGCGGCGCTTTAGTAAATGAAAAAAAAAAAATTATCCTGGTTATGTATTGACATTAAACTAAAGTCAGTGGTAAGTCAGTAAAATCGTAAGTCGTTAGAAATACCGGATTAAAAATATAATTATTTTCGAGACCTCGTGTAAAAGCATAGCAATCATTGTTGAAAAAATGATTTTAAAAAATCTCGTGAATTTGCGATAAAATCGGCAGGTAAGAAAAGTGCATATTTGAAAACACGATTTGAATATCCTGTTAATATATATAAAATTTTCAAACCTATAATACATACTTCTAAACCGTCTGAAATACGGTTCAGTGTCGAAAAACCAACATAAAAATATGGATTTTTTTATAAAATTGACACAAATATAGCAGGTCAAAAGTGATTACTATTTGCGCGTTTCGAAAGTCGCGAGTCGTTATAAAATCGTATTCAACATCGATGGAGATTTTAAGTAACTCGAGGAAATCCGACAACAAGATCGAAAAGTCACTAACAATGAAATGGATTCAAATAAAGAGCTTCAAATGAGATTGATCAAATTCACGCTTCATAATTTTGTCTTACTGAAAATATTGTGATCTCTAAAGCTTCAGAAATTTGTAGCGATTAACACCGAAAAAGTGATAGATAAACAATATTGATTTAAGTTTGGCGTGTCAAAAACTTAAATGCACAATTCAAAATTTCTGATTTTATTTTTAATTTTTCTGAAAAAAAATAATATTTTTTTACCCCCTGAGCCGTGGTGGCTCAGGGGGTAAAGCATTCGCTTTCCAATGAGGTGAACCGGGTTCAAATCCCTGCGATGGCTGGTCGATACGAATTTGCCATCCGGCTTGCACCGACCACAGTGCAGACTTAAAATATCCTCGGTTGTAGACGGATCATGGGATAGATTGCCTTTGCCGTCATACTACCCTGTGGGAGGTTTTCTTCTCCCAGTAACGCAAATGAGGGTTAGTTCCATAAAAATGTTCTCCATGAAGACAAATTTTTCCCAATTCTTAATCCAGGAGTTCCCTTGTCTTTTGGATTGGGTTCAAAATTACAAAGCTAGTAGTCGTAAACCCGAAATTGGGTCGGCTGTTCAACGGCGGTTATAATATGCTCAGGTATTACAGGTTGAGCACCCCTAAAATGTAGCATCTCTCAATCATGCTCCCTTAAATTTCGTGTAAACCCCCCCCCCCGAGCCGTGAGGTTTGCGAGGTCTTATTTACGCCACTACTTTGTAGTTAAAGGCACTAAGACATAGCGTTTCTATTTTTCTTGACTAAAGACTTCAAAGAACACCCTTAAGAAATTCAGAATGACTATCAGAAGATAGTCATCCCTGAATGGTGAGAACCCTGACATGCAACTCAATGCATTGTCTATCTGTTATGCAACAGTGAAAAGAACAATGAAAGGAATTGAAATAAGTACTTTTTCTGTTGCATGGTTCTTTTTATGACCATCAAAAACGCCAGCAGCACCATGAAAGAAGGCTCTGGCTGTTTGGTGGCAGCCAGGGAGAAGAGGACAAGAACCGTTATTCTATTTATACGACGCCAAATGTAAACAAGCGGCGACAGACAATGGCACAACCACACCGGGGGAGCACCTGGATTTGTATACAGGAGCGACAGAGGATCCTTTTCACTCTTACCTTTTCCAGATGGAGCTCATCTGGGCAAATATTCAATAGAAGACCATCATCTTATTTTCTCAGGTTACTTACAGCTCTCTCGACCCCTCTTTTTTTTGTTGCAGACCAGATAAGATTTGCCTTTTTAACTGAGTAATAGGTTTATATTGTTCTGGGGTGTCTAAAAAATAGTAGTGGAGTACTTTATAGCTATTTGAGGAAGGAAGCGTTTTCTCGCCAATTGTGCCAATTTTTTATTGATAAGTACAGCTCTGGAATAAGATCCTACTTCCCTCTTATCTCACGTGAGCCTAAAGAGATTCCCCATTACCTGATATTGATTCTACTAAAAAATGATTAATATTTTGGAATATTTTTTTCGTTTGAATTGCGTCAATTTCGTATTGATAAATTAACACTGGTGTTTTGAAGTCAGATTCTGCTTCCCTTTTCAATAATGGTAACTTATGGAGAATTATTATAATTACTAATTCCCTATAAGTAATTTTTGTTGTTGTTGTAAGTATTGGAATATTTTTTAATTACATATTATTCAGTGAAAAATTTGAAGAATACTTAAAACCAAAACCTAGTATATTAAAACCTTAAAAATTCGCTGTTCTTCTTTATTACAATAGGTGCTTCAGTGACGTCACTTAAAAAGTATGCACTGAAATATATAAGGAATCTTGGAAACGTGTACAATAATTTGGCGTAAAATAATTTGCTGCAAATTTTACAACATTTTTTTAAAATAAAAATGAATTAAAAAAAAAATCGGAAATCTACTTTTAAAATTATTTATTTATTTATTAATTTTTTATAAAGTTTCATATGAACAACTTTTTAAGTTGCTATATTCATTGAAAAAGTGCCCCCCCCCCCCCCCCAAAGAGGTTAAAAAGAAATTTTGTGGAAAAATGAACACCCAAATTAAAAGTTTGTGCTGTTAATAATTCCAAGCCCAAAAAAAATAATTAAATATATGAAAATGAAAAAATATAAATAAATACTTTTAAAAACGTGAAAAATATTAAGTTGTTCTTTATTTAAAAAAGTTGTTCACCAAGGAACAAACACATCCAAAAAAAAAATATGAAGACTCAAATAAAGAATTTAATTATTCAACGCCTGAAGAATAAAAAAGTATTTCGCCAAGATCAAACGCACTTAAAAATCAAGAATACCCAAGTAAATAATCTGTGTTGTTAATTATTAATCATCGAAAAAAAGTAGCTTGCCAACGACAAAATAAACACAGAAAAAAAATCTGTGCAGTTTATTCAACTTCTAAAAAATAATAATAAAAAAAAGTAGTTCAGCAAAGACCAAACACACGCAAGAACACAAAGACCTATTCATAGAATTTATGCATTTAAATATTAAAAAAAGAAAAAAAAAAAAAAGAGGGAAGAAAGTAAAATGGCAAAGACAAAACACACCCAAACAAGTATGAAGACAGAAACATGGTGCTAATGTAGCACCTGAAAATATAATTAAATATAAAAATTAGACAACAAAAAGAAAAAAAAAACTTCAATAAAAAATACTGCAAAAAACTTCTTTACTTGTTTTTCAAACAAAGAGTAGTCCTCAAAAGATCCTGACCCACTTAAAACACATTTTATTACTGATTTTGATTTAATTACAGAATTTGTGTTCTTAACACTTATATGTAACTTATTCTTCTATTTAACACTTTAAAAATGAAAATAAGTTTTTAGTACTTCATCAATAAAAAACACTGAAAAAATTTATAATAAATATCAATAAAGAATACAACAAAAAATTTTTTTTAATTTATTCCTTATGTTGTTAAAAAAATTTTCTTTTTTTTAAAGATGATAAATCTTTTAAAGTTCCATTCAAGAATTCAAAGGGGAAAAAAAGACCTGAAAAACTATTTTGCATTGTAGACATTTATAACAGCGGTTTTCAATGCCAACAAAGGTAATAAAAATTTTTTTTTAAAAAATGCAAAAATAAGTAAATTTAAAAATTTAAATAAGACAAATGTTTAGAAGTAATAGTCTCCTTGCAACTTAACATTTAAAACCAATAAAATTTCAGTTGGATACCCTGTGATAAGGAAATTTTCAACAACTTGGTATGCTTTATAGATTGATCATAATAAACCAGCACTCGACATCTGACGAGTCAACACAAAGAAAGTGGGAACTGAAATCAACTAAACAACCAGTTTTTTTTAAAAATCGTTTAATGATAAAAGTGCATCGATGTAGAAAGATATTCTGGAAAACAGAATTTTATATTAAAATGTCCAATGTTTCCATTCAAAGTTTTGATCTTTCAGAATCCATCAATTTGAGATAAAAAGATTCGTATGGAGGGATTGTTCTTTAACAATTCACATATTTCAAAGTTATAATGTATATGTAACTATGAATGACGGTAATGGGTGTCTGTTGACTTTTACCGGTAAATGTTGACAATCACATAGTCGCTTTGGTAAATGTTCGAAATATATACAAGGTCTAGTGAAGTGCCACTACGCGGTATACATTTGCCCGGTATATCCACCCGTGATGATTTTTAAGGCTCAGTGCCACTGCCCGGTATGCCCTACCAACATCAATAATCTTTTAAGGTAAAATGCCATTGCTCAGTCTGCATTTAACCGGTACTCCGAACACTGATGTTTCTCCTAATCTATTCTCAGCAGATATTAAAATATCGAATAAATATAATAAAATCAACGAAGAAATTAATAGTAAATCGGATACAACACATATTTCGGACATTCACCAAAGCGACTATGTGATGGTTGACATTCACCGGTGAAAGTCGACATTCTCTTGATTTCGGTCATTCAGGGTAACATATAAACTGCTGTTTGTAGAAAATGCAACACCATGAAAGAATCATCAGAATCAAATGAAATTTAATGCAGAAACGACTTGTACTGATACAAATAAATGATGAAATTTTCAAAACAAAAGAAACAAATTAAGCGTCCGAAATCAGTATTTGGTGCAGCCACCACGCGCTGCAATAAGTGCTGCTATACGACGTGGCATGGAGTCAAACAGATGTTGAATATCTGCTTGAGGAAGAGAATTCCATATCGCTTGTATGCGCAACCAAAGTTCGTCTTTGGAAACTGCAGGACGCGGATCACGAGTGAGACGCCGACCAACCATATCCCACACGTGCTCAATAGGCGACATATCCGGCGAATAAGCAGGCCAAGGAAGAAGTTGCATGCGTTGTGCTGAACAGAAGTCTCTAACAGTCCGCGCAACATGTGGGCGTGCATTATCCTGCTGAAAGATAGCTCCAGGGATGCCTTGAAGGAAAGGAACGACTTCGGGCTGTAGCACTTCACGGACGTATCTGTTGCTATTGAGATTACCCTCAATTCGTATCAAATTGGATCGTCCATGATACGAAATCGCACCCCAGACCATAACTCCGGGTGTTCGACCACTATGTCGTTCAATAATACAGTCAGGAAGGCAGCGTTGACCGGCATAACGTCTAACACGAACACGGCCATCATGGGTCCACAAATTGAAGCGTGATTCATCTGAAAAGACAACTTGGTGCCAATCAGCTCGCCAGTCTCTGTGCTCAAGAGCCCACTGCCGACGCAGCCGTCGATGATCCGCCGTGAGGGGAATCCTGTATAATGGCACCCTTGCACGCAATCCACGGCGCAGCAGACGACGACGAATTGACGAAGCCGACAATTGTACACCTGTAGCAGTAGACCAATGTGCTGCCAGCTGCCTGGAGGAAGCTGTGCGATCATTCACCGCCATGCGGAGCAGGTGTCGATCATCGCGCTCTGACGTCACCTTCTGTCGTCCAGTGCCTGTTTTTCGAGTTGTTCGGTGCTCGTCGGTCCACTGCTTCCAAACTCGCATCACTGTGGAACTGTTCCGCTGCATACGAGCTGCTATTGCGCGATAGGAAAATCCTCCTTCTCGAAGGCCGATTATCCTCCCTCGTTCAAACTCCGTAAGTTGCTTGAATTTCTTATTCTTCCGTCGTGGAGGCATACTCAGGTCTCACTAAACGTTTGCCACTAACAAATAATCATAGACTATTTTCAACGTCCCGCTACAGCACTTTATTTATACGCTTTCAGCATCAATTCAGAGGGCGCTGCGCGCGCCACGCACGCGCGATGGCTCTGAAACTTTATTAATTTGCATAATATCCTATAATTGACATTTGCTGCGAATTTCATTTGATTCTGATGATTCCTTCATGGTGTTGCATTTTCTACAAACAGCAGTTTATATACATAAAATATATTTGGCATCGGCAAATATTTTTACATAAAGTTCCTCAGCATGTTTACCTAAATTTTGTCTTATATTTACATAATTTTTAGTGTTGAATTATTCTTTTTGCAGTCATAGATTATTTCTAATACAAATTTTTAAAGTATAATTTAATCCAAGCAAAAAAGTGGCCATTAAATGAAAAGGACCTATCAATATCGGTACACTTACTCATTAGGTTCGAGGAAAAAGCTGTTACTAAATTATCAGAGTATAGCGGCCATTGGCTACTAACTAAAAATTTAAATATTCAGCTCATCATAGGGTTATGGATACTAATAATGAAGTATACTTAAAACTCGAATAACCCCCTACTAGCCTGGAAGGAAGATAAATAATTTTAAGGGAGCTCCCGTTTGGTTAAATTCAGGGAGAGTCTACCTTTGCTGACAAAACCGCCTTTTATAAAAGCCTAATATTTTTTTCCACAGTAGATTGAAACCGTTGAGAGGAGGAAGGGAATGGTGGGGGTCCTATAAATAGGTCTTTCCATTAAGATAGAGATCACAGGAAGAGAGATCCTTGTTAGAGAAAGCGTTCTTGTGACACGATTGACGGTTTACAGTTACTGAGATACTACAACGGTGTTTCTGTTCAAACATTTAAGAGCTCAATCCATTTACAACCATCTCAACCGAGAACGTAGAGGTATTTTTCAAAGGCAACGAGACTAATAACAAATGGTTGATTTCTCTTTTTTTTATTAATGAGAAAGAGAGTGATGCAGCTTGTAACAGACAAGTCACATATTTTTACACACACATTTCCAGATTATTATGATAAAAAAATAAAAAACATTCAAAATTTTAAAAACTTAAGCTTATAATACAAGTTTTTTAATTTAGAAAACTTTTTAATGAAAATCCAAAATTCAATATTCTATATTGAAGTTTTTAAAACCTAATATTTACAAGTGACGTAAGTATCGAAATAAAGCATCGATATTTAGCATTAAATAAGGGGTATATTTCCGTATCGTGATCTGTCGCGCCAACTACATTCGCCAAGGTGCCAAACAGATTTTAAACTTGCAATCTTTATTTTTTGAAAAAAGAAAAAAAAAAAAAAAAAAAAAGATGTAGATGTTTGCCCGGGGGTGGCGACGAGTTATACCTTTCGAGTTGGCCCCTATCTGCAATGTTTTCAATGTTTTTTTTTTTTTTTTTTTTTTTTTTTTTTTTTTTTTTTTTTTTTTTAGTTTCTCGCGGGCTGCTGCCCGGAAGTTGCTAAAATTTGGCGATTATTCTGCCACAGATTACAATACAGAATTCTCCTCCAAATAAGTATCGAAAGAAAGATATAGATTCCACTGCAACTAATTTAACAAAGAATCGACATTATTGGATAATACCTAAGTATCGATAATTTTCAGTCTTTATACTAAATTTTGATTTAATTATTAGCTTGATAATATCGATGGTACTATATTGATACCGATATTGATTTATGTTGGAATAAACTCCATTTGACAGTTTTTGTAATTCAATAAATAACTGCGGTTGGGGCAAAAGCAACATTTCAAGAAGTTAAATTTGGCTTATTACGATTCAGATAAGCCGGGTTTTAAGAGTTTTACTACAGAAAGATTTTACACAGACACTGTATTTAACTTAGCAATGTGGAAGTCGCCAAAATAAAAGCATTGAATTGTAACGGCTATTATATTATAATATGTAACCAACGGTTAAGTAATTTTAAGTTTTGTAAGTCGTGGCGGGCTAACTACTTGTTCTCGGTGGTCTTATTTTTGTTTGAGGATTGTGTGTTTGACATGACCCCTAAATAGTTGTGAACAAACATAATAAAAGCATGCGTAGAATAACTCATTAAAGCATATTTACATTATTAAAATAGAAGTTATAATTATTTTGATAATATTGCAAAGAGTATCCATACCAATCGATACTATTGAACAAAAGTATCGATATCAATCCATATTATGGAAGGAAAGGATCAATAGTATCGGGGAGAAATGATATTAAGATATCGTTAATACTTTTTCAACGGCACTATCCCCGACTTATTTATATTCGTTAGCGTTTAGAAAATCTGGCGGTAGAAAAGGTACATAAAGTAAACTGATACAACTTACAACCTTGAAACTAATATCGAAAAACAAAACAAAATAAAAATTTAGTTCTCTCACCTTTACCGAAGAGCGAAAACACCTGCAGCAGATAATTCTTAATAATTTGATACTTCCCGAAAGATGTGTCTGAATTTTTCTTTCAGTAAAAAATAATCCTCTGACAAGAATAAAGTTTCTGTACCGTGGAATTTGCAGATGCAGTGAAAAATTAAATGTAACTCTCAGTTTTAAAACATCTTGATAGTTATCGTTTTAAAAAATTACTTATTTACTCCGACCTTACTTAGGGATTGATTATATTTGTGTATTTTACCAACGGAAGAGATAGAGAAAGAAAATCTCTTTTAAATAATTTATTTATTTTTATCTTTTTTAAAATGTAAAAGTTGACTCACAATTTGACAATCATTCACAAGTTACTACGTTTCCATTCACTTGATTTCATGTCTGTAACAATGGTACATTGCAATCAAAACTCTGATTAACTAGACTCTTCTTTGGAATTGAAGATGCTTCCGATCTTATTTTTTGACAAGGTGTATTTATATCAATTTTTTGGAATTTCCTCGGGTAGCTTACATAGGTATTAAGAAACTATATACTTAAGATATTATACACTTACATTGGTAACGCCTTTAACCAGACACGATAACCAATTCAGGTTGGAGTTAGATCCATTCACGTACGTTCCCAACAACCTAGACATAGTTACTAACTGGTTGCACCATGAGAAGATGTGGATTGCACTTAAGGGTTCCACTTGAAGTTGATTCTCTTAAGAAGTTCCATTATGGTAATTGAAAGGTCGTCCCCTTTCTTATAAGTAGACCTTTTTGGCAACCGTGAACCATCTCTATGATATCAACACAGATGATTAAAAGTGGGTCCTGATCCAAAAAAGGATGGAAACTATGGTCTATGTTTAAAGGTTAGACTGACACAGATTTTGGATATGTTAAGGAAGACCGGAACCTATTACCAAATATTCAGAAATATCTCTGAAAACTACTAGACTCCAAACTCCTTTGACCCAAAACGCTAACCAGGTTTGCGCTAGACTCATCCACGTACGTTTCGCATGTACTAGGCATAATTGCAAACAAGTTGCACCACGAGAAGGCATGCTTGAATATGCACAATTTTGCATATCTAAAAAGTCAAATGGAGTTCGAAATGGTGAATAAAAAGATTAAACTTGTTTTTAAAAAAAAATCTTGTAAGAGATTGGATGTTCACTATTGCATCTCGCTATTTTTAGCTATTGATAACAACTTAATGTTAATTTAATTGTTTTATTAATTCTTGAAACATTTAGTTGAAGTTTAACAATTGAAATCAACAATTAAATGCTCATAAAATGTCGTTAAATAATGATGTATTTCATTCAACACTATAAATTAGTTTTCGAACAATGCTGCTAGAGGTATTATTCATGTAAGCATTGTTTTAAAACATGGTAAAATGTTTAAATCACCAGAGATATACAGAAGTTTCTATTAATAGAAGCCTTTTTTTGTGAAAAAATTGCTAATTTTATCTTTAAAGTTAATTAAACCGCGAGATAAATGCATCGTTGCATTATGTTTTTACCTCTCTTATGATTGTGCTGTGTTAGTGTGATATGCACACGTGGTTCAGAACTGTTAATACTTTCATAAAGTTTTAAATTCAATGCTAAATATTATTTAATATAAAAAGTTATTCATTAAATATTCACACAAAATTGACTTAAGTTATTTTTTATTTAACTTTTAATTCATAACCAAATATGGTTTTTAAAAAAAAGACGGTGGAACACTCGTTCTACTTGTGGTAACTAAGTTTAAATCTTTTACTGCTAAATTTAAGGCGGTATTATCGAAAAGTAAAACTTATTGTCTATCATAATTCTGACTACTTTAAGATCAGACCAAAAGTTTTAACTGGAGCTTTGCTCGAAATGACAGTACAAGTTTTAATTGCTAACTGACCACTACAACACAAATTTATAACGATATTATCATTATAGGGAGTTTTTAATGAATTAAATTCAGATCACCTTTAGCTAGAGTATAAAAATTTTAATTGAGACTTACAAGCAGAATTTATATCATATCATCGCTATATAGATATTATCATAATTATAAACATCACTACAAATTATCGTCACTGGGAATTTGAAATACCTTTTAATTAGCAAAAATTATTAAATTTCAACTGGAGTGTCATATCTGATGTCAATTCTAAATTTCAATGGTTTTTCGACAGCTACTGACAGAATTTATCGCAATATTTTCGTCAAGCTGATGTTATTGTCTATAGAAATTTAAGACATTTTTCTATTAGCCAAAATCACTAAACTCCTTTAGGCGCCGTGATCATATACGTGATCGCGCAATTCTCCCTTCACCACCTACGGTATCACATATGAAACTAACCATTCTGACTCTAACAGCCCAAGATCACAATTAATTCTGAGAGCAAGTGATTCCCATTACTTTTTTCACTTAAGAACTGACGAAAAAATATATATATTTTTTTTTAGTAAACTAGATAAACATAATTTTTAAAATTTTAATTTTATTTATTTATTTTTATTATTTTTTATTTCCAATGACAAGGCAAAAGGTACAAATAGAAAGATGAAATAAATAACGAATGCAAATGTACGCAGGATAACAAAGAAAGAAGACCGAAGTCATTGCCTTAAAAGTTCTCTTGCTTCCCAATATCTTGAGGACTCAGTGTGTCCATGAAGGGCCCCACATAGAAGCAGGTGGTCCCTGCCCAATTTTTCTCCAGATTTACAAAGTGGACAAAAAGGCGTGGTAGAAAGGCCTATGCGGTATAAGTGAGCAGAAAGACAATCGTGGCCTGTATATAAGCGGAAGGCCGCAACTGCATCACGTCTTGGTTTGTCAGGAATTAAAGAAGAGCTTACATTTCTCCAACTTTTCAAAGCTGTGCGAGTCTGAAGGTCTCGCAATGAGTTGGTTTTACATAAATTTTTAAGGAACAGTTTGATTTTCCAAAAGGAAGTTGCCGTAATTGGTTGTTGTAGCAATTTGAAACTCTTTTGGCAAGTAAATCTGCCTGCTCCTTGCCCCAAACACCACAATGGGCTGGCACCTACTGGAGGACTATTCGTTTTCCCCTCAAAAATAAATATCTCAAGTAGTCTTGACATCGGGAAATCTCAGGTGTCAAGGGACGTTCATGTGAGCTAATTGATTGTATGGCCGCTTGTGAGTCCGAGAAAAGGACTGCATTTTCAAATTTGTGTTGGAGGGCCAGTAGCTGCTGTAAGGCCGTACTCAAGGTCACTAATTCTCCATCAAAGGCGGTGCTAATGTATCCCGCTGGTACGTAGAAAGAGAAAAGTTCCGAAAAGACACCAGCCCCTACATTAAAATGGCAGTCAAATTGAGAACCATCGGTAAAAACATGTAGCCAATCGTCGACTGGGTATCTAACCGCCATTGTCTCCAGGGCAAGATTTTTTAGAATAATTGGCGCAACATCTTTTTTACCATGGACAGTTTTCACAAGATCCAAGTTTATTTCAACGTTTGTTATTTCCAAGGGGTTTTTAGGTTTCAATAGAGGTAGTGCATGGCACGGGATTTCAGTGTCGTTTCTTATGTTCAGCACCTTCTGGATGTTCAACACCTCCTAGATAAATCCATTCTGGGTTTTAAGTTGTCTATGCCTGATTACATAGTCTTTCCAGTAGGGGTCATCGATTCTCAGAAGCTTTTCATATAGAATCAGAGCTTTCTCCTTTATAATATCTTGGAAAGGTCTATTTCCTGTTAGGATTAGCATCGCGTCAATCGGCGTGGACTTAACAGCTCCTGTAATCAAGCGAAGAGCTTGGTTTAACCTTCAATAACCTAAGTTTGTCTAACAATAGTTGTGGGGCTGTAATGAAGACCTCGCAGCAGTACGTCATAAGAGGGAGGATGAATGTATTATATGTAGTGTTAAGGGTGGACCGTTTATTTATTCTTGAATAGAAATAAAAAATATATATATAAAGTTTTAAAAACAGTAACATAAATTTTGAAAAAGATGCCAACTGGACTGTGCAGTGGTCAGGGAGCTGACCGCACTTCAGAAAGTTCCTGGATTCGAATCCCCCTCAAAGCACGGATGTTCTTTCATTCTCTGTACTATCTGTCTAGTTGCCAACAAATTTGATCTGCTGATGTATGAACGACGAGTCTCAATAGGGTGGGCATTGAAAAAGAAATTGAAAAAATATAAAATAACAATGTGAATTTCAAGTTTGTTTACATTATAATTTTAAAGAAATATGTTTACTTTTACTTTAGAAAGCGCATCTTAGAACCCTCTTTCATTGTGAGAAGGAATAACAAAAAAAAAAAAAAAAAAAAAAAAAAAACTTAACCCTGTACGTTTTTTTTATTTTAAATACAGCGATTCCAATCAACCTTAAAAATAAATATTATTTTTTAATTTTATCAGTTTTAATTTAGAGTATCTCGTAAACTTTCCCGTTCTCGTTTTTAAATTATTTCCCCGAATTTCAGACGATCATTAAAGGTGTTTATGCCGGTGAATATAAGTACGCGGGGTCAAACTTTTTTTGTGTGCTTCTAGCTCCCTTGGCTCATTTTGAACTCAAAGATCATCTTTCACTCAAGCGAGAAAAAAAGTAATGGAACGTAAAATGGAGGGAAAAAAGCGTTAGAAAAAAAAAGTGCTAAAGATTGTTAAAAAAAAGTTCTAAAAGATAAAGAGAAAAAAAAATCTGCTTTTTAAATTACGTAAATAATGCTAAAATGATGGAAGCCCAACATAACGTTAACTGTCGTTGCAGATTATAGCACCGAAAACTCTCAGAATGAACCTGTAGTTGAAACTACCATCCCCTACTCCTTTTCCCACGCGAGACACGGGGACCCAATTAAAACGAGAAGATAGGGAAATGGCGTAAAGGGGATTAGCGCTTTAATCTGCTATTTAAATGTCGCCGTGAGACGCTGTTGCCATGGGAACAGAGGCACCGTTAAATGCTTCCTCGTAATAAACGGGACGCGCACCGATATATATTAAAACAATAATTTAACCGGAAAAGGAATTGGAAAAGTTTTGGTTCTGAGTTTAGATGTTTACATCCTGCTCTTCAAAAAGCAGACGACATTCTTGTTAGCTGTTACCAGTAAGAACCGAAACTAAATCGAAAATGTTTCCAGTTAAAGGAGATTTGGCGCAGCAACGTCTTAACGAGCCAAGAGCTGTTGATTGTTCTGGAGGACTTTTCATAAGATCAATCTCCAATGATCAATCAAGTTTAAAAGAACAGATTTCGTGTTCGGAAGGAACCGTTTGCTCGCAATTGGCTTCGAAAGGAAAATCTATTAATTCTAAAAGACAGAAGGAAGAAAAGATAGAACTTATGCATTACCCAGTTGACGCCGTCACGGACCTAATAACGGACAAGGGAAATAAGAATCAGCATTTGTCTGAATGCTTGTCTTATTCCGCATATGTTATTTTCTTAAAACTCCCTCCCAGCGTCTTCTCCAAGATAAGGACTTAGCGGTAAAAAGCTGCGTTTGACAGTTGCTCAAATGAGGTACAATTTATTTCTCACCATTCTCATTCCGTTTTGCTTATTTTTTTGGCGACGAAAATGTACTACGCTTTGTCTTAAAAGCAGAGAGAGAGGTTGCAACAATCAAAAACTTTTGTCGCCAAAATAAAACTTTTCTCTTTTCTTAAGCCTAAAAGTTAATTTTCCAAATTGAACTTTGGTTAAGGTACTTTGTCGCAAAAAGAAAAGAATTTTGGAAAGTGTTCCAACTTCTTATATTCGTAACACGTAAATGTAAGATAAAGTCTAAATTAAATTTTGCTTTGTTGACGAGGTGATCATATGATTCAGAATACAATTTTCTCTCTTCTTTTCTCTTTTGAAAAGCTTAAGCAGTTTTTCTTTTCTGTTCAAACAGTTTTCCATTTAAAGACTTTCCACTAGTTTACCATTTTATATTCAGAGGTAAACGAAATATATTTTACGAACATGTTATAAGACACATTTCTAAAACAAGTCAACACAAAAAATGTAAACTCAAGTAATTTATAAACTTTTTCTCAGTATTTTCACACCTTTGATTACCCAAGATCTGCCTGGGCTAGATCCTATACTATACTATGCGGCTCCTCTTGATTCTAACATTTTGCTAAATACTCTTTTTTTTTTGTAGCTTTCCTAAATTTGTTCAAAAAGTGCATCTTTCCATGGCACCAGAAAGCACTAAATCCCATAAGTGGTGATTTATATTGGCTCTAATCATTATTTGAAGCATTTGAAAAAGTTACTTAATATCTTCACAGCTTATTCTTTTGAGATAAATCTTACTATCTTAATAAGGCAGAGATCCTAAGTTTATGGGCTCTTATCACTATTTTAAGAATTTGGATCAGTCAAATATAACTTCATCTTAGTGCATTGGAAAAAATTCTTCTATACTTAGTGGTACTTTTGTAGGTAGAGTTGTTTTGATCCAATATTAGGTGAAGTCTAATTTATTTATATTGTACATCACTCTATATAGATACAGAAAAAACTGGTTTTTAATTTAAAAGAAATCAACTTAAAACTTCGGATGATAATATTTTTAATGCCAGACGTTCGTTAAATTTCCCAAAATTGAAGCAGTAGGATTCATTTTTTTATTAAGTACCAAAATAAAGCCCAAGTTAGTTATGCATAGAAATAATCAACTTTAACTTCAAAGAGAAAAGACATTTGACGAACGTCTTGGCAATCTCTTAAGAGGTTTTTCATGCAACGATGCCTGCTTAAACTTTGAATAATAATATTTCCCATTGCCATTTGTCACTTGAAGTTATCAAAAATAAAATTAAATCACCATGGTTCGTTGTTTTCTCATCAAATACCAAAGAGAAACCCTGGCTTGTATTGAATGGTCAACCTAAAATCCAAAAAGAAAAGCCATTTGATATTCAACATTGACAATTTCTAAAATTTTACCAATAACCTTATTTTCTTGATGTAGGCCTAAAGAATAAATTGGTTTATACTTCGGCAAAACTGCTACCCAGAACTCACTTTATCATTAGCCTCATTTCAAAAGCAATTTCCGTGATCTAACCATTATTTTGATGAATACCAAAGGGGTAAAATATTCTTATACTGCGGAGACGCGTTCTTAACTAAATTCGTAACTTACGCCCAGAACTCAATTCTAATTGTTACAACAGGAATAGTTAGAAAGAAAAAATAATAATTTTATGGTAACTAACTACACATTCAAGTAATCAAAGAAATGGATGTTGTGAAAAAGGAAGAAAATAATTCTTGTCTGGCATATTAACTCGTACAGCATACATAGAATTAAGACCATCATTTATGACTTCACTTGATAACTCATGCCATTTAGTATTCCCAGAATGCCTTTTCATTATGATTGTTTAATTCAACGGATTCGGGACTCCAGGTCTTCAAGCCAATGTCGCCAAGAATCTGTCAATCCTTGCCAAGAATGGCTTCACTCATCGTGGTATCGTTCGATATTTCCAATTCCCTTAATGCCATCAGCAAAGAGATAAACAGTAGTAAGTCAGACTTTCTCATTAAGAAGGGGGAACGCTTGTCTCTCGCCATTGGAAAGAGGGGGTGGCGAAATAAGGAGAGTGTTTCTAAGGAGGGGACTTTTAAGAAGAATGTGCTCCTTTCGAAAAGCGAAACGTTACGACGTTTGACGAGTTTCACAAATTATCCACACGGAGAATAACATGCAGCCATTAAATTTGCAGTGATAAGGACCCACTGTTGTTTAACGCCGTTAATCAGGCAAGGAAATAGATATTCCACCTAATGCTGTTCAGTTATTTGCCCCGTTTTCCACTTTGAAGGATGATTTCGAATCTGGCAATGCGTGCATTCGGCTTCGAATTCCTCCGTTTGTGGTCAGCTATTATCATCGATCAAGTAATGACAATTAACCAATCAGAAGACTGAGGAAGGGCGGAAACGAACAGCGTAAACATTCAGCAGAGGTATTTCGGCAGACGATATTTCAAGAGTACTTAACTCGTTTGTTTCAGAAACAAACAGGTCATTCGAATAATATTCAACGCACTTGCGTTGAGTAAGTTTGACAGAAAGGACACCTATTACAACGATTAAGTATGCTTCCCACTCGGACAAACTATTTGCTCGTAAATTAGAACGTTTAGTGGTTCGAGGGAGGTACCGGTTCCAGAAAATTCGCTATTTAAAATTGGCATCGTTAAAGATTAGTACCACATTCTAAGTGCAATAAGCATGATGGTAAAGCTTAGCATTTAACTTTAATGAATACAATTTTGACCAGTTAAAAATGTTCCTTCCAACGCAACATTCAGATTAACTCGTGTGTTTAACAGTTAATGATACCAATAATCTGAAAAGTTATCTAATTTAATACCAGCATTAAACAAAAGGATGTCGACACCTACGTAGAATGAGAAAACGATAACCCTTGACTTAATTGCAATGCAAATGTAAGACCATTAATATTGTAAATGCTTGAAAATGACCTTTACAAAGTTTTGTTTTTTCAGAAAGTTACAAAAACAAAATTATATTATTCCGATGTTGCACAATTTTAACTATAAAACTTCTGAAACACAGTTAAACCTCTGTAATTCGACCTTTGACAACTTTGGAAGATAAAGATTCGACGGTTCGGTTTGACTACAAGTGGTTAGATTATTAAAGTAATTATTTAGAAAAAAATTATTTTGTCAGTATGATACTTGGTCATTAAATTCAATTTAGGCAGGCGATCAACACACAGAGTTGGTAAACTTTATTGAGTACATTGCAATTTTCCTGTTAGCATTCGTAAATGGGTCATCAAAATAATTTAAACCCATCAATCCTTTTTATTAAACTACTATAAATTAGATATATGGAAAAATGAAGGTAAATCAAATTTTGTAATTGGGTACTTGCATTTCAAGAAGAAGAGGATCACAGTACCCACACATGTGACCGATGACGTCAGTGCCAGCTGATCGTTTATAAGCTAAATGGGGTTTTAAAGTTGAGCTAAGTTTCTCCACATAAGTTAGAATGATAATTAACGTGAAGTTAATTAAATATAGAGCCGTATCACACATCAAATCATCATATAATTCTTTTTCGTTCACGTTTTTTACGTAACTTGTGTTCGATTAGTTTGCTTATGTTCTGATGGCTTCGTGCCTGTATTCGGGTTAAAAAAAAATTATATAGTGAAAGAATTGAAATCTCTGTGAAAAAATATGGGTGAAAAAAATCTTTGTGAAAAAATATAGAATGAGTCATTTAAGAGAATTGATACTTGACAGATTTGGCTTACTCGAAATAAATTGAAAGGAACAGATACTGATGTAAACAAATGCTACGTGTCAACAACCAATCAGGATCGAAATACCCACGCTACGTCACTTGCAGGTTTCCCATTATTTTAACATTTAAAACAATAGCTTTTAAATTTTAATCGATCAATTTTTACCTGATTGGACAGTTACGAGCCGATTAATAATAATCATTTAAAACAATTTTCTCGTTGGATAATCTCTCTCCTAATAAACAAATTTATATACAGACATTTGCAGAAATATATTATTTTATAAAAAGAAAATTATCATTATTTTCTTCATGAACTAATTAAATAACATTAAATGAACCTTGAAAAAGATAAATATATATTTCAATATTTGTTATTTCTTTGAAGTAAAATTTATTGAAAAAATAACTTATTAAAACATGAATTTATCAAATTAGACAGCTCAAATAATATTCTAAACAACGATTTTAGTTTTTTCTCGTGAAGTCAATACATATTTAATGTCTTAAATGATTAATTAACATTGTTAAAAGCAGTTATTAAGTGATTATTAGTTTTAAAGTTAATTTAGTTTTTAAGTAAGATTTTGAGGTCAATTAATAGTGTTAAAATATTAACTAGTCTTAAAACTTAATAAACTACGAAGAAAATTACCTTAACTAAATTTCTTCAATTCCTATTGCTTATAATCGGATAATCGAATAATCCGCTAATAGGAATAAAATTTAATGGAACTAAATCATTTTATATACAACTAATGTTAAATTTCCTCGTTTAAATGAATATTTGTTGTTTCCAGTTCTCGCTTCATTGCATAAAGAAGGAGTATTGAAATGAAAAATCTGTTTATTTTTAAGAAATATTTCATGTGCTAGAATGAAATTTTCATTTAACACACACTTCACTCACACGTTACTTAGAATGTTAAAATGTACAGAGTGAATTGTTTCACACTTTCTCTAAAGTCATTGTTTACTCCAGTCAATACAAGATGAGGGTGAACAGGAATGCTTTGAAATAATAATAATAATAAAAAAAAAAATAATAAATAAATAAATAAAAAAAAATAAAAAAACATTTTTTTTTTGAAATAAATAAATTTCAAAACTCCCAAACTGGAATGGCAAGTTAATTTTAAATTTCTCAAATTTCAAGAATAATAAAAAAAAAATTGAAAGTATTCGAAAGAAATACGCAAGTCAAGAAATTCTTATTAAAAAGAAAAGGGAAAATTGAATTTTGATAAATTGACAAATTAAACGGGTATAAAAACAGTCTTCAAATACGGAAGTAACAAAATAATATTACAGTACCTACCTGTATTATTTTTTTAAAAAAATAATAATACAGGTAGGTATACTTTTTTACAGTACCTACCTGTATTATTATTTTATTAAAAAAATAAAAAAACATTTTTTTTTTTAAATAAATAAATTTCAAAAATCCCAAACTGGAATGGCAAGTTAATTTTAAATTTCTCAAATTTCAAGAATAATAAAAAAAAAATTGAAAGTATTCGAAAGAAATACGCAAATCAAGAAATTCTTATTAAAAAGAAAAGGGAAAATTGAATTTTGATAAATTGACAAATTAAACGGGTATAAAAACAGTCTTCAAATACGGAAGTAACAAAATAATATTACAGTACCTACCTGTATTATTATTTTTTTCATTAGCATATGTTTATGTTTATATATTTATAAATCACATTTATATTTAATAATACTAACTCAGACAGTTTAAATTATATTTGTTTATTCATCATAAAATTGAGTTTACTTATAAGACAAAACACTATTATACTATGCATTAGCTACTATTAAAAAGCAAAATTTCGTAAAAATTTGACATTTAAAATTGAATAATGCACTTCCTTTTTAATCGAATAATCTGCTTAATGGAATGACATTGGCTGAAACCAATGGTATTCCTTTAAGCGGGGTTGACTGAACCAGAAAAAAATATGTGTGCAAATTTGTGAACAAATACAATTCGCAGAAATGGTATTAGTTCATAAATCAGAAAAATCATAAACACTAGAAGAAAAAAAAATTTCCACTATTTTATAATCAAAAATGTAGATTTTTATTGCTGATTTCATAAAAAGTGAATAAACATATATTTTTTTTCTAATCAAATAATCAAAAACCTAAATAAATAAATAAACCTAGTCATACTCTTAACCAATCGTTTGATCGAATAATCATTCCCGCCGGCTCCTATTTAGAATCATTTCAGTTTCATAACGGATCTTATTTATAAATTAAGGAGGTTAAAAAGATAATTTCCCTGTCCCCTGATGTAAACTTAATCATTTTGGCATTTAGAACGGTCTGCTGTCAGGTCTTCCAGAATCTAACATCTTCATCTTGAATAGCTTCACGCTAAGAGAACGGGTGCTATGCCTGATGAGTACGGAAGATGGGCAGGGCTAACAAAAAGGTACAAAAAAATAAATAAAGAAGAAATATAACTATCCCCCTCACGGGCGAGTTTAATATGATAAATGACTCCTATGGGGAAAATAGACACAAGGTAAAGTCTGAGGACGTTAATGAAAAATATTCTTTGCCCCCCCCCCCTTCTTCCTATAGAATGAAGAAACTAATGTTTAACACGAAGAAAAAATACCCGCCGAAGAAAATAAGAGTTAAGGGGGAGTGCGAAAAAATAACGTTTTTATCCTCGCTAATTTCCAGAGCTTTTTTAATAACTTTTTCTCTTCTTTGGAACATTTTTTTTTACCCTACTACTTTTTGTGTTTATTTTAACGAAATAAAGCTAGAGGGTTCAACACACAACGGGGCAATTTGTGTCATGCTGAGCTAATGGCTCAGAGAAAAAAAAAAGGACAGTCTTAGTTTTTAAAAGGGTAGGATATAATGCTGATTAGCGTTTAGGGGATAAGCCCTGTATACACTGCTTTTTATGTGAAATTAATAATAAACAACTGCTCGAAGTAAAAGCACTTGTCCTCCCCCCCCCCCTCACCTCTTTTTTTTTCTTCCTGATGCATCGCTCGCTGGACATAGTTGGGGGGGGTTGCGTTGATGAGGAACTTGTTTCTGAAAGTTTTTCTTGGACGATGGAGTCATACAATTTATTTTGTGTCTTGTTGGAACAGTCCCTCATGATTTTCAAGTTTCGTCTGGTAGATTTTTTTTTCCTTCCACTGCAGTACTTTTTTTCGAAAAAGGAAAAAATAAAAATGTGTTTTAAAAAGTTAAGAAAAGTTTCCGAGGTAATTTTCTTCCCACCCAGAGTCTTCTTAAAAGTTTTTCTCTTGAAATAACGCTAAACAGAGAATAATTAGGTTGAGAGACAAACGGCGCAATATTATTATTTTTTTTTCCTTAACTTTTTTGATGAATTGTTCGTAATGTAGGAGAAAAAATGTTTAAAATAGACAATATATTAGTTTGACGCATTAAAAATATTAATATAACTTACCTTAAAAACAAAAACACCCACAATAAATTGGTTAAAAAATAGAAAACATGTGGTATCATAAAATAAAAATAACCTATATAAATACAAATTAATAATTGGATCTTATGTAAAATCACGTCGACCCTTTCCGGTAAAACCAAAAAGTGGCGCCAAGTACGATTTTTCACCAACAATAAAAAACTATATACCACATGCGTGGTTATTCTTTTAAGATTTTTTATTGAACTAACTCTTTTTTTTTTTAAAGAAATACAATGAATTTAAAGAAATTTTACGTTTTATAGCGTATTATTTTTGCAAAACAATTGTGGCACAAATTATCTTAATGATATGTTGTAACACATTTTCTCAACACATTTTTGATTAACTTTTTTTTAAAATTTCCATTAAATATGTACAGTGTACAATCAATTTGGCGGATTTTGCGCCAACTCTCCTGGTGAGAGGGGTTTTACACAAGTAAATTAAATTCAACCCTAGCTAGTCAAGTCTGAACATAGTCATAACAGTATTTCCGAAACAATAGGTCTCAAATAAATTTAAAAAATTTGGGTCGGGATGTTTCATGACAGCCTAAATTTAATTAATAATTTTTTTTAAAAAAAAACTGAAAACGTGAGAGTTAGTTGAATATTTTTGTAGCGCATTCTTTATCGATAAAATTAAATGAATAGTTAACCGAATAATTCCAAAGCCACTCTTTTATAGTTTACCCACGATTCCAGAAACACCCATTAAGAAAGATTGCATATCTTGCATTCTACTCGTTTTCTTCGAATGCACAAAATGAACATCGAATGAAACTGTTCATATCAGAAAAACAACTCAATTGCCGGATGCGAAAATTGATATCTATCCTTATCTGACCACTTCATTCTTTCAGAATTTAGAACATACAGTTGTAATCAAAATTACCTTGTGGAAGCACCGGAAAAAAACTTGACCGTCTGCCAGACTTTGCGTAACAATTTGTTTATTTTGTGCACAACCACGCAAACCTAAAAAGTTCTTTATCAAACTTTTTTTTCTTTATTTCAAATCAGCGCATCACACTTTTTCTCATTTTTATTTTTTCCACCTGACCAATGCAAGATAAGATCTGGCCTTCCCAAGAAATTCAGTTTTAATTTGAAGAATGTATTTATTTTCTTTATGTTTTTTTTTCCTCTTAGAAATGTTGCCACCGCATTGGTCAAAAAAAAAAAAAAAAAAAAAAAAAAAAAAAAAAAAAAAAAAAACTTACTCAAAATAAATCATAATCCTTGACCCGACCTGAAACCGTAAAAAGAATGTTTACTACGGTAATATTAAACCTCGCAGCGTGGGAAACATCAATGTGGGCAAACGATTTTTTTTTCTCTTTTAATCAGAGCAAGCGATTCTTAGCTAAGAGATTTTTTTTTAATAAGTGCATAGCAGTATATAAGAAGTAGAAGTGCTTTTCACCCACTACGCTGAATGCCACTTTACATCGGTGTAAATCTTAAAACCTAGAGAACAAGGTGCATTTTTAAAAAGAAAGATATGCGCCATTTAGCTTTTCGGCCCCTATTCAAAGAACTTTTTTTTTCTTTCGGCAATATGAAAAGGCAATTTATCAAAAGAGTTTACTTAATTATCTTTAAAACATGGAAAAGAAGATTACCTAATAACTCTAGCTAAAGTGAATTGCATGCAAAGAAAAAAAATCTATATAAGAAAATATATCTTTTTTAAACTGAAGTCTATGGGAAGAAGATTGCGATAAAGAAGGTACCCCTCTTCCTTTTGACTTTCATATGTTTTTATTTTTATAAAAAAGCTGAAATCACCAAAATAACTTAATTTTTATTGAAATTGAAGTAAATTGACAAAATTTTAACTGAAATTTTCGGGAAAATAACCAAAAATTATAATAATAAAGATAATATATTTTTATTTAAGGAAAAGTTTTCGTTTATACACGCGTAAAAAATAAAAAAATGGCAACCTTATAAATAAAATGAAACGATAAAACAAAATGTTTAAGCAGGAGTCTCTTTCGAGAAAATAACGATAACTATTCCAATGAATTAGTTACCTCTTGATACAATCAGATTAAATGCCAAGAAATTAATTTTTTTAGGATAAAATATATTTAAATACAAAGGGATTTTAAAAAACTGAATATAGCAAAATGCACGGGGTTCACAGGGCATAACATAAATTCACAGTAGCAATAGCTCTCAGAATTTCAATCATAAAAACTTATGCATGCTTAATATTATTTTTATATCTCTCATTTTATCTCTCATTCGCTTTCAACTTCGATGAATTTAAATCAACGATGATTCATAAAAATGTTTCGTTTATTTGTCTGAAATATCGAGGAGGGACTTTTAGAGATTTTTAATTATTGAGGGGAAAATAAACCCACCATTCACCCACAACAATGGCACCCATGGTGAAATGCGTGCAAAATACAAGTGTCAGAAATAGCTATTTATAAATTTTAGAAGCATGTGATAAAATGACAATTTTTAACCAATAATAATTAAATCAAAACTTAAATCAGACTTACAGTAAACTATTGTTTCCTTCGGAACATACTTTCATGAAAATCAGCTAAAAAATAAGTAATTCTGAAAAATACAAGCAAAAAATTGCCTATTCAACCACTTATTTTTGCGCCATTGGAATGAAAGCTGTATTTTTGTCAGAAGCTCAAATTTCATACCATAAAAATATTCTCGAATGTTTAAGGATATTCAGTCTTATGAGGCTGAACAAGATATAAAAACCTCCAAGTCCATGAATTACTTCACGTCTTCTGGTTGTTAATAGCAGTAATGCATTTTTTCCTTTTCATCCTTTCTCCTTTTAATAATTACTTGATCAATTGATGCATCATTGATTTTATTTTATAACCGTCGTTAAACAACCGACCGAATTCACGACTATCAATGTTCAACCTCTGTAGCCTTGTAATTTTGATTCCAATCCGGATAACAAGAGATCTCCTGGATCAAGTATTGGGAGAACTTTGCCTTCGGGGAGATTTTTTTTGAGGTAACTAACCCACATTTGCATTAAATGGAGAGGAAAACCACATTATAATGAATTCCCACGGTTAGCATGATAACAAGGAGATTCTAAACCATGATCCTTCTACAACTAACGATATTTTTCATCGGCACTGTGGTCGGTGCGATTCGGTTGCGGAATTCGTATCGACTAGTCATCCTTGGGATTCGAAACCGGATCACCTCATTCGAAACCGGATCACCTCCACCATGAATCATGCACTATAGATTGTAAAGAATCTACTTATTTTCAAGTGACGTAAACTTAGAATTTTCAAGAATTCTACCACATGTGTGTGTGTGAAAATGCGTTATTAGTATTGCTCAAAGGATCATTCGTTTCCTGATTTTGCGACACAGGTTTGAATCCAGATCATGGATACAAACTTGTGTCCTGAATCAAGGAGCGAATGAGCTTTGGGCCAGCCTAGGAGTAGTATCCCAATACCGATTTGGGTATAGCTCCCAACCCTCAGCGTCGATAGTTTTGACGTTGAAATATTTTCAGTGATAATTAAGTATCATTGCTATCGGAAAAACCCTGGCAGAGTTTCGTTTTTTTTTATATTTTTCAATCAATCAAAAAATTCTCCAAGTTCGACCCAATGCTTCATTCAATAGTTAACTTGGATTCAAATTTACAAATCTACCGACATTAGTAACTGCAAATTCGATTTGAATCGACTATTCAACGCCGGTTATATAATAAAATAAAACATAAGAAAAAGAAATCGAAGAAGAAAAAAAAAATCGTAAAAAGCTAAAGCATCAAAGGATGAAAACAAAATCTAATTAAAGCAGCTCTAAACATTAATTTTTCATCATTACAATCAACATAAAATAGAAAAAATAAATAAATGAAAAATAATCAAATTCTAAAATATAGTAACATTCCCGTTCTAAGGAAAAATCGTTTTCAGTTCAAGGTAGAGGTAGAAAGAAGCTTCACCTGAGAGAGAGAGAGAGAGAGAGAGAGAGGGGGGAGAATAAGGTAGCCATGTGGTTTTTATCAACCTTTTATGCTCCTCAAAGCTTTGAACAGAATTCGGGAACCATTGACCTTATGCAGAATATATTCTGAACTGAAGCATTTCACTATTGTTAATTGGAAAAGGAATCTTAAAGTTGATTCGAAACTAATGACTAGTTTCCTTCATTCACTCGATTTCAAAAGATTTTATGTGATTGTTCATTTGATCGTTTGATTCGATTAAAATTATCGTTTGATTCGTGTCACTGATTTAAAAAATTCAGTAAGAAAATTTGAGAAACATAAAAATACTATTAAATGAAATACTAATCAAATCAAATACTTAATTAAATCAATTTTGATTCTAAATTAAATTAAGAATTCAGCTATATAAATTGAATTCATAAATGTATTCGAACCAAATGAAACGGTTACTCATGTTATTTAAATAAACAAATTCGGGTCAACAAGAATTAGCTCAGTTAAGTTAGGTCAGTCTGTTCATTTAATTCAAATAAAATTATCTATTGATTTGATTTAAATAATACAGTTAGAAAATTTTAAGGAAAAAATTGAGCTTGAAATATTAAACTTAATTAAGTTTGAATTTAGCTCAGTAAACGAATCCTTTAATGGATTTGAAACAAATGAATCGGCTCAATAAAATATTTGAAGGCAATAAATTCGAGTCAACAGGTGTGAATAAATTTATCCATTAATTTATTTGATTTAAATTAAATTACCAGTTGATTTGAATACTGGTTAAAATTATTCATCTAGAAAGTTTGCATGATAAAATTGAGATTTAAATATTAATTTAATAAAGTTTGAATTTAGCTCAGTGAAACAAATCCTTAACAAATGAATCTGTGCGCTTAGGTGATTCAAATGTTTAAGACAAAAAATTTCAGTATTTTCCACGCATTTTTTTTCTCTATTTAACCCAGCGGATTGCAATAAGACTAAAATATATCACACTGAATATAAATTACTTAAGAATACTTCTATCGGCTTAGCATATTGAAAAATGGCGTAGACATTTGCAAAAGGCCGGTTTTTCTAATTAGTCTAAGAAAAATATACAAATTATTATAAATAATATTGAATGACAAACATTTTATAATACTAGAGCTGAAAGGATAAGTATTGCAAGGAAAAGGATAGTTTGTACTGCTAAATAGCGTAAAATCTCGCAAAATGGCGCAGAGTTTTGCTCAAAACCAGCCAATTAGCCTATCACAATTGTACAAAATATTATAAATATTACTGAAATGACGGACAATTTATGACGCTTAAGGTTGTAAGTGTATGTATTCCAAAGTAAACGTTAGAGCCGTGATGGCTCAGGGGATAGAGCGTTCGCCTTGCAATGAGGTGAACCGGGTTCGAATCCCAGCAATGGCCGGTCAAAATGAATTCCGCATCCGGCATGCACCGATCACAGTGCTGACGTAAAATATCCTCAGAGGAAGACGGATCATGGGTTAGAGTCCTCTTGCCGTTAGGCTAACAGTGGGAGGTTTTTGTGGTTTTCCTCTCCATGTAACGCAAATGCGAGTTAGCTCTATCAGAAAGTCCTCAAGAGTTCCTTTGTCTAATGGATTGGGTTCAAAATTCCAAGACTATGGAGTTGAACATTAGTAGTCGTAAACCTATAAAATTGGATCGGCTGTTCAACAACGGTTATAAAACAAACAAAAAAAGGTAATCGTTAATTCGAATAGCAAAATGGCGCGGACATTTGTTAAGAGCTAAACTTTCCAATCACCCTACGACAACTATACAAATTATTAAAAATAATACTGAAATGACGGCCAATTTATGATGCTTAGGGCTGTGAGCGTCAGTATTCCAAGGCAAACGATGGAACAGTTGAGCAATATAAGCTACCCAGAAAACTGTTGAAGCGCTTTTGTCAGAACTAATGTCCCAAAATTTCATTGTCAACAGTAACATTCGAAAAGGATAAATCCCCCCCCTCTACTATACTATACACACAACGCTCTCCTTTATAGCGACGTCCCCTTTTAATGGAGTGACAGATGTTTCTCGGTCGCAACTGATGTCACTGTTAGGGTAGCGCGTGTGTGACGCGTTCTTTAGCTCTGTTTGGATCCAGATTTAAAAGCAAAACACACCACTCAATAAAATCTAGGGTGGAAACCTTTTAGTTCCAAGCCAACAAACCGTGAAATGAATATTATTATTACTAACTACTTTTGATATTTGTTTGATTTCTGTTTACACCCAGAAGTGCGCTTGTAAATTTTTACTTTAAGAAAAATTTGAGTTTAAAAGCATCAAGACCATACCTAAAACAAACAAATAAAAAGTCTCGAAAGAATTTGACAGCTTCATAACTAATCATTGAAAAAAACTAAGAGTTAGTTTCATAATTTTAATCCCTTTTCTAGTATGAAAAAAAAAAAAAAAAAAAAAAAAAAAAAAAAAACATCTAAAGGGCATAAAGTTTTTCCCAATCATTGATTTTTAAACTTAATTGTTCTCAGTCATACGATAATGAATAATTAATATCCGAAGTAACTTTTAATATTAGCAGTTGTAAACTTCTTATAAAAAATAAATATAAAAAACATTTGGGGAACACTTGTTTATTAAAGATTATAATTCGAAATTGGCGAAATATGTTATTTAAATTTTTGGCTTTAAGACTATTAATGTTCAACTCCGTAGTCTTGTCATTTTTAACCCCATCTAGAAGAAAAGGGAACTTCTGGATCAAGTATTGGGAGAAATTTGCCTTCGTGGAGGACAATTTGATGGAACTAACCCTCATTTGCGTTACATGGAGAGAAAAACTACGAAAACCTTCCACGGTTATCTTCACGGCAAAGGGACCTCCAACCCCTGATCCGTCCACCACTGAGGATATTTTACGTTAACACTGTGGTCGACGCGAGCCGGGTGCGGAATTCGTATCGACCAGCCATTGCTGGGATTCGAACTAATTACTTTATGTCATGATCCGAAATACGAAATAAATTTAAAAATAATAATATTTTTTTATGTTTTTTATTATTATTTATTTATTTTCTGGAATCCAATGCACTTCACGTTTAAGTTCAATCAAAAACCACGACCGTTAACACGATGTAAAAATTTTTATAACGTACAATGAAAAAATATTGTAATCAATTAAAAAAGAGGGATAATTACATTGAAATTGAATGTAAAATAAAGAAAATAAATATCAGAGCTTTCCCAAAAGTGATCCATTATAATTGAACACCCAGAAAAAAATTAATAATTTCTTAATTTCAAGTCAAATATTAAAGAATATATTTTTAAAAATAATTTATTATAGTACTAACCACTGTCTTTATTATAAAAGTAATACGGGGAAGAGGGCTATTTATAAATTACATACTGAATGAAAAATCTATAACTACTAATCCCCTCTTCCACACAAAAAAAAAAAAAGTTGTTTATTGGTACTGAACTTTCAAATATCTTCAAATATTTTGTCAATTATTTTGGGATTTTTTACGATTGAATAAACATTTTTTATTTTTATTTATATACAAGATCAGATTTTCGCTCCCCTTCCTGTCAGAGTTACTTATGTATCATTTAAATACCTCAACAAAAAAAAAAAAAAAACAAAAAAAAGGTCTAATATCTTTAAACTTGATACTGGTGTAATATTTCTGGTTAATAAATTAAAAACATGTTCTATAAACCCGCTTTCTTTTTTCCTTATTTACACTCCCAAATTAATACTTTTATCATATTCCTTCTTATGAGAAAGTTTTTAAATGTTAGTCTAATAAAAAATTTATAACATTAAGCTTAATATAAAGTTGAGAAAATTAAGCCTGATATTCAAATTAAGA
Source organism: Parasteatoda lunata (assembly GCA_949128135.1). Taxonomy (NCBI): domain Eukaryota; kingdom Metazoa; phylum Arthropoda; class Arachnida; order Araneae; family Theridiidae; genus Parasteatoda; species Parasteatoda lunata. Next base: position 123,322,202 of record OX421971.1, read on the forward strand.
AACATAATCCTAATAAAAAAATTAAGAATGGTAAGACTAATATAAAATTAAGAAAAGTAAGCCTAATATAAAATAACGAAAATTAAGATAAGCATAATTCCTAAATGAAGCCTCCAAAGCGATCCATGGTTATATCATTATTCAGATGAATGTCTTTCATTTCCAATAAATAAAAGTGTCCTTGAAAACAGGAAACCACAAAAGTAAATAATTTATTAAGATGGCCAGGTTTCACTTCTACTTAATGCCTCTCTGCTGCGTATTGATTTATGGTAATATCTAATAATTCAAGCACTTATAACAAAAATAATGACTATTGTCTAATTGAGTCATAAGCTGAAATGCGTATGCGTTAAACTCATCTCTCGTACATTAACCAGATAAAGTGATTAAAAATAGGCAGAACTCTTGTTTTTAATCAAAGAGCCAGTGACATTTAGAATCCCCAGTACCGAGTTTTTTTAAATTTAAATTTCATCTATATTTTAAAAAAAAAAATTCTTTATTTTTTATTTTTTTAAATGTAATGATTTTTTTTTTAAAGCAAAGGTTTCCAAACTTTTTTTTATTAGCGACGCTCATTTGTAATCTATATGCCCAATAGTAATAAGTACATTTAGAAATTATGTTTGTAATAATTAACTAAGCAGGTATGAACAGCTTGTAGCTTTCTTGATCGCACAGTTTAGGATATATCGATTACAATGAAGAAATAAGCAAAAAAGATTGAATTTTCCAAAATCATACTTCTTAATTTTTTTTAAAAAAATTTAAAATTTTAAGTAAATTCAAATACTAAAACTATAATAAGAAATGTTTTTAAATACTTTGGGAAAATACTTTAAAAATAGGAGGGTAGGGCATAAAAGAAAACCATTGGTTTTGTTTTCAACTAAAATAGGGAAATAAATAAATCACTAAAACAGATGCTATAAGTGCACGAAAAACATTGTATCAATATTTCGATTGTCAATTGGCGGCACTGAAAACTAAGTGAACCACAAGTAAAACATTTAAAAAGGCCCTCCCTCAGGAAATAATAACTTATTTTAGAGCAATGTGTTGTAACAAAATAAATTATTATTCCTTAGAAGGGATTTTAAATTATTTTTCCTGAGAAGAAGCCTTTAAATAAATTATTATCAGTGAAAAGGGCCTCTATATAAATTATTATTCTTGAGAACATATTTTAAGTAAATTATTATTCCTGAAAAAGGCCATTAAATAAATTATTATTCCTGAAAAAAGGTCTTTGAATAAATTATTATACCTTAGAAGGGACTTTAAACAAATTATTTTTCCTGAGAAGAGCTTTTAAATAAATTATTATTCCTGATAAGGGACTTGAAACAAATTATTTTTCCCGGGAAGAGGCTTTAAATAAATTATTATTCCCGAAAATAAACTATTATTCGTGAGAAGGGCCTTTTAGAAATAAAGGTTTAAATAAGTTATTGTTCCCGAGAAGGGCCTATAAATTATTGTTCCTGAGAAGAGCTCTGCAGAACACTAAAATAATGTTTTATTTTGATGCCATACACCAATGGCATGTAGAAGAAGGGACTCAGGGGCAATAGGCCCGAAAGGGGCAGACGAAAGGGGCTCTCAGACGGAACGGGCAGCCAATCAACAACTAAGGTAAAATTACATTTTAAAGTATTAAAATTTCGCTATTACAAAAATTGCAAAAAAAAATGTGAAAAAAAAAATAACCAAGATGTAAAAAAATAATAATAATAGTTTCTCCCCGATTTAGAAAAATAAACTGATTATAGTAAATATTCCTAAAATTTAATCCTAAATTTGTTAAAACTGGATTATTGACTTAAAAATCGAAGCTGAAGCAAAAATTGTAGAAGGATATTGCGACATTTTTAAAAAAAAAACCTGGTAGGGGTTTTTTATTTGCTAATCTTTGCTGATATTGGCCGATATTTCCAAAACCTGCTTACGTAATTAAATAAACAATCCCAAGAAACTGTAACGGTAAGATATTACTTGATTAAAAACTCCATTTGCTTCAAAAATATACAAATTGGAAATAATTGGGAATAACATGTTTCAAACACTCAAAAATTCAAGACTTGTAAATGAGAAGAAACAAAAGCGGTTTGAAATATAAACGTCAACGAAAAATAAAGGTGAGAAACTATATCTAGAAAAACCACAGTGGCCGAGAGTGATAAAAAAAAATGGCCGCGAGGGACAAATCAGAGTGGAATGCATATCCACGTACTATGGGGAGATGTCATGATAAACGTCTAAAAAATTCCGTAATTAGTGATAATGAAGATAAACGTTAAAAAATTCGCAAAATGAAGAATATTTTTCATTTAAATTAAAGAATCGGATTAAAAATTTCGTAATAGGACGAAATCCATTGAAGGCTTCGTTATGGCGTGGGGCCTCATTGAATGAGTTTAGGTATAATTTAAAAAACAAATTATATACTATTGCAATTAATATTTCAAACATTACTGACTGACTATATCTTTTCATTGTGTAATTCTTTTAATGGAATTTTATTTGCCCATTTCATTGTTTATACATCTCTTTTTAGGGAAATCTAATCTAAGAGTTCTCGAGGTTTTCACCTCCTCTGCAGTACACTGTTATAAAAAGTATCTAATTTGATAACAATAAATTCATAGTAGAAAATTGAAAACTTTCCACAATATGAGGATTGATATAAATGCTTTTAAAATTTCTCTTTGCTAATTTTTGACACTAGATTTCCCTTTTTCATTATAGAACACATAATTCATAAATAAATTTTGCCACTAACAAAATAATCATATGACTTAAGACCAATGATGAAAAATATTAAAATTGAAATAATCTCTCAGAAAATTGAAATAATCTCATTATAAACTATATAAATATTTCAATATTCACATGTTTTTATTGTCTAATTGTCAAGTATTCAAAATTAAGTCAAATAATAAATATAATTTGATAAATTACACTTAAAGAAATTTTTAAATTTTATTGGATGTAAAGTCTTAAACTGATAAGTATTGGTTTTAATGATGTTAACTAAATATGCTCATAGCAGATTTCTTTTTATTTATTTATTTTTCAGAATTCTTACTTAAGCACATGAGAAGAGAAATCTTGTGTATGCAACAAAAACAAGCAATTGGTTATTTCTGCTGACAGGTGGGAGGGGTCAAAAATTCCTCCTGACATATTTGTATGACCCCACTGCAAAAATCCGCTTTGCACATTGTTTGTAGACATGAAGTAAACTTCATTAACGGAATTATAAACAATTATTTCGTCGGTAAAATTAAAATAAAAATGGGAAATTGAATGAAAAAAAAATAGTATTGTTAAATATTGTTATAGCTAAAATGTCATCAAAGAAATTATGCATGATCATTAAAAGCGTAATCTTTAATAAATGTATATTTTCTTTGACATTAATGACTTTAAAATAATAATAATAAAAATAAAGAAATTTGTGAATGTGTGAAAGTTGAGCAATCCAAATTATGCACGTTCATTAAGTTTGTACGTTTTAATAAAAAGAATATTCTACGAATTTCGAATTTTTAAAATCATAAAAATATCAACTATTGCTTTTAATAAATAAATAAAAAAAATTTCAAAACCGTTTCGTTAATGAAAAAAAAAAAAAATAAACTTAATGAACAAAATTGTGTTTGGTGATTTAATAAATAATTTTTAATAAATCTGTTTCCTTTAAGAGTAAAACGTATAAATGATTATGAAAAATTAATAATTTTTATTATTCGAGTTCAAATATTAAAATCATTCACTCATATTATACACAATTATTCAATTCGTAAGTTTTAATTAATAAATGTTTATCTCAATCATAAAAAAATATATATATATATAAATAAATTTTTAAAAAAATCCCAAATTGTTTGTTTGCATTAAATAATAATGTATGGAAATTCAGGTTTACTGAGGTGCATTGTTGTGTTCAGGTGTAATTTTTTATTAATAAAATATCAAACGATAATTGTGTAACCATGTGTGTCCTTTTTTTCTCTCTTTTTCTTTCTTTTTTTTATTTTTATATCCACAGATAACAGCGCAGTCAATTCTAATAACCGTAATAAACACTACACTAATAACATCCTTCAAATAATTCAATAGGAAAAGCATATATTCTAAAAACTGCAGAAAATAGTAAGTTAGTCCGGAATTTTTTTAAGTTTTTCTTACCGTTTTTCCGTCGAGGATTTGCCTGCTTCCGTCTTTTACACCCGTGATCGGCCATCCTTTCATCTTGCAGTCAAAAGATCGCTCTCACACTTCTTAAAAATCAGTTTCATTTATGTACAAATATTTTAAACAAAGCTCTATGTACAGTTCTGGTGCATACAAAAATTATTAGCTAGTTTATATAAAGTGTTCTCAGACTTTATACGTCAAACGAGAATCCTTTGCACACAACTGTACAAAATGTAAACAAACAGACGATTTTTTTTTTATGTTAACGAAACCAAAACAAACGGAATCGTTTGGAATGAAAGGAGTTGTACAGCGGAATACATATGGGTTCGTGTCAAAGATAGAAACGTAAACATGGCCGAAATTTCACAAAAAAATTAAAATATCAACAAAATCAAATTTTTTTTTTCCTCCCGTGCGTAGAATAAAAAAAAAATTAAGCATAGGAAAATTAAGCATAGGAAGGTTAAAAAGTGCTCGCAGCGGCACGAGCGGCGGCTAACTAATCAATGGTTTTTCACTGACTGGCGAGTCAAGGGGCCGCCATTGGCGGAGAAGAGAACTAAATCCTATTGGATCTTCATTTTGTACCTATCAGGTCGCCACGCCCACTCCCTAGAACTCGTGAGTCACACAAGCACAAAACTGCAGACACTCTGGCATCAGGAAGAGTTCGGAACGAGAAGCAAAAGATCAGAGCTCTACATAAGTAAAGTTTTTAAGGAAATTGCAATGCTTTCTTTTCTTTAAAAGGGTTTTTTCTATGTTGTTTAAATAAATTGTTCCCTCGAATTCGGAATAGAAAACTCTTTCTTTATTCTCAAAACTAGAGTGCTACAGTAACTTACGTTTATTATTTATTTTATGTTAATTTTTCCAAAGGTGTAGTACAACGTACTTCTGCGCTACAATTTTATGTACTTTAAAATGCAGTGTAAATTCAAAAGAAACTATAAAATAACTTTTTTTTTAGTTTAACATTAAATTATGGATTTAAATTTGATGAGAATAATTTTTTAATTTTGCGGAATTTTAGTGAAGTTTTTTGACACTTCTCTCAGCTTTTTTTTTTTTTTTTTTTTTTTTTTTTTTTTTGTATTTTTTAACGTACACGACATGTTGTAATATTTAGTATTTGAATTTTTATTCTTAGTATTTATTTAGTACTGAAACATTTGCCATGACAATACTGACTTTTTCGATATTTAATTCTGAGTTGTTGCTTTATATTTATTTATTATTTTTTTTATGCAAAAAGTTTTGTAAAAATAATTTGTAAATTTATTTAAATATGGTGTTTAGATTATTTCAAAATGTTTTTTTTTTTTTTTTTTTTTTTTTTGTCTTTTAGCATTATGGAAAGAGAAATATCAAACTTGCAAAACAAATGTGTTCCATTTTTTTTCCTTGTCAAAAAAATCATCAGACATTTTATTTATATTTTAAGGAGCTCCTAAATATGTTTTAAAAACACTATTAAATAAAACAGTGTACTATAATATAGAAAATAATTTTTTCAGAAGTCAGGAGTTCAAAACTTAAGAGACAATGCGAGGTCCGATTTTGAATTCATTTTTTCTTTTCGAAAGTTAATTTATCAAGGACTTAATCATAAATTACTAATAATAATGGCGATAAATAACTTTAAAAAAAGTCAGAAATGTAGGATGATATTCTGCTCTTCATTGTTTGAAATAATTATGTTTAACTTTCAACGTGAGTTCCATAGAAATATACATGCTTCGATACAACATTTCGGAGTTTTAATAGTGGCTCAAAAATTATTTGGGAAACACTGACTTCAAATACATGAAAAAGTCATATAAAACGTAAGAGTGTAAAAATTAAATTATAATATGTTGTAATATACCAAGTAGATTCAAAGAATTTTTTTAGTAGACTAAGAGTCTTTGCTGAAGCTCATTTCGCTCCCCAACCCCCATTATTACTTCGCAGTAATCTTAATGTTTTGTAATGAAGCATACATTTTACTGAAAAGCAAAAATTATTCCAGTAACTTGTTGGCTTTGACTGATTGACGTTACTTTTTTGTGATATCAAATTAAACTTAGAAAACAATGGACAACTTGTGATCTTCTCGTTTTGAAGTGAAACGATTACTGTTGACCAAGCTTATACCCATAATACCACAACTTCGTTCCACATCTAAACAAATGCCGGCTTTGAAGCGTAATTGTATTCTAAACGTTAAAATTACAAAAAAAATTAGTAGTGAAATTATTTTTTATATCTACATCCTACTTACCGCACAATAAGTCATTAAGAAAGTAATGTTTAATTTATGTATGACATAATGTTTTGTCCCCTAAAACCTCTCCAAAACTACCCCCACTGTCTAAGGGGTAGTGTTGGAATGGAATTAAAAAGAGAGTTCCAGTTATAAAAAAAAAATCTTCCATATTTCTTATTTTTTATACGATTAAAAAGCCAATTTATTTTCAGTGGCGATATTTGGAAAGATCAGCCATCTCTTCCATCTTTAGAACCAAACCATTTTTTTCAAACAGCATTCTGCCCTTTTATTTAACAACCACTGAGGATGGTCTTGTGGTTTAACGCCGTAAATAACTAAAGGTTTATTCATTATTATTATTTTTTTCTGACTAGAGAAGGAGAGATCTGAGTAACGTTTACGTAAGACACTAAAATCCTTCTATTTTAATTTTCTTTTTTTTTTTTTAACTCGAAAAATTTGGGAAAATACTACATTCGGAAAATTTTCAAATTCGAAATAAAAGTTAAATTTGGAGGAGAAAATGGAGGGATTTTAAAAAATTTATAAAAACTATCTCTTAATGTGAACTTAGTTTAATGCGAAATAAAATTTTTTAAATGGAATTGATTCTTAAAATTAGATAATTATAGTAAAAGTTAAAGCAAAAGAATTTTTTTTAGTTTATAGTTTACGAAGTTTTTTCACGTAAGCATGGGAGGTCCAAAAGTGCGAAAAACCTGTTAAGTAATATTTGAAATGCACAACTTATGGTTGCACAAATTTCTGTTTTAATCTGGAAAAAAAAAAAAAAAAGGATAAGGGGAAGAAAAAAAGTACAGATGAGTACTAAATTGAGTGCATAACTTTGGTACTGTTTTAACTATTTCATTCCCAACTTGCTGAGAATTTGCAACTCTTATTCATGACTGTTAGGTCAAGTTCCGCAGATCTTTTGTCAGCGCCCTCTATGCTAATTCAAAAAATGGCGCAAAGCGTTAATATGAAGAAATGCCATAGTTTTTTTAAAAAGGTAAAGCGTTTGTTATCCAATTTTTTAATATTTCAAAAGTGACTCCATCGCTACACAATCTTGGATCATATAAATTTTTCAACAATTGAGAATTAGTTATTGATTTAGATAATGTAATCCCCCCCCCCCCCCTCCTGTGAAAAAAATCTACATTTTCGAAAGATTTAAGTTATTTATGTGTCCTCAAGGTGATTCTTTACGGCAAAATGGTATACATAATTTAATATTACATAGCTTTGCCTCTAAACGCTTGTATATTTTTTAATTAATTACTTAATTTTATATTATAATTTTTTATATATTTATTTAAAACCATTTCAGAAATATATTGTTGAAAAAATATACTTACTTACGTAATAGAAACTACAGCAATAATTTATGCTTTAATTAATCGCCATTTTTTAATTAATATTTTTAATTAATATTTTTAATTAATAATTTTGATGTCAGTTTTAAATCTTGCCATTTACGTTATTTATTGTTTAAGTCGTAGCTATTGCGTAAAATATACTGTTGTTTTAAAATACATCCTGAGTGCAATGAAAACTATACAAAACTAATGCATATTATTATATTTTTGCTTTTAATGGTTGAAAAAAATGGGCTAAGTTCTATATCACCATTCAAAATTCAATTGTCTTCAGACGAATACAAATTTACAAGGCAACAAAATTGTCTTTATGCAAAAACAAAAATTATCTGAAACACAAATAGTCAAAGACATGTGCGAGTAATGAAATTAACAGGGTAGAAAATACGTTAAGATATTTTGTTTTATTTTTCATAGTTTATTAACAAAAAATTCTATTTAGTCTAAGGTTATTTATCTTCTTGTGTACGGTTTCTATATTCTGGAATAAGAAGACATCAGTAAACAAACTTGTAGAACCGTTTTTCTTTTTTCGAAAAACGATAGAATATTCTCTGATAAATTCTTTTTAAAACAATTAAATTAAAACAGTCTGTTAGAGTATATGCTTATCGATGACAAAACTAAGTTAATAATAAAAAATAACCATGCATAGATAAAAAAAGCTCTAAAAAAATTGCTTAAAATATATCTTATTATTTAATGATTTGACAGCCCTTTATCGTCCAAAACTTACAGAATCTTTTTCCATTCTACTCTCTTCCTCCGTGTTCTTCACCCTAACTAGTACTAATTTTGAATATGTCAACCCACCTTGAATCTAAGTTAAATTAGATCGTACTTAAGTAGTTTAAAAAAACGAAAGAAACTCGTATTTTCCTACGCTATTTGACAGGGGTTATACGACACAGGGTTTTTATACATCAGGTTTTATTTATCGTAAGGGTATATGAACTTTATTTGAAGAAACATTAAGTAAGCATAAATTAGATCACCAAAAATTACAACCCAGTTAATATCTTATAACAATACTGTTAATATTTTTTATTTTAATAATTCTTTTATTTTATTATTTAAAAATTGTTTTTTAGACTTAGCAAAAGCATCTGTTTTTTCTCTCTTTTGAAAAAGCAAGAGTATAATTGTACGGAGTTTAAATTATAATGAAACAACATAAAGTTTTTGTGTATAACTTTGTATTTAATATTTGCAAATCATGCCAAATATATGTCACATAAAGCTTAATGATTACATTTATAATTTCTATTTGACTTGAGAAGTCACAGACAAATCTGAATTTTTGAAAACTGAGTTGCAAATTCTACTACCCGGTTTACAATTTTGATTTTATATTATTTCATTTATTTATTTATTATTACTGTTTGTACTTGACAAATTTTAGATGTTGTTAGTACGCGAACAAAACCTCTCTCTCAGGTAGGTTGCGCGAGTTGCGTAAGTTAGTGTAACGACTTCCCGATAGGGGAAATCTGTATGTAGTAGTTGAAGAAGCTGCCTGAGATGTTGATTGGTTTGTTCGTTCAGTCGCATCATAAGCATCGCATCATGATGTCTGATGAACATGTATCTTCTTTTGCATAGCACTGTGTGTGCGTGATGTTATTTCTTCAAGTTGTATTTTAATAAACTCTTTATTTGCCGGCATTGCTCCCATATTCTTCAGCAAAACAACAAGATGCTGGAATGACCTTTGACAGCCTTACAGAAAAGTTCGAACATAAAGGTTTCACTCTATTAAATTAGGAAAAATAATGCTACTTGATTACTTTTAAAAGCTTTTTCGGAAACATTAAAATCTATAAAATTATGTGAATGGTAATTTTGAGTAGGTCATTTAATACTATCTATATTTAGATAATTCAAAACTTGCTTTTATCATTGTTTCAACTAAAGACAATCAATTCGGATGATTTTGAAAACTTAACTTACATTACAAACAGATAAAGATAAAAACCCTAAAACCAGAAAATTGTATAACACTAATTTTCAGGAAAATGCTGATTGCAGAATTAAACTGGTTATCTATTTATTGTCAAATTACAAATGCAGGTTTATGAGCTCATTACAGAGATAGCTTACAAGCTCTTGTCAAGATGAAGAACAAATAGTTCAAACTAACGAGGGAAATTCAAGGATGCATCCAGGATTGGGGTAAGATTCGAGCCCGCTACCACTGCGCTACAGAGTGATTGGCGTCACCGCTAATTGAACTGGTATAAATTTGTCGCATGAAATCTGTGCAGAATCCAAAATACCACGTGCTATATTTCAAAAATTTTGATTGGATTACTACATTTTATTGATAGATACTGCCGACTACAGTAAATGTTTAATATCAGTTCATTTGTTAAATAAAAATGTTCAGAATTTTCCACCGATGTATCCACCGTATCTCTAATTACCTAATGTATTATTTGAATATAGATTTTAACAACATAATTTTTTTTTTACCCAATTGCTAATTTGTTTTGGAAATTGCAATATTTTTTTGTTTATTTCGTATATTGTTGTTCCTTTAATCTTTGGATATTGTTGTCTTCAACATATCATTCATTTTATTTTCTTAAATTAATCAATATATTTTTATACTTTTGATTTCATTAATTAATTTCAGTATCTTTACATTCACTTTATTTTTTCATTGTATTAATTTATATACACATACTTTTTCAATTTTACCCCGTTCTTGATTTTTGGATCATTTTAATTTCTAAATCGTTTTTAATTTTTATTTATATTAATTATTAATTTTCTTTCTTTATTTAAATATTTTTTTTATTGATTAACTTTCTCCGTTATTTATCTCGTTAAATTTTTTTCGTTCATTAATTCATATATTTTTATATCATTTACTTTACTTTATTTTCTTTACTTTATTTTTGTTCCTTTTATGTTATTTTGTTTATTAAGTTTGACATTTGTGCGTATGCTGCATTTATTTTTCTCTGATATTCAATTACCGTGTCTTCTTTAATGTAGTAGGAGAAAATAAATTGCATTAAAAGAAGTCTGTACCACATTTAATCATATTCAGAGTAAATTTCTAACTCAATAATATTGCTATTTAATTTAAACATTGCACGCAAGTATTAAATAAAAAATGAAAGATAGATGGATTTTTGTTCCATTAACATATTTTCTTATTTGGAAAATTGAAAGATAAACATTTCGGATATTCGGGAAAGTGCGCACGAAATTCGGATCAGTGATTCTTTCACGTAATAACTATTTTGCAGTATGTTGCTGCCCTCTATTGCCGCGACGAGGAAACAATTCCTAACCCCCAGAAAAAACATTCCAAATTGCAAAATAATACATCGCTTTCGGTTTACATTTTTTTGTCTTCTAAAAACAAAATACAGAAGAGCCATTTGTCATAAATTAAATGATACTGAAACTATTTCTTTTTTTATCGTTTAAAAATCGTGAAGTTGACTTAGATTCGGTCATAAAAATAAAAACAAAGATAGGAAAGGAAGAAAAACTGCGCTATGAAAATCGGAATATTTTAAAGAATTCATAGAATATTTCTTTCTCTCTATCAGGATATAAATCGTCTGCGTAACGGTCAGTAGTATGAGCAGTTTTCCATTTTAAAAGAGGGGCAGTTTTCGCATATGCTATTTCAAAGTAATGCTTCAATGGATTTTGAGGGCATATATTAAGTACTGGACGAACGCAGAGGAATATATTTAAAAGAAAGAAGCACGGTAATGTTTCGTCGAAAGAGGGGGGAGAGGAATAGAATTGCAAAAGAATAAAATCATAATTCGACTTCTCTCAGTAACTTTTGTTGCAACAATACATCACAAAAATGGCAGTTTTATTGCGAACGCATTAGGCTACTCAACTTTCAATATTTGTTCGTTCCTAAAGTCTCAGTTTTTTTTTTTTAAAGTCATTCAATTGGAATTCAAGCATGTCCCAAGTCGAAATTTCCGCGTACATATTCTGTTAAATGTTCCTTTATTAGCATTTACTTTTTAAAAAAAATAAAATTGAGAGAAAACGTTGACATGAATATTATTCCATACGGATATAGAAATCTAAACACGAAATTATTCGAATTAAAAAAACATGGTGAGTACATAAAATATATATATATATATATATATATATATATATATATATATATATATATATATATATATATGTAATACAAAAAGTATAATACTTTTGTATTAATAAAAGAATTAAATCTCTTTCGTTTTAATAAAATGTCTTTGTTAAAGAATAAGCGTAGAGAGATTCTATTTTGGGAAGTCAAGGCTGATAAACATACGATTGAGTTATTTATAGAATCTCTCCCCCTTTCACTTCCATATAAGGAAGCACGAAATGATTTTCCTTAATGCGTAAGGATACAAGAATGTCAACGACTGTGCCTGTTTACTCAAATCTGTGTTAGTATAAAAGCGAGAGCAATGCTTTTCGCATGGCTTTTCCATCATGTTCAGATCCTGAATAAGTTGTTCCGGAATTGTCCAAAGTCTTGTCCACCCCCTCCCTTGCGGAGTGTGGATGTGGACTGTTATTGATACCAGCCTACTACCATCAATAAAGATGTTTTGAGTGTAAATGGCTTACGACTGCATTATTTAAGCCCTTATATTACAAGTTTAACTCTGTTATTACATATATATATATATATATATATATATATATATATATATATATATATATTTATATATATATATATATATATATATATATATATATATATATATATATATATATATATATATATATATATATATATATATATATATATTATATATATATATATATATATATAATATATATATATATATATATATATATATATATATATATATATATATATATATATATATATATATATACACATATATATAAAAGTTTGAACCTTATTTTTATGGGTCTGAACCTGAGGCCCTGTTTTTAATCTGGCAATTTTAGCATTCCATTTTAAAAAATTTTCAAATTCCTTAATTCCATAAACGTTTTTGATTGCTAGGACATTTCAGAAGAAAAAAAAAATTAACATGTTAATGATTTTTTAAATTAACCTTCTCATAAAACCAGTACATAAATACATGTGTCTTTTGCATTATACCAAAATCGCGGTAGTGTAATTGCACTGTCCGGTGGACAATTTCTTAGGCATTTTTTTTATCAATTGTATCATAATATGTTTAGCAACTTTAAAAAATGAAAATTGTGTATAGTTTTTATGAAGTGCATATATTACTCTATTTTGTGGAACTAATGACTTTTTTCAAAATCATAAAATAGATTTATTGCAAACAAGACAAAAAGGTTGTTCAACCAAGTGTCACGTGCGGGACTGAGCTGAAATTGCGTAAATATAATTTTTGAATAAACCTATGAATTCTGCCAATTCAAAGAAATTATTTGAACACTATATTTTTCTTCGTCGAAAGTATACTTCTGTAAATGAGTCTCAATGATTTTAAATATGCTCGAATTTATATTTCCATTGCATTAATTAAGTGTGGCAGTAGCTTGTCAGGTGTAAGATCGCACTATGTCCCAAACGTGACAGTAAGCAGCAAAATAACTTTAAACTTACTTTTATTCCATTGTGGATTTTCGTTAAGCATTAAGTACGAAGCATTAAAACATTTTTAACAACTAATGAGTTTTTTTTACTTAACTTTATTAAATGCAGAATGAAAAATGGAATTTAGATGCTTTGTTTTTAATGAAGACAATTAAGTAAATCAATTTCTTTTTTTTTTCTTCAAAAATTACTATTTAAACTATTTTATTATTAAACCAGAATTTACCGTGTTTGTTGAGAATTATGGGCACAGAATAATTTTTTTTTTCAAAATCTGTTGTCTACCATGTGGGGTAAAGTCAGAGTTACTATTTGTATATTCCATTGTCCATTTGTATATTACATGTAACGGACCATTTGTATATTCCAGATAAACCCCGTTCTTCATGAATGAATGAATGATGTATGCCCATTATTTTTCCTGAATTGAATTTACAGCCAAGCAATCACCCTGTCCCCTCGTCCATGAGTCGAACCTGGCAACACTGGCATTTAATTTATAGTACTTTTTTTCCCTACACTATCATATGATATTCTCTTATACCTGGTGCATTTAATACCGTTTCAAAACTCAAAACAATCTAGGACATCATGCAAGGATACCTGCAAAATTATTAAAAATTGTTTGGAGTAAACTTCTTGAAAAAATTGGAAAACTTATCCGATTAAATCTTTTACTTCGAGACAAATTATTAGTTAAAAATATAGAAAAAAAAATATCTCTAAAAAAAAAAAAAACTTTCTTATTTTTCAGACAGGTCTAATCCTTTACTAAATTATAAGAATTGCATTATGCTGTTCAAGAATTATATTAATGATAATTATATTTTTATTAGTTTTATTAATTTATAAATTAACGTTTCTTTTTTGTATAGATTAACTAGTTACAATAAAAAACGAGACTTTTTAAACAGATAAAACTTTTTAATTCCACCATTCTTAAACTCACTAGCTTTTGAGTTCTTTACCTAAAAGAAATCTTATAAAAATTAAATAAAATCAATCATTGAAAAAAAAAAACGCTATTAAGAAGCCAATATAATCCCAAATACGGTCCACCGCTTTCTTCAAACAAATCGTTAATCCAATTGAACTTTTCAATGAAGTTTTCTACCGTTTCGTACGTTTGGAGTGGTTCGTAAAATCTCTCCTTACGATTAGGTTTTTCAGTTCTGATTTACTTTTGTCAAGAACATGCGGTCCAGAAACAGTGGATAGGCTAGGACAGATTAAAAACTTTTTAGACGCAACTAAGTTTTATCTACTGAAAGTAAACTAAAAATAACAAAGTTCTTAAAAGTTAAGTGTCAATTATAAGTAAAAGAAACTTTAAATAGAAAAAGTAAAGAGATTAAAAGTTTTTTTTTTAGTATTCTTCTTTTTAAATATTGCCCCCATTTTTATTAAGGTTTAAAATAAAAGTTAGAAAAACTACGTATTAAGAAAAAGTCCACGATGCTCTTTATTGATTAAAATAAATGTTTACAGAAAAAAAAAATTCTTTCCATAAGCTACTTAAGTGCTACTATTCTTGTTTTATTAATCTCTGCAGCTTATAATGTTATTATATATTATACTAGCTAAATATACGCCTTTCATACGGAGTAAAAAAAAAAAAGTAAACAACCAATAAGACTATATAAACAACGTAACGAAATCATGTAAAAAATTGAAAGACATATGCCCATACAAAATAATTTTCTACAAAATAACTTTTCTTTATATTTATTATTATTTGTTGCTATGGATTTATGTTATTAGGTTAAGCAAAGCACGGTAATAGAAGTTCATTCCATCTCAATAAAGATTAATTACACTGAGTTTCATTTGGCAATAAACAATTGCTCTATGGCAAGTCAATTACTTATCTATTACCAAAATTGGTTGAACATTATTGGCGTTTTCCAATAAAAAACTAAAAGAAGTTGTTAAAAACAAATGAAAATAAAGTAAAAGAACTGAAAAGTAAATTAAAATCTAAGTCAAACCCAAGAAAGTGTTAATGCAGCGTATGTCCGAAATTTGTCTTCGAATACATTAAAAATTTATAAAATAATACTAAAATGAAATTAAAAGAAAAATGAATGGATAACAGGACTTCATCAAGGGGCCCCCTCCGTTCATTTATGGTAGAGCTTTTCTGTTAATTGCTGTTTAACAGAACAAAAGTATAATTTGTACCTAAAATTTCAAATGGAAAATGCATAAAAGTAAACATAAATACAGATTTAATGCCTGTAAATCAAAACAAATTACACTGCTTTTCACGAATTATACTTTTGTTTTTTAAAGAGCAATTCACAGAAACACTCAAGCATGAATACCCGTAAGGTGCCCTCTGATAAAGTCCCATTATGGATTCATGTTTTTTTTTTTTTTTTTTTTAAATCTCATTTTAGAATTATTTTATAACTTTCAATTATTAAAGGTTTCCTAAGACAAATAAGCACCTTTTCTCCGAAAATGAACTTTTTTCTACATAACTTTTTTTTAATATCAAGTAACAAATGATTTTAAATCATTTGGTTTTACAGAAACACGTTTTAAAAGAATAACTATAAATAAAATACGATACATTTTCTCTTGAGATTTTAATTCACTACTTCGGACTGCTATGAACTAATAGAAATAATGCTAATTTAGTGGCGTGGTCCTCTTTTGCAATCCACATTGATCCTTGAGCTGACTAAACATAGGGAGTATAAAAAAATAAAAAAAATTAAAGAATGTGTAGTTAAAAAAAAAAAAAAAAAAAAAAAAAAAAAAAAAAAAAAAAAAAAAACGCTATTTTTGATTAAATAGAACTGCAAGCCAACAAACAAATCTGATGTTGTCTTTTAAATATTTGAAAAAATTATCGTCTCTAGTTCAATTTATAATGTTGGCTCATCCTAAACCAATGAGAAAAATCCATTTTTCAAACTTCTCTTCCTAATGGCTTAAAATTTATGACTGGTATTGCGTTGTTTTATGAGCAATATTCAACTCAATTCGAATTCATAATCAGAAGACAAGGAAACTCATGGAACAATCAATAGGATAAACTCATCTTTGTGCAGAACTTTTTGAGTGAAATTAAACCAGGTATTTATTCTTCCTGCAATTCTTTTAGGATTTTATTCATCATCTGACTCAACTCGTCTGTAAATCTTTTATTCGGTACGTGGCTCACACTTCATGTTTCAGAAAAGGGACTTTTACTATTTAAGAAAGTAGAAATCGCAATTGATTAATTTTATCAAACTCTTCTTATGAAAATTGTTCTTTTTTTTAACCTCTTCACTACTGAAGAATAAAGGAATATAGCAAAAAGAAAAAAAAAAAAAAAGAAAAAAATTTGCAGTTCCGACTTTCTATTTTATTGACATAAGTCATAAGCAGCTAACTAAACTGCGAATTTCACTCCCAGGAGACTAATAATTTTAGTTACACGTACGTGGACCTCAGGTTTTAACTAATTAAAAAAATATAAATATTTCCAATGTTAAATTGCACCTAAAGTAAGAACAAACATGCATGATTATAGTCTATTTAAATACAATGAATATATTTAATATTTATTTAGAAAAATATTTATTTTTAAAAAAACGCGAAGCTTTTCTGCACTGAGATGCAATACCAATGCTTCTTAGTGCAAAAAATATATACCAATGCCTTACTGCATGAAATATCAGTTTCAAAACTATTATAATTATTTAAACCGCGCAAAATAAAAAATTTTTGAAAAGAATCTAACATTAATTATGAAAATTTTTTTCATTCTTGGGGGTAAAATACCAATTTTATGGAGAAAAAAAATTACAAAAAGTTAAAGTTATTAAATGTATGTACCTTAACATAAACCAATTAATTAAAATACACACGGAAATATTAATAAATCTATGTAATCTCCCTAAATAATCTTATATAGATATCATAATACTATGAGATTTTTCTTGACTAGTACGCTATCATAAATTTCGTCATAGTATACCAAAGCACACATACGTGGAACTGCATGTTCTTGACTGTATTATTATTTTTGAATATTGAGTCAATATAAATTTAAAAGCTTAATACTAATCACAGAACTAAGTCAAAAGAAAAAAATTGTTTTCAGAATAACTAAATTATATAATATTTAAAATTACTGACGTTTTCGAGCACGTGTATTTAACGTCATTTTTCAAAAATCACTTATGTTTTGTGAGTTCTACCCAATGTCCCGCAGTGAACTGATCGTTAAGACACGGTTCCCAGCAGATCACCGAAGTCAAGCATCACTGGCTGCGTTCAGTGTGCGGGTGGGTGACCACTTGGATTAGTCTGATTAGGGATCGAGGGTGTGCGGTATCGGTCCTTGTTTAACTGCTTAACGGTAAAGTGCTCGACATCGCGTGCAGGTCGTCGGGCTACCGAAGCGGGGGTGCCATCCCCTCTGCAGGGGATCAAAATTGTGATGGCATGTCTTTGGATCATCCTCAGGGATGTTTCCCAGACCGTCGCCAACAGCCCATTGTGCAGTTCTAGTGCGACGTAAATGAACTACAACAACAACAGTTCTACCCAAATAACTTACATGTTCCGCCTCTCTTGGAATCCACAGAAAGCTTAAACTTCCAGGAATGTTTCAGCGAGGATAAACTATACATTTTCTTTAAACATGCTTTTTTGAAAATAAGAAGCGAAGGTATGTGGACCGAAGTAGTGACGAGGTTAAAGAATAAACTAATGAATTCAAATAAATTCGTAAGTTTATGTCCTCCATTTACTTAGTACTTTTTTTTTTTTAAAAAAAATCAGTCTTTTTTGAAAATATATTAAAAATCAAAAGTTTTTTTACAAGGTCGTCAGGGTTCCTATAAATTTATAAAAGTGGTACTAAATGAACGATGTAAATTTTTTTTTAAAAAGGCACTTTAGTAGGTTTTTATATATTAAGAAAAATTTGACCACAAGTGTTTATAATTTTCACAAGACTGTGGCTCTTCCCCATATTGACGTTTTGTGCCATTTTCAAAATAAGCGTTGTTAGCGCTGACTATGGTTGTTGTAGTTGTAGTTCATTTACGTCGCACTAGAGCTGCACAATGGGCTATTGGCGACGGTCTGGGAAACATCCCTGAGGATGATCCGAAGACATACCATCACAATTTTGATCCTCTGCAGAGGGGATGGCTCCCCTGCTTTAGTAGCCCGACGGCCTGCACGCGAAGTCGAGCACTTTACGGTAGAACAGTTTAACAAGGACCAATACCGCACACCCTCGGTCCCTACGCAGACTGATCAAAGTGGTCACCCACCCGCACACTGACCGCAGCCAGTGATGCTTGACTTCGGTGATCTGGTGGGATCTTCGGTGATCTATGGATAAGCTAAACTTGTCTTGACAGTCATGAGTAACAGTTGCACAACAGTTATAAAAATAGCATATTATTCTCAAAAGAGCAGCATTTCATATGACGACGGAGTTTTCGAAAAACAGCCTTAAAAAAGTTTAATAACTTATTAAATAAATTCTAAAGCCCAAATATTTTTTTCGTCAAGATGATATAGAGAGCTTTAAATTACAGCTTTATCGCAAATGTGTGAAAGTCATAAGTGTGTGAGTGAACTTTTTTTTTTTAAATTAAAGAAAGAGCTTCAAATATCGTGAGAGATTCCCCGCTTTATTGTGGAAATTCCCATTTCAATCAAGTAGTTAAGATTTTCATTCCCTCTATATGCGTAATAGATGTATGTTCTGATTTCTTATTGCAGTTGTCCCACACAAAAAGCTTAGAATTCTCCATAAGACTGGTAGGGTGCTCATTCAACTTACGAACAATCTAAGTAGTTTTTTGCTGTTAAATGTAGATAGATAAAATGCAAGAATAATTGTATTTTTACATCAAAAGAATAAATTCAAAGAATTAAATCAAAAGACCCTTTACCTCTTTATGCACAAGATAAATCACAGTTACCATGCACAAAAGAGTATACACTAAATAGCAGAGTGAGGAATGCCAGGTTCCTCATCCTTAAAACCTTTCAAGAGATCTCTAGGAAATAAAAAAAAATTATTCAGAGCAAAAAAATTAAATCATTCTGCTTAAATCAAATTAGTTTTTATTATTCTAAAAAGCTGATAAAATAGAACACATGAGTAAAATTTTCAAATTTTGTTTTGTTTTTTATTTATTTTTAGTATACTATATTAGTTTCTAAATGCAAGATTTTTTAATCATTTTGTCCTTTCAAGCATTTTTATCATTTTGCACATGCAAACTGTTTTGCGTTCTTCTCCCAATAATTATTCAGATTATGCTTCCTGCTATTGAATCTATTTTTGTAAGAACTACTAGAGTATTTATTACGTCGAAAAAAAGACATGATACTAAATAACTTTTGTTCTAATGTTCGGAAACAGCCTTAACCACGTATCTCGATCTGTGAACAGAATTAAGAACTCAGAGACGAACTGCTTGTTGGTGTCTTCAATAACCCTTCTTCTGATGTTTCTCCAATATTTTTCATTCTCGTCAAGCAGTGATCAACCAATCCTTAATTGAACATCTTCTGTTACATAAAAATCTGCAAGTCACAGCCGGCAAAGGATCGAGTTTAGAAATTAAAAGCGCCAGCGAGATTGTGCCAATACTTGATCCCTGTCTGGTAGTTGTAAGCTTATTCTTCTTTTATATCCAATATAAGGACCCTCTGTTAAAATAACTTTTTTTTCCAGAACAAAAAGTTCGAAAATGAAAATATTTTTCTGAGCTATAATATTAAAATAAATAAAGATTATAATAATAAATTTCAACATAAAGCAGAACGTAAAGTATCTTACGATGTGCTGTTCTAACTTTATTGAATCATTTAAGTTCAACGAGTTTTTAAAATGAACCTAGGCGAAAACAAGATTAGAACCCCTAACTCCAGAGCTTGCGTTTCTCAGTTTGCAATATGGAGCACTGAGTGATATTCTATTCTGAAAATAAAAGACTGTTTTTAATTTGATATGCTGAAAGGAATAAAAATTGTTTTTGAATATTGCAGTTACTTTTTACACAAAAATGTTTGTATGTGTATTCTTCAACAGTTGTAGTGCCAAGGAGTAAAATAAGACGTGTCATTCATAGACGTTATGTTTACATAGAAAATGGTAGAAAGAAACCGAAACTGCAAAGATCCAAGAATAATATTCTTTTTAATTATATCGCGATATATTTTTAAAAGTTATGCAAATCAAAAGAGAAAATAAAAAAAGTACAATGAAGCAAAAATATATCACTAGTTTACATTTTATGTACAGTTAAAGAGTTTTGGGCAGAAAAACTCTTGTTCTTCTTTAAATCCTTACAGTTCAGTGTCTATTGACTCGAATATAGGCTATAGCAAAAATAACCAGAACACCCACAACAAGACCAATGACGAAACACAAGAAACCTATTCCGCCAGCATAGCCTGAAACAACAGAAAAGATAAATACATGTAAAGTATTACCGCTGATTATGACTTTTAAACTTATATTTTATCATCTTATACTTCTTTATGAACTCAATAACACTACTGAACATAACATATTCTGAACATGGTATATTTTTGAACATAATATATAATTAAATTTAATACATCAGTAAAAAATAATGCTTTAAATGTTGAAAAATGATTTACCATTTGAATAGGGCCTAGGAGTGAACTGAGCTTCACCTATAAAATAAAATAAAAATTTTACATTTATAAGAAACATTTTTATGAGGCATACATTTTTTGCATTATGTTTTTTAAATTTATTCAAACAATAAAGGTATAAAGTACGGTTTGTGCTTTAATAATAAATAAAAAAATTAATGAGTCATTTTAGAAATTTTTCAACAAAACACAGTATTTTTTAAAGTTTATCTCAAAACACTATGAAACAAAATTGACTGATTTCAAAATGAAAAATCTAGGGAAGAAAATGATAAAGATATGAAACAATCAGTGCGTTTATTTGCAAAAGCTGAAAAAATGTAATTCAGAAAAAAAAAAAAATAAATAAATAAAAACAGTTATGAGAGCTGCCAACAGATAGCGCTGCAAGACATCGATGACCAAAATGATCAGTTTTTGCATTGAAACGTGAGACAAGGTTTATGGTACCGAATTAAACCTTATCGTGTGTTCCACTGAACACCATGAGTCTTTGTTATTGGAATGTAACATATTAAGTTACAGTCCTATGACATTTGTATTTTCTTCAAGAATTTAGCGTAACGCACAGTGCTATCTGTTGGTCATTTTTGTTAATAATTTTCAAAATGATTGAATAAAACACTTATAACTTTCACAGTAAACATACTGTTTGTTTCATTACTCTATCATCCTTTGCTCATCCGCGATTTTTTTCATTTTGAAATCAGGCAGTCATCTCTGTACATTATGAATATATGTAATCCCTGGATAACCCACTGCGGGGGTGGGTCAGGGTAAAGTTCATATATGTAATACTATAAATAAATACTTCAATGTGGCGTGGTGGCTATTGGGATAGAGCGTCAGCCTTCCAACGAGGTGAGCCGGGTTCGAATCCCAGCGAAGGCTGGTCTATACCAGTTCCGCATCCGTCTCGCACTAATCTGCAGTGCTGACGTAAAATTTCCTCAGTAGTAGACGGATCACGGGTTAGAGTCCCCTTGCCATCAGCATAACCGCGGGGGGGGGGGGGTTTCGTGATTATCCTCTCCATGTAACACAAATGCTGGTTAGTTAGTTAGTTACATCAAAATGTTCTCCATGAGGGTAAATTTCTCCCACTAATTGATCCAGGAGTTCCCATGTCTTCTGGATTGGGTTCAAAATTACAAGACTGTTCACCGACGGTTATAAAATAAATAAAATAAAATAAAATTTTGAGTAATGGTATAAGTTCTTAATGATATGGCTATTTTCTTCTTATTTATTTGAAATGCTCTAACTATATAACTCAACAAACTAGGCAACACTTAAAGTAGGACAGTTACAATGTTTTTTTCCAAATCAGGTTTTTTGAAAAAATCTAGATTTAGTACAGTACCGATGATCTCACCTAATTAATATCTTTTCATTTTGATTTGTATTATTAATATAATTATTCTAATCTACGCACAAGAAGGTCTCTCGTCTAACATTTTCTGATAATTTTACCTCAACTCACTTCTTTCTGTACTTTAAATTTTAAACTATAGTGTAGGCAAAACAGAATTTTACCTAAATCGTTTCTCCCGTGATATAGTGTCTTATTAACATGCAAGAAGCACACCTTGATAAGTAAATGCATTAAAACTCTCACTCACTTCTCAAGAAATTTGTACAGACTTCGGAATAACTGACTTTCATCTTAGCTGGATCGCTGTCCAGAAGGAGGCAGCTGGTGGCCAGCATGGACACGTCTTGGCAGAAATCGTATCCAAAGCATGTCCCTTTTTTGTATTCCATGCATGCTTTCGAACATTCTTCGAGAGTGGCATTGGTTATGGGTGGGATGGTACTTCCTAAGTAGCGCTTGTTCGGGTACTTCCTGAATTCAGTGCTGAATTTTCCTGAGGGGAAAAAAAATTAAGAACATTCACATATTGACGCCAGTGTTATATCAGCGTCAGGGAAATCGGAACTATCTTGCAGTTAAATATCAGTATAGTAATTAGAAATTCCTTGACTCAAGTTGGGGATTTATATAATTATTTTTTTATTACGCTCAAATCTACTAATTTCGACAGCTCAGTATCGGTATTTTAAATGGGATAACTTAGCCTCACTTTTAAATATATTTTTTATATATTTTTCTTCCTGTTTTTGATTCGACCGAATGGACCTAAGTTCGAATCTTACACTGGTATGAATTTGCCTCAATTATCAGGTACTTTTTTGAAAATTTTCTCAGACAGACCAGACCAAATCCTGCAATTAACTATCGGTACCTTAAACCACAATAACTTTGTTTCGATTTTTAGATTCTTACAATTAAATAATATATATATATATATATATATATATATATATATATATATATATATATATATATATATATATATATATATATAAATAATAAAAAACGATCAAATTCTTGCAGTTATATATCGGAATTGTAAACCAGAATTGTAACCAGAACTTTTGGTTCGATTTTCAGGTACTTATTTAACATGAGCAATGCAATCGCTCACAAAATTAAAATAACATTTTAACTCAGAATAAGTTTAAAGAAAGCCTAATATCTATATATCTGAAAGTAATTCTTGAATTGCATGCTTGAATATTTTACGTCGGAATAAGTTTGAAGAAAGCCTAATATCTATATATCTGGAAGTAATTCTTGAAATGCATGCTTGAATATTTTACGTCAGAATAAGTTTGAAGAAAGCCTAGTATCTATATATCTGGAAGTAAATATTGAATTGCATACTTGAATATTTTCCGTCGGAATAAGTTTGAAGAAAGCCTAATATCTATATATCTGGAAGTAATTCTTGAATTGCCTGCTTGAATATTTTACGTCGGAATAAGTTTGAAGAAAGCCTAGTATCTATATATCTGGAAGTAAATCTGGAATTGCATACTTGAATATTTTACGTCGGAATAAGTTTAAAGAAAGCCTAATATCTATATATCTGGAAGTAATTCTTGAATTGCATGCTGGAATATTTTACGTCAGAATAAGTTTGAAGAAAGCCTAGTATCTATAGATCTGGAAGTAATTCTTGAATTGCATGCTTGAATATTTTACGTCAGAAGAAGTTTAAAGAAAGCCTAATATCTATATATCTAGAAGTAGTTCTTGAATTGTATGCTGGAATATTTTAAGTCAGAATAAGTTTGAAGAAAGCCTACTATCTATAATCTGGAAATAATTCTTGAATTGCTTGCTTGAATATTTTCCGTCAGAATAAGTTTGAAGAAAGCCTAATATCTATATATCTGGAAGTAAATATTGAATTGCATACTTGAATATTTTCCGTCGGAATAAGTTTGAAGAAAGCCTAATATCTATATATCTGGAAGTAATTCTTGAATTGCCTGCTTGAATATTTTACGTCGGAAAAAGTTTGAAGAAAGCCTAGTATCTATATATCTGGAAGTAAATCTGGAATTGCATACTTGAATATTTTACGTCGGAATAAGTTTGAAGAAAGCCTAATATCTATATATCTGGAAGTAATTCTTGAATTGCATGCTTGAATATTTTACGTCAGAATAAGTTTAAAGAAAGCCTAATATCTATATATCTGGAAGTAATTCTTGAATTGCATGCTGGAATATTTTACGTCAGAATAAGTTTGAAGAAAGCCTAGTATCTATAGATCTGGAAGTAATTCTTGAATTCCATGCTTGAATATTTTACGCCAGAAGAAGTTTAAAGAAAGCCTAATATCTATATATCTAGAAGTAGTTCTTGAATTGTATGCTGGAATATTTTAAGTCAGAATAAGTTTGAAGAAAGCCTACTATCTATAATCTGGAAATAATTCTTGAATTGCTTGCTTGAATATTTTCCGTCAGAATAAGTTTGAAGAAAGCCTAATATCTATATATCTGGAAATAAATATTGAATTGCATACTTGAATATTTTCCGTCGGAATAAGTTTGAAGAAAGCCTAATATCTATATATCTGGAAGTAATTCTTGAATTGCCTGCTTGAATATTTTACGTCGGAAAAAGTTTGAAGAAAGCCTAGTATCTATATATCTGGAAGTAAATCTGGAATTGCATACTTGAATATTTTACGTCGGAATAAGTTTGAAGAAAGCCTAATATCTATATATCTGGAAGTAATTCTTGAATTGCATGCTTGAATATTTTACGTCAGAATAAGTTTAAAGAAAGCCTAATATCTATATATCTGGAAGTAATTCTTGAATTGCCTGCTTGAATATTTTACGTCAGAATAAGTTTAAAGAAAGCCTAATATCTATATATCTGGAAGTAATTCTTGAATTGCATGCTGGAATATTTTACGTCAGAATAAGTTTGAAGAAAGCCTAGTATCTATAGATCTGGAAGTAATTCTTGAATTGCATGCTTGAATATTTTACGTCAGAAGAAGTTTAAAGAAAGCCTAATATCTATATATCTAGAAGTAGTTCTTGAATTGTATGCTGGAATATTTTAAGTCAGAATAAGTTTGAAGAAAGCCTACTATCTATAATCTGGAAATAATTCTTGAATTGCTTGCTTGAATATTTTCCGTCAGAATAAGTTTGAAGAAAGCCTAATATCTATATATCTGGAAAAAAATTCTTAAATAATTTATACTCACTGAAATAGTGGCCGCAGTTGGTGTCTCTGACTTGGATATTTTCTCTAGTCTTGGAATTCGGGTAGTGTACTGTGTGCAGCTTGCATGGTGCGTCCTTCGACTGCGGACAGTAATCAAAAGACAGGCATTGATAACTAGTAGATTTATGGCAAGCCCTTGCACATTTCTCTACTGAATCAAGTTTTAAAACTTCTTGAGCTGTGATACTTAAGACATTGCCGGGGCTTCTGTTAAACAG
Source organism: Parasteatoda lunata (assembly GCA_949128135.1). Lineage (NCBI taxonomy): Eukaryota > Metazoa > Arthropoda > Arachnida > Araneae > Theridiidae > Parasteatoda > Parasteatoda lunata. The sequence goes on from OX421971.1 coordinate 123,348,099, forward strand.
GTCGGCATATTTTCCTGTGGAGAAAATATAAAACTGATAAATTTAGTTATTTCTAGAAAATTAAACTTCTTATGACCTGAAATCAGCTGCACACCTTAAAGGTAATGATCCTGCATTCAAATATCATCTTTCATCAAAAATAGTTGTCGTAATTGCTTGCCCACAACGGCTCGTTGTGGGCAAAGGGGTCAAGATTCAACAATATTTGACCGACGGCATGATGGTGGCAATGTTGTCAGCACTGTGCAACGACTCATGGTCTTAAGCTGGATGAACTTTAAGGTATATGACTGGGTTTGACAGACTTTTTTTTTTAAATAATAGTCTTAAAATAGCCTTAATTGAAAAATAGTCTTAATTAAAATTTCACTTTTAGTTTTACTAAACAGGGGTCCTAAAATTATAACAATTCATAAAATATTTAATAATTTTAAAATTTAATTGCATTGCGCAAATTAAAAAAACACTTTTTTCTAGTTCAATAATATGGTTATCTGTATTTTAAAAATATTTAAAAAACTTAGAATTTACAGTGAAATAGAACTAAATGTATTTTCATACATAACTTTTTTTTATTTTGAAAAAAATTCAAAACATTCTCATTTAAATTAGGATAAAAGATTTAAAAAAAATTCTCATTCAGATTTTAGCTTATAGTACAAAATATAGCTCCAGGATGATAGATTTAAATCTGAAGATTAGAGTAAATTGGGGAAATATATTAAAAGGAAAAAAAAAATTCAGATTTTTTATTTGTTTTTCTTTATTATTTATTTATTCATTGTTTTAAATTTTTTCACGAGCGCTCTCTCATTGCATGAAATGAAATAACAATATTCCTTGCGAATAATATATTATTTTACTAACTGCTGTGAATTTGCCACTCTTATTCATGACTGCTAGGTCAAGTTTCGCCTATGTTTCACCAGCGCCCTCTATGCTAATTCTAAAAATGGCGAGAAACATCAACAGAAAGAAGCTGAACAGCTTTGTGAAAATAAAAGACCTTTTCTGTCTAATTTCGAAATATTTTAAAAGTTACTCCAACACTGTACTATCTAGGCTTCGAAAAATTGAGAATTATTCATTTGATTTTCATAAGTTTTATTTCACTGAAGTCAAGCATCACTGGCTGCGGTCAGTGTGCGGGTGGGTGACCACTTGGATCAGTCTGCGTAGGGACCGAGGGTGTGCGGTATTGGTCCTCGTTAAACTGTGCTACCGTAAAGTGCTCGACTTCGCGTGCAGGTCGTTGGGCTACCGAAGCGAGGGTGCCATCCCCTCTGCAGAGGATCAAAATTGTGATGGCATGTCTTCGGATCATCCTCAGGGATGTTTCCCAGACCGTCGCCAATAGCCCATTGTGCAGCTCTAGTGCGACGTAAATGAACTTCAACTACAACAACAACAACAACATAAGTTTTATCTAGATGGAAAAAATCACGCCAATGGGATACCTGCAAGTGACGTAGGGTGGGTATCTCGATCCTGATTGATTGTTGAAACGTGGCATTTATTTACCTATTAGCAATTGCTCTTTCCATTCGAATTTGAATAAGCCAAACCCACCAAGTGTAAATTCGCTTGATTTACATATTCTATATTCTTTCATAAAGATTTCAATTCCTTCACTATATATTTCTTACTAAACACTGTCAGACTATGAATTTCAAAGAACAAGGTTCGAGTAAGAAGAAAGGTGAGTCCGAGATCACGAGTTCGAAAATCCACTGAAGGAGGGAGTTCGAACATTTAAAAATAACTTAAAGACAGTATTTGCATATTATTAATTTTGAGTGTTACGTTTTCTATCCTCATTATGCAAATGTTATTTTTTGATTGGATGGTAATATGCTTGTATATAGTATATGACACATCGTGATTAGATTTGGTGATTTTCATGACTGTATGGAGAGTAGAATACTCTCGGAGATTGTTTTCTTTTATGATTTTTAAGTTTAGTTATAATTTTTTCTTGCTTAATAAAAATTCATGTTATTTCAAAGATGAATTTTTCATTATGCTTGCTAAGTATTTTCCACAATGCACTAATCTTCGCCAGCATGGTTATGGGCCATGCTTGCCCAGCTTAGCTAAGCTTCTGTCGTCTTTAGAAGCAAGTTTATTTTAACGCTACTGGGACCATTTAGATAGATTGGAGATGGCCTAAAATGACAGCAAATGACATATTGGGATTTTCAAAGCTAAATAGTTTCAATTACAGTAGTTGGAAAATAAATATGAAGGTGTTACTCATCGATTGGGAATTTGTTGGTGGTACAGAGAAGTCATTACCAACTGATGCAACAGACCTACGCTCTTATGAAATACGAAAAGCTAGAAGTTATTCTACTATATTCCAAGGAATTGACGAGCTGTTCCAACCGCTGATTGCCGACACAGAGAACGGGAAGAGAGCGTGGAATATTATGAAAGAAAACTTCGAACCTACCTCCCGAGCATGGTTAGCCGGACTTATTGATGAATTTTTTGATTTAAAGTTTGATCCGGACAAGGAGACTATTGGAATTTTTTGCAAATTAGTTAATGAAAAAAAGAAACAGATCCATGATGCAGGTTTTGAAATGCCAGAAAAGCTCACATGTTTCCAATTAATTAGAAGATTGCAAGCAGATTATGATAACTTAGTTCGAATGCTTTATCGACTGGAAGATAAGGATTTTTCGATTTCTAATGTAGAGAAAGAGCTCCTAATGGAAGGATACAACAAAATCAGAAAGACAGGGGAGAGGACATAGTCGCCGATTCTTATACTACTTCATCTACTAGAAAGCAAGCCTATCGGAAGTTACATGAAAATAAAAGCAGTGGTCGCATCCTGGGAAATGATACAGCAAATCATATGAGTCAAAACAGTGTTGTGAAAGGTTTGGATAATTTATGTGGGAAATTTGATTCTTATAATACTTGTAAATTAACTAAATCGACTAGAACTAGTTTTAAAGTAAATCATCGTATAATGACTAAAACTGTACTAGAGAAAGTACATATGGGTGTTTGGGGTAATAGTCCAGTAAATTCAGTTGGTGGAGCTGAATATTTCGTATCAGTAATAGATGATTTTTCTCGTTATGTTGAAATTTTTACAATAAAACATAAAAGTAAAGTGTTTGATTGCTTTAAACTGTATTTAGCAAAATATGAAAGGCAGTTAAATGTTAAACTTCAATCTGTAAGGTGTGATAACGGCATGGAATTTTGTAATGTAAAATTTCAAGATTTTCTTAGTGAATTAGGTATACGTATGGAGAGAACTTCAGTATACACTCCAGAACAAAATGGGCTATCCGAATCTTATAACAGAGTAGCTGCAGAGAGAATACGCTCAATGTTAGCCGCTAGTGGTTTAAAAGGTCGATTTTGGGCAGAAGCACTGTATTGTTTAGTTCACGTAAAAAATCGTAATGAACACAAACTACTGGAAGGTAAAACACCGTTTGAACTTTTCTATGGTTATAAACCGTCAGTTAAACATTTCAAAATATTTGGATGTTTAGCGTATGCTCACATCCCTAAAGTTCAGAGAAACAAACTACAACCAAATGCAAAAGTAGGAATTGTAACTGGATATGCAGTCAATACTAAAGGTTATAGAATTTACTTGCCCAAAGATAAGAAAACTATAGAACTATACACGTAAAAATTGATGAAAATAAAAACGGAGTTCAAACATTATTTGGTAAACCTAGTAATGAAAATTTTTTGTTTATAAATCTGAATTAAGATATCAATTTTGATGATAATATTGAAAATGAGATAGATAAAGTTTATGTTAAATCTCCTGATTTAAAATTAAAACCTTTAGAAATAACATAATGGATACGAGTTGAGATACCACGTAATAAAAGTAACAGAATAAATGTTTACTATTACCCTCCAGGCGATAAAACTGGAATCAGACCAAACAACCAAGCTAAAGAATATTGCGATAAAAACCAAATCGAGTATGATGATTCTAAATTTAATTTTAAAGCTTTAAGCAAAATTCAAAATTTAACTTCTACTTCCCATAGTTACACTGATAGTGAAAGTGAAGATTCGCTATCTAATTCTTTTGTAGATAATCAAATAATTGATATATTTGAAGGTGAGGCATATAATGTAGAAATACCGAAAAACCTTTCTGATGCACAAACACTACCAGAAAGAAACGAGTGCAAGAAGGCAATGGAAAAAGAGTTAAAAATTATGAACGAAAGAAAGGTATGGGATATAGTAGGTAAACCTCCCAATGCTAAAGTAATAGGAAATAGGTGGGTTTATGCAGTAAAAAGAGATGAACACAATAATGTTAAACAATACAAAGCTAGACTTGTAGCACAAGGTTTTAGACAACAGCATGGTATAGACTTTCTTTATGTATTTTCACCAGTTGTGAATTTTTCTGTTATTAGATTACTATTTATTATTCTTGTGTCTATGTTATGTTGGAAATATGCACAGCTAGATGTGAAAGCTGCATATTTGTATGGAAATCTTAGTGAGGTAATTTATCTGAAACAACCTCCAGGTTTTGAAATTGAATGTGAAACGAATAAAGTGTGTTTACTTAAAAAGTCGATATATGGACTTAAGCAATCAGGTAGAGAATGGAATTAGGAATTGGATACTATATTAAAATCGATTGGTTTCGAAATAATTCAAATGTTGTAATTGTGTGTATAAAATGAATAATATTATTTTATTAGTATACATTGATGAAATTGTGTTATTTTTTAAGACTAAAACCATTTTAGATGAAACTATTAAATTTATTAAGAGTAAACTTTATTCAAAATTTGGGAAAAGTCAAATATTTGTTAGGTGTTAACTTTGAGAACAAAAACGGTAATTTGTATTTAAATCAGAAAACTTATATTGAAAAATTATGTAAACGATTTAATGAATTACCTAAAACACATGTTACGTTACCAATTAAAGTAGGTTTTAAATTACCTAATAAAGTAAATGAAATTGTTGAAAATCAAATAATGAAGAAATTTCCTTATCGTACATCGAGAGGATGCTTATCTTTTATAGCAAATCGTAGCAGACCAGATATTTCATATGCTGTTAACGTTATGTCACAATTCTCGAATTGCTATAATTACCAACATTGGACTGTAGTTGTAGATTTAATGAATTATGTAATAAATACTAAAGAACATAAACTTTGCTTATCAAATCTTAATAATTCTTCTTTGCTAGTTTATTCAGATGCAAATTGGGGTTGTCATTTAACAAATAGATTTTCTACATCAGGTTATTTAATATGCTTAGCAGGTATTCCATTTAGTTGGAAATGTAGCAAACAAAAATGTATTGCATTAAGTAGCATGGAATCAGAATTTATAGCTTTAACCGATACGGTAGAAGAAATTTTATGGTTTACAAACATATGTAATGAGTTAAGCATAATATCAAAAATTGAAAATTCTGTTTTGTATTGTAACAATCAATCTGCAGTTAATTATTGTAAAAATAATGTTGAAAATTTAAAGACGAAGCATATTGATATAAGAGTTAATTTTGTGATAAATTTGCTTAATGAGGGAAAATTCGAAATTAAGTTTATTAAAAGTAAAAGTAATTTGGCTGATTTTTCTTAAGCTTTAACTAGGACTGAATTAAATAAAATTAAAGGAATTTATTTTGAAATGTCCGATGGGGCCGCATATCAGACTATGAACTTCAAAGAACAAGGTTTGAGTAAGAAGAACGGTGAGTCAGAGATCACAAGTTCGAAAAACCAAAGAAAAAGGGAGTTCGAACATTTAAAAATAATTTAAAGACAGAATTTGCATATTATTAATTTTAAGTGTTATGTTTTCTACTCTCATTATGCAAATGTTATTTTTTGATTGGATGGTAATATGCTTGTATATAGTATATGATAAATCGAGATTAGATTTGATTTTCATGACTGTATGGAGAGTAGAATACTCTCGGAGATTGTTTTCTTTTATGATGTTTAAGTTTAGTTATAATTTTTTCTTGCTTAATAAAAATTCTTGTTATTTCAAAGATGACTTTTTCATTATGCTTGCTAAGAATTTTCCACAATGCACAAAGCTCTGCCAGCACACAAAAAGACAGGCATGAACCCATGTAGAAGTTACCAGGTACACAATACGATATATCACGGTTATTATAAAATACATAAACAAACAATAAATCTAAGTTAAGTTAAAGATGTAGACAAGAAAGAATAATATTTTAACAAATTTGATGCACGATACGACGCTGTATTTAATTAAATTTTCGTTAATTTACATTTTAACTTGTGTGGAGAAACTTAGCTCAACTTTGACACGCCATTTTGCTTATAAGCGATCAGTGGCACCTGACGTCATAGGTCACATGTGTGGATATCTGTGATCTTCTTGTTCTTGAACTGCGAGTACCCAATCGTAAATTTTTAAAAAAAGTTTAATAAAATCATATGACAGTTTTAAGGTCCAAATGGTATATATAGTTCAAAATAATAGCTTTGCATCAGGTGTAAAGCACTCAAACAAGAACAGCCCCCCAAAAAACTGTCAAGAATCGGTTGTAATCCTAGAAAGTAATTTATGTAAAAAAAACTTTCAATCTATTTAAATATTATTTGGTCACAAAAACGATAAAATACTCACTAGTTACAATGATGCATAAATTGTTATCTTCCATATTGCCTTTGGCGATGTCTTCCCCGAAATCAGATGATACAATACACTCTCCACCATTCACGCAATAAGAGGCGGTCTCACAATCTTTGTAGTCCAGGCACACTCTTTGGCACTCATCAAAACCCAAATTTCCAAGGTTCTTCACAGGTTTTCCAGCAGTTGTTTTTAATTTCGCACCAGCTTTCACCACTCGCATTCTGGGGTTGGGTTTATCTTGAAAAGAAAACACATTACATAACAAATTTTGAGGTTAGGTGAGGATTATCATTTTTTAAACGTTTCTTTTTCTTAAATGAATGCTTTTTTTTTTTTTTTTTTTTTAGTTTTTTTATACGCATTCAAATAAGCATATAAAAATCTTCACAAAACTTCTATATAGCATTTTAAAAAAAATAATGATTTTAATTTTTGACGTAATTGGAATTATTAGGGAGATTTCGCACTTTTACTCTAGCTTCCGTACGTTCTCGTACGTAAGGTTAAAGCAAGTGCATACTCGCGTATGTTTCAGATGCTACGTATCTTTACGTTACGTTGGCGTGATTTACGTGACAAAGACAAAGCTACAAGTACGCTGTTTATAACTGTTAAATGTTTTTTTTTAAATTATTTATTTATTTATTTATGTTTTAATCTAAATTCGAACTGAAAACGTGGATATGGAATGCGAATTCGAAGAAATGTATCAATGAAATTTAAAAATGAATCTTGTGATCTTACAACAACTGGTTCATTCAATAAAAAACTAATTTTATTGGTTTTATGGTAGTCTAATTTCACTAGTTTCTAAGAAACTAAAGATATTTTCGCTATTTTAAAATTATAAATTATATTTATATATTTAAACTATACAATTTAGTTAAAAGAAGTTAAATAATCAATAAAAGTACAATAATATTTTTTAATTACATTTATTAATATTATTATTAATAATAATAGTGTTAATAATAAACTGCATTCTCTGAATTCGTCAAAATCTACAATTTACCAAATTTTTCTGCTCACAAGACCGCAGTAGCATACAATTCAAGAATAAAGGATCTTGAATCGTGAATAAATAGTCTTCGTCCATTATAAATCCTGTTTTGATTTTGTGGTCGAATGATATTCCACTACTTTAGCGTTTTAGACTTACGGATTTTTGCAAAATCTCTTATTTTCACTCACCTAAGTTTGACTGTAAGCGGAACTATGTAAATAGAACTGACACATGCGCATTAAAAGTACGCATTATTTGAAATCTTACGTATGGGAGCTCAAGCAAATTTGCAAAATCTCCCTATTATTTAAAATTGTCACGTAGATGAGATATGTGTGGAATTATTAAAATCAAAAGAACACAAAGTTAAAATCTGAACTTGAGATTATATTCAACGTGAGCTTAACACATGTGTCGAACTTTCTCGAACAGAGCATTCCAGAATCTAAACTCTAGAAATTGAATAATGACACATTATAATGAAATAATGAGAGTGAATCATACTGTATTTTTCGACCAAAACCATTTTTAGGCAACTTGCTCCGGACGGACACGAACTTCCAACCTTTGACTTAATCGTCCGATGCTTTATCACGGAGACACCAACTCAAGAGAAAGAAAGTAGCAAGTTTTATTGCAATATTCCCTAAATGTTAATTTGCGACTACATGATTTTTATATTATACTTCGAATTTTACAAGGATTTAAGAAATACGTGTTAAGAGTGGTTATCACGGAACATCTTGTATTTTCTTTAAAAGAGGAAAACTTACTTCCGATTCGGTTTACTAGACGATCATCTTCACCCGGTTCAGTCACCTCTATTGAAAAAGCTTCCAATTGGATCTGAAAAAATAATCAGTTTATTTACATGACTTTAGAGCATAGGTTTCCAACTTTTTATGAATCAATAACGCGTACTTTGAAAGCCAAAAACTTTTTAACTTCACTTCACTAAAAAAATAAATATAAAAAAAAACAATAATCATAAGAAAGATAAAAAATTAATAAAAAAAAAATAATCTATTTTTAGTCTCTCCTTTTAGTTGCTTAAATTATGCCTAATGAATAATGATGTTGATTAATGTTGTTTTTTACTCTAATTTTGATAAAAATAACTGATTTTAAGATTGTTTGCATGAAAATAAATTCCTCATATCACTTTGCAGTTTAAATTAAATAATTAATTAATTTATTTTTCTAATATAGTATAACCAAATGTAACAAATAAGTTAGTAAACTTATTGTAGATCTTACTTCTTAACTAGCTACAGAGTATAGATAATTTTTCACGATATCATTTACGATTTAAAATGATAGCTTCGTCTCAAATGCAAAAAATTAAAACTGTGGTGTTTTTCTTTTTGGCGGAAATATGTTATGTTAAATAACTAAATAGTTAAATATGTTAAATAACCAATATTAGTTTAAACAATAAAAATTTAAATTACATAATAAAGTCTCAATTTATTTTTCACTTGAGATAACGATCATGAAATAAAATGGTTATTTCATATTCAGAGTTGAGACTATTGCATGCTTGACAGTGGTAGAAGGTGACATAGTGGAGACCGAGAGTTAAGTCACTTATCGTGTGCAAGGGTATAACGGCATTTGCCTTTGTGGAGGACTTTTTGATGGAACTAACCCGTATTTGTGTTACGTTGTAAGAAAAATCACGAATCAGGCTAACCTCAGGAGTCAGGCTAACCTCCCAAGGTTAGCCTGACTGCAAGGGGACTCTAACTCATGATCCGTCTACCACTGTGGATATTTTACGTCAGTTCTGTGGTCGGTGCAAGCCGGATGCGGAATTCGTATCGACCAGCCACTTCTGGGATTCGATCCCAGTTCACCTCATTGCGAAGTGAACGCTCTTTCTCCTGAACCAACACGGTTCTGGTAAGTATTTCTTAAATTAAACTTTATTAACTTAAATTAACTCACAATTCCCTCCCCTAAACCTGTAAGTATCAACTTCAATTCTCTGGTTTCTACTTCCCGCCGCATATTCTGGACAATCAGTTCTTTGGACTGCAAGAAAGTGTTGTTGTCAAATCCTGTAGACGGAAAAGTGTTCAAGAACATTACAACTTCATTCCACAAAAGACAGAGATTGAAATGTCGCTATATTTCTGAGAAGACTTACTTCTGTAAAGTTCACAGCCATTCTGACCCACCACTTTAGCCTCATCGTTTGTTGCAAAGGTACATACTGCGCCGCAAAATGAGAACGCCCTGCAAATATCAAACACAAATTTTTGCATTTTGAAATATTTCAAGGTTAGATTTTATGTCGAGGTTTCTCTTTAGATATCGCCACATTAACCAGGAGTACGAGCGATGCTATTTCATTTATGATAACCCGAGCATTTTATAAGATCTCATTATGATATTTGAATTGACCGTGTTTGTTTGGTATGCCCGATGGTGCGGATTTTGAATATTGAAAGAACATTTCTCATGGCTTATTATTTCTGCGTTAGATGTCGATTAAGAAGTCCATTGGCATATTTTTTATTTTTAAGGCCACAAAATAGCTGGTGGTGGTAAGGGTAAGATTATTCTGAAGTTTCTGTTCGATATGGAACGAATAGGTAAGAAAACATTGTTTAACTTGTGTATAAATGAAGGATTAAGAATAGGCTCTAAATATATTTTTACCAATTTCAACTGTAAAAATGTTATTTTGAAAAAGATGGGAGAACCTTGACAGCAGCACAACACGACATTTATTGAAATAACCCAAAGAATAACATTTTTTGATAAACAATCTGTCGTAAATTGAAAATAAAATGCTTTTTTTTATTTTATATTTTTTTGAGAAAGTGCAGTTTCGTCAGTATTAATTCTCATCTGATCCTTTTATTCGATGCGTGGTCATCTTTGATTCTAAGTCTTGAATGACTTATGATAAATCAATGAAATGAGAGTTTCAAAAGGATCAATGAAAATAGTGTTTATTATAAATTAATGAAATAAGAGTTTTAAATGGATGAATGAAAGGTTCGTTGTAAATTAATCAATGAAAGGGAGGAATTAATGACACCAGTGCCTTAACGAAAGGGGAGTTTTAAACGACTCGATTAACTTTAAATAAATCAATGAAAGGAGAGTTGTAAATAAATCAATAATTGTAAACGAATCGAAAAAGGGAGAATTGTAAATGAATCGATGAAAGGAGAGTTGTAAATGAATCGATAAAAGAAGAGTTGTAAATGAATCGAAAAAGGGAGAGTTTTAAATAAATCGATAAAAGGAGAGTTGTAAATGAATTGATGAAAGGGATATTGTAAATGAATCGAAAAAGGGAGAATTGTAAATGAATCGATGAAAGGAGAGTTGTAAATGAATCGATAAAAGAAGAGTTGTAAATGAATCGAAAAAGGGAGAATTGTAAATGAATCGATGAAAGGAGAGTTGTAAATGAATCGAAAAAGGGAGAATTGTAAATGAATCGAAAAAGGGAGAATTGTAAATGAATCGATAAAAGGAGAGTTTTAAATAAATCGATAAAAGGAGAGTTGTAAATGAATCGATGAAAGGGGTATTGTAAATAATAAAATTTTTACCAGCAATTGTTTTCTTCTTCCAGACACTTGGTAGCACAAGACTCGCGATCTTGAACTCCATCAACATCAGACGCTCCTTTCAGAGTTTTTCCATTTTCCGGATCCAAAAAATCCCCTGAATGTTGAGAAAATAAAATGTTAAAGTAAAAAATCCCCCCTCCCCCACTCGTTTGAGCTTTGTTTTATTTGAAATTCAGAGGATGCTCCGCCACGTAAAAAACTTCTTATGACAAATTCTGCTTCAGCTTCATCGGTATTTTAAAATTTAAAGTTATGAGAAATGAGATCAGGTAACCATAATTTTCAAATGTGAAATTATTTTTTTTACAAAATATCAAAATGAAAGTAATTTATTGCAGGATTTCTTCGCTACTGTAAGTAATTCAGTGTAATCCTGAAATAATTTGATTCCCTTTTGATGTTTTGAATTTTTTTTTTTTTTTTGACATTTGAAACTTTATTGTTATGATTGTTCTTCATTGTTGAAAATTCCTGGTTTACCTGAATTCACTTTTCTCGTAATTTTAAACTTTAACTATGCCAATTACAGTGATCGAAAAAAAACAGATTATTTTTGTAGTTTACTGCAATTACAACTATTTTGATACAAATGTAGTTAACCACATCTACAACTATTTTTTTTAATGTTTGTGACAACAAACTACTTTAGTATATAGTAACTACTTCACTACTTTAAGGAGACGAAAGTTTCTGGAGAATTTAATTTACATTTATGTTCAAAATGGTTTCGAATAAGAAATTGGCTAACATTAATAAAGGAATAATTATTAATTATTTATTCATGTTTACATGGGCTAGTTTGTTATTCCAAAACATTTTTTATTTCCGAATACGTTCATTTAACCTTTAACCTTTTATGCCTTTTTCGAAAGCAAATAATTTTATTTAAGAAAGGCAAAAATATCAAATAGCTGCAATTTTTTAATTGTTTAATGATCTCTTATTTACTCTAAAATTAAGTACACCGAACATATGTTCCGTTCCCTTGAAATGACAACCATGTTTCAAGCAGTGGTTAATTATCTATTTTTCGTAATGGCTAGTTTATATATTAATTATACGTGATTATAAATACGTAATTTCTATTAGAGCTCAGCTGCAGTCATAGGATCATTTTCATTCCATACATGGACGGACCCGCGAAGTACCCAAGTTACGTTAGAGCCGTGTTCATGTTACTATTCTTAACTAACGTTAAAAGTAGTTGTAGTGTATCTACCACTACCAAAATACAATTCCAATTCCCTAGTGTATAAGACATGCTAACTCGATTCTATGTTGGGGTACCTTTTCATAGATGAAAGTCAACAGTGTCGATATTTATTCTCCCCACATTTGTGACCTTCGGACGTGATGTGAGCACGCCTACCTACCTTGGCAGAAACACCCACTACGATTTGAACACGCCTACTTCGATGGATGGTCCACAGTGAACAGTTGGTTTGTTACTTGTGACTGTGACATTATCCACCTGCTCGCGCTGTTGCTTCTTAGTCTCGATCACACACAACGTACTACGCATACACTCGACTGCTAAAGGCAACACTGGAGCGACTACGTCCGTGAACTTGTTACAGCACTCAAAAAAGTACGCTGATCTTAATACAGCTCTCCCGGCTTCTCACAAAAACAGCAATGAATCAACTAGCGGTATACGTTCATTGAATTCTATCACAAATATAATTCTGCTGGGGAAGTACTGTAGTGTATCTACCACTACCAAAATACAATTCCAATTCCCCAGAAATAAGACCTGTTCACTCGATTCTATGTTGTGGTACCTTTTCATAGATAAAGGTTGACATTGCCGATATCTACTCTCACCACAGTAGTTGCCAGGAATCAGTACAAACTACTTTTTTTCTGTTTTTCTATCGCATTATTCACTACACCACTTTTTTAAAAAAGTAGCACACTACAAACTACGAAAAAAAGTAGCGACTGCAGTCGTTTCACTACTTCCCACCAATGACCAATTCTCATAATACCAGTAATATATTACTGAATTTAATTAAGCGTCATCAGCTTGTGGTGGTTTTCTACGGTTCTCCTAAACAAATTATTATCTTTTCTAAATTAACTTTGATTTTTATTCAATAGCTTCTTTTTTATTTTAATTAATACAGATTACCAATAATACTATAAGATAGTGTCAATAATAATATGGTATTTTTTTTCTTCAATTTCCTCAATCTTTTCTGCATTGACTTAACTATTTTGTAAGTAGGTAATTTTTTTATTTAAATTAATGCATATTACCAACTTTAATTAAGCATCATTGGCGTCAATAATAGTATGGCGATTGAAGCGAATTAGCACCACTTTTCCATTCATTTTGCCTTTCAATACATTGTTAACATTTTTTTTAATTTTAATTACGATTGATTTTAAATTATTAACTTTTATAGAAACACGCTTTAATAGAATTACTATAAAAAAAACTCAAAAAAACTCTGGGTTTAAGATAATTTTAGAAATACTAATTTTTGTCATAGTGCTCCACGATATCACGTTAACGGCGTTCATTGAATTTATCTGACATAGAGATTAAATTATAACTAAATGTTACAGTGCGTGCATCAAATTCTTTCTTTTTTTTATTTATCAAATGGAGTTATAAGCTAGCGAATATTGCTGATGCTGTCTTTAAAATATTTGAAAAATATAATGGTCTGTAGTTAGATTTAAAACAATGGCTAATACTTAAACAATCAAATATTTTGCTCGAACGGTTTGTATTAAAATGCTATCTCGACAGTGACCTTCCCTGTGCTTCGAACTATGAGCATTCCAAATTTTATCGCTCTCGGTCGGATGTTTTAGGAGTATTTCAGACAATCATTTATATATATATATATATATACAAATGATTGTGTTGATTATTAAGCTAAGATGAATCATGGAAGAAAAAAAAACTTACAAAGAACTGGAGGCTTCCCTAGTATCAATAAAGTCACAAATAATCCTTCCTTAATATCCACCTGAAGTTAAAATAAATGGCTTGAAAACATTCCTCGTGCAATTCTAAACAATGTAATCTATATTTTAATTAATAAGACAGCGGTTCTTATCTTAGGTCATGGAATGTGAATCACAAGAGGGGTGGCATGAAATATTTGACATTATATTTATTTACTGTTTAGAGGGTCTCATGAGGGCAGGATAGCCTGTGTGGGAGGGCGCTGGAGTTCGAATCCGTCCGGCCGAAGACTCCTCGTGTGCATGTTAAATCTGTAGGGTCCCAAAATCCCTCAAGTTCCCTTAAAAATTATACCTCTGGCGGTACTGAATTGGAGATGGATCGTTCTCTGGTTTCTGTCAAAATTACGATGTGTGGATGAACGGATGTGGATCCAACTTATAAACGAGTGTGACGTATGGGTGTGGCATAAGTAGAATTTTTGACCCTATGTGGCGCCACTGGAAACTAAGAACAATTACACCTCATATGTCTTAATAGCCGATGGCAGCAGCAACAACTGTGGGTCTCATTTTTTTTAATGAAATTGGTGGTCCACATAACTAAAAAGTTGGGAACGCGTTAGTAAGAGTATCTAAGATTATTCTCTCTTTTATCTATGAAACTATGCTAAGAAACAAATCATTAATAGTTAAAAATCATAAAAGTTACATAAGAGTAAAAAAAAAAAAAAAAAAAGAAAATTAACATGAAAATAAGTTTCGAGAATCAATAATTTGGCCAATCATTTTCAGAAAAAGATAGTAATAACAACAGGTTTTTATATTTGTGTTACAAACACTGATAAAGTTGCCAGAGGAAAAAAATACAGTTATTATGCAACACTATTACAACAACTACAAGGCTATTTTGATAAATAAGATTTGAAAAAATAATGTACAATAAAAGCTGACTATAAAGTTTTTTTTCAAGTGATTTTGTTTTAATTGTGTTACGTTTTTAAAGCTTTCATGTCTGAAAAAAAACATGCAATTTTGTAAATACTTTTCAAGTTTTGAGTTGAAATTTAAATTTTTTTGTTTTTAAAGTTTATATTTTGGAGGTATGTTTAGTTCTAGAATAAGTGAGAGTAGAACATAGCTTGGGGTGAAAAATAGAAAAAAAATGGTGCTGTTTTTTTATTTTTTTATTTTAAAATCACAAAAATTACCTGATTAATTTTTCTCCTTCTTTGAATGCAAGTATAATGCAATGTGATCCAAATCGATAGCAAAAATATCTGTTAGTTTAAAATATTTAGTGTATAAAAATAATTTTCGGCAAAAAGTGATAATGTTTTAGAATTTTATTTTTTTTAAAATATCGATTCTATTTTTTTTTCTTCGTACATCTCCAAACAAATGTTCCACTCTAAATCTATCAGGAAAACGTTACGTCTTAAATAAGTGAAATTTATGTTCGGGCTAAAAATTAAAATTGAAATTTCACTTACCAGAATGGTAGGTACTCTAACAGGGTTTAATTCAGAAGTAGAGTAAAGGCTATTCAGAATGTTCGATTGAATACTCGGGACATTATCCCCGATTTTCATCAATGTTGCTTCGTCTGAAAATGGAAAATATGATTTAAATACCACGACAGTCGATCTTTTTGTTTTACGCATGAATCTCAATATTTTCTATAAAATTTTAAGTTACATTAAACGAAGTTTTTTTTTGTTTATTTCAAAATCTATAATTTTTTTCAATATTAATAAAATCATCAATAAGATATTTTAAGAGACCTCTTCCCTCACTATCCTGCCATCCTGTATTTTAGGTTAAATTTTTGATGCTTTTTTCTAATACATATTCCCTAATATAATTTTTAAATTTTCAAAGAAGATAATTTTTTAAAATTAATAATGAAATAATAGTATTGGGATTATTTTTAATCGACTTCATTTTGATGAGTTGTATTTCTTAAGCGATATGGAAAAATGACATTAATAAAAGCATAAATTAGATATCTTAAGAGACCTCTTGTTGTTTATAATTTATTACTTATAAAAATAAAATGCCAATATTTGATTAGTTATCATTTGTTACAGGGTAATTAGAATTATATTATCGCATTATAGCTCTTTATACGGACTTACGTTTGCCGATCTGGTTAGGTAAGATGTATGTGTTTTTTGATGTATTTTGAAATTGTAGATGATTTGATATACTGCGTATTTTTATCTAAGGCGGATGTTAAGAACTTTTATAATAGTTTAAAAATTTTAAATATGTAAAAACAATTTGTAAAAAATTTTGCTATTTCACAAATTGTAACTTCACAAATCTGCCAGTGCAGCAGAAAGATTTTTTACCGGCTAAAAACGCATCACTGATCGTGTGTGTTGTGTGATTTATTAAATTTGAACATTTCAAAGACCGTGCAGTATACCTTCACATCTGCCACTGAGCACAGTTGTTTCCAAGGAATGCCGCGACGCACGCTTTATCTATGAGTGGGCACAATAAAACGGTCCTTACTTAAAAAACAACCCTCGTATTCCTTTTATTTGTGAAATTTAAACAAAAAAAAATTTAAAAGCATACTCAGAATTGTCTCTTCCTGTCTCCACTCTTTCGATAGCTGAGTTAGATCGGGAAGAAAAAGGACTCTAAAACATAAATTAAAATTAAAAAAAAAAAAAAAAAAAGAAAGTACTGTTATACCTGCATTAAATCCAATAGTAACCCATAGATAGTCATAATCATTTTTGAAGCATCGTTGAGCATCAAAAATGAATCTTCTACTTTTGATTTCAGTATCGAAGTTGAAAAAGTTGAATACCAATAACTCTGATACCTGCAGAAACAAAATAAAAAAGAAAAAAAAAATTGTGAAAGACAGATTTTATACACGATATATATTAATTCTTTATATTGAGACAAAAAACAATTACATTTATTATATTTCCTGTTTGGAAAAGAAGAAAAATATTAAAATATTCCGAAACCAACACAATATCACTCGCCCTTCAATATTTGTAATGTTTACTCAAATTGCACTATTCGAGAGGCCGGGATAGCCTGGTTAGTGTGACGTTAGACTAGTGTTAGTGAGAACGTGAGTTTAAATACCCGTAGCGGAAGAATCCCAGTGTAGTAAATGGTATGATTGGTGCACGTTAAGTCTATAGGGGTCACAAAGTCCTCCAAGTTCCCATAACTTAATCATTTTCTTGTTCAGGATAAAATTACGATCTGTGGGTGAATAAATGGAGTATTATTGAGTCCTCGGGCTGTGACGTGTGTGTGGCTGAAGTTGTACTCTTGGTCATAGATGTCGCCACTGAAAAAATGAGAAATGCACCCTCTACCTTAAAATTTCGCTTGATTTCAAGCAGGCTTGTCTGTATGGACAAGTAACAACAACACTATTCATTATATGGGCAGTTTTTCTAATTCACTAATATAGTATTTATAACATGCTGCTATATATCATATTTAACTTTAATAAACCAAATGTTGTTTTGAACTTATTGCCTTTCTATAAAAGCGCTATTCTAACAACAAAAAAATTAACATTATAAATTAAAATTTAATTCCTATTTTATTATCCATATTCACATTTATCAATTAAACTTCATTCGCATTTGTTATTCAAAATCTATTTCAATATCCCCCTCAATATCTTCATTTTGATTTCGATTGCATATTAAAAACTGAAATTGCCATTTCTTAATATCAACTCATTATTCATAGCTATATGATAAGCATATTTAAATCAGTTATTTAAACTTGTTAATCATATTACTGAACAATAAACAAGTTATATTTATTTTTATAATACGCTTTGGGTAAAACTAAGTCCAGTCAACATGAGTATGAATTATTAAATCATCAATTATTATCAGTATTAAAAGAAGGAATGCAAAATTGCAAATCATTATTCAGAATAAATTATTCCCAATATCACTCTTTGGCAAAAAACATTTAATAACTTATAATGGCAACCAAAAATTAAATAAGAATTTAAAACGAATAAGGATGAAGTTACCATAATTAGATAATAAAATGATTAGAATTAAGTAAGATGCAAATCGAATGAAGAGCGAAATGTGAGAAATTAAATCTGTGCTAATACAATAAAACATTTTGGGATTTTTCAAATGAATACTTTTTAATTTTGATGTAACAAAATATTTGTCGTCCAAAAATAAACATAAATATTGTTGAAATCATTGCCTTTGGAGAATGAAGTGATCAGTGGAAAAAGCACCTTGGCATATACAAAATTTCAATAAACTAAACAATAGACATTTAACTTACCTACCGTTTATAATTTGTAACTTATTGTGTATTGTTTTCTTTCACTCGATACTTATACTGAATACTTCAGTATCAGTAACACTTATTAATCATCTATCCTAAAGAAAAAATAAACCCTACAGGAAGTCTTACACTCCTCCTCTGGAACAGCCGGCCCAACTTTTGGGTTTACCACCTTTAATATTCAACTTCGTGGTCATATAATTTTGAGTCCAATCCAGAAGACAAGGGAACTCCTGTATCAAGTATTGAGAGAAATGTGCCTTCGTGGAGGACTTTTTAAAGGAACTAACCCACATTTGCGTGCCATGCGAGAAAAACCACGAAAACCTCTCACAGTTAGCCTAACGGCAAGGTGGCTCTAACCCATGATCCGTCTACCACTGAAGATATTTTACATAAGCACTGCGGTCGGCGGAAGCCGGGTGCGGAATTCGTATCAACCAGCCATCTCTGAGATTCGAACCCGGTTCACGTCATTGGAAGGCGAATGCTCTATTCCCTGAGCCACCACACCTCTGAATTTGTGAAACTTCGATTATTAGAACAATAGTTATTTAGGGTGATATCTTTTTTAATATTCTTACTGTACCTATACCTTATCTTCTCGGCCATTCAGGATCACTTGGATTTGAACTAAAGCATTTTTAACGGACTCAGAATTTCTTATCATTTCATCATCCTGAAATTTGAAAATATAAAATATATTTGTTTCACACACATACGCAAAAAATACGCATTTCTATAAAAGTTTCTGCAAAAGTTAAAACAAAAAGTAAGTAATAAATAAATTGCTGAATAAATAATCCCAAGCATGAAACATTAGATGTTAAGATACGAGGCCATTTTCAAGCCTGGCTTGACCAGAATATAGAAAACAAAATAGAAAATTGGCAACAAAGAATAAAGAGGAAAAACAAAATTAGACAAAACGAGGCAGCTGGAAGTGACTAGAAAAACCGCAGTTAAAACCAAATCAGGAAAAATACATCTCCTGTGAACTCAACGAAATCGGCATTTATGTGAATTTAAAGCAAGTTATGTCATTAGCCTATTTTTTAAAGCAAGTTATGTCATTAAGTAAATCAATGAATTGGTATTAATAAACACTACAAATTCGTACACAAAACTGGAAAACTTATACCAATTAAAAAAGTTTAAATAATTTAATATCTTTTTATCATTATTGTAGTTGCCCTTCCTGGGGACGTTATTAGATAGAAGCACATTTTTAGGCGTTTAAATCATCAAAGTAAAGTTTAACTATACACTCAGTATAACAGTGGACTGATCGTCAAAGACATGATTCCCAGTCGAACACCGAAATCAATCATCACTAGCTGCGTTCAGTAAGCGGGTGAGTGACCACTTTGATAAGCCTGCGTAAGGACCGAGGGTGCCTGGTATCAGTCCTCGTTAAACCGTTCTACCGTAAAGTGCTCGACTTCGCGCGCAGGTCGTCGGGCTACCAAAGCAGGGGAGCTATCCCCTCTCTCAGAAGCCCTTCGCATTCCTATCCCACCCGCTCTCAGACCGCAACCAGAGATGATAGACTTTGGTATCTACTGGGAGCCGTGCCCTTACGATCAGTCCAGTGCGGAACGCAATTCAGCAGTTCGGCTCTTTTGAGTGGATGAGATGTTACCCCTTTTTACCAACCTACTGGATGAATAATGTAGTTCGAGTCGATACATTCTATCAGCGATTTCCAAGATCTATAAATAATGCAGTGTTTCTCTTTATAAGTTACTAATGGGCTTTATTACCTACTGCCTGCTCTCACAAACCATCGAAACTGCTTTTGACGTACCTTCCAGATTGCTTCGCAATTTGAGCAAGCTTCGCTCGCTCATTAAATACTTATGTTTTAAGCTGTCGTTTCTACCCAAATGATAGCTCAGTCTAGTTCAGATTTTTGTTGATCGCTCGATAAAGTAACTTTCATTCAGAAATTTGTAAACATGCATGTTTAAGCATTCATTCTAGACTGCTTCACTTCAAAATCCTTTATTTTTTCATTCAGTTCTTAGTTACCAACCCGAAAAAGAAAGTTCATGGGATTTTTAATAATCTACATGCATACATATGCAATAGTGTTTCATGTAATGATATGGATAATTTTACTTGGACAACAAACAAAAAATAGAAATAATTTGAAAAATTATGTCTCATTGAAATATATATTAAAATGAATGAAGTGTATTCTTTAAGGTATGGTTCAAAAACATCTTAAGAGAATAAGTATAATTGAAAAATATATTAAAATGAAGTGTATCACTGTAAGATTCAAAATTCTCTTTAAAAGAATAATCATCTTTTAAAAAATTATTTTATATCTACTTTTAAATAAGAATGTGTGATGATTGCTTGAGGAACGGTGATTTCTGTAGCATTGTTCAAGATGTAATTTTCAATTATTTCTTCGAAAACGTTCACCTTTAAACCTCTATTTATTCCCTACAAAATAAAAAAGAAATATCAAATTATTCAGAACATAAAAATACAGAGTGTTCTATTAGCTCCTTTAATGCATTTAAAATCCGTGTCAAAAATTAAGTTAAAAAGGAAAATACAAAAATGCTATGAAAATCAATCAAATCGCTACTGCAAAATGGAAACTGAGAGGTGTTGAAAAGTGATTTTTAGAATTTCCTCTAAGTTTCCTCGGGCAACAAATGGATTTCGATGTTCACAGTTTCGTCTTCCTCAATAATAATTCTTTGGACACCGATAATGTTTTTTTTTTTTTTTCCTACCTTAAATTTTAATTTGCGACCTCTAATGTGTAGACTTTTATTTTCCACACAAGATGTGAAAAATACATACTAAGTGTGGTCATTGAGGAACACCCTGCATGTCTAAATTAGAGGAATGTCAAAATTATCTTATCGAACTCAAATTGGGTTAGCAGTTAAGTAATAGAAATTTAAAATTTTTTCTTAAATGAAGTTAAAATATGTTTTTTCTTAAGTTTAAAATGTGTCTATTTTCCTTCCTCTTCTATTGTTGTTTTGACGCGTAAAAGTTGGGTCTTCATGGGACTCAACTGAACGAGTAGAAAGAAATGCTAAGTTTTCATTTTTAAATAGTCATAACCTATCACGCTTTCAACTATGGCGCACACTCCATAGAGTAGCTCTTAGCGGTCTCAGAACCTTGATAAAACCAAATTGCTTCATTTTAGTCTTATTAAGAGACCAATTTGGTTTTATTTGAGACCACTGAAAGCTTCTCGGAACATTTCCGCTGTTAGAAAAAAAAATTGATGATCGAGGGAAATTAAGGAAAATGCTCACTGTTTTTTTATTTTTTATTTTAGCTTGACATTTCATTTTGAATAATCTGGAAATTAACATAAATTAATTCGAGTCAAAAAGCAAAACAAACATTCTTGTTAAATAAACATTCTCTTTTGAATGATCAAATATATTTATTGACACGTGGAATGTTAAAATTAAAAAAGAGAAAAGAAACGGGTTTTTTCTTAGTTGCCAACGTAATGGCTTTTTACGAGTGCAAAGTATTCTTATTCTGAGATAGTTTAGAATCGTTATCCATGGCTGTAGAACAGTGTTATTTAAAGCAGCGACGTGACAGTTTTAGTAACAGTTACTTCAAGAAACAGCAAATACCTCGGATAAGTAGGACATTCCTGATAAGGGAAAGAGAATGGATCCATCTGTCAGTATCAACTCTCCCCCTTTGTTCGGAAGTTTGTACGTAGGATAGAAGGATTTTGATCTTGAGATGGAACAGGCACCAGTCACCAAATCAGTTTTGTAAGCATACTCTAAAAGTGGAAGAGTAAAGAAACGAGATGGATTAGAAATGAAGAAGTTTCATTACTTAACTTTTAGTCCAACATAAAACTTTACTTCATTTACAGAAAAGTTAATTTCTGCTACAGAAACTATCTTGCCTTCCAGGATAGAAATATTGCCTTTTGACAGGAGATGCTACTTTTAGCTACAAATATCACTTTTTTGTGACAGAAAACTGTCACAGAGATAATGCATTCTATATCAAAATGTTGCCTTCTCCGTTAGAGACATATCACGTTTGGTTTCAGAAACGTTACCTTTTGCAAACGAAAACAACTCTGTTATATATCGGCTTCTGTTATAGAATGCATTCTATCCCAGAAACATCGTCTGTGAGTGAAACATTTTCTTTTGTAAAGAAAAACTGTGAGAGAGATAACTCAGAAACATTGTTTTTTGCCACTGTGGTAATTCCATTCTCTAGCAGAAAAACCTTATCTTCTGACTTATGAATTTAAAGAATTTGAGTTAGTTGCCGATTTGCTAAAATTAAGGAGTGGATAATACTAACGTCTTTGACAGCAGGAAAAAGGAAAGGAAGGAAGGATAGCAGATCGAGGAAGCATAACTGTGCGTGGAAAAACCAAGAATAAATTTCTGAACAAAGCGAAACCGGACATCTTGGAGTATGATGAAATTTCTGGTTTGCTTTAATAAGGTTTCAATTTTTTTTCTCTCGTTCATTAGATTTATGTGACTCTTCACCCAACAGCTGTTTTATTTTAAAAGTTGACCCTGGCCGTAAGGTCCGGACAGGAATATTACTATAAGTCAATGGAACGTATTTAATACATATTTTCAGAGATCCCAATACTTCAGAAGCAAAAAACATATTGTTTAATTCAATTGTAAAAGTTTGTAGAGTTTAAAAAAAGTTACAGGAATAAAAAAAAAAGAAAATCCAAATAAAATCAAAATTTTTTGTATGCGTAAATTATGTTGGTTATTACAACTTGTATGTGCTATTAAACCCGAAGTCAGTAACAAGTAACTGATTGCTTGCAAGCAATTGCATAAGACATAACTTTGTTACTTACTGTGCTTCATGTCATAGATGATGTATTCCGGAGATAAAACTGATGGTTCCTCGCCGGGCTGAAGTTTGGTGGTATTCCAGGGAGTGTAATAGTATGCTGTGTGTTGATATTCAATGTCAAAAGCCATCTGCAAGAGTAAGCATCTTCGTAAAGCTCGATATATAATGAAGTATGTGAATAAAACTATGTACAGAACGCACAATAAAACGCACTTTAATAACTTTTGATCTAATGATTGGATTTTGACATATACTAGGATGCAATTTTAATGAGTCAAGGGACTAACTTTAAATAGGATAAAATATTTGTGTAGATGAAATATTAAGTTACGAAATCAAATACAAAAGCACACCTTCTCTGATTGAACATGTGTGTTATTCAATGAAGTAGCGTTTTTTAATCCTCAAATTACGGGGTTAGCTTCAATTTATAAAATATAGTCCCTATAGTTTAAACAAGAGAACGGTCGATAGCTTCCTACTAACTTTACTTTCTTAGTGTTATTTTTTAAAGGATTTATTTCATTGAATTTAGTTGTCAACTTCTGACATTGCAACAACTTTTTAAATGGCATTGCTAGTTGTCAAAATAAATTGCAAACATGTGTAATGATTGTTTAGAAATATAAGCTGATTTTAATAAATTATTTTTTAAATTCTTACAGTAAGAGTACTGTAATAGCTCCAGTATTCCATATCTTCGTTTTGGTAGTTTACTTTCCTGTAGATAACCTCAGCGCCGAATTGTAGGTTAGTGTCTCCAAAATCTGGCAATTCCGGAGAATCTTCCAAATTTCCTCTCTTGCAACCATAACCTTTTGGAAGCTATTGGATGAGGAAAAATCTTTTTAAAAATAACATACGAAAGTTATTAATAATAATTATAACAAATAGTTTAATTTGTTTCAAAAAATTCTTACTTCTTCTTAACTATTCTGCGTTATTTGCTTTTTATAATTTTTTTCATTTATAATGGCAGATTACATAGATAATAGTTGACAAAACAAGGGAGAAACAGAAAAAATAATAGAAAAATAACAGAGAATAAATCAAATGACGTCAGTTTACAGCATCATCTATAGACTATGTATTATTTATCTATTTGTGTCTAGCCTTCCAATATTTCCCCCAAAGTTTTCCAGCATTGAGTATAGGACAACGACTCAAGTGATGCATTTCTTCAATTGAAAAATTGCAAAACAATATTCAAATTGGAATCGGAACCAATGGACATAGTTATCCGTTGCAGGTGTTTTAAAAGGCAGTTATGGTCAGTAGCGAGACAAAAAGCAGCAATTATTTTCTTTTTCTGTCATTAAGGGGATGTACAAAACCCCACCAATCCCCATTTTACTTCTCTCAATAAGATCCCTCCAAAAAGACTTTCTGAGAGAATGTTGCGCTAGTCTCTCAGCCGATATTTGTTAATCATTCCACATTTCACATCTAATTCATCAAAAAATAAATGCCACGGTGCATCAGTTTGATTGGAACTAAATTTCATACCAATATTATAAACTAACAATTAGTTCAATGTTATAAACGAATTATATGTTTTTTCTCTTTCGAATTGTACTCTCTATCCATTTAATTAAATAATTATGTATTTATTATATTTTTGTAGTTTTCGAAAAGTACATTAAAATCTCTAAAGGTGAAAAGGGGTTAGTTTGGACATTTGTTTCAAATTTGTAAAGAAAAATATATTTAATATCATATTTAACTTATGAAGTAGTTTTTAAAAATAATTGGAATAATTATCTGCACTCTGATTTGTATTAGGAATTACAAAGTTGGTTAGTTTTTTTTCAAAATAATTGTTTTTAAAATGCTTGTTTTCGCCCTCAATAGCCTCACTACACGGGACTAGCATGCGCGAAAACAACTAGCTATAGGGCTAGTGCGGCCAATTTTGAAAAATTACTAAATTGTCATTTATTGTAACTCCCAAATAAAATTTATTTCAATCTAAGCTTTATTGGAGAATGGATGTCAACATATTTGAGTTACAATATTATTTTATAATAGTTAATAATTATCAAATGTCTTTTTTACTGTACTAAAAAAGACATTTTGAATGTAAAACATTACATTTAAAAATCAACATTTAATTGAATTTAAAAGCACAAAACCAGTTTTAAGTTGTATTATTTTTAATAACCTCAATTTTAATTTGATGACGAAATTGTCCAAATGAACAACACGAGAGCAATGTAAACAAGTAACAAAACATGTCCAATAACAAATTTGCTAAAGAACAAAGTGTAGACACTAGCCCCACTTAGACTTAAGTTTGTTAATACCTTAATCCTAACTAATTGAAACTATACAGAGAAAAAGTTAATATCAAGAGGTGAAAAACCGTATAATTTATAACACATTATCCCTTTCTGTAGAAAATCTGAAAATGAAATATTTTATTAAAAGAAAAGTTACTTTTGCACCTTAAAAACCTTCTTTCACAAATTTCTATCGAAATATTTATAGAATGTGATTACGTAAATGCACTTGTAGACATTTGTTGCCAACCTAGAGGAAAATTTACCAATAAATAGAAAAGTTATTCAAGATGTCCACGCTACCCCCCTCCCCTCTGCATTATTTTCCATAAAAAGTTTATATATTATTGTAAGTTTTTTTTTTTTTTTTTTTTTTTTTAGTTTTTGAACGGTACTTTAAAATTTATTTAAACTGTTGCAGTGTGATGGTTCTTTGGGGCTTAACTGAGTTTGTTTTTTTACCCAGAATTACACCAGGAATGTGGAATTGTTTCTTGCCACAGTATAAGTAAGAGAGATGATACTAGTAACCAGGATAGCCTGGGCACCCCTGTTCTCACGAACGTGAAAATGGGAGTTCGAATCCAGCTGACCAAAGACTATACGTGCAGTAAATGGTGACTGGTGCACATTAAATCTGTCGGGTCATAAAGTTCTTGAAGCAATTCTTCAGCAGAATTCGAACTCTTGGCCATAGATGGCGTCACTGGAAAACTAGAACAGTAGCACCCTTTGCTTTAGTGGTCTACGATAACAACAGCAACAGACGATACTAGTAAAGATTACCCTATGATTTGAAAAAGAAATAGTCTGAAGTGACACCCGATGTAAAAGGTTGGAGTGAGAGGATTTTATTCGGCCGAATCTTTGCTCAGTCTTTCTTTTTTTATCGCCAAATTTAAGTATAAGTGACAAAATGGGCGAAGGTTTATCTTATGATTACTACAAGGGATTGTCTTACTAGGAATGGATAGACGTTCCTCGAGATGAAAGGTTGCAATGTGATGATTTCATATTGTTGAATTGAAGTTTCTTCTCCCATACCGTCTTTCTTGCCACCGAAATACACCCTCAGGGGTATTCTTTTCAAATCGGTTCCGAGAGGATCCTGCTCATCGTCAGCTGCAAAGAAATTCATCATCAAATGTTAGCGATCAAGTATTACACACACACATACCTGGCTATGACCTAGTTTATAAGTAAGTTTATAAGCAAGTACCAATATAAAGTTTATAAGTAAGTTTATAAGCAAGTACCAATATAAAGTTTATAAGCATTTTAGATTAATCCACACAAAATACGTTTTCTACATCTTCTTCCCTCTGTAATATGTAACACATGTCGTTTATATGAATTTCAGCTTATAGAGCTTTTAAAATGATAGTTTTGAATATACAAACTGTTAAATTACGGTATAATAATAATTTAAAACCAGATATCCGTGTTCATAAAATACTCACTCGTGAAATAATAATCAACGTAAGAATTGTCATTTCCGCTGCATCTCCGCCAATACTGGGCATTGAGACCTCTAATAGTGAATTCATATTTACCCATATACGCCTGCAATAGAGGAATAAAATATTCTTTAATAAGTGCTATTTATCTAATTCACTATTTAAAGAATAAACGATACAATTTTTCAATTCAATGCAATACAAGGTGTCTCGTAAATGTTACAACTAACTTCTATCGGAAATAGGAAACATCATAAGGATTAAGAATTGCGTAGAAAACCCTTGAATGGAAATGTCATCATTTGCCGCTAAGGGCGCTTCACTATTATGAACTGTTTCTTCGTGTGCCTTTGAACCTAATAATTATTGTCGAAAATTGCATTCAAATAGGTTCAAGGTTCAATATTAACTGTATTAACGTAACATAATGTACTGGACACACACCAACATTTAACTCCGGAGCCTTAAAAAAAAAAAAAAAAAAAAAAAAAAAAGCAAATAGCAACAAAAACAAAAAATTACAAATTTAAAAAAAAACCCAAAATAAAGTGAGAAAAAAAGAAGATTTTTCTATTAGTTAGGGTAATTTGATTAGAAAGTATCCAGGGGTGATTGGTCCAGTTTAGAAGTGGTTGGGGCTCACCACAGCATAATTTTGTCTTTTTTTTCACGAAAATTACTTTAGTTGAATTCCATGTCAACTGAAACCAGTGGTGAATTTAAAGTTTACGCAATATCCTTGCATTTGGTTTCATTTTAAGGGAAATTTGTTGTAATTTATAAATTCAAAAGTTATTTTTTGGATTTATGCATGATTATAATAAAATTGATCATAAATAGAGAGCATTCATGATTTTGACTTCTTCTACCAAAAAAAACATCTATTTTAAAGTAGAATAAGTTATTAAATTATCTCAAAAATATACTGTCCCCTCTGTTACAATTATTCATTAAAGTTTATTTTATTCATTGCAAAAAAACTTTTTAACTTAATATTTGATTTTTACAATAAAGTCTATTAGTACAATCATGCTATGTTATAGTTTTGAAAAAAACAATTAAAAATTTAAAAGTTTCTCATATAACAGAGGGGACAAAACTAAATGTCCTATCAGTTACACAAATTGATAGGTTGACCATTAAAAAGGAACTCTAGGAATGTAAACAATTGCTAATACATCTTGATTCAACTAGCTTAAACCAGTTCCTTCACTATAAGAGCACACTTTTTACACAAAGCTGTGCAATTTTTTTTGATAACGTGTTTAGTTTATAGCTCAAAGGTTTTTTAAGTGAGTAATCAATATGGGGAAAACAGCAGCAGAAAGAATGAGAGAATATAGAACTAGAATGTTCCACAAAAAAATAGTTGTAAGAAGAAAGATAAAGAATTTAAAACTAAAATTTATGATAACAGAGGTATTTTGAAAAAAAAAAACTTTAACAGAGAAATAGATAAATTGAAAAAAAAAAGACAAAGGAAAAATAAAAAGGCACTGATACAGGTAGTGGAAATTCAGGAAGGATATTCTCTTTAAAATATTCCTTAGGCATTGGGGAAAACTATTAAAAAAGCAAACCGTGCATTACCTGTATCTCCAAGAAAACGTTGTACTGTTCTATGCATACTCAGCAACCTTACTACCAAAACAAAAGAAATAGCCTAGTAACAAAGTTTCTGATGAAGCAAAAAAAACTTGTAATAAATTTCTATTCATCTGATGAACTCTCTTACAAAACTTCTGGTAAAGCTGGGTGCATGATTGTCAAAAAAAAAAGAAAAAAAAAATGGACAGAAAGTCCACAAAGCCAAATGTGCACCTTGATGGAAGCATATCAAGTATCAAAACCGATGCATCCAAACATAAAAATTGGCAAATCTAAGTTTTGCTGTACTACGACCTATCCATATTTTATGCGTAGGTAAAACACCATATAAAATATGTATGTGCTATTCACGAAAATGTGAATTTTCTATTAAAACCACAGTTGTTTGCCTAATAATTACATAGAATTACTAAATATAGCAACTTGCAACAATCGCTCAATTGACTTTTTATTTTATAACCATCGTTGAACAGCCGACCCAAATTTGAGTTTACGGCTACCAATGTTCAACTCCGTATCCTTGTCATTTTGAACCCGATTCCAAAAGACAAGGAAACTCCTCGATCAGTACCCCCAGAGGTATTGATTTGTTTTGGGACTTTGGAACCCGACATAATTAATGTATACCAGTCACCATTTAAAACATTGGGATTCTTTTGATGTTTTGCAAGTGTAAAAAGCTCTAGAAAAAGTTGGGTAGTTAATTTTGTTGCCCAAATAACTGAAATTGAGAAAGAAACAAACAATGCACTTGTTTTTTTTTAAACAGGGTCAGGTGAACTAAAAACTTTCAAATATAATTACAAAGATGTAACACGGGTCTCAATTATGGCAGTGTTGCCAACTCCAACCTTAAATAACCGATGTGTCACTTTAATCAGTGATATTTCCCTTTAACTTTTTGTCAAATTTGTAATTCTGTTACATCCCATGTCCTTTCTGTTACGATGCCTTATTTGGACTTAAAAAAAGGGGGTTTGAATTTTAAAAGTCTTGTAATAATTTATTTTACCTTGAAATGTGATAATTTAAAAAAAAATTACACATGATGTTTAGGATGATCCAAATCACAGAATTTAAAATGTCAAAAATGTGGGATTTTGTTTGTTCCCTCTGTTACAAGTACTTTTAATTAACTTGCAATTTAATTATGAGGCTCTTTTATTATTTTATGCCAATTAATTAAACATTGCACCCTAAAGTAGCATATTCTAGAATTTTTATTTTCAAAAATATTTAATATATATTTTAGAGTAAAATACTTATGTGATTTCCCCTCTGTTATGCTTGGAATTCAACTTTAGAATTTCCTCGTATTCTTCTGGAAAAATAATTAATGAGCTGGATAAGCTCACCAAATCATTAAATTACGATAAAACTGCTTTTTCTAACCCTGTTTGAATGAAAATTTCGACAAAAAATGAGTAAAACGTAACATTAACATGAAATCTAGATTTTATGGTTTCTAATAATTATTGTGAAAATTTTCTTTCGAATAGACCTAGTTTTAGCCCTCTAAATTAATTGTGCTAAGCAAAATTTGACTAACAATTATTTTAATTGATTTGCAATTTTATAATTATCTCTTCGATATATATATTATTTCAAAAGGTATCTATTTTTAACGTATTTTTTTAAAAAAAATTTTAATAATAATATTGCTATAGATGCGTCATATCAATAGTACGATTACACCATTTCATTTAAATGTTAGCATTACAAAGTTTTTTATGTAAAAGTCTGAACCAGTTTAACCCGTTAGTAGTTTTAAGCACATCAACTAGTCATGGTTCTTTTGCAATTAATTAAAGTGAAAATAACGTACCATTTTAGTTTTCCTCGATGTGCTGTTCCAAACATCTCTTGCAATCTTGAACATGGCTGAAGGTCCGAATGTTCTTTTTTCATCCTCACCTTCAACATTGTACCGCCAATCGATCATGTCTTGACTCTCCATGTCGGGTGTATCGGTGGCGTTCTTAAATGTGCATGTTTTCTCTGGTTATAATAAGTTGTATTAAAACATAATTGCTATTAAATTGCACTGAATAAAAAACGAAACATAACTTTTGATCTCTTGGTAGGATTATCACGTATTAAAGTTTATTCTTAATGCTCATATGCTTCAATGTGTTATTTGTGGAGATGATATTTTAAGTTACAAAATTAGTCACGAAACCTACTTTTTTTTCTTCAAAAAACTTTCATCTCTTCCGGCAGATTTAGATTTCTGACACTCAAAATAAATTGGGTAGCCTGAATCTGGGGAATATTGTCCTAGTAGTTTGGTTAGGAGAGCTGTCCAAAGTTAGGACCCCTTTAATGTTAATTTTACTTTTTACGTATCTCACCATATCTCGAGCACGCAATTATAGAATTCATTTATCAAAAGATAATTCTATGCAAAAATAACTGCTAATAAATAATTACTTTTAATTATTTTATTTCATAATAGTCGAAAAAAGGTACAATATAATTTTTTAAATCATTTTAAAGAATAAAATTTTACATTACAAAATGTAAATTCTGAGCAAATTGGATGGAATAATTTCTGAGAATTTGAATTTTAAAAGTAAGACTTTTTCAAAATTTGATTTCTCAGGAGCTATTCGATCAATTTCGCACAAATTTTCGTATTTTGCTATTTAAAGTTTCATTTTCTAAAATGATATAAAAATTGTGTATCTTAATATTCTAATTTTTTTTCGATTATTACTAAATAAAATATTAAAAAAATATTTTCTCAAAATTAATTTTTATGCAAACATCTTTGGATGAACGAATTTTATAATTGTGGGCAAATATTTTTCAATTTACCATATTTCTTGAACCATTTAAGATAAACAATTGTTTTTTTGCACAAAATTGTAAAATTCGTTTAGAATAATTGATTCGTTAGGTAAAAAATAAATTTTTATAATTATTAAACGATATAAATTTTTATAATAATTTATTACTCAGTAATAAAAAAATAAATTTTTATAATTATTCATTACTCAGTTAAATAATAATAAAAATTTTAAATACGTAAATTTTCGCTTATGCTAATTTAAATGACAAAATTCTTAATAGGATAACCAAGGGTGGTTTGCTGAGCTAATAATTAAATATAATAATAAATTTTTATTATTATTTATAAAAATAAATTAATAATTTTTATAATAAAATTAATTTTTATAATTATTTATTACTCAGTTAAATAGTAATAAAAATTTTCAATATGTAAATTTTCGCTTATGCTAATTTAAATGACAGAATCCTTAATAGGATAACCAAGGGTGGTATGCTGAGCTAATAATTAAATATAATAATAAATTTTTATTACTATTTATAAAAATAAATTA
This sequence comes from Parasteatoda lunata, assembly GCA_949128135.1. NCBI lineage: Eukaryota > Metazoa > Arthropoda > Arachnida > Araneae > Theridiidae > Parasteatoda > Parasteatoda lunata. The sequence goes on from OX421971.1 coordinate 123,380,108, forward strand.
ATAATTTTTATAATTATTTATTACTCAGTTAAATAGTAATAAAAATTTTCAATATGTCAATTTTCGCTTATGCTAATTTAAATGACAGAATCATTAATAGGATAACCAAGGGTGGTTTGCTGAGCTATCTGAAAAGATAAAAACTCTTTTGGCTTTTTTTAGTGGATAACATATGTTAAAAATACAAATTTCTTCAGTTATTATTTATCTATTTAAGTTTTAAATCTCTACAATTTATGATAGGCAAGAATGGGAGAAAAAAATATATTTTCCTGTTTGTCAAAAATAGTATGTCTTTTGTAACGTTACGAAGTGCTAATAAGAAATAAACAAAATGTAAGTAATACCCGTTATTTCCCATGCTTCGTTGGTCTGCGTCCAGTACATATAAGATAAACTTTTTCCTTCTTGATGGGCCTCTATTCTGCCTCGCCTCTCAAGAAGATCGTAGTATTCAGTGTAGTAATTGGTTTGTTGCTAGAATTTAAAATTAATTCTATATTACACTATCTATTGTATGTGTATCATAAGCGTAAAAAAAAGCAAAGGCTAACACAAGCAGTAAATTAGTTTTGCGCTTTGAGATAGAAAAAGCAGACGACAATTTTAGAACTGCTTCAGACTTCAATGATTAAGGCAAATTTTTGTAAAGAGATATAATGAACCCGTTGCAGTAAAAGATAACGCAAAGGTTTTGTATAGATATGTGGCGAACTCGTAAAGGTATAAGAAAGTAGAAAAATTGGATTTTATATTATCGCCTAATGAATTTTTTGATGTTACAATTAATTCTGATGATATCGTCTGAAATAATGGGATTTGGTATTTTTTCATTTCGTTGGCGCATGTAATAATGTCGCCAATACTAAATCATTGGGTGCTTAAAAAAATTTTTTTTTACTTATTTATTTACTTTGTAGGAGACTTTATCTTTTATTTAGATGAAGCTAGAGCATATTTATAGTTATTACCAAGTTGGGAGCTGGAATAAGCGATGTTGTTTCATTCATCGCAACCCGCACAGAACCCGGTCTAGAAGACAAGGGAACTTCTGGATCAAGTATTGGGAGAAATTAATTGGCCTTCGTGGAGGACTTTTTGATACAACTAACCCTATTTTGTATTATTTGGAGAAGAAATCCACGAAACCCTACCAAAGCTAAATGGCAAGAGGACTCTAACACAGGTTCCGTCTACCATTGAGGATATTTTACGTCAGCACTGTAGTCGGTGCGAGCTGTTTGTGGAATTTAAACCGACCGTTTATCACTGGGATTCGAACCCGCTTCACCTCATTGGAAGTCTAGAGCTCTAACTATGGTATGTGCATTTCTGAACTTTCATGTGTGCTTTATTCACGTTATTTTTATTTTTTTATTTTTTATTTTTGCTTTATTTTACAGACAGTTAGAAATGTAAAACTCTCGGGTTCTAAAACCTTTTTAGCAACCACTGTTCTTTAAAATGCATTCACTCTTAGAAAATTCGGTTCAATTTAAAACCAGGTTCCTGAATTTCTCTATATAAAAACATGAACCGAAGACACGTTACCTACTCTCCAATATTCGAAAATTCGATTATTATGGCTGTGGAGTTTCGATGGCTTGAGCAGATTTCCTATACGACGACCACACGTTTCTCCATATCTTACAAAAAGCCGATATTCCTAGTATGAGTATTGACTTAACGTTTTGGAGCCTTCTAATTTTTACTGCCGCAGATTTCCCTAGTTTCATTTTAATGGATGATGACCACACAGAGCTCATTTGATCAGCGATTTTTGTGGAACACTCACCATATTCACAGTAAAAAAAAACGACCTATGTCTCTAGAACTCAATTTTATAAAATATCTGCAGTAATCGTAACTCACAGTTCCTTACACAAAACATCCTGGACCCTAAAATAATATTGCTGGGTGAATATAATGGGATACCTGGCAAGTGACGTAGTGTGGGTATTTCGATCCTGACTGGTTGTTGAAACATGGCATTTGCTTACGGTAGCAACTGTTCCTTCCAGTCTGTTTCGAGTAAGCCAAGCACATCAAGTATCAAAAGTGACACATTCTAAATTCTTTCCTAAAGATTCTTTCTCAAAGATTTCAATTCTTTCGTTATATATTTACAGGAAGACTTACTACAAAGACAGGTAAGAAGCCACGTAGAACATAAACAAACTAATTATGTATCGAAGTTGCCAGGTACACAAAACAAAACTATATTACGGTAACAATAAAATACATAAACAAATAAATATTTATATGACAAGATAAGAAATAAGTAAGAGAGAATTATATTTCAACTCATCCGATGCGTGATGAACTTATTAACAATCTAACTTATGTAAAGAAACTTAGCTCAACTGCCATTTCTCTGATAAATATTAGCTGACGTCATAGGTCACATTTTGGATATGGAAGTGAAAGTACCCAATTGCCACTGGACTACTTAAAGAGTATTATTTTCTACATAAAGTAACAGTAGTTCGGGAGTTATAGAAAAAATTAGGAAATTGGGTACTTGCACCTCAAGAAAAAGACCTCCTATACCCACATATGTTACCTAGGACGTCAGCACCAGCTGATCTTTATCAGCAAAATGGCGGATTAAAGTTGAGCTAAGTTTCTCTACATAAGTTAGAATGTTTATTAACGATAAGTTGATGAAATGCAGAGCCGTATCGCGCATCGAATTAGTGGAAATATAATTCGTTCTAGTTTACTTCGTTTACTTAATTTAGATTTATTATTTTTTTATGAATTATATTGTAACCGTGATATATTTTTGTTTTGTGCACCTGGCAACTTCGATGCATAATTAGTTTGTTTATGTTCCACATAGCTTCGTGCCAGTCTTTGTGTTAAGTCTCTGTGTAAATATATAGTAAAGGGATTGAAATCTTTGAGAAAGAAGTTTTGTGAAATAATTTAGAACGTGTCCCTTTTGAAACTTGACGGGCTTGGCTAACTCAAAATACAAAGTCTCTGTGTAAATATATAGTAAAGGGATTGAAATCTTTGAGAAAGAAGTTTTGTGAAATAATTTAGAACGTGTCACTTTTGAAACTTGACGGGCTTGGCTAACTCGAAATACAAAGTCTCTGTGTAAATACTTAGTAAAGGGATTGAAATCTTTGGGAAAGAAGTTTTGTGAAATAATTTAGAACGTGTCACTTTTGAAACTTGACGGGCTTGGCTAACTTGAAATACCCCTTAGGAAAATTTGCCATAGAGAGACCTATGGTAATCTATGGCTACCATAGAAATTTGTATGGCAAGATACCATACGCCTATGGTTACCATAGAGATTTGTGTGGCACAACCCCATAAGCCTATGGCTGCCATAGAAATTTGTATGGCAAGATACCATGCGCCTATTGCTACCATAGAGATTTGTATGGCACAACCCCATAAGCCTATGGCTACCATAGAAATTTGTATGGCAGGATACCTTAGGCCAATGGTAACCATAGAGACCTGTATGGCATTTATATGGCATGACATCATAGGCCAATGGCTCCTTGATCTACTAGCTTCCACCATTGCTACAACGTCTCTCAGTAGCCTGATAAATATTTTTCAAAAAAGCATTTAATACCTGTTTTTTCATATTAAAACCTACTATTTCTTTGATGTAACCCCTCAAGGCATCTCCGGTGAGTCTTTTTTGGCCTCTGGAGAGGTTTATTTTTCATTTGTGAGTTTTTAAAATCCGACGTTCCATTGATTTAGGCTTAGAGTACCAGACCGCCATTTTAACACCCATTTCAATTAGATTACTTTTCATCGCTAACTTTGACTAAATTTTTACTTCTTTTTAATTTCTGCATAATAATTTTTCTTTGCATTCGCCTATGCGATTGCGATTCTGATCTATAATTTTTTTTTCATGTTTTGGCGGCCTGGTATAGTTATTACAGTTATCTTTTCAAAATGTGTCTTGGGTATATAGGATTTCGCAATGTTAACGATCGCCAATTTGTAAACGCTGACTTTGCATACTTTTAATAATATCTTATAGAAAAATGTAATGAGAATAAAAACGATATGTTTTTTTAGCAATTGTTCCTAATATAACGGCATATTTCTTTTATTTTTTAACCCACTCTTTGATTTTTTATCTTTTTTTAAAGTTGATCTTTTTTTTTATTATAATTACTGTTCTATTTCCCATAACAAAATCAAAACAAACCATATGAATACAAATACAGTTAAATGCCTCCAATTACGCCATATCCATCTTCTTTTAATTAATAATTTTTTGAATAAACCTTATTCTCTCCAGTTATAATCTCAATCTAATGTTGCTTCATACTTTTATCAAAGTCAGCTTTTACATTATATTACTAAATGTTTTCTTGCTATACATAGGCCCAGGCAATGTTATTGATCTCAATCTACGTATATTAGGGTATTATTATTTTATATTATATTTCATTCATTTATATTATATTTCATTTTATATTATATTATATTCAGTCTCATAAAAAATCTTTATATATTGTCTCTGTTCATTTCTATTTACACCTGACCTGGTACAATGTAATTCCAAATATCCTACATATCTTAAGGTTAATTTTTCAATGACACTACAACCATTATTTAGATATTGTTCAAGACCTTATCTTTTTATTATGAAAGGCCACATCTCAAAATAGAAGCTGGACCACATGTCTAGTTGTTCCACAGTTGTAACTAATTTATTTTAAATTCTTTTTAGTGCCATACATTTCTAGTTATCAGTATATTTCTTACATTGACTGTACTACATTGTTTTTAGGTAATATGGATTTTAACATAGCGATTTCCTAAAACAGCCCCATTTAACATTATTCTTTTGCTCAGTATCCCTGGCCATGTACAATTTATCTTTTTCTCGCCATTTTCTTGCTTAATCTATTGTTGATTTAGCAATCAGTTGTTACTTTTTATAAGTTAATATTATTAAAATTCATGTCTCTTGCCCATCCTTCATTTGATTAGTACTTGTTCCTTGTTATTGTGACGATATTATCTTTGCCTAAATCCTATCGAACATCCCCTCTATTTAAAACACTCCTAACATCTTTTTGTGTGCTCATAGTATGAACCTCTCTGGGGTCTGAGGGGGACTCACCCACGCCACTCGTTAGTATATTTCTTTACTAAAAAAAGAAGGGGGAGGGGGAGGAGAATACTTCTTACACACACATTTACCTTTACCCTGCCTGGACTTTACGTTTCTCACTCAAAATGGTCAATCTTCCTTTATTAATATTAGTTTTTCCCTTTGCTTATTGTGTTTATTAGTTATTATCTTTGGGGATATTTCCGTATTGTGTGTGTGATCTGTCTCGATCACCAACTACAATCGCCAAGGTGCCAAATAGATTTAAAACTTGCAATTTTTTTTAAAAAAAAGTATGCAGTTTTTTGCCAAAAAGTGGCTACGAGTTAGGAGTAAGCTTTTTCGCCAAGGAAAATAAAAAAGCCACAATTAAAGTGACTTATATCATTTGGGGGAAACTATGTAATTTTAAACACTGTATCATACCATCTTGTCATGGAAAATACATATAAGAAATATTTTGACTTCAAAGTGGACAAATAACTGAAATAATTTGTTATTAAACATTTTTAAAAATCGCCAAATATTTACTCTAATGACGTTAACAAAAACAGAAAAAAAATTTTATATTACGAATCGCAATGAGTAATATCAAATTTTTTTTTTTAATTTTTAGGAGACCATATATTGTAGTGTTGGTGCAATTTTTTTAATATTAAAAAATTAGATTTAGATTATTATTAGATTAAATTAGATTATTTTTGATGCATAACTCTATGGTAAAATACCAATGAAGAAATGTTGTCATAGCTGTATGGCAAAGGTGTACCATAGCTTATGGAAAAATTTCTTCATAAGCTATAGCATACCTTAGTTTTCTGGCAAAAATATGCCATAAAAAATGCCATTGGATATTCTTATGGGGTTTTGCTTATGATAAAATTTTGCCATACACGTATTGCAAATTTTTGCCATACATGTATGGCAAAATTGAATTTAAAAAAATGCCATAGGATATTCCTATGGGGTTTTGCCTATGGTAAAATTTTGCCATACACTTTTGCCATATACGTATGGCAAATTTTTTCCATACATGTATGGCAAAATTTAATATAAAAAAATGCCATAGGATATTCCTATGGGGTTTTGCCTATAGTAAAGTTTTACCATACACTTTTGCCATATACGTATGGCAAATATTTGCCATACATGTATGGTAAATGTGTATGGCAAAATTTTGCCATAGGCAAAACCCCATAGGAATATCCTATGGCATTTTTTTATGGCTAGCCTATGGCAAATTTTCCTAATGGACAACAACCAATCAGGATCGAGATATCCACACTACGTCACTTACAGGTATCCCATTCTCTTAATTTGTTTAGATAGATTCAATTTTTTCAAAAGCTGTATTAATATTCATGTACATGTATATTCATGTACAGAAATTATTTACATTCTCTCGAGGAAGGTATGGATATTTCCTTTATTATCGTTTTGTGCTGGGATCAATGTAACAACATTAATTCATTAATATTATACTTACAACATTTGGAATAGTGTATTCCACTGAAAACTGGTACGATTCTATAACATCTTTTTCTATATCAGGAAAGTCCACATCTGAATTAATCAAGAAATAATAATAAATAAATTATATAACATATTCTGAAATTTAATGTTCTAATACGATTCTATGACGCCTTTTTCAACAAATCGATTTCTAAATTTATGTAAGAATTTCAAACTTAAGTGCCGATACTTATTTAATGCAACTGAAAGGAGATGCCATTTTTTATGTCTTAAAAAACTAGGCATGGGTGATTGCTTGCTGAAACTAAAATCTAATATACAGTTATAATCTTTTCCGATTTAAAAAATTTACTTATTTACTAATTTAATTTACTAAAAATTTACTTTATTTAATAACTAATTTACTAAAGTAATTTACTAAATAAACCTAATTTACTAAAAAATTTATATATATATATATATATATATATATATATATATATATATATATATATATATATATATACGGATTTCTTATAAATAATATTTTTTATTAAGTTCTAGAATTTTTAAAAAAAATTTAATGAGCGAAGTTTAATACTCTATTTTTGAAAATGGTGCGATACGTCAAAATAAGGAAAACGTAATTTTATAAAAATTGAAAAGTGTTTGTGATTTAATTTTTTCATTAGTTAAAAAATTACTCCAACAAATGATCTAGGCTTACAAAAAATTTTTAAAAAAATTTAGTATTTGTTAATTTTTATGTAGGTGAAAAAATTTCACCAAGTTTTCGACTTTTTAACATCGTTTTTTGTAGCTCTGTTACCAAAAAAATGTTTTTAAAAAAATTCACAGTTTAATTGTCTTACACTTGAAGCAAAGCGATTATTTTAAGCTATATTGATCATCTTGGCGTGAAGAATTATCCGGGCTATAGAATGGACAAATAAAAAGTTATTAAACGTTTTAAAAAATTTCCAGTTTGACGACATTTTTCCTCTTAATTGAAAACTATCAAAATCACTGCTTTATTCTCAGTTTTTGCAAATTTTGACGAGCCCAGATAATGCAGCATTGGAGTAAGCTTTTTAAATATTAAAACATTAGATCACAAACGTTTTTCATTTTTATAAAACTGTTGCTTTTTCCCATGTTGACGTTTTGTGACATTTCAAAATAAGCAAAAACAGCGCTGGCTTCAAACAGACAAAACTTGACCTAACAGTCATGAGTAACCATTGCAAACTTACAGCAGTTATGAAAATTACATATTATTCGCAAAAAAGCATTATTTCATATGACGACGGAGTCTTCGAAAAGCAGCCTTAAAAAGTTTAATAACTTATTAAATAAATTCTAAAGCCCAAATAATTTTTTCGTCAAGATGATATAGAGAATTTTAAACTACAGATTTATCACAAATGTGTGAAAGTCACAAGTGTGTGAGTGAATTTTTTTTTAATCAAAGAACTTCAAATATTGTGAGAGATTCCCCGCTTTATTGTGGAAATTCCCTTTTCAATCAAATAGTTAAGATTTTCATTCCCTCTATATGCGTAATAGATGTATGTTCTGATTTCTTATTGCAGTTGTCCCACACAAAAAGCTTAGAATTCTCCATAAGATTGGCAGGGTGCTCATTCAATTTTTACGAACAATCTAAGTAGTCTTTTACTTTTAAATGTAGATGGATAAAATGCAAGAATAATTGTATTTTTACATTAAAGGAATAAATTGAGACAGTTTACCTCTTTTTGCACCAGATAAATCACAGTTACCATGCACTAAAGCATATGCACTGAATAGAAGAGTGAGGATTGCCAGGTTTCTCATACTCGAAACCTTTCAAGAGATCTCTGGGAAATTAAAAAATTTATTCATATTAAAAAATTAAATCATCCTGTTTAAATCAAATTATCTTTCATTATTATAAAAAGCTGATAAAATAGAACACATCAGTATAGTTGTGATTTTTTTATTATTTATTTTTAGTATATTATATTAGTTTCTAAATACAAACTTTTCTATCATTTTGCACAAGCAAACTGTTTTATGTTCTTCACCCAATATTTATTCAGATTATGCTTCCTGCCATTGAATCTACTCTTGTAAGAACTACTATAGTATTTCATACGTCAAAAAAAAAAAAAAAAAAAGACATGATACTAAATAACTTTTGTTCTAATGTTCGGATTTTCGCAAACTAAGTGCCAATCTTAAAGGTTCTAAAGAATGATCTCAAATATGATAATTAATCTATATTTTGCGTAACGAAACCAGACGCAAAAAAGTACCTTCGCTTTGAAACATAATCTAATTTTTTTATTATTCTAAACAGTTGATAAAATGAAACACAACCGTATAATTTTTAAAAAAGAAATATTGTTGTTTTCTCTATTTATTTTTAGCATACTATACTACTTTTAGTACATATCTTATTTGGCTCAACAACTTTCAATGTTATGATGCTGCTTTCCTGCCATTAAACTACCATTGTAGGGAAAGTAATCTACAGGATGTTCTACATTTAAACCGGCTATTGGATTAGCATGTAATGTAAGAAAAAACTGTATACTGAGTCGGCAAAATAAATATAATGCATGATTTACAATCAGCGTTTAGATCCATCTATGTTAGGACTGCCATGGAATTGCTGTTATAAAGAAAATAATATACAGAAAGGTTTGCGATGTTGCGCATTTAATTACAATCGATTTTAGATCCATCGATGTTAGGGCGCTTCCCTATCATGAAACTGCCATTGTAAACCAAATAATATACAGAAAGGTTTGCGATGATACGCATTTCTTTCGATGCGATGTTAAGCATGCTATTGGTTTAGACTATGTTTAGTATATTGTTTAATACTTCACGAAAAAACAGTATACATGGTGAGCAAAAAATATATCTATAATAAACAAAATGAAGGGTTAGTCTGTGTGTTATTCTTATAGCTCTAGAACTTTTTATACTAGTGTCCTGAAATTTTAACAGTGGATGAAAGGTGTAATTTTAATTCTCGAACCTAAAAGTCATTCAAAAATTTAAATTAGAAAATTTCAATCGAAAAATGGAATTTTCTTGTTGGCTTTGAACTCGTCATTCATATCAATTAAACTGCAAATGACATTTTTTTTTCAAATAACCTAAAGGTAGCATCAGTGTGTTTTGTTAGCTTATTGCAGTTTAGTTTATTGTACGTTCTTTAATATCTAATTATTTTCTATTTTCTATATCAAATAAACTCAGTGATCGACATGAACGTGATAGCAAAGACAGACTACGTTACCAAAATAATTTTTAAAGCTATCTACGTGTAAATTTTGTTTATAGTTATGCTTTTAAAATATTTTCTAACTAAATAATTTAAAACTTATAGTAATTTAGATATAAAAAACATGCCTTGAAAAACAAAACTAATGGAGAAATAGCACTGATTCGTTTTGGAGAAACGTAAAAAATCTCGGCATATCATTATTGACACAAATGATGCTTGATTAGTTTTGGTTATACTGTATACAATTAATCTTTTTATTGAAGAGATGAGTCACTAAAAATGAGTTTAGCTTGATTTAAGAACATAAAATAACCGGAAAAGGCGACGAATAGTAATAAATAATAATAAAAGATTATTTTAGCTTCATTAATTGTGTCAGTTTTTCAATTTTGCGTATGATTTTGTAGCTTTGTTCAGTTCTGATTTTGATTTATTGATTCTTTTTATTCTCGCCGTGCGAAGAACGAGTATTCAGCTAGTAATGCATAAACTATAATCTTTTATATCCATCTATGTTATGCTACTTTCCTGCCATCAAACTGTTATTGTAAAGAAAGTAATCTACAGGATGGTTTGCGATGGTTCCAACTATTGGCATGAAGTTTAAGAAAAAACAGAATACAGGCAGAATATAATAAATATAATACATAAATTACGATTAGCTTTTAGATCTATCTACGTTATGATGCTTTCCTGTCATGAAACTTTTATTGTAAAGAAAGTAATCTACAGGATGGTTTGCGATGTTATACATTTCTTCCAGCATGTAGGCATGATTGGCATGTAGTTTATGAAAATACAGTATACAGGCAGAGCATAATAAACTGATTGCACATATGAAAACTAGCTTTTAAATCAAACTGTTTTTTTTTAAATATTTATTATGGCCAATTAACTTAAAAATTTTAAAAATCAGCTTTAAAAAATTAAAGAAAAAAAACCACGCTGGAATTTTCAAAATATTATTATTATTATTATTTTGCCCAACTTTCGTCTTGCTCTAAACATAATGTCCCCCTGAAGAAAATGATTAAAGACGAAATTATCAAATTCTAAGTTAAAAAAAAGAAGGTTGCGGAGAAAAATGAAGCCAAAAGAAGATAAAAAAGAAACGTTGGTATGCAAGGAAAAATCGTAAAGCCAATGACAACCCCTAACGAAATGAACTTCTACAAAGTATACCGTCTTCTTACGGTGGATGGATAATAACTTGGAGAAATAGGTATTTTTGTTCATTTTTCTGAGAAAATTGAAAGATTGATATTTAGTACAATGAAGGATAGTGCGAAGGAAAGTAGTGATGAAAATCTAGATGAAATAAGTTTTCGTAAACGTTGAACAGGGATCTTAAAAAATAGTGATTTTATACTCGTAGACGAAAAAAACACATTTCATAACATTTTAGCCAATTTTCGGGATAGTTTTAATAACGCAGTGAAATTTTAGGAACATGTTTAATAATATAGGTCAAAATTAGGAAATTTTGCTACTGTTGCATTTTAAAGTAAAGAATACGAGGATTAGAAGAAACTGGCTTAAAATAAAGTAATTAAAAGATTTTGTTTAAAATTATGTCGTTAAATCTGTTATTCGCAATTCATATTTTTTTCATTTAGTGTGAAAGTTGTATAGTTAAATTAAAATTATTCGGTTAAATATTCCAAAATTGTTTTATTATAATAAGGGATCTAAAAAGTTTTTTCCTAACAACATTTTTGATTTTTTTTATAAATATATATTCAGTAAATATATATCCAGTTAGTACATGTTTGTTTCTGAGCAATTTGACACTACGTATAAAATAATATTCAAAATATTTCTAAAGTTACAGCTAAAGTACTGAAAACCACTCACTATAAACAGAAAATAACACATCTATTTTTTATTACTGGAATCTTCTGCAAATTCAATTATTTTGTTTAAAATTATATATTTAAAGTTTTGACTTTAAATCTATTTTTCTCAATTCCCATTTTTCACATGGTTTGAAAGATTTCTCAACTTTTAATAAACCTGTTAAGTTAATACTTGGTAATTTGTTTAAGTATGGCATGAATATATTTGACTGTCTAGTAAAAGTGATTTCAAGTCATATATCTTGTGCGCGAGACATCGTAGTATATATTTTTTCTTTGAAATTTAGCTCTAAAAATTAAATACTAAAAAATGTTTGAAAAAAGTCTTTCAAAAAAAGTTTTGCCTTTAAATAATTTATACCCTGAATTTAATATTAAATAATTTATCACCCTGAATAACTTTTGATTTAATAATCGTATCTTCATGTTCCAGGACTCAGTATTCATGGTTGAGGGGATGACCACAAATATGCAAAATAATTAGTGCAGACCATATTTTAAGCGAATTGATATTGAAAGTGCAAAATTTGAGCGAAATCGGTTGACAAGTTCCTGAGAAATAAAATTTTAAAAAAGTCGTATTTTTAAAACTTGTTTTCTCAGGAATTATTTGATCTATTTCGCACAAATTTTGTATTTTGCCATTTAAAATGATTTTAAAATTATATACCTCAAAACTTCTGAATTTTTGAAGTTTTTTGATTCGCTTAAAAAGTTCTCGAGATATAGCTAAATATGTCTGAAGTAAAATTAACGTTAAGGGTCCAAACTTTAGATCACTCTCCTGACCAAACTATTAGGACCCTATTTCCCAGATTGCGGCTACTCACTATATTCTGAATGTCAGATATCAAAATTCGTTGAAAAAAGGGCGTTTTAATTCCGAGAAAATACGTTTTTGTGTTATTTCGTAAAATAAAATATCGTCTGCACCAATTGATTAGCATATTTGAGGTCTCCATCCCCTCGAACCATTAAGATCTTGTAGTAGAAATGAGATGGTTAGAGGAAAAGTTATTTAGGATATTCCATTTATTTATTATATTTATTTTCCCGCATTGTATTGTACGTTGATGTTTACTCAATGAAATCAAAACGATCTAAAACCCTTTACACTTACTGGATTCCCCTTAGATTTAGTTCCTGATTCCATTGAGATACAATTTAAACCCAATGAATTTTCCCTGTAATCATTGACTTCCTCCAAAATATTCTTTTTTTTTTTTATAGACTTCACCTTTTTCTCTTTTTTCCATCCTTATTACTCCGTCTCACTCGTCATTGTTTTTTTCGCTTTTCTTAAAAAGGGATATTTTTTAAAAATATATAATTAAGATCAAGTCCTTAATAAAAATATTTTTTTAACCAATAATTGTTTGTTAATTAATAATTTTTGAACTAATTATCAAATGTTAATTATTTTTTTTTTATTTCATCGTACTCCCAGTCCATTTTTCTAAATTTTTTTCATAACTTCGAATTTCTGTGTCTCATAGTATTAGAGCTGCTGCACTAAACGTTTAACTATAAAAAGAGAGAGTTAAAATTACGAAAATATCATTAAAAATTGCAATGTAATTTTCGAAGAGTTGAGAAGAAAACTCTGGCCAAAATCACAAATAAAAATGGTCTCTTAAGTATGTTAAATTTCATATTCGTATTTGCATTTCCTCGGATTTAATTATTATTAGATAAACGAGTTTTATAATTGTGTGCAAAATGTTTTCCAGTTGCTTATAAAATACATAAAAAGTGAAGTGATCTCTTAATCTTATTAGGTACCATATTCAGGGTCAAAAATGAGGTCACTCTTTCATTTAAAGGGGGTCCATAATAATCAATAAAAATTGCTGTTAATCAAGGGATTCGAAACCGTGATGGGTCAGGGGATACAATGAAATGAACCAGGTTTGAATCCCAGCGATGACTGGTCGATACGAAATTTGACCACAGTGCTGACGTAAAATATCCTCAGTAGTAGACAGATCATAAGTTAGTACTCTTGCCATCAGGCTAACCGTGGGAGGTTTTCTTCTTCATGTAACGCAAATGCGGTTTAGTTTCATCAAAAAGTCCCCTACGAAGACAATACTTGATCCATGAATCTGGAATGGGTTCAAAATAACAAGGCAACGAAGTTGAACCCAAAATTGGGTCAGATGTTCAAATAAAATCTGAGGATGAGAGTGTCTTTGCCTCCGTTGTACACAGCCCGGTAAGCTCTGTTTTATACAAGGTTAAGTGCCAATAAGTGCCGATATACCATGTACTGAAGATATAGCGCTCGGTATACTTTATGCATATGTTTTTTATTAGGTTAAGTGCCATTGTTTCCGAAATTCTGACCTTTAAGGTGAAAGGTTGTCTTTGCGGTCCAAAAATACCTCATCGTGATATAGCAATTTTTTTTACATCCTTCTTTGATGGAATCTGAATCTCTGAAAAGTAAGGTGTTTTTATTCTGAGAATGTGCGATTTTGCGTATAATTTCGTTACTTGGTTAATGATTAGTTAAATTCAAATATTTGAGTTAACTCTTAATCCATTAAGATAGGCACTTAGTCATTAGAAATAAAGTTATTTGGAGTTATTTTTTTTCTGGTAATTTAAATTAATTTTATTTAACGCTTAGTAAATACAAATAATAAATAATCCGGGACGTTTGATACATCTAGAATACTTATTTAAATTTGGAATTTGAAAGTTTTTGACATTTTTTATTAGATTGTAAATCATTTTTTTATAAATGTCCAGATTTCATTGCATCCAGATTTGGATTTTTACTTTTAAGAAAGTAACGAAATTTGTCCAATTAGTTCATTCATTAAAAATGAATGGTTAATTTTAGTACTTTGATAATTAATTTCATATTTAACCTAGTTTTTTAATTCTCTGGAACTATTTGCCTAAATAAAAAAATATTACATTTATTTGCGAAACTCATTTGCCAAACATAATGCCATTTAAATTTTTTAAATCATCTGTAAATGTTATAATTTATTTCAATTATGACCTAAAAGAATTTCATGGCATTCGAAAGTTGACATGACATTGTTTTGTAAAAAAATCCAAATTTTGAATAGTTTCTGAAAAAAATTAAATATACAACATTTAAAATTTCTTATTTTACAGGATTTTTTTAGTTGGTTATCGTTTATGTTTTGGAGAAAAAAAAGTATTACAAAGCTATGTTTGGACGCACTATTTTAAGAAAAACTTTATCAGAGTTAGGATGTAATGCTGGTTAAGATAAAAAATAAAAAATTACATTAGTTAAGAAGATATAGAAAAAAAAAATTCTGCACAAATAGCGAAATTTTTATTATTAAATTAAATAATAAAAAAATATTAAAATAATTACTTTGTGAAGTTATACTTTTTAAAACAAGATTCATAAATAGTTCTAAGAATTTTATGTATGCATAATTAGTTCTTGGGAATTGATGAAAAAAAAAGAGTCCTCACATTTTTGACAGCTGTTCTTGACTTAACTATTTGAACCATAGTTTCCGAATTACTGCTTCCCCTTCCTCAATATTTTAACAATCAAAAATCCCTCTCTGTCTCATTGAAAGTTATGTTTATCCTGACAACGTATGCATTGTACCTGATTACCTATTTTTAATTCACAGGTATTTAATTATTATTAGTTAATTAATAGGAAATTAATATTAAAAAATTACCAATAATTATTTTTAACTAATAATAATATTAGTTAATTAAAATAAATAATAATGATAATAATTATAATGATAATAACGATACTAATTATAATGATAATAATTATATTGATAATTTATATATCATTAATTAAATGTTTTTTTCAAACCATTAAGATTTGATCGGAAGTTATTTCGGGTGATACTTTTTTTCCCACTGAACACGGGCTTTTGTAAGCAAAAAGCAGAATTTAAAAAAGGCTTTGAAATTTATCAGCATACGCAAATAGTTATCACATATCTTATCTTGTATCAACGCATATTGATACATAAGACATATTTTAGATCTAAATACGTACGTAAATAGTTTTGACATTATGGTATGTGTTTTAGGGTTGTACAATCAAGGATAAGGTTTTTTAAATTCTCTTTATGTTGCTCAGACGTATATTTAATTTTCATATATTAATAGCAAAACTGACTATAAGTTAATTTTATAAATTATGATACAAAAAGTTATCATATCAATTTAATAACGAAACTGATATGATAACAAAATTTCTATGAAATTTAATCACGAAAGAACGTTGCAACTGTTGAGATTAAATTAATATCCCAAAACATATGCACGACATTTTTACACTATTTCTCTATTTTCTTTTATCTTTCTTAAATTACATAAGTGTAACCAATAAGTTAACAATTCGTTTTTCTTTAGATTCGGGGATTATTTTTTTAAATTCGGGAATCCCTTTTTCAACAGGAAATTCCTCTTTGATTTAAATAGTTAAAATAATTTTCACTGCTTTTATATGCATAATAGATGACTGTTGTGATTGAATTGTAGTTGTCTTTTTTGATTTAAAATAATAAAACTAGTTTTATATGTTCCCTTCGTCTTTATTTTTTTGCAAATTAAAATAAAGGGCAAATAAGAAAATAATCATGCTGTAAAAATATTAGAACTATAATATGTGTATGTACGTATGTACATACAGTGTGCCATTAAAGAAAAAAATAGACCATCCAGAATAACTTTTGATCTAATGATCGGATATTCACGTTCTAGGACTCAATCTTAATGGCACGAGGGGATGACCTCAAATGTGCTCATTAAAAAATGCAGAAGATATTTTAAGTTGCGAAATCAGACACAAAAACGAACTTTCTCTAAATAAACATACCTCTTTTTTTTGGACGGATTCGGATTTCTTACCCCCTATATTCTGAAAAAATAGGGGATAGCCGAAATTTGGGAAAATTTGGTCCCAAAATTTTGGTTAGGAGAGCGATCCAAAGTTTGGATCCTTTAATGTTAATTTAACTTTTTGCGCATTTTGCTATATCACAACTTTTAAGTGAATTGAAAAATTTGTGCAAAATCGGTCGAATAGTTCCACAGAAATTGAATTTCAAAAAAGTCAGATACTTAAATTTTAATTTCTTAGGACCAACTTCGACTGATTTTGCTCAAATCTTGTATTTTGAAAATAAAATTACATTTTTTTAAATGATACCTAGAATTGCATACCTTATTATTGTGTACAAAAATAAAAATTGTTTGCAATAAGGCTAGAATTGTATACAATAATAAAAAATAATGAATCTTTACTAAAAGTTGTTTTATGCTTTGAATTATATTTGAATAAACAAATTTTAGATTTGTGTGTAAAAATTTTTCAATTCGCTTAAATAATTCCCGAGATATGGCGAAATACGCAAAAAGTAAAAATAATTATAAGGGATCCAAACTTTGGATCGATCTCCTCACCAAACTATTGGGTCCACATTTCCCAAATTGCGGCTACCCCTACATTTTTGGGGTCAGAAATCCGTAAAAAAAGGTATATTAATTCAGAGAAAGTACGTTTTTGCGTCTGATTTCTTAACTTAAAATATCGTTTGATCTTATAAATTAGCATATTTGAGGTCACCCCCTTGAGTCATTAAGATTGAGTCTTAAAATGTGAAAATCAGATCATTATTTTAAAAGTTAGAAAAGTTGAAGTTTTTTTTCTTGTGCGCTGCACAACAGTAAAGTTTCAAACTCTTTCTATTTCATATTACTTCAGACATGACATTTTTATTTCTTATTTTGATGGCGCAAGTAATATTGCAGTAATACTGAAAAAATATTTGAGTAAGAAAAAATACCATCATATTTATATATTGTAGTGTTAAAAGTATTTTTTTTCCTCAACATAATGTGTTTTATACATATTATTTACAGTACAATTGGATTTCTTTTCATTACAGAAGTAATATTTTGCGTTTCATCAATAACTAAAATCAAAAATTGATATGAAACAACTTCGGACATTCTACGAAGGCAATTTTTATTTCATATTTATTGTTTAATTACATTTTTAATCTTTTGATGTTACAGCATAAAAAGGAATAGTCTGTATAATAAGGATTTTAAGCCATTTTCATACACATACATTTGGAAAAGTCAACTATTTTTATAATAAACTATAATGGTTGCTCAACTTTTTTTCATAAAACTATTTTCGCTATGATATTATCTCGTGTCATTTGATATTACGCTCACAATGTTACAATAAATACCGACATTCTCTCCTTTTTCGTTATATATTAATAATTTTATTTTTAATATAAAAAGTCAGTTTCGTCTTTTTTTAAATTACTTTTTGATATTTTATTCTCTAATCTAAGTTAAATTTTATATCACGCTAAGTTGGCGCCAAAAGGCTATAAAAAGTTTACTAGTTTTAAAATAGTTAGTTACTTGGAAGAAAAAAAAAACTAAGAAGAAAACTTACTTTTCGTATTATTTTATATTCTCAGTGTACTTTCTTTCCCAAAAGTTGACAGGAGGAATGAAATTTCACTCCAGAGTTTAAAAAAAAACAATACTTACTCCTTTGTATTATCTTCCACTTTGTACCTTTTGTTTTCGTTTATCTATCAAATAATGAAAGAGATAAGATGCATAAGAGAAATATTTTTAATCGATAAAATTAGATATTCGCTTTCCTTCATGCACAGAGAGATTGAACTTGAATTGAGGATTCCATCAGACAATGCACTTATCTTACCCTAATCAAACTCATTATCTTCCATATATAATAAAAGAATATTTTAACTTTTAATTTTACAATTAATATATAAAAAAGAAAATGCAAGTGAGATAGTTCCAATGCTTGGTCTATTTGAGGCAGTGATAAGTAAGTCCTTATTGCATATCCTCTACGCCAGTGTTTCCCAAAGTGTGGTACGCGTACCCCCAGGGGTACGGGAACACATTAGCGAGGGTACGTGTTCTAAAGCGAAATATCTTGCAACAAGCGAAAATTTCAAAAATTTTTATTTAAAAACAAAGCTAGCTATGAAAATTTACGATTACGTATTTTTCTGTTGGTTATTTTTAGCCGAGTTAACCGCTAATAACTAAAACATGTTAATAAAAATAAACATATTTTTTAAAAAATACATTGATTTTTTTATTAGTGGTACACATCGTTACGAAAAACTTAGAAAGGGTACACAAAAGTCATAAGTTTGGGAAACACTGCTCTACACGAATCAGCTGATAACGGCCTGACAAAAGTCACGTATTGGAAATGCAAGCAAGATTCTTCCAATGTTTGATCTGCAAGTGGCAATGATCAGTAAACTCCTTATTGCAAATCCGATAAAAGAATGACTGCCGGACAAAAATCAAGCATTAGAGATGAATCTTCTGCTTGCTCCTGCTCCGGCATTTAATAACCAATCTTTATTTTATATTTACTATATCGATTGGTTATTAAATGCCTGTAATGAATTAATTTATAGAAAGTAATAACAACGGGGATATTATACAGAATATATTTCATTCAGCTTTTGTAGAAACCAGAAGGTTTGAAAATAATAGTTAGCTTAGAAAAAAACTTAGTGGTGAATCTAAGCAAGTTCTTGAAAATTGAAAAGTTCACTATGTCTTGTGCCAACTTTATTGTATTAACTAGGAAAGGAGCATTATCTGAAACAAATCTGCATAAAGCGATGGTTAAGACAGAACTTCGAAATTGCAGGTCTTTACAGTGTTGTGTTACGATTCTCAAACTTAAGTATCCAAAAAGCGCCTTCCTACAAATACATTAAGACTCGGTCCCATTCTTTTCTGATATTGTGACTCATTTAATTCTTTTTAAGTAACATATCAGTTTGCTTTTAATTTGATATATTACTTAAAAAAAGAAACAAAACATTTTAGAAATATGACAGTTATCTTGATATAAAAATGTATACGTGTTTGCATAAATAATATAAACAACATATTTTACAACATATTTTATTAGTTACACAACTATAAACTTTTATAAGTTACACAAATCTTTCAAAAGTGACAATACAAAAGTAGGATGGAACAAAAATAAACTACTAGTTTACAGTTTATGTACAGCTGAAGAGTCTTTGACTGAAAAGTTCGAAGCATCGAACTATTCGAGCTCTCGTTCTTCTTCAAATCATTACAGTTTAGTGCCTATTCATCCTAATATAGGCTATACCAAAAAGAACGAGAGCACCTACAGCTAGGCCAACGACGAAACACAGGAAACCGATCCCGCCAGCATAACCTAAAAATGATAGGAAATATGAGTATGAGTAGAGTGCGCAAAATAAAAAACGGACCATCCTGAATAACTTTTGATCTAATAATCAATCCATCACGTTACAGGGCTCAATCTTAATGACTCAAGGGAGTGACTTCAAATATGCTAATTAAAAAGGACAAATGATATTTTAAGTTATTAAATCAGACACAAAAACTTACTTTCTCAGAATAAACATGCCTTTTTTTCTAGACGAATTTAGATTTCTGACCCCCAAAATATAGGGGGCAGCCGCAATCTAGAAAATATGTTCCCAATAGTTTGGTCAAGAGACCAAAGTTAGGACACCTTAGCGAAATACGCAAAAAATAAAATTAACGCTATGTCTCGAGAAAGTTTTAAATGAATCGAAAAATGTTTGCACACAATTATAAAATTCATTTAAGATAATTCCATTCAAAAATAACCTTTATTAATTACATAATATTTTGTATTATTTTATGTAATAATGGCGAAATTTTGTTTTAATTGTAAGGTATATTTTTTTGCATCATTTTAAAGAATATAATTTTACATGGCAAAATACAAAATTTGAGCAAAATTGGTTGAATAGTTCTTAAGAAATTGAATTTTAAAAGAGTCAGATATTTAACTATATTAAAAGCTCTCGAGATATAATGAAATACACAAAGAGTAAAATTAACAAGTTTTGGAGAACTCTCCTGACCCTATTTACCAGATTGTGTCTACCCCCTATATTTTGGGGGTCATAAATCCGTAAAAAAAAGTATATTTATTCAGAGAACGTACGTTTTTGTGTCTGACCCCTTTGAGTCATTAAGATTGTGTCCTAGAACGCGAAGAGCCGATCATTTGATCAAAAGTTATGCAGGGTGGTCCGTTTTTTTTTTTTTTTTTTTTTTTTTTTTTTTTTTTTTTTGCGTACTGTACATAATATATCACCGCTAAATATTTTTTTTACTAATCTAATATTTTATAGTATTCTTATGTCATGAGCTCAGTAACATTCAAGATATGTATTACACTACTGAGAAGGATCAACAATGAATAAAACACATTATTGAACAATACTATTATAAAAACAAAACATTATTAAAACACATTGTTGAACATATATTATTGAACATCACACATTATTAAACATATCTTATTGAACATAATACATTATTGAACACAACAGGTTCTGGAACATGACACATTAGTGAACATAATATAAAACCATTTGAATATTTACCATTTGAATAGGGCCTTGGGGTAAACTGAGCTTCAGCTAAAATAAAATAATACGTTTTTAAATTAATAGAACATTTTTGACTGACTTTTGTTTCATTAAAAAAAGATAACAATAAAGATAAGAAGTCGAGTTCCTACTGTAATTCAAAAAGTAAAAAATATCAATTCACTTTTTTCAACCAAACATTATAGATCTCAAGTTTTGCCTCGAGATCTCATGAAACATTTTTTCTCCATGCCCACTTGGGGAATGACCTTTCGTCATACAGGCATCTGAAGGGCAGATTTGTTGGCTACTCATCCAACGTTGCTCCCACAGTAAGGGCAGATAGTACAGAGAATGAAAGAACATCCATGACTTGCTCGGGAATTGAACCCAGAAGCTTTCTGAAGATTTTATGAAGCAAAACTTACTCCCTTATCATCCCTGTAATTTTTGGTTTCTGCTGTTGCTTTTATTTTTATTCAAAATACCAATCTGTACACGAAAATTAACCGACTCAATGTACTCCCGAGTTTTCAATGTATTTTGCTTTAAGCAAACAAAAAGTGGTATTTTTTAGATATTTTAAAGTCTAATAACTCAGAGTTTGTTTTTAATGAAATAATCTAGAGTAATAATAATGAAACAAAATTTCAAAAAATTCATTTTTCAAATGAACCTGGAGAAAATAATTCAATATTTTCAAACAAAAAACGTAGGCGCATTATATTCAAAAGAAATGGAAGAATTTTTGGTAATGATGGAAGTTTCGCATAAAAGTGATGTTCCTTTACGTTTTTAGTTTTAGATCTGATCTGGCAAAAATAGATTTTATTCTAGTCAACTTGAAAAGCGTAGTTTTTTAAAATCTTCATCTGAATCACAAATTATTACTTGAAAGCAAAAATAAGTAAATAAATAAATAAATGTAGAAATCTAACGAATTTCTCTTGAAGGGGAGACTGAAAACCTGTTTGATTGCTGGAGAAACAGAGAGGAGTTGAAAGAAGACTTCCCTGATCAAACAGCACAAAAGTAAATTACCCATATCTTAAAGATTGTTGATGAGCCACTTCTTATTTATAACTTAAAAATAATAATTCGAAAAATAGAAAACATTTTCTCAATAAGTATTACTGATGTAAGTCAATTGGTGCTTTTAAATATGTACACTAATATACTTTTAACGATACTTAATATAAGTACTGCAGAACTAGGTTTCTTATACCCTAACGAATGGGATAAATACCGGAGAAATTTATTGATTATGGTAATTTTTGATTGTCAGGAACTTTTTGAGTATCTCGAGTGATAGAATTATTCCAAATGATTGTGTCGGCTCATCTCTTTTTAATAGTGCATACGATTTTGCAATGTTTATCATTACCGATTTATTGATTATTTCAAAAAGAAAAACGAGATAGTAACAATAATAATAAATTGCAAAAGTGGCACAAAATAATATTCATTTTTAAAGAAGACTTTGCCAAGAAAAATAAATTTTTTACTAGGGCAGTGAGTCTGAAACCCAAACTTATAAATATTCTGTAAAATATTCTGTCTTGAGTAACGGAAAGTGAAAAACGGCTGCTCGACCAGCCTTCTCCTATTCTTCATAGAGATTCATTTCTTGTTAGTTTAATGAAAACCCACCCTTCTAAAGTCAAATTCCTCTCAAGATAAAATATATTTTTTAAAAATTTCAATAAGAAAAAAGGTTTAAAGATAAAAGGAAAGAACAGATTGAAAACTAGATTGTCCTAGATTTTTTCGAAAAATATTTTTAAAAAATGATCAATGCCTAACATGTTTCTTTAACACTTTAGAAAGATTTTTATGATAATTTTGAAACCAATAACTTCGATAATTTAAGAAATTATTTAAGAGTAAATGCATTGAAACTCTCACTCACTTCTTAAGAAATTTGTACAGACTTCAGAATAACTGCCCTTCATCTTAGCTGGATCACTGTCCAGAAGGAGGCAGCTGGTGGCCAGCATGGACACGTCTTGGCAGAAATCGTATCCAAAACATGTTCCTTTTTTGTATTCCATGCATGCTTTCGAACATTCTTCAAGAGTGGCATTGGTTATGGGTGGAATGGTACTTCCTAAGTAGCGCTTGTTCGGGTACTTCCTGAATTCAGTACTGAATTTCCCTGAAGAAATATAATAAATAAAATCAGTAACAATCACATATTAATGTCAATGTGTCTGGTTTGTTGCTCAGGGGATAGAACCTCCCAATGAGGTGAACTGGCTGATTGATACGAAATCCACACCCAGCTCACAAGAACCATAGTGCTGACGTAAAATACCCTCAGTGATAGACGGATCATGGGTTAGAGTCCCCTTGCCATCCGTGGGAAGTTTTTGTGGTTTTCCTCTCCATGTAATGCAAATGCGGGTTACTTCCATCAAGAAATCCTCCACGGAAGCAAAATTTTTCCCAATACTTGATCCTAAAGTTCCCCTGTTTTCTGGTTTAGGTTCAAAATGACAAGGCTACGCTGTTGAACATTTGTAGTCGTAAACCCAAAAATCGGGTCGGCTGTTCAACAACGGTTATAGAATAAAATATTTCTGGTCTAAACATGCAATTAAATATTGGTTCTAAAAGCATAGATAACTTTCTATCGATTTTCAGGTGCTTCTTTTGAAAGTATTTTCTAACAGACTAAATCCTGCAGTTAAATCCCTTAAACCGTGATGGCTTTGTTTCGTAATTTATTTTCTTAAAAAAAAGGTACGCTTCAAATAATCCTGCAGTTAAATATCTTAAGCGTGATGGATTTTGACTTAGCTTTCTTGTTAATTTTTAATACGATCTAACGGACCAAACTTAGCAATTAAATATTTGCAACTAACACGGATGATTGAGAAGATTTTCTCGTCTCTGCGAAAATCAAATCTATGTGGTCTTGACAAAATTCTGTAATTAACTTTTAAGATCCTTTTGAAAAATACGGTCTAAATCCTACAGTTAAATGTCAATATCGTAAACCAGTTTGCCTCTTTCTCAATTTGCCTCGATTTTCAGGTCTTTTTTTTTTTTTTTTTTTTTTTTTTTTTTTTTTTTTTTTAAATACGTGCGAACAGACTAAATTCTGTATTTAAACATGAGTATCGTAAACCGGGGTGAAGTGACTTTATCTGGATTTTTTCATGGTGTTTTGAAAATACTCGCAAATAGACTGAATTCTACTGCTAAATCCCATTACCTTCCGTGACGGCTTGTTTGGAGTTTTACTTTCTTAAACAGTTGAATCATAAATCCGGTAATCCAAAATGTGAATCTCAGTTGTTATTTTTTGAAATTTTTTAGCCCAGATGAAATATTTTTTTGCTGTTAAAAATTTTCTTTACTTCATATTTGATCCAGAATTTAAGATTTAAAAGATTTTGGCTTAAAATGTGAGTGTACAAACATATAATTTTAAGTTTAATGCTTCTGAAGCTGTTGATTACAAACTTCTCGCCATTAAAACTTTGGATGATTTCTATAAGTTTTATGATATTTAAAGAATAGTAACATGCAGTTTGAGAATTAAACATTTGTTTATAATAAATTTTGGAATTAGTTTGTTAATTTTAAACGCCTTGAAAATTATTTGTCGTTTGGACGAATAAGAATACGCATATTTATGTTTAACATTACTTACGATAGTTAAATATAACGTTTCAAAATTAAATATTTTAAAACTATGTCATAAAATAAGTTATAAATATACTAAAATGTTTAGTAACTTTTAAAATATTTAAATTATTTGTCTGTTCTAAAGCCCAGATAATTGTACAAGGAAAGATTATATATATATATATGTATGTAGTTTAAAATCATCGCATTGCTTCAAGTGTAAGGCCCTTAAACAGCTTCAAAAAACAGCGTTAAATCTGCTCATCAGTCATAAGGTCTACCCCAACAGAAAAAACTGAAAATTTATGGATGTTTCCTTGCCTTCAAATCACAAAACATCTGATGTTTTTGTATATCCGATTGCATAACCGACAATCGACAGGTTCCCGGCGGCTTTTGCATTAAAACCAACTTCTTGAAAGTAATTCTTGAAAAATATATACTCACTAAAGTAGTGGCCACAGTTGGTGTCTCTAACTTGGACATTTTCTCTAGTCTTAGAATTCGGGTAATGTACTACGTGGAGCTTGCATGGGGCGTCCTTCGATTGAGGACAGTGGTCAAAAGACAGGCATTGATAACTAGTGGATTTATGACAAGCCCTTGCGCATTTCTCTACTGAGTCAAGTTTCAATACTTCTTGAGCTGTAAGACTTAAAATATTGCCGGGGCTTCTGTTGAACAGGTCGGCATATTTTCCTGTGGAGAAAAGTTAGAAACAGATAAAGTTGAGAAAACAAAATTTTCTTTTCATAACCTAAAATAACTTTCCTTATAAAAACATGTTTGCTTACTTAACATCTTTTATCAAAATTATGCCAATCAATTTTTTTCGAAAACAAGGATTAAAAAAAATTAAAATTTTAGGAATGTTTGTTGAAATATTAATTATTTTTGAAGCCTTGACATTTTGAGTAACTCCTTGCAAAATTAAAATTTTGAAGTTTTTTATTAAATAACTTATTCTTCCTGGCGAAAGATAACAAAAAAGTTCTCATATTATGACACATTCTAAAATAATAACAGAACTCCAGTGGAGCGAAACAAATCAACCAAGTGATTATAATCATGCGATTCAGTTTATTTAAATTTTTTTAAAAGATTCAATAAACAACGAAAAATTGTCTATTCGATCAACAGATTCAAGTATGAATTTCAATTTCAATTTATGAATTTCAATTAATGTATCTCATTTAAATTAGATGATTTGAATCAAGGTGTTTTTCGAACTTATGAACTTAACAAATGAACTTATTCAAATCGGTAAAGTAAAATAATTGGTTCAGGCAACTAGATTTAAACCAACCCAATAGAGTAACTAATTTAGTCAAAGAATCAAATCCATCAACAAGTTTTAGAACTTCGTCGTAAGACACTAAACGGTTTTAACAATCGATTATACTCGAAGAAAGTAATTTGTATAATGAACTTTCAATGTATTTATTTAAATGTTATCTAGTCGCAAAAAAAAAGATGAAATACTCACGAGTTACAATGATGCATAAATTGTTATCTTCCATATTGTCTTTGGCGATGTCTTCCCCGAAATCAGATGATACAATACACTCTCCACCATTCACGCAATAAGAGGCGGTCTCACAATCCTTGTAGTCCAGGCACACTCTTTGGCACTCATCAAAACCCAAATTTCCAAGGTTCTTCACAGGTTTTCCAGCAGTTGCTTTCAATTTTGCACCAGCTTTCACCACTCGCATTCTGGGATTGGGTTTATCTTGAAAATAAAATATTACGCTACAAAACTTGAGAATAGGTGAGGGTTATAACATTTTAAAATGTTTTTGCGGTTGATTAAATAAAAAATATATGTATAAAGTGTCGTGTATGTAAAAGCTTTTTACAGATATCTATAATGAATTTTTTTTAAAAGCTGTTTTAAAGTAAAACTATTAGCCTTCCTATTACCAGGGGCGAATTTTGATTTATTTTTTAATTAAATGATTTTCCCGTTCTCTGTACAGGGGGATCAATAAATCGGTATTAATCATTACCTGTGAATTCATACACAAAACTTAAGAAACATGTGCCAGCACAATTATTTAAGCTAAAACAATTTCTTCCATAGCTATCACCCTCCCCAGTTACTTTATGTTATTAATTAAACAGAGTTTTAGAAGTTCATCCATCTAAATAAAGTTAATCTGATTCAATAGTACTTGCCATAATGCTATACCATGGGGTTAACTCGTGATTGTCAAACATTACCGGAAACAGCAATTTTCTCCGGTATTTATCATATACACTCTTCGGGCCCATTTGCATCGTTTCGACATGATTGACTCATCTAAGTGTAATTTATGTGATACTGGAAAAAACATGATTTCAGCCCATCTCGACGAATGCCCTGCTTTGAGAGCCTTGATATGTGCTGTGAAAAAGTATTGGAGAGCCCGTAGTCAAATGACATGATGGCCAATAGACTAGCATTTGTAAAATAAATAAATATCCCGGTGTTGCTTCATACTATTAGATTTACAATAATATGAGTTTGGAGATCAACTCTTCAAAAGAAAGATTAAATTTGCTTAAATATAGTAAAATTTAAAATGTGATACTCAGAATTGATCACTATTTTTCCATTACTTGGTTGATAACTTAAGCTCTTGTTGAGTTTCCAATATTCAAGTTTATGGAAATACTCTTTAAAAGCGTAAGTATCAATATAAGATATACCTTTTAAAATACGAATTAAGTGGCGCCATCACCACACGTCGCGAAATTATTAACGTTGATTTTACTCGTGACGACTTAACATGGGAAACCAAAGATAAATAATTCATAAAAACGTGCGATAAAGCTAAGTGTTGATTGATTAGAGCTACAAGCTAGCAAGGGATTTTTGAAATAAACAGTTTCACCCTGGCTTCGAACGTATGTGCGTGTACACCAAATTTGGTGTGGGAAGGTTCTAAAGTCTGGATTTGTTTAAAGTGCCTACACATGTATGTGTATGTACTTTTAAAAATTTCAGCTTTATTTATATAGATACAAATTTTATTTATTTAATTTACCATTAGCATTGTTTTTTCTTTTAGCATATAAATTATTTTTACAAAAATTTTATTTAAATATTTATATTTTGTTTTCTAATTATTTTTTAGTTAATAAAATAAATTTAAAAATTATTTAATAATTTCTTGACACCTGAAATATGTATATTTAGAATTTCATATACATAATTTCGATATCATATCTATTCTAGTTTTCACCAATTTTTTTCAAAATTTTTAATATTAGACATCAAGTGGATAGTTATGGAACATCCTATTTTGTATACTAGATCAGAAAAAACTTACTTCCGATTCGGTTAATGAGACGATCGTCTTCACCCGGTTCAGTCACTTCTATGGAAAATGGTTCCAGTTGAATCTGAAAAATAATCAGTTACCGATTTTTCAAATCAATTTAACTCAACCAGTTTATTAAAATTATTTTTTAGTACATTCAAGTAAGGAGCAATATAATTAACCCAAAAATCACTTGTCTTCATGTATTTTTATAATATAAATATACAAGATGTTCGTAAATGTCAGTCCTTAATTACCCTTGCGCATTTCCTTATATGCATTTTTTAACCCTCATGAATCCTAGTAAAATCTTTGCATAATCCTTGCGAGTCATCGTCAAATTCTTGTGAATTCTTTTAGGGCACTAAAAGTAACTCTTAAATGCCGAAAAATGAAAGTAGTATCAAACGTTTACGAATCATTATCAAGATCTATTAGAGTAGAGGAGGAATTAAAGTTATCCAAAATTAGCGTATCTGAAAATGAAGAGACCAGGTCCACTGGACTAATGTTATTGTTGCCGTTTGACAAGTGCAGAAAAGTCAAAGTACAAGTCAAAACTTGACTAATAAACTAGTTTTTGAAGATTTCAAACTTAGGATTTCATACTTGTCCCTGATATAGCAAAATTGTACTTTTATTTTAAAGAGGAACCATCTTATGAAAATGATTTAATTTTAAAAATTAAACTTAGAAGCTGTGAAACTTGCCATTCCAAGTACGTCCCAGATATTCTAGTTCGGTTACAAATCTGGAGATAGTGTAGGCCAAGGAAGGGTCGTAATGTGGCGGAGGCATTCCTGTGATTCTCTTACTATGTGTGGTCGAACATTGCTTGTTGAAAAATGACTCCCGAAAGCCCTGTCATGAATGACAGCACACGTGACTGGAGGATGTCATGAACGTACCTTTGGGGTTTCAAAGCAACGTGGTACCGTTGGAATGTCAAAGCGACATTAGGGGTGATCGTATGTCGTATGCGATGGTAACCCATACTATCACATCAGCTGTAAAAGCGATGTGCTGCTGTAGAGAATATGCAGGATTGAGGCGCTCACCATGGGGTCTCCACACTCGTACACGATAGTCTCACTACCCAAATTAACGATGCAACGGTGCGTGTATATCGTGCCTACGCTATTCAGAAGCAAACTATAAACGAACTATTAACTATAAGCATTATGAAACATAACAAAACTAAAACCACTGTCAACCATAACAAAGCTATAACCTCCATAACTAAACGAATTATAACTATAGTCCCCTATAAAAGAGCTCCCATTTTTTCAACTGTCTCCTATCAGTCCTTAAAATGAAGTTAGTTCAATGAGAGTTTAAAGGAGACTACTAAAAAACTCGCTTCAAGCGAGTGTTCACTCTATCGTAGTTCATTATAAGAGGGTTCAACTGTACTTAATTACTAATTTAGTAGAAAGAAAATTTGTCACAAGGTTTTTTTCCATAGTACTCTGGCCCTGTAATCAGTTATTAGAATTATGTTTTAAAACTTGAGCTTAATTAATTTTTACTCACAAATTCATCTCCTAATCCAGTCAGTACCAACTTCAGTTCTTTCGTTTCTACTTCCCGTCTTACATTCTGCACAATCATTTCTTTGGACTGTAGGAAAGTGTCATTATCAAATCCTGTTGACAGGAAGATGAAATATGAGAACACACATTTCATTCCACAAGAGACAAAAATTAATCTGTTGTTATATTTCTAAGAAGACTTACTTCTGTAAAGATCGCAGCCATTCTGACTCACCACTTTAACTCCATCGTTTGTGGCAAAGGTACATACAGCGCCGCAAAACGAGAACGCCCTGCAAATATCAATCGTTAACTTTTACAATTTAATGTAACTACCACTACAATTATTGAACATTAATTCACTTGTATATAAGACATGCTAACTCGATTCACCCACTTCAATATCAGAAACAAGAGATTCATTGATCTACAATGAAGATCGATCCTGACCTACTTATGTCTTCAATACACTTCCAGATTCCCTCAAGAAGAAACTTTCAGACACCGAAGCAAATATCATCAGATGGATGCCCGGTTCTCCTAATACTATCAGCAATAAGACCATTAAAAAGGAGCTCAAGATCGAAGATATCAATGAATTCATTGCCAAACTAAACATTCAATTTTTTAAAGACGACAAATCAAATCATGCCGCAATTTTAACTCCATTTTTAAGCTTGATCTATTACAAGATAACGCCAGTTCTACTCCAGTTACTGCCTTTCTACTTTCCGATGCCTGCCACTCTAATTTCTACTCTAAAAGCAATAACTTACTCCGATCTAGCTTTATATATATACCTCTGCGGGGAAGTAACACTTCATTGAAGCTGCGGACATCTGCGGGGGTCCCCATGTAAAATATCATGCTTAATGTCACCGCAGCTAGTCGTTCCCTACTCTCTCACGTCTAGCCCCACACTTGCGTTTTCGTCTTAGCTTCAACCTTGTATATCCTTTTTATTCTCTTTTGTATTCCCAGTCTACCCTATATATAGCCCGTTTTGTGTATATCATCATTTAATCGAATTTTTATTTTAATTGTTTATTTAATGCAATATTGCATTGTACTTAAGTAAAAAAAATCGTATATTTTAAACTTTATTTCTTTTTTAAAAAGAATTATTAAATCTATTCATCATTGCATTTAAGTGGACCATCATATAAAAAATATATATGTTTGTTCCTACCTTAACCAATACCAATTAACCTTACCAATTCAACATTTGAAATATTTATATTTTGGCCGATCGGACTGTGTAGGGGTCAGGGAACTGGCCTTGCAAGAGAAAGGCTCTGGTTTTGAATTTCGAACAAGGCATGGATGTTCTTTTATCCTCTGTACTATCTGTCCTTACTGTGGGGGCAACGCTCGCCCACTTGATATGATGCCCCTGAAAGAGTGGTCAACAAATCTGCCGTAATACGCTTGAATTGACGAATGTCAATCCAGGTGGACATTGGAAAAAAATATTTATAATCTTTTACTTAGTTAAGACCTGAGGTCCACGTATGTGTACCTAAAATTATTAGCCTCCTGGCAGCGCATTTTGTTAATCTTATGGCAGTAAAATAGAGATTTGGAATAGATTTGCTATATTCCTTTCTACTTCATTAGTGAAGAGGTTAAAGAAAATACGGGTTTGCAAGTTACATAACTTTGACAGCTGGCTACAACAATACACACTTAGAAATGATCTGTTTGAGTTTACGCAACAAAATAAGTGCACAGAATGGCGTTCAAATTTTGCTTTACGAGAGGCTATAGTTGTGTAACTGTTAAGGAGATCAAAAATATTAACGCCTAATTAATACCATAAACTGTTATATGTAGTTAAATTTTTTGTAGTGCATCTTAACACCGAAAATGGCGGCAACTACTTAACAACAAAACTAATCTAATGAAACATTAAGCCTAGTTCTTGACACAGTAAACATCAAACATGCTCCATTACACCTCTTTTAATGAAGTAGTTGCCACCATTTTTTATATTTAAAAACATCTGACTAGTTACAACAAAACATAACAATAATAATCAGGCAAAATCAGTATAGTTATTCTTACGATATAGTTTGCAACAAAAGTGTTTAATGCAGAACTGATCCATTCATCGAATAAAATTAAATTGTTTATCAACTCTACGCACATTACAGAGACAAGGATAGAGCGATTCAAATTAGGATTAATAGAACAGAAGCTGATATAAATGAAATATTATTGAGTATTTAACGTAATTGACAGATTTGTGTAAATAGGAGAAAATAATAACTTTTATTACACAACTGAAGCATACATGCCTTTTGTAAAAGTTAACTTGTGTTTCTGGGGAATGCAAGACGGAAAGTTTCCGTTCCCAATAATTAACATTCTATGTTGTCACCTGACTATTTTCAAAAGTATGAGGCAAAAGAAACTATAAATGCGTTTGATCCAATAAAAATAAGAGCTCTGATTATTTTATGATATTCTCACAGTTCAA
The DNA here is from genome assembly GCA_949128135.1 of Parasteatoda lunata. Lineage (NCBI taxonomy): Eukaryota > Metazoa > Arthropoda > Arachnida > Araneae > Theridiidae > Parasteatoda > Parasteatoda lunata. The sequence goes on from OX421971.1 coordinate 123,412,210, forward strand.
TGAGTAGCTGCTGCTTACCACTCAACCTTAGTTTCAGAGTTAGCCCGAAGTGTCAATAATATCTCCATGTCCATGGTAACTCCAGTTGACAATATCCGAATTAAACTATACTGAACCAATAAAAGGTAATTGGAGAGATAGGCGTCAAAAGGAAACATATAATATTTTGAATAATGCTATTGTGTGCATGAAATACTTATAAAATGAATGGTAAGAAAATTATAAATGAATTAAGAAAAGAATAAAATGAGAGCTGTAAATTCACCAAGAAATGAAAGAAAAGTTATGTATAAATGAATGAATGACAAAAAGGTATTATAAAAATGAATGAAAGAATATATAAATGAAAGAAGAATTGTAAAGCATGTGAATATTACCAGCAATTGTCTTCCTCTTCCAGACACTTGGTAGCACAAGAATTTTTATCTTGAACTCCATCCACATCAGTCGCTCCTCTCAAAGTCTTTCCATTTTCCGGATCCAAGAAATCCCCTGTTGAGGTTATAAAAGGTTACTACACTATCATCTACTGGAATCAAGTTTTCATGAGTTAACACAAAAGAATGATTGAAAAAATTTTATTTTTATTTTTGAAAAAATAATAATAAAGAAATTAATAAAAATAATTCCAATTTAAGGAAGATTTGGCATCTTGTTTAGCCAACCCAATGTATTAAAATTTCTAGGCTTTTATAGAAATATTGAATGAAAATAAAGAAAATATTGATGAAATCATGCAAGCTCTGGAGGGTATTACAATAAATAAACCTAATCCACGTGTTTGTTTCATGATCAAAATGTAGAGAAATAATCGATTTGTTGTTGTAGTTGTAGTTCATTTACGTCGCACTAGAGCTGCACAATGGGCTATTGGCGACGGTCTGGGAAACATCCCTGAGGATGATCCGAAGACATACCATCACAATTTTTGATCCTCTGCAGAGGGGATGGCTCCCCTGCTTTGGTAGCCCGACGACCTGCGCGCGAAGTCGAGCACTTTACGGTAGAACAGTTTAACGAGGATCAATACCGCACACCCTCGGTCCCTACGCAGACTGATCCAAGTGGTCACCCACCCGCACACTGACCGCAGCCAGTGATGCTTGACTTCGGTGATCTGGTGGGAACCGTGTCTTAACGATCAGTCCACTGCGGGACGAGAAATAATCGAGGTGACGGAATCACGATGATTCCAGTCACTGTCTGCTTTGCTGTGACGCACTGAATGATTCACTAGTAAAAAGAAATAAGTTCCAGTGTACCGTCGGATATGTCATTATAATCTCTTTGTCCAATACTACTTCATCTATATCTGCATCACTGACAGTATGAAGATGCCTTTAGTTGTTTTCATAAAATTTAAATGGATAGCGAAACTGCTTGTGTTTTAGCAGCTAGTTCAGCGATTTTACTTCAACTGACAAAAATTTTCCTTAACTGAAGTTATTACAACTTATCATAATATTGTTGTATCTTTTAAAATTAATAATAATAAAATAAAACTCACTTCTGTAATGTTCAATTATCATTTCTGATTCGTTTTAATTTTTCTCACTAAAGCCATTTTTTAAAAAATTTGAAGAAAAGAACTCAAATTAAATGAGAAAAAAAAAAGAAATGCATTAAACATAAGAAAACTATAGAAGTAAACAAGAAATTAGATTGCCTGATGCTAAAAGTATGACGGTGAATAAGGAAAATCACCGGTGTCTTGCCAGATATTTTAAACTTGCTGAATATCCAAATCCGTCACCGATCCGCTTACTTCATTGACATCAGTGGTGATTCCCAGTCGTCACCAAGAACTATATGCCAAAATGGCTAAAAAATTTAAATAAATATTTTTTTCTAATAGTTAAAAAAAACTAAACAAAATCTCTAAGGTTAATTAATTGAATTTAAAAAATGTTTTATCGCATTTATGAATTTGCTTTTCTCAAAAGCCTTATATTTCTAATCAACGATTTCTTGTTTTTACTTTGATTTAAAGCATGAATTGGTGGAGGCAAGACTAACTGGCAATATAAAGTACATTTCACAAGCAGGCTGTCAAATAATACCTAATAAGTCCTATTCTTGTTTTAAATTAAGAGAATAAAACATTATTGCTACATTTAACGTTATTAAGCAAAAAGAGAAAGAAAAAATCTTACACAGAACTGGCGGCTTTCCAAGAATCAGTAATGTTACAAATAATCCTTCCTTGATATCCACCTAAAAGAAAATATTAATGGCTTAAAAACTAACTTTTTGAAATTCTACACAATGTAATTAATGCTATAATAACAAGACATTCTACGCGTCGATGCTTATAAACGCAGGTAATGTCTCAAATCTTCGCGGTCGAAACTTCGCTGGACAATACTTCGCGTGGAGAAACTTTCGCATGACTTAAACTTTGCTCGGGGGGGAGGGGGGTTACTGCTTGCTGCCTCCACGTGGTGCCCCCTGGATACCTCTCACTGGGTAACTAAATGGCAGGCAAACAATATGATGAGCACAAGTAAAGCTTTTGATACGGCATCATCCGTCGCGCCGGTTAACAAAGAATGCGTTCAGGAATTAGGCAGAGGTTCCTGTTCGAAAAGATCTCTACAGTCTCCAGTAGCACATGGTAAGCCCAGGGCTAATACAGCTGCCTTGCAGCTTAGAGAGCTGGTAAGGCATCCAAAGGCACAGGCCTTTCCTCTGTAGGAGTCTTTGGTCACCAGAGGCAGTGTGTCTGGCGCCACTGGAATGTCCAAGAGCCGGAGAAAGAAGTTGAGAAAAATGAGGGCAATTTAAGCGAGTGGCGAAGCTAAGGGACCTAAGTCCTCTGATACAACGCCCTCACCCAATGTGCCAGCCCATAAAGGAAAGAAGCCCAAGGAGGATGTTGTTCCTGGGAGGAAAGCCCAATCCAGGGAAGTGGTTCCTTCTAGTGGGGATAGCCGAGCTGGAGAGGGGGATCCAACTGGAAGCCTCCAATCTGGAGTTTCTTTTGCTTGTGCTGCCAAGTCGACAAAGATTGCTATTGTCCGGAAGGACTTTCCTTCGGACAAGCTTTCTCTGGGAGACTCAAACAAATCCTTAAGGAGATCTTAGCGCAGATTGACGCCATTGCCAGTGGCGATTGAATACCTGAGATCTACAGTAACAACCTTCTAAGAGAAGCGTTGATTTTACAGTGTAATGAGTACACGGTTGAGTGGATTAGAGGCCGTTTTAATAACAGATCCTTGGGCGACCTCATGCTTAAAGTTTCAAGCGCTGATGAGTTACCCAAGCCTGTAAAGGTTAGATTAATCTCCATCATAGCATTGCTGCCTCTGGCCTTGTGGCTAAAAGGTTAAATAATGAAGAACTAGATATTGCTCTTATACAAGAGCCTTGGACCCGCAAGGGTAGAATTATGGGTTTCAACGTCAAAGGTTTTAATATTTTTTATTATACCCGTTGTGACCTTCGCAGGGCCTGCATAGTGGCTAGGTCTAATCTAAATGCCCTTAATCTTGTCAACTTTCTCAACAGGGGTTTAGTTGCTGTAAAGCTAAAATTCTATGACAATGAGACAATTTCTGACTTTGTCATAGTTTCAGCCTATGTCCCCCATGAAGAGAAGGACCCATTGGCTGATATTACTAGGGCTTTAATTGGCCACTGTAGTTCTAGCTGTAGATTCATCTTCGGCTGTGATGCATATGTTCACCACACAGAGTGAGGTAGCAGTGATTATAACCAGCGCGGGGAGATGTACTAATGGAATATATCTTATATTTTGATTTGTACTTAATAAAGGTAATGGACCTACCTTTGTTACAAGTAACCGAAGGGAAATCATTGACCTTACTTTATGTAACTTTATTTTTATACATTACGTTACTGAAAGGAAGGCATCTGAGGCAGTTACTGCTTCAGATCACCAACTAATTACTTTTTCTATAAAAGGCCTCTTAGAACTGAAGGTCATAAGGAGGAACCCCAGAACAGCTGATTAGGGTTTCTTTAGAGCAGTTCTGGAGAGCTTCTCTGGTAAGTACAATAATGTTAATGATGTGGAGTGGACTGTAGACCAAGTGCAACAGATCATACTCGATTCATATCATATTTCATGTAGTGTTACGTCTACTATATTCCCAAGGCGAGTTCCTTGGTGGTCTTCTGAGCTTAGTAAATTACGTAAGAAATGTAGGAAGCTATTTAACAGAGCAAAGAAATCTGAAGAATGGCAGTCCTACCGAAACGCGATCAGAGCATCTAAGCGTCGCTCATGGCAGACTTTCTGCGATGGTATTAACACTACTTCTGCCACCGCAAAGATTGCAAAAGTTCTTACTAAAGACTTTAATTGCAGTTTAAATGCCATCCCTCTTACAAATGGAAGATACAGTGAATCGGGGGAAGAGGCTCTTGGAGAACTACTTGAAGCACACTTCCTTGGTCTATAATAAGGATATCAGAGCATCTAAACGTCGTTCTTGGCAGACTTTCTGCAATGGTAATAACACTACTTCTGTCACCGCAAAGATTTCAAAAATTCTTACAAAAGACTTTAATTGCAATTTAAATGCCTTCCGTCTTACAAACAGAAGATACAGTGTATCAGGGGAGAGAAATACTTGAAGCTCACTTCTCGGGATCTCATTCCGTTGAGAATGAACATCTTCATGTTAATCCTACAACTACTTGTAGTAATTATAACTGGGAGGCCGCCAAGATGGTGATCTCCTATGAAAAAGTTATATGGGCTATCAAATCATTTAAGTCCTACAAGTCACCAGGCATGGATGACATCCTACAATGATGCTTATTCAGGGGGTGAACATACTAGCCCCTATTCTATGAAGGATTTTCCGATCCAGTATAGTATTTGGGTATATACCTTATTCTTGGAGGAATACCAGGGTAATTTTCATACCAATACCAGGTAAGTAAAATTACTTTGAGGCTAAATCATTCAGACCAACTAGCCTCAATTATTGTCAGTTGAAAGCTAATTGACAGATACTTTAGAGACACTGTGCTCATAGATAAGCCACTGTCCTCCACACAGCATGCTTATCATCCTGGCAAGTCAACGGACACTACTGCTCTATATGAGCTCTCCTTCCTGCTTGAGAAAACTATCTCAGATAGGGAGGTTGCTCTTGCGGTATTTATTGACATTGAAAGTGCGTTTGATGAAGTCCCTGTTGAGACTATCATCAATGCACTTGGGAACAGAGACATAAATTCAATAGTACCAGGTGGATAGCCAATTTGCTATCCTCTAGTTATGTTTGTTCCTCTTTATTGGGTGCAAGCATGAGAGTGCATGCAACCTCAGGGAGGGGTTTTGTCCCCTATACTATGGTGTATGGAAAAGGTATGTACGTCAAAAGGAGCTTTTAAAACTTAGCAAAAACAGTTTAAGAAGATCATTGGTCTTCTTACTGGACACTGCATCCTCAGGAGACACCTATACATAATGGGAATTGAATCCAATTCTCTTTGTCGGGGTTGTCATCTTGAAGAAGAGACATCACGACATATACTTTGTGATTGTGAGGTCTATTTTGCTCAAAGATTTGAGCATTTAGGGCAGCATTGCGTCAAATCCTGGGAACTGCAAGATGTTCCTGTCAGTTGCTTGCTGAATTTCAGCTATAGGGCTTTCGTTCTAATCATGATTTAGGGTTTGGGTACAATAGACCTCTGGTCGATGTGCCCTTCTCTTTGGAGCTCCCCAACCTCTAAGTCTTAACTTTGCGAGGACAGAGATTTTAAAATTTTAATAGAAAATATATCTCTCATACAAAATTCATTCTGTTTTTATCCACTGCCGCTCTGTTAAGCCTAGTTCCATATCATTCTTTTTGTGCTACGTGTATGTTTGATTACCAAGTCAAATTTATTTTGAGAATCAGTGTATGTATGCACTCTAATTCTAAATAGTTTATATTGTATAGTAAAAATAACTTTTTTGACTCTTGTGTGTATCATATCTTATAGTAATTATAAATTTTAGTGTTACTGAAAGCTTAACATAGTCAAAGCTACTTTACTACAAGTAGTATAACATTATTGGTGTTTCAACGGAACTATCTTTGGTTCTTGAAGCAGTAAAGCACCTACAATGTTTCCCTACACCCCTTTGAGGAAAAGTAGTTTCCTCCATTTTTTATAATGAATATATACTAAAATTTTTACAGTGTAGTTAAAACCGAGAAAACTTAGGGTTATAGGAAAACAAGGCGCTTTATCTTCAATTATCCATTCTTTTTTTTTCATGATTCGAAATCTTGTAATACGCTTTTTGAACAAATGTTTCGATATAGTGATTTGTGGTTCCGGGGGTAGAACGCTCTCCTTCCAACGAGGTGAACCGGGTTCGAATCCCTAGCGATGGCTGGTCGATTCGACTTCCGCACCTGGTTCGCACCAACCACAGCGCTGATGTACAGTATCCTCAGTGGTAGACGGATCATGGGTTAGAGTCCCCTTGCCTTCAGTCTAACCCAGGGAGGTTTTCGTGGTTTTCCTTTCCATGTAACGCATATGCGGGTTAGTTCCATTAAATAGTCCTCCACGAAAGGAAATTTCGTCTAATACTTGATCCATGAGTTACCTCGTCTTCTGGATCGGGTTCAAAATTGACGTTGAGTATTAGTTATCGTAAACCCTAAATTCGATAGGCGGTTCAACGACGGTTATAAAAATCATAGTGATTTGTCTATTTAAAACGACGCTTTTCAAAATTCAAAAAGAAATGCAATAATGCAGAAAAAAGTTTTGATTTCAAAAATGCTCTTACAACTCTTTTGCTCTACATCTATTGAGAAAAAATTATTTATAAATTAAACAAAATTTATGTTTACCAAAAAGTAAATTTGAAAGTTCACTTACCAGAATGGTCGGTACTCTAACAGGATTTAATTCAGATGTCGAGTCAAGGCTATTCAAAATATTTGATTGAATACTGGGTACATTATCCCTAATTTTCGCCAATGTTGCCTCATCTAAAATTGAAAAAAATATATTTATTTAATTGAATTCTTTTAATTTGAAAAAATGGTTTTATATTGCATATTATCAAATGCATAATGCTATGAGCCTGAAGAAAAATAAATTCATTTATAATTAGAAAATGATTACGACGAGTTAACTTTTTGAATTAGGTTTAATTTTTACAAACACACGTAATAGTAGGGCAAATTAAATTTATGCAGTTAATTGAGTTTAAAAGCCATATTAATTAACTAAGAAAAGTTTTAAAATGAAGAAAAATAAGTCGATAATAATGATAAAATAAGGAAACTTTCTCGCGAGCTCAATATAAAATGTTATATATTAATGCTATCTCAATACCCGTTCATCCCATAACAGATAATTTATCCCATTAAAATAAAGATTAACTATATTCAGTATCATCAAGCATAATGCTGTTTATCGACGCAATTCAATTGTTTAAAATGAACCACTATCAAGAAAATTTCTCCTGTTCTTTTTTATCATCGAGAGACCTTATAAAACTTATTTTCGCAGTATCTATCATAAAAATGCACAGTATTGGTGCAGCATTAACAGGCACAAAATTTACTCATAAAAGAACTTTGTATCTGTATGAAAGTACATTTGGTGCTAATTAAAACTGCACCAACCATGATAGTACTGCTTACTACTAAAACTGAGCATCATATGAGTCAATAATAGTATGGTGACTTTTTACGGTTTCCCATAACGAATAAAACCATTTTCTCCATTCATTTTGCTTTCAATTTTGTTTTTCAACTAGTACCTATTACCAAAATTAATTATCATTGGCACAATTGGCGTTTTTTAACGTTTCTCCTCAACGAATTAGTATCATTTTTTCATTCATTTTGCTACATATAACAAAACTTTAGTTAACGTTGATTTTAAATAATTTAGCTTTTTAGTAAAACGTTTTAAAAGCATATCTATAAACGAAACAGCATATAAATATCATATAATATAATAAATGGTTTCAGATAACTTTAGGAATATAAGATTTAGGAATACAGATTTGGTTACGTAACTCACACATGCTACCACGATCATACTGATTATTCAGATAACGAATAAAAAATATTCAAGAATGCTTTGATTAGAGCTATAAACTAGCAAATATAACTGAAAATATTTGCCAGACTGAATTTTCTATAGTTTAATTTGAAGAAACTTTACCAATGAGAAATTTTTATTTTTTAACTGTTTTTAAATTTAAAAAAAATCAAAAATCGGGCTTCGTTTGCTATTGTTTTAATTTAGTTTCATGTTGAATGTCATATTTTAGTGCGTGCGGTTTACACACCCGCAGATTCTTTATTTCTTTTTAATATGAACAGCAAAATATAACTACAGAAAATGAAACCGATGAATACAAAAGAAAATGTTTTACTTCCTCACGAGTTTAATTTAAATGTCTTACATACTAATGTGAGTAGAATAAAATCATACAACCGGAAGAAAGTAAACCAATAAAAACTATAACACTGGCGGAGATTTAAATTTTATTTCTCGTACGTTTAATTTTATTTTATTAGATATTCTTTACTTGGATAATCAGTTTTCATACAGTTTCAATGGGGATAGACGACTCGCCTCCCAATCACCCGGGTTCGAATCTCTGCGATAGCTGGTCGATACCGCACCCGACTCGCACCGACCACAGCGCTGATGTAAAATATCCTCAGTGGAAGACGGTCCATAAGTTAAAGCCTCTTTGCCATTAGGCTAACCGTGGAAAGTTTTCGTGGCTTTCCTCTCCAAGTAATGCAAATGCGGGTTAGCAAATTTCTCTAATGCATGATCCAGAGGAGTTCTCTTGACTTCTGAATTGGGTTCACAGCTGAACATTGGTAGTCGTAAAGTTAAAATTGGGTCGGCTGTTCAACAGACGGTTATAACATAAAGTTACACTAAATGTTAGTTAAAATGAGAAATTCATTATTTTATACCTGCATTGAAACCAATCGTAACCCATACATAATCATCATCGTTTTTGAAACATCGTCGTATATCGAAAATAAATCTTCTGTTTTTGATCTCTGTGTCGAAGTTGAAAAAGTTGAATGTCAACAGCTCTATTACCTGCAGAAACACAAAATATAAAAATTGCAAATTACAGGTTCTATGAATAAGGCATTTCATAAACAGGTTGTTCCGATAAAATTTCAGAAAAACCGGTTCAATGTTGAACCATAATAAGGTTGAAATTTTCTACGACCAGAATAATATGTTGGAGTGAGCCATGCTTCCGTTCAAGTTTAATCACAATATCGAGTAATCAAGTCTTAAAAAAAGATAAATAAATAAATAAAATTAAAAAAAATTTGCAATCGCCGAAAGACGATCACAGGTTAACCATTGGCAAAACGGTCATTGTCTAATTTTTTGTTCAGCCTCGGTAAGTCTAGGCCGTGACATAGTTTCTTTTTTTTTTTCTTACTTCAACTCTAACCTTTGGGACCATGTCAATCAGTTTGGGACCCTCTTTATTCCTGAAATTCACCTGAATTAGTATTGAAAATAATTCAGTTTGAACTGTAGGTGAGAATTTCTGATTAATTAAAACAATAAAATCAAAAATATCGTTCAAAGGATGAAATTCTCTTTTATTCATAATTCAAAATGTATTTATGGGATCTTTCTGGTCCCATATCTCAAAAATAAACTCACCAATTTAATGCATAACAAAACTAAAAGTGAAAAAAAAAAAAAAGAATTCGAAAAAAAATTATCAAACAGCAGTGGCCGTCATAGCAAGGCATGCAATGACGACGCATTCGATCTGTTTATTATTACTTTTGAGCACAATTGAAAAGTGTGATGACGTAAAAATAAGGTGCGCACGCTATCAAATCCAAAACAACACCCATTTTTCCAATGGGTAATGTAATAAAAAAAGCAGACTCCCTGAATAACTTTTGATTCGTGGCTTATTGATTCGTCATTTTCACTCATTGGTTCGAGGGTCTAAATTTAAAAACGTTAATTAATAAATGCAGACGATATTTCAAATTTCGATATTAGACACAAAAACGTATTTTTTCTGAATAAACTTACCTTTTTCTGGGCTTATTTGGATTCCTGACCCATAAAATATGGGGAGTGGGATAGCAGCATTCTAAAATATAAGGTCCCAATTGTTTAAGCGGAACAGCAGTCGAAAGTTTAGATCCTTAACGTTAATTTCACTTTTTGTGTATTTTACCTTATATACGGCAAAACAAAAAATTATAGAACGATTATAGATTATAAAACGGGCTTATCAAAAGTTAATTACATAAAAAAATAACTTTATTATTTTTTGTATTTATTTTAATAATAGTCGAAAGAATTTTGAATTGCAAAACATTTTACGTCATCTAAGAGTATAATTTTAAATGACAAAATACAAAATTTGAACGAAATCAGTTGAATAGTTCTTAAAAAATCCAATTTTAACCTCACGACTTTTGAAAGTTTGATGACTCTTTTACACAAATTAATTAATGTATCTAAAGTTAGGTTGTCGTTCAATTAGATTCAGTCCTATTACGTGAAGCTCCGATCATGAAATTAAATGTTACCCAGGATGTTCTCTTCTTTTTTTTGGGGTGTGTTCTCTACAATAATATGTTACAATCTAGTGAAATATTAACGATATTATGGTTCAACATTCTTCCAAAATTACTGTATAATAACTATTCTTAATGTATATTTTTTGAATCCTTGTTAAAAATAAGGTCAAATGAAATTACGTACTAAGTATTACTTGATTAAAAAATTTGGAAAATAACGGTCTAAAAAATATTCTTTATATTTTAATGATGTTCATTTTTTATTTTATTTAAATATTTATTTGCGACCTGTTATATTTAAGGCTCCTACACTATCAGAACTGACCTACCAAGCAATATTGGAGCAAACAAGTTCGCAAGTTAACGTTATGTTATGTGCTTATGTTAGCTTTTTGCTCCAAAAATAAATGATAAGTCGGCCTGTCTAATTCAGGGGCTCTATAGGTTAAAAAGGTTTCCGAGTATATATTTACGTAATTAATAAGTTATACCGAGAGTATGATAACTATGCACCAGAATGTTTTCATCCTTTGAAACTGTTAAGAAGCCGTGATATTTAACGGAAATCATATCCAGCTGAATGGGATACCTGCAAATGTCGTAGTGTGGGTTTGCTCAATCCTGATGGGTTGTTGAATCGTGGCATTTGTTTCCGTTAACAACTGCTCTTTACATTCTATTTCTAGTAAACCAAGTCCGTCAAGTATCAATTCTCTTAAGTGACATGCACTATATTCTTTCACAAAGATTTCAATTCGTTCACTTTATGTTTCTAACTTAACACAAAGATGGTATGAATCCATGTAGAACATAAACAAACTAAGTATGTATTGAAGTTCTGAAAAATCTGAGTTAAGTAAAAGACGTAGAAGAGAAAGAATTATTTTTCAATAAATTCTTTGTGTGATACGGCACTGTATATAATTAACTTCACGTTAATTAACATTCTAACTTATGTGAAGAAATTTTTCTCGACTTTGACACGTCATTTTGGTTATAAACGATCAGCTGGTGCTGACGCCCTAGGTCACTTATGTGGGTATACGTGTTCTTCTTCTTTAAATGCAAGTACTCAATTGTGAATTCTTAGGATAGCTTGTAAATGTTAGTACATTTTTCTTTTTTCATCACCTGTAAATAAATCATCTTTCCTATTCCTATTTTCGTTACTCTACAGTACTCTACAATAGCGTGTATATATTTACCCAATATACACTTACACATACATTACACGTACATACGTACGTATTTTTTAAATGCATACATACCTTATCTTGACGGCCCAGCAATCTTACTTGAATTTGTACTAAAGCATTTTTAACGGACACAGAATTTCTTTCCACTTCGTTATCCTGAAATTTAAAAATATTTCTTGTTTAAAAACGCAGGACGAAAAGGCTGATATATAAACTTTGATGTTATATTTAGTACTTACTTTTAAATAAGAGTGCGTGATGATCGCTTTAGGAACGGTGATTTCTGTTACATTGTTCATAACGAAATTTTCAATTATTTCTTCGAAAACGTTTACTTTTAAGCCTCTCTGAATTCCCTGTAAAATGAACATCGAATAATTTATTTTTATAATTTGTTTAACGGTTACATGACAGTTCTAGTTGCAGTTACATGAAAAAGAAATACCTCAGACAGATAGGACATTCCTGACAAGGGAAAGAGAATGGAACCGTCTGTCAATATCAACTCACCCCCTTTGTTTGGGAGTTTGTAAGTAGGATAGAAGGATTTTGATCTTTCGATGGCACATTGACTAGTCGCCAGATCAGTTTTGTAGGCATATTCTAGAGGTAGAAAATTAAAGAAGGGATTAGACCTAAAGAATTTTCAATTTTATTTTGTCTTTAACGAAATATAGAAAAGTTATCAAAAAAATTTTAAAATTTGTTCCAGACATATTACAAACATTGCCTAATCATTCAATTGAATAAACATCTCATTTAATTACCGTACAGTAGCCTCTACTTTCAGTTATATAACGTATACCTATCACAGAGACATTAGCTTTTGTTACAGGAACTCTATCACAGAAATATTAGTTTCTGTTATAGAAACTATATTTTCTATCAGAAAAACATTAGTTTCTGCAAAAAAAAAAGTTACTTTGTATCACAGAATCATAAGCTTCTATGACAGAAACTCTATTTTCTATCACAGAAACATCACTTCATTTTAAAGAAACTATATCTTCTGTCAGAAAAACATTAGCTTCTGACAAAGAAACTTTATTTTGTGTCACAGAATCATTATCTTCTATTACAGAAACTATATTTTATATCACAGACACATTAGCTTCTGTCATAGAAACTATATTTCCTATCACAGAAACATTACAGGATGCGGCAAAAAAAATCGACAAATAATTTTTAATATAACTTTATTAAAAATAAATAAATAATGAATTATAACAAATAATAATAGAATTTTACTAATAAAGTTACTATAATTATTCAAAATGGCCGCCTTCTGCCACGATGCAGAGGCGCAAATGCTTAATAAAATTTTTATCAATGAGCTGCAAGTTTTCTAACTTCTCATTCTCGCCGAAGCGATTGCTTTAAAGAATCCCAGCTTTTTAATGGTTTAGTGCAGGCCTTAGACTCCAAAATTGACCATAGTAATCCATTAATTATCCATTACATGCAATCCATGGATTTTGCCTGACATTGTTTAAAAAAAAAACAAAAAAAAAAACAACATATGTAAACTAAGAGAAATATTAGGGAGATTTCGCACTTTTACGTTAGCTTCCGTGCGTTCACGTACGTAAGATATGAATCAACTGGGCATGCTGGAGTTTATTTTAGATGTTACGTATCTTGATGTTATGTTGGCCTGATTAACGGTACAAATACAAAACTACAAGCCCGCTGTTTATGGCTGTTAAATGCTGTTTTCTGTTTAAGCCAACTTAAAGCATAGCCATTGAATGCAAATTTGAAGAAATATATTGATGAAATTTAGAAATGAATCGTGTGACATAACTATTGGATGAACTAAGAGATCATCAACGTCCATTGTAGAAGTATCATATAGAAAATATAATATAAATCATTGTATCATATAGAAGAAATATTGCTTCTTACTATGTTTCATATCATAGACGACGTATTCCGAAGTTAAGACTGATGGTTCTTCGCCGGGCTGAAGTTTGGTGGTGTTCCATGGAGAGTAATAGTATGCTGCGTGTTGAGATTCAATATCAAAAGCCATCTAAAAACACATATAAAAAATCTTTTTAAAAACAATAAAAATGGAAGAATATTTTAAATAAGCGTTATAATCCTGATAATGAAATTTTACCGAACCAGGTATATTTGTGGTAGTTTTAAATATTCCTTACACCAATTAATTGTGACTTTACTATCAAAGTAAATTACAAAGCTGTTATGACATTGATATTCGGAGAAAACAATACGTTAAAGCGACAAAATACTTCAAATATATTTTTGTCGTAGATTCATGACAACCATTAATTTCCATGGAAGTTACTGAATATGATTGATGATAGTAAATCTAAACGACTCATTAAAGGCCTGTTTACACGGTCCAAGTTCTTAAATCCGAAAACTTGGTGGAATTTCTCTCTCTAAGAAATTAGATGATTCGTCGGCATTATCCAAGTTCATGAATGTCGCTGATGTGTCGAATAAAAAAACTGCGCATGCGCTATAATCATCATCATTATAATCATCATCATTATAATCATCATTATAAAATCATGCATGAATTCAAAATTTCTAAATAAATTCAAATAATATCATATTAACACATATAGACCCTAACAGATTAATTTATTTGGATTAAAATATATGAAAATGGACAGCATAATGACATAATCTGATGCCTCCTTGTTGACGTCACGAAACTTTAGAAGCTTATTGGTTAAAGGAAGAAAAACTTGGATGGAAACTAGAGCATGCTTTACTATCATCCAAGGATTTGGATCGAGAACTTGGATGTTTGTTTATACAATCCAAGCTCCAAGCAAGACAAGTTTCCGTCAATTTCAATAAATCTTCTTCCAAGAACTTGAATCGTATAAACAGGCCTTTAAGCCCACCAAATTTGCTCCCTCATTTTGCAAATAGGCTTAGCCTTTAATATCTATTGACTTACGTCAAAAAATCAACGAATCGTTCCTCTCAAGAAAACAACTAGTTTTAAAGCAAGTTTTTTTAAATCAGATTTCCGACTATTTACTTTATTATACAAAATTATGGTTAACTTTTATTAAACTTTTATTTAATCTTACGCCCAGTGGCTGAGTGGTAGCGCTTCGCGCTTGCTTGCCACATGTCCTGGGTTCGATGCTCGGGGCGGGCAAGGTTGACTCAGCCTTTCATCCCTTCAGTGGGCGGATAAATGAATACCAAGCATGCTTGGGAACTAAACACTGGGAGTTCCGCGCCTGACCGGAACATCTGATCCTACACCCCAGATCCCAAGGTCAAGAAAATTAAGATAGGCACAGTAGGCCTTGGCCCTCTATGGGCTGTAGCGCCACTGAGTTTAGTTTATTTAATCTAGGAAATGAATTTCGACAACTTTTATTTTATCTCCGTTAATGGCAATACTCAAAGTGCGAATTGTAGTTCGATAGAGAGAATTTTATGTATCCTATGTTACCTCTCAGCGCCGATCTTCCCCGAAACGGTCTTAAGGAATAAGATGGTAAATTTATTTATTTATTTATTGTGCAAAAATAACTTAAGGGACCATTTTTCAAGCATCCGATTTCTCTTATCTACGATTATTTAGAAACTATACTTAAAAGTAAGTGTTCGCGCATGTGATTGATATGCACCAAGAATTGTCCCTAAATTTGAATAAAATTCAACTTTTAAAGAATTTTCATAGTAATGTTGCCTCTTTTTAAGACAATCAATGTTTAAAGCAACTGCAATTACGATAATTGGGCATGAACCCTCATTGATAAGGGAATCCTAAAATGTTTTTATAAATTAGTTTTTATACATATTATGAAGAATATGGTTCTTACACATTCCAGCACTTTGAAGTAAAATCATGTCCATTGGTATTAACTACAAAAAGAAGCTTGCGCGCTCGAGAGCTAATCGAAGTAACGCTAGTAATTAAGGAGAAAAATAAATTTGCTTCGAAAACTGTTGAAATCATATTTTAAAAACATATTAAATAACATTTATAGAATAATTTTCATATGGTAACCCTAATCATTGACCGTTGATAACAGTTATAAAAACGGTTAAAATACAAAACTCAATGCCCGTAGGTGAATATTATCAAATGGTTATAAAGATTTTACAGTTACGAAAATTTTAAATTTGCGAGCTAAGAAGGAATATTAATAATATGAAGTAACTTAATTAATTTTCGCTTTATCAGTAATCTGTCCAGTTGCAAGTCAGATTGGTGAAATAAGCGTGTGAAACGGCGCTCATGCGAAGTGGTGCATGATTTCAGTAATTTAAATTCTAAAATTAGACGATTTACATGAAATATAAAATAAATGTAAAAAAAACATTTTGTCGATTCAAATAACTCTCTCTGCCTAAAGTAGTAAGCAAATACAACGATCTCCTGATAACTTTACATAATTTAGACAATTTCAGCTGCGTTGTTGTTATTGTCAGCCATTAAGACAAGGGTTGCAATTGTTCTTGTTTTTCAGTGCCGCCATCTACTGTGAAGAATTTGCTCTCTGTTACACCCATACGTCACACCCGTTTATATGTTGGACCCATTTATTCATCCATTCATTTATCCACGAATCGTAATTTCGACCTGAACCAGAGAACAATTAATCTCCAATTCAGTACCCTCAAGAGTATAATTTGATATGGGAACATGAAGGACTTTGTGATCTGACAGATTTAACGTGCACCAATCTCCATTTATTGCAACGGGAGTCTTCAACCGGCTGAATTCGAACTTTCGTTCGCACGAAAATGAATCCAGCGTCCTACCAACCAGTCTATCCCGGCCGTTACAGCTGTGTGTTAGTGTAAAATAACGACCACAATCCACGGATCATTACAATGTGCAATAATTCGAAAATTTGCGCTAATTGTAAAAAATTCTTACTGAAAGAGTACTGTAATAGCTCCAGTATTCAACGTCTTCGTTGTTCCAGTCAATTTTCCTGTATATAACCTCAGCACCGAACTGCAGGTTAGTGTCTGCAAAGTCTGGCAGTTTCGGAGGATCTGGTAAGTTTCCCCTCTTGCAGCCTAAGCCTTTCGGTAACTGTAAAAATCAGAAAGAAATCTTGTAAAAATAATTATATTTATTCTTCGATGTAATTTTTTGTTGATTTTTCTACATTATTGGTCATAACACGAGCAAATTTATATATGCAAAAAGTACATGACACAGAGAATTAATTAACTCGAGCTATGAAATAATTATAGATTTAAGAGTATTAAGCAATAGGTTACGCTTTAAGTTAATTCAATAAGTTAATATATTCAATTAAGTTAATATATTCAAGATTATTAAAGTATGTGTTATGTTAAGAGTCAATTATAGATTCAAGATCAATAAAACTCATGTTGAAAAATTATGGATTCAAGATTATTACGGTTTGGAATGATTGTAAGACACGGTTTTCAGCAAACCACTGAAGTCAAGCATCACTGGCAACTGTCAGTGAGTACTTCGGATCCGAAAGTGTTTGATATCGGTCCTCGTTAAACTGTCCTACCGTAATGTGTCCGAATTCACGTGCAAGTCGTCGGGGGTGCCATCTTCTTTGCAAATGAACAGAATTGTGATGGTATGTCTTCGGATCATACTCATTGATGTTTCCCAGGCTGTCAACAATAGCACATTGTACACTGCTCTAGTGTGAAGTATGTTAAGTATTACTGCTCATTATTTAGCTACAAATTATAATCTATTATAGATTCAAGTTTTTTAAGCTATACATTATGTTATGAGGTAATTATAGATTAAAGATTTTTAAAAAAAGCAATAAGTTTTGTTAAAAAATAATTTTAGTTTTAAGATTATTAAGTCAATTTAATTCTAAATTTAAGATTATTAAGCTATAAATCATGTTAGATTATACATTTAAGAATGTTTTATATGTCATAACTCAATTAGAGATTCAAGATTATTAAGCTATAAGTTGATGATATATTTGTGATTATTAAATTATGTATGGATAAAATAACGTCATAATATGTTATGTTACAAATTAATTATAGATTTTCATAGCTTTTGAACTATACTTTAAGAATTGTACCTTTAAACTGAATTACTGTCACTACATCACTGAAATTATTTTGTCTGAATTCATTCTACTCATTTGCTCTCTTTTATCAATAAAATAGTTAATAGGCTGTTTTTCTAAGGTTTCGTCGTAATATGAAATGATGCTTTTTTGCGAATAATTTGCAATTTTTATAACTATTGTGAAGTTGCAACTATTACTCATGACTATTAGGACAAGTTTATCTTATCTAAAGTCAGCACTGTCTACTCTTATTTTGAAATTTTTATTTTTGGGGGCAAAACGTCCATATCGAGAAAAGACACAGTTTTGTGAAAATGAAAAGCGTTTGTGGTCAACTTTATAATTTTTAAAAACTTACTCCAATGCTGCATTACCTGTGCTCATAAAAATTTTCAAAAACTGCGAATATGGTAGTGATTTTGATAATTTTCGTCTAGGAGAAAAAATGTCGCCAAATTGGCGATTTTAAAAGAGTTTAATAACTTTTAAAATATTTAAGTTAGTTCTCTCTTCTGAAGCCCTGATAATTCCTCATTGAAAGATCATGTATATATTGTTTAAAATCATCGCATTGCTTCAAGGGTTAGGCACTTAAACTATGGCTTTTTATTTCCCTTGTCAACAGAGCGTCGAAAAGCAGCAGCGTTTCTACAATAGGGGAGAGATTGTCTTACTTGGAATGGATAGACGTTCCTCGAGATGAAAGGTTGCAATGTGATGATTTCATATTGTTGAATTGAAGTTTCTTCTCCCATACCGTCTTTCTTGCCACCGAAATACACCCTCAGGGGTATTCTTTTCAAATCGGTTCCGAGGGGATCCTGCTCATCGTCAGCTGCAAAGAAATTCATCATCAAATGTTAAGAATCAACCTCATTAATAATAATCAAACAATTTTCTGAACAAAAGTTCTGAAATAAATCTGACTTTTCAAACATTTTAATCATCAACGGATTTTGAATTATCTGTAGACTTTGTTTTGTTAACGAAATTTGAAGAAAACTCTCAGAAAGAATTCCAAAAACCTTCTGTAAAATATAGGCTGCACCATGTGTTTAATAAAGATGTCCAAGCCAGAGGCTGAACTATATCACTTGCCAATTATCATTCAATCAAGTGCATTAATATAGTGGTTGTAAATGGTAACCAGTTATTTACACTATTTTACTGTGAAATGAAATATGGCCCATTTGGTTTCTTCTAGTAATTGGGTAACCAATGATAAAATTTCAGTAAACAGTAAAATGATGTCAGCTGAAAAAACAGCATGTTTTTTTTTATATTCATATAATATAAAAAATGTAATTCATTTATATAAATATCAGGAACTTTTCGTCATTTCTAAATGAAAACAAATAGATAAAGAATTCAATAAGTTAAAACGATTTTTCAGCCGTTACTCTCATAACTAATTATAACAGCTTGAAATTCTTCAGGCTATGATATATAGTCCTCCCCATTTGCTTTCTTACCTAGCTACGAGTAATCCACATTTAACAAAAACTGTGACTTTTCGTTTCTTAGAGAACGGTTTTACTACTCTTCTTAACACAAACTCTGCCTAAATCAGTCAATTCTGGAACAGTTCTAAAAATGTCGTCTGCTTTTGGAATCTATCTTTCTCTGCTGCGCTTTTTTATTGCTTAACTTGACATTTCTTTTTTGACTCTTACAAGGTATAAAAAGTAGACTAACCTCTTTAGATTTTTTTCAAAGCAAAATTTCTTTTAATGGCAAAGAATTCACATCGTAAAAAAGAAAAAGTATTCCCGTTATAACCAATTGTCGAAACCAATGGATGAAGTTACGCCAATATTTTAAAAAGAAGTTAAATTTTCAAAGTATGCTGAAATTTCTGAATAAAAGGACAGTTTCAGGAAAATGGTGTTTTTCTTCGAAAGTTTCTCGAAGGTTTTATTAGAGAATATTACTTAAAATGTATTTTTTTTTCCATACTTATTTCATATGATTCAATTCTCATCATATTTCATATGAATTACTCATCATTATTCAATTTGTCTGCCCAAGAAATAGTGTTTTTTTCATAAAAAAAATAGTACTATAATAATAATAATAATAAGATTCCCCCTTAAACTAAATAATCGTTGTCATAGAATACTCACTCGTGAAATAATAATCGACGTAAGAATTGTCATTTCCACTGCATCTTCGCCAGTACTGGGCTTTGAGACCTCTAATAGTGAATTCAGTTTTACCCATGTATGCCTGGAATTAAAGAAAAAAAATCATTCTTAAATTTATGCTTTTTAGCAATTTTTTATTCTAAAACTATGCAGCACTTACGACTTTCCAGTTCTATATAATACTTACTCTCTCAAATGAATAAATGTCTGCATAGCGCAAACTTTATGCCACTAAAAATTGCACAATTACGTATTGTTCTGTTCTGGAAGTATTAATCTTAACAGACTTTACTTTCACTCTAAATACTCTCATGTGAATTGTTGATTACTGCAATACACACTGACGTTATCATGCGTTTACGCAACACGTTTTTAATAAAGATTATGCCTTATCAATAATGTCAACCTAGTACAATTATACTACTTTATTTTAATATTTGCATTATATCATTTAAATGTATAACTCATCTAGATCGCCATCTTAACTATGCTAATTTTGGTAAGTATACTGAAGTAAAAATAACGTACCATTTTAGTTTTCCTCGATGTGCTGTTCCAAACATCTCTTGCAATCTTGAACATGGCTGAAGGTCCGAATGTTCTTTTTTCCTCATCACCTTCAACGCTGTACCGCCAATCGATCATGTCTTGACTCTCCATGTCGGGTGTATCCGTGGCGTTCTTAAATGTGCATGTTCTCTCTGGTTATAAATCATACATACATTAAATCATTAATCATATAAAGTTAAATGCAATATTATCTAAATTTAAGGTATGAAGTAAAGGTACAAGATCATTCAAAATGAGGGTATAAACTAATTCATATTGAAATTATTTAGCTTTATGGAAAAAGACTCTCAAAAACGAATGAGTTCAAAACTTATATGCAAATTTTAAAAAATAACTACAGATAGTCGCTATTAAGTATATGACAGGTTCGAAAAATCTTGCTATTGGAGGAACTTCGATGAGGGGCAGACGAGAGATAGTTACAATTATTGAGGTAAATATTGGATAATTAGCCTAATTGGAAGTAATGTTAAATATCATATTTAACCAAGATGGAAGTCTCAAATTTGAACCATTTTTTCATATTTGAGACAAGTTAATTAAAAAAGAATTGAATTACTAAGATTTATCGGAGTAATTGAGGTGCCTAATTAACAGTAATTTTAAATAAAACGTTTTTTAGCAAGAGGGGATAGTCTCAAATTTGAATCATGCGTTCATTATAAGATAAATAAATGTCTAAGCAAGTTTAATTTCGATAGTCGCAATTTTTGAGGTTTATTAGGGAAGTAATTAACGCAGTTGACAGCTTTTACAAAAAAAATAACATTCTCAAATTTCGACAAACGTGGAGCCACGAAGCGGTGAGTTCGTATAGGTTTATCAGCTGGTCGCCCCAGGTGGCTTGTATATATAACATTATCAGTTTGCGACAGGAGAAATTAGAATTGATTCTGCTCTTTCTTTGGTCCAAAATCAAAATTTTTTTGTAAAATCTTAGGGACTTTCTTTACAAAAAAGTATAACAAATAATAAGGAATTAAAAAGGGAGTGGTACCTGATATTTCCCACGCTTCGTTAGTTTGAGTCATGTACATGTAAGAGGAACTTTTTCCTTCTTGATGGGCATCGATTCTGCCTCGTCTCTCAACAAGATCGTAATATTCAGTGTAGTAATTGGTTTGTTGCTAGAGTTTATAAGAAACAATTTCGAATTAAAAAACAATGAAGTATGATCTTTTGCATGTGTATATAAAGCTTTCGTGAACAACCACAGAAAAGTCGGACTTGCAGCTGGAATAATGTTTCTTAGTTGAATGAACAAAGAAGAAAAAAGAATGAATGTTGGGTTGAATGAAAAACAGAATAGAATTAATAAAAGGACGCAAGGGAAAGAAGTAGAAAAAATTTAGGGAAAAAATGAAATTAGTAAAGTAAAAATAAAGAAAAAAGAAAGGATGAATGAAAAAAAAAAAAAATGAAGGAATAAGAAAGAAAAATTGGAGATCTGACAAACAGCTGCAACAAAGAGAAGGAAGGAAAAAAGAATGATAGCTGTTAATGAAAGAGATTATGTAAGAACAAAAGAAAATGAATGAGATTTTGAAATAATGAAGTTATATTTTTAAATGAATAAAGGACTGTAATAATCAAAAAAATATTAATTATTAGCTTAATTTTTTTTAATATATAACGTTTTTAAATTAATTTTTCTAGTAAGTAAGTTATCGTAGAAGTGATAGAATTAATAATTATTTTAATTTTTTATTCAAGCGAGATTGTCAAACAGAAAACACCGTAAACTAAAAGGCATTTTTCATTTATTTATTGGGTTGTTCGGAAAGTAATTTTGTTTTTCTTTTTTCTTATGAAAGTGAAAAACGATTTTACGTGAATAAATATTTCATTGAATTATATATTGTTTATTCTGTTTCAATACCTTTTGACATCTTTCTTGCAATAGCATGATTCGCCGCGCATAAAATTTTTGCTCATTTCTGGCTAAAAAACTGATCTAGGTGATTTTTGTCCACCTCATTTGATGTAAATGTTTTACCGTCTTCAAAGTTTTGTAGAAAACGAAACATTGTTACAGACATCCCATTTCTTGTCCTCAATGACGACGCGTTTCAAAAATGAAACCTTTTCGTGATGTCAACGCGACATACAAATTTTGTTTCCGTAAGAACATGTGAAAAACACAAACGTCGAGCTTTGACATTAAGCCTTTTTTTTTCCAATACCCATTTGGATTGACAGGTTGTCAATTCAGGCTTATTATGGCAGATTAGTTGGTGCCCGGGATTTGAATCCAGAACCTTTCTGATGCAAGGCATGACCTTAGTCTTTTCATATGATCATGAGCTATCAAATTCGATAA
Source organism: Parasteatoda lunata (assembly GCA_949128135.1). Taxonomy (NCBI): domain Eukaryota; kingdom Metazoa; phylum Arthropoda; class Arachnida; order Araneae; family Theridiidae; genus Parasteatoda; species Parasteatoda lunata. The sequence goes on from OX421971.1 coordinate 123,435,022, forward strand.
ATTTCATCTCTCAGCCACGCGGTCCAATGAATTGTTATTCTCCGGTTAGCATCAATTGTCTCTTAATTCTTTGTATACTTTTATTGTGTCTTAATCAGCTTTAGCGCGCCTTCCAGCACGTAGTGCCACTTCATCAAAATTTCCGAATTCAAATGCTGCAATGCAGAGCAGTTAATTTTTTTTTTTCTTGTTTGAAACTTTTTACTTTTTCGATAAAAAAATATATATAATGTACCGAAATTGAAGCTTTTCATTTTCCATATTTGAAAGGGCACCAGCCAAAAACTACTGCATAGAATGAATCGAACTTTTTTACAAGCAAGCTTCGCTATTTGCGGTCTTGAAAAACCCACTATATTTTGCTATCAGAAACTGACTATATTAATATTTCAATAAAATTCATAATTTTAACTGTAACATACATATATATAAACAGTTTCTGCTAACAAGAGTTGGGTTTTTCGAGACAGCACATAGCAGAGCTGCTTGCTTGTAAAAAAAGTTCGATATATAGAATATTACCGTACCGTGAATGATCAAATTCAAGAGAATGACGACTTTCACCGGTGAATGTCAACAATCACATAGTCGCTTTGGTGAATGTCCGAAATATTCGTTATATCCAATTTGGTATTAATTTATTCGTTGTTATTATTATATTAATTCGATATTTTAATATCTGCTGAGTATAGATTAGGAGAAATATCAGCGTTCGGAGGACAGGTTAAATGCAAACTGGGCAGTGGCATTTGACCTTAAAAAAACATTGATGTAAGACATACCGGGCAGTATTAATAACTTCGTGTATTTAACTTCCTCCCTCGGGAGAGGAGGCTATTTTATGATAAAACAGCATTAGTTTATTCTATTATACTTACTACATTTTGAATAGTGTATTCCACAGAAAGCTGATATGATTCTACGCCGTCTTTTTCAATATCAGGAAAGTCCACATCTAAATGAAATAAAAAGAAATCATTCGAATTTTTAAAAGAAATTATAGAACTTACGCGTACTCTAACTGAAGTTGAATATCCTGATACGATTCCACATTCACAATTTGAATTTTTTAAAAAAAACCGATATTTATATTAATGTAGGAATTTAATGAAACTGATTCATTGTTTAGTGTTAAGTTTTTCTGTGCAATTTTCTCTCGTGTCAAAAAGATCAACTTCTAAATTAATTTAAAAGTAAAAAGTAGGTGCATCCGGGTAGAACCTACCACAGTACTGACGTAAAATATCTTTAGTGGTAGACGGATCATGGGTTAAAGTCGCCTTGCCATCAATCTAACGATGGAAGGTTTTCGTGGTTTTCCTCTCCATATAACGCAAATGCGAGTTCGTCCCATCAAAAAGTCCTACACGAAGACGAATTTCTCCCAATAATTGAGTTCCCTTGTCTTCTGGATTGGGTTCAAAATTACAAGGCTACGGCGTTGAATATTTGCAGTATTAAACGCGAAAATTGGATCGTTTGTTCAACGACTGTTATAAAATAAAATAAAATTCTTCCTAGTAAAGAGAAGGGTCCAGCACGGGATACCGTAAACAAGAAATTTGATGCGTTAGTAGCCCCAACTTAATGACATCTTTCTTATCCACTGCGCAGTTTATGTTCGTTAAGTCGGATTACCTAATTGATCGGTGATGAGGCCTTCTAGGAGGTGTTGCTATAACTGGACTAGGTCTGCTCTTCAACGGATAAAGAGATTTCTGCACCTCTGCCTTAGGAACTATAGTCATCGACTTTTGGCAATTATATACCCTGGTGCCTGTATATTCACTGCACTACCAATGAAACAGCAATTGGTAGTTTTCTCACCATTCTCCCTAACCACCCAATTGTGTGTTTTATTTTATTTAAAATTATTGAGTATTTGAATATTTAAGTTCAACCATTTAAGTCACGATTAAAAAAAGTGTCATAAAACACACGGACAGGGCAATCAATGCAAAGATGTCTATAATGCGATGTAAGGTTCTTGCATTTAGTTTCACGAAATTATATTAACTTCCAAACGATACATTCAAATTGAGACACTTTACCTCTTTTTGCACCAGATAAATCACAGTCACCGTGCACTAAAGTGTATGCACTAAATAGCAGAGTGAGGATCGTCAGGCTCCTCATCCTTAAAAACTTTCAAGAGATCTTCTCTCTCTTTCAAGAAACCTTTGAAGAGAAAATTAACAAATTAATTCACAGCAAAAAAATTAAATCATTCTGTTTAATTTATATTCATAAAATAGAACACAACAATATAATTTTAAAATTTTTTTTTGGTTTTTAGTATACTATATTAGTTTCTAAATGTAAATATTTTTATAATTTTGCGCATGCAAACTTTTCATGTTCTTCATTCAATAATTATGCAGATTATGCTTTCTGTCATTGAATCTAGTATTGTAAGAAGTACTTTTATATTTCATAAGTCACAAAAAATAAGATACGATATTAAATAACTTTTATTCTAATGATCGGATTTTCACGAACTAAGTGCCAATCTGAATGGTTAAAAAGAATGATTTTAAATATGCTCATTAATTAATATTTTGAGTTACGAAATCAGACACAAAAAGTGCCTTCTCCATGAAACATACCTTTCTCTAGAAAAATTTGGATTTTTAGCCATCAAAATAGGGTTTCTATCGTTTATATATAAGATCGAACAAAAATTTGGGTCTCATAATGTTAGTTTCATTTTTTTTGTGTGCAAATTTTACCATATCTCTTGACGTTTTTAGGCGAATCAAAAATATTTGCACACAATTATAAAATTTACTTATCTAGAGATTCCGAGTAAAAAATAATATTAATAATTTTTAAAATAATTTTTATAAATTATTCATAATTTTTTATGATTACAAAGAATGGATGAATATTTGGGGCGGAGAAAAAAATATTAAATTGGAAACCAATGAACTAAGTTTGAGTCTGGGTTTAATACATGAGTCTGGGTTTAATACATGGGTTTAGTACAGAGTCAAAAAGATATGGTTATATGTAACAATAAATTTAATTATAATGAAAATCATCCACTAGAAATCCAAGTTAATGAGCTGGAAAGTATGGAACTTTGTATGGATGTATTGTTCAGAAAGCCAAGGCCCCCAGAGAGACATAGCCGAAGTAGAACTGACTAAGGTGGGTAGAAAAATGTTCAAAGAGTACGATGGAATGAAATAATTTAATGCTCGATAAGTAGTTACAGAACTATTAATCATTAAACTTCTAATAAAAAAAAATTACAATACGAGCCACTCTACACTCCTCAGAAATGCAACTACAGAGTTGAAGTTTGACATACTGAAATGACATTTTTTATCTATGAGCTTAACTTCAGTTTTCTCAGAAATTCAATCGAAAATTATTGTAATTTCAAGTGCCTTTTTGCAAATAATTTCCCTTACTTTTTGCTTTAATTAGTAAATCCGTCCTCAATGTTTATTTTCAGTCGATATCTTCGTTTTGTAAGCTCGTACTATATTTGATATTAAAAGTAACAAAAAAATGAATCAATATAATTTTTTAAAAAAATATATGAGTATGCTCGATATAAATCTTATCGTTTATATGGAAATGTTTAAAAACATAAAACACTGAAAAAAGATAAAACCGCTTTGTAATGTTGTAAAACAGTGTTTCCAAAAGTGTGGTACGCGTACCCCCAGGGGTACGCGTACCACACTTACACAGTTTAGCGGGGTTACGTATTTTTCTAATGGCTATTTTTTTTGCAGAGTTAACAGTTAATAATGAGTGGTATGAACAGCCAGTTGTGATTTTTAACTTTTGTGCAAATTTTTTACAGTAAAAAATACATTAATTTTTTTATGGGTGGTACACAGCGTTTCGAAAAATTTAGAAAGGGTACACAAAAGTCATAAGTTTGGGAAACACTGTTGTAATACGAGTACATCGATACATATTGCTAACAACTCAAATTATTATTCGTTTATTACATTTTATTGTATGTTACATTCTGTATTCCTAAGTTAAAGTTTTTGCGATTAGTATATTAACAAAATGTTCTTACACAAAATTAAAATAATTATATATTTTAAGAACAAAACTCAAAAATAATCCTTTTTTTGTTGAAAATATTGACTCTTTAGGGAAAGTGATGAATGAGAAGCGGGGGTTGGTGGTCGGAGCGATTCAAATTACTCTAATATATCATTTTATTTAGTAGGAGAGAAATTTTAGAGCAAGAACAAATATCCGAATACCTAAAATTCGGATCTCTACAATTATTTTATTTTTTATACATATCATTGACTGTCCATGTATGTGTTTCTTTTTTTCTTCATTACAGAAACAACTAAAAACAAACAAAAAAAATTATGTTTATATTAACAAAGTTTTAATTGATATTTTTCTATACATACTATTTTTGTTTTATATCTTAATATTTAATTAGAAATTTAATCCTCAATTTTTTAGAATTAAAGTTATTTACATATAATCTTATACATGAAGTAAGGCCATTTTCGGGGCATACATTTGGTAAAGAAACTGTCAACATTTAAAAAGCTAAAAGGAATTTACAAATTTTGATACTTTTAATTAAATTTTTAGGAATTTATAAATTAATGACATTATACTTACTTTTTGTATTTTTTTTTTTTTAGTCCTAGCGGTACCTCCTTTCCCCAAAGTTGACAAGAGGAATGAGATGACGCCCCTGAGTTCAAAAAAAGCAACACCTACTCCCCGTACATTATCTCTTTGTACCTTTTGTTTTCATTTATCTATTAAATAATGAAAAGAGATAAGATGCATAAAAGAAATATTTTTAATCGATACAATTAGTTCTTCACTTTCATACACACAAGGGAGAAAGGTTGAACTGGAATTCCATCAGACAATATGCTTATCTTACTCTAATCAAAGTTCATTATCTTCCATATCCCCCCAAAAAAATAACAAAAAAAAACTATAATGCTTAATTTTATATAATTTATAATAAAAAAATATTTAGGGACTTCTGCCTTTGCATTAAAAATAAAAGAGCACAATAAATTCTAAATTAAAGATATCTCTCTGGGTTCCATAAAAAAATTAAAAAAAAAAAAACATCCTTAGTTAAGATTTAAATTTTATTTTTGGTAACCTAGAGTCTTAAAATTATTATTCAATATATAATACATATATCATAAATTTAAAAAAAAAAATTGTTTTTCAAAGTAAGGGCAAATTTGAGCATAAAAACTTCAATTTTTTATGTAACGCTAACAGCTCTACAACAAATTGTTATTCATAAATATAGAAATAGTTTTTCTTTCTAGTACAATAATGTGGTTATCTGTGTTTTGAACTAAAATATTAAAAAAATTTCAAATTTACAAAGAAATATATTTTATCTATTGATTTTTTTTAAAAGAAACTATTCTAAATATTCTTACTTAAAGCATGATGAAAATAATAAATTCACGCTTAATCCCTAGCTTTTAGTTCCAAATAAAGTTAACATTATATAAAATCTATAAACAAAGTTTCAAAAAGTTTTTAAATAATTTTTTTTTTAAAAATATGTATTCGCGAAAAAGGTTTTATCAAAATCAATACTTTCCTGAAAATGAATTTAAAGTATGGCAGACGGATGATGGGTTAGAGTCTCCTTGTCATCAGGCTAACTGCGGGAAGTTTTCGGGGGTTTTCCTCTCCATGTAACGCAAATGCTGGTTAGTTCCATCAACAACAAAAAATCTTCCATGAAGGCAAATTTCTCCCAATACTTGATCCAGGAGTTCCCTTGTCTTCTGGATGTGTTCAAAATAACAAGGCTACGGAGTTGAACATTGGTATTCGTAAATTGAAAATTGGGTCAGCTGTTCAACGTCGGTTATATATAAAGTATTTTTTATATTCTTTTTATTATTGGCGCATAATTACTGGCTTTACGGTGATATAAATATGAATGCTGAAGAAGGAAAAGTATTTTGTGACGTCTTGAAACACACACATAGGCAGGATATAAAAATCAATCCGATGACAAACATCAATTGAGACAGTTTTTGCAACCCATGATTTGAAATTTTGTGGCGTTTAACGGAGTCAATCCAGAAAGAAAAAGCATTTGACGAATGGGTAACCAGTGATCGTAATAAGGCGATCACAACTTTTTTGTTGATTTTGTTTTAACCAAAGTATTTTTTGCTTTACCCAACCTTATATTTTTCGGCTTTATTATTAACTTTTTAGTCTTAATCTCAATATAAATTTTAAGAATATATATATATTTTTTTAATAAAGAAAAGATTTTGTAAAGGAAAAAAATTCTTTCATACAACAATGGATAAATAGCCAAGGAAACAATTCACAGACAATCAATTAAATTTGCACTAACTTTCGAATAAATTGAAATTTCAAAAAAACTAAAACTCTGTGTCAAGCTCATAAACATACAGGGTCCTTGCAGCACATCAAATGTCAATTCCGCAATTGCATTTCTACGACCTGCAGAGTGGCCCAAACGGTATTTTTTTATCCCAAGTTAAACAGTTAATAATTCGCGAACAAATAATTGAATATTAATATGGTTTATTCCCTCCTACTCTCTGTACATTTCTGCAATACACCTTCGTAATTTCTGCACAATAAGACAAAATGTAATATTAGGTTGAACACCTAAAAAAGAAGCTTCGGACCTTAGGATTTTTTAATATAAATATTAAAAAAATTTATTTCATAGATACGCTAGGGAGAAATTACATTTGTCATTTCTATCGCTTCTTCTCGAACTTCAATGATAAGAGCCGACCTACTGCCATATCTTGATAACTTCTGTCATTTGTATCTATTATCTATTTGAATCGTATATGCATTGTTTGTGAACACCGTTAATACATTGTTTTCCGTTATCTCAACTGTGGTTTAAATATTGTAATATTTTATTAATCTAAAAAAAAGAGAATTGTTCAGTAATTTTATAGCAATTCTTTACTTCGATTAATACAAATAGATTTTTAAAAAAAAACTCTAACTTAAGTCATAATGATATTTTCACTAATTTCAATGGTGAAAAGGACTGACCTAAAGCAGACTAACTAATGAGTGCAGACTATAAATTAAGTTACGGAATCAGACACAAAAACGCACTTTCTCTAAATAAACACACAATTTTTTTAATAACGGATTCGAAGTTATTTGGTAAGCTTTTAATTACTATTTTATTTTATAACCGTCGTTGAACAACCGGCCCAATTTTGAGTTTACGAATACCCATTTTCAATGTCATTTTGAACCCAATTCAGAAGTCAAGAGAACTTCTGGTTCAAGTATTGGGAGAAATTTGCCTTCATGGAGAACTTTTTGATGAAACTAACCCGCATTTGAGTTCATGTAGACGGAAACCTCCAACGATTAGCGTAACGGCAAGGAAACTCTAACCCATCTACCATTGCAGTTATTTTACGTCAGCACTGTGGTCGGTGCGAGCCAGGTTGTTCGGAATTCGTATAGCGACCAGCCATCGCTGGGATTCAAACCTGGGGCACCTCATTGGGAAACGAGCGCTCTATCCTCTGAGCCAGCACAGCTCTTTTTATTATTATTGGCCGCATATATTGGAATTTTTTTCGGCCGATTGCTTGCTATACGACAATTGCGTGGGGGGAAAAAAACGTTAAAATCCGTTAATTTCAATACAATTTCATAATTTTATATTGTTATTTTCGAGAGACAACGTTTATTTTACGACTACTCCGTAGCCTTGTAATTTGGAACCCAATCCAGAAGACAAGGGAACTCCTGGATAGAGTATTGGGAGACATTTGTCTTCGTGGAGGACTTTTTGATGGAGCTAACCCGCATTTGCGTTACATGGAGAGGAAGACCACGAGAACCTCCCACGGTTAGCCTGACGGCAAGGGAACTCTAACCCGTGATCCGTCTACCACTGAGGATACTTCTCGTCAGCACTGTGGTCGGTGCAAGCCGGATGCGGAATTCGTATCGACTGGGATTCGAACCCGGTTCGCCTCATTGGAAGGCAAACACTCTATAATAGCGGAACGCTATCTTAAACTTATTTAACACTTTGCCCCACACTTTTAATTTAACGATCGATCTCAGAAACACGCCTTATTCTTTTGTTTATAACAGCCGTATGAAATAGAGCCGTCAGTTGAAGCCGTCATATTTGGAAGAGAAAATTATCACATTTTGTCACTTTTTCTATGAATAGTCTCGAAGGCTGTAATTTTCTTTTCAATTATTTGTTAATTTTTTTTTAAAATCTTCCCAGAGCAAATGACGGAATGCTATTCCCCTCACCCCTGGTTAATTACTGAATAACTAACAAATAAATGCATCCATACACTTCGTACAAGTGATGTTAATTTTTTATTAAACGTAATATGCATAACGGTAATAACCTATATATCAGGGGTCCCCAACCTTTTTGGCGGCACCATTTATTTTTTCAAGATAAATTTATAGTTGATAGACATGGGTAATAATACACACTACATATAATGCAAAAAAAAATTTCATTGAAAAAATTAATTTAACATATAAATATAATTAGTATTAATATTCTTGGGTAAAATAAATTATTACTAAATTACTTTCAAAACATACGAGGTATAAAAATTATTTATAACATACAGTCAATGTGGTCTTTGGCATTGCATTTCACTGGCCAGCGTTTTATAATTGGGAGAATATGATGAAATTCCTGCTCGCAAGCAATCGTCAAAGTGTTCATCTGTAACTCGGAATCTATATTTTAATTTCATGATATTCATTTTCAAAAACAATGATTCGCACAAATATGTGGAAGCAGAAAACGACTTTATTTTATGTGCTGCTCTTTTTAAGAATGGAATTTATTCCTTCAACTATATTCCAGAATTTCTCATCTGATAGAATAGTTTTGAGGATAATGTCATTCTGCAGATCCACAATTTCGATCTCCACTTCTTCTCGCCTACTTACTTGAAGAAATTCTGAAATGTATGTTGCTATTACGGTTACGTTTATTTGGTTGATAAAAGGATTTACAAGAAAGGTGATCGATGATATTAAATTATTGAAAGCGCTTTTCAAATTGATCTTGAAGCAATTGGAAGTTGATGAGAAATGTTAATAAGTCAATTTCACTGTCACCTATCACTTTTTCCTGTTTGGAAAATGCACAAGATACTTCATTTTCAAAAGTGATATCCACAAAACTAGCTTAGCTCTAAACGAGTTCATAGCCCCTATCATTTTTGCTATATGTTTGTCCTTTCCCTACAGCTCCAAGTTTAAATTATTTCGTTTTGCATGATGTGTAGGAATAAGAAGAAGTCATTGGGTGCCAAATCTAGGCTGTACGGCGGATGACCCATCAGTTCGATCTTTCACTCCGTCAGAAATGCCTTTGTTTGAGTCGATGTGTGAGAGCTCGCATTGTCATGATGAAGAATGATTCGCCTGTTCTTCTGCTTTTTTCGAATTTCTCCGATGACTTCTGGCAAACAAATGGTCGTGTACCATTCAGAATTGACCGTCCGGCGTTGCTCTAACGCCACTGTTGCCACATGACCGTTAATGCCGAAGAAACAGGCAATCATTTGTTTCGATGTGCTTCTTCCTCGAACAACTTTTGTTGGTTTTGCCTCGTCTTGGAAGACCCATACAGTTGATTGCTGTTTTGTTTCCGGCTCATATGCATAGATCCATGATTCGTCACCTGTGTAGATGTTATACACAGCCTTTGATGTACCTTGAACGTATTTTTCCAACATTTCCTTGCACCAATCGACACGAGCCTTTTTTTGAGCGTTTGTCAGATTATGCGGGATCCAACGCGAACAAATTTTTTTTTACGCTCAAATGTTCATGCAATATTTTATTGATGCTAGTCATACTAATGTCCAAAGACGCCTCTATCTCACGGTATGTCACATGACGATCTTGCTTTATCAGTTCACGCACAGCATCGATCTTTTCTGGCACAACAACGGATTTTGGTCGACCTGCACGGGATTCGTCCTGGATCGAACATCGACCACGATTAAATTCGTTATACCAATTTTTTACAGTACTGTAGGATGGCGCTTTATCGCTGAATAAAGAATTAAGTTCATCGAAGCACTCTTGTCTTGACAATCCACGTCGAAAGTTATGAAAAATAATGGCACGAAAATGTTCACGATTCAATTCCATTTTTTGAAAGAGAAGAACTTTTCAATTTACTGTCAACAACACAAATGAAGCTATAATAGTAAATCGTCTGCTGAATGTAAAAATATCAAACTTTCGATTAAAATCATCTGCGGTCGCCTAGCAGCACTTACTGTTGCCAAGGCCAGAAATATAAATAGCAACCCTCGTAAAACAATATTTAAAGTATTTAGGCATTTTCTTGCGTACTTACGAAATATGTTTGCAACAATATAACAAACAAGAAAAATAGGATTATCGAAATCATGCAAGAAAGCAGCGGCATGTGTTATTCCAATGAATTCATTGTTTAAGATAATATGGTGCTCAAAAATTCAATGAAAAAATTATTAAAGAGTTTATTTTATTTAAACAGAAAAGTATATTGCATAAGTAGTGAATATTGAGTGCCTATAACATAAATAGCAATAGAATTCAGAATTGGATGCAGTTAAAAAATTTCTACTCACCTTTAGTAGAGCCTATATAGAAAGTGAATAGGTGATTCATGAAGTTGATGTTTTAGTAAATCGACAAACCATTTTTAATTAAATAAAAAGAAGTAAATATTGTCAGAACAGTGTTGATTTTTAAGACCGCTTCTCGCGAATAATACTCTATTTTCATAACTGATATGAGTTTGCAACAGTTACTCATGACCGTTCAGCTAAGTTTAGTCTATCTTTAGCCAGCGTTCTCTATGTTAATTCTGAAAATGGCGCAAAACGTCAATATGGAGAAAAGCCAGTTTTGGGAAAAGGAAAGCCGTTTGTGTTCTTAGTTTTTAACATTTAGAAATTTACTCCAATGCTGCATTATCTGGGCTCATAAAAATTTATGAAAAAAGGGGAATAAGGCATTGATTGTGATAATTTTCTGCAAGGGGGGGGGGGAAATGTCACCAGTTTGGCGGTTTTTAAAAAAGTTCAATATTTAAAGCTTATAAAATATTTTAGCTTATGAAATATTTTAGTAATTTGTCCGTTCTAAAGCCCAGATAATTCTCTACCACAAGATACAGCTTAAAACTATAGCTTTCCTTAAAGTGTAAGGCACTTGAATTGGGATTTTTTTTTATTTTCCTTGAAGAAAGAGCTTCGAAAAAACTTGTTAAATATTTTCGGAAAAATTATTTATGTCTTAAAAGGCACTTTGGAATCCTAAACATCAGCAAGTTAGACAAAATAATTTAAAGATGAAAAAAAAAAAAACTTGGTTCTCAGCATAAGGTCATAAATAATAAAACATAAATAAAGTCACGAAGATGTTATATAGAAAGAAAATAATCACAATAACTTCAATAAAACATTTATTGATTGTACGAAAATAGTTCTTTTTTTTTTTTTTTAACATCATTCACAACCAAGAGATTTTAAAATATCACAAATAACATTACTTTCAATTTATTGAAGGAAACTCTATTTAAAAAAAGAAAGAAAAGATTTTAATATATTGAATTGGTTTATTTAAGCATGCAATAGACCACTGTTATTGCATTAATACAACTTAATTAACAAATAAGTTTAAAAAAACGAGTAAATATAAATGCTGCAGTCTACATCAGAATCTAAAATAGTATTTCCATAAAATAACTATTAAATTTTCATTTTCAATACTGGTTTTTAATCATAAGTTAAGAAAAAAAGGTTTATTCTGTTTTTTTAAGCAATAATAAATCACTCCATGCAATTTCATTAAATTGTCTGCACATTTGAATATTTTTAAATGATTTCAGAATGGGAATTTAAACATGTTTGGTAGCCAAAATAATTAATAAAAGTACTAAATTAAATATATATATTATATTGCATAAAAAAACTTACTCTAATATTCAATTAGTTTTTAATATGTAAAAAGTCTCATTAAAATTTTTAAAAAAAACATTAATTAGTTTGTTTATTTTAGTGAAAAATTTTCTTTTTTAACAATAAATTAGTCTTTAGTTTGCAAGCACTCATTCACAACTGATCCAAAGTGGTAATTTTTGTTTAAAACAAATTAATTTAAGACCAGAAGTATTAAATGATTTCCTGAACATGATCTAGCCCAGAGATGAAATGGGCTAATTTAGTACCTGCCATCAATAGCACAGCCACTGCAATCAACTCATGAAAATGTTATAAACTTAAAATTCAAACAGTGCAGCATTTTTAATAATTGACTATTCATAAACGTTTTGATTTTTTTTCCAGAGTTGAAATTCATAAACAACTTTACTATTTCATTCAATAGTGAAGTGATGAACTGAGTTAAGAAATGATTCTTAACAGTTTTACTTATAAACAAAGGATTGTGTGTTGTGACACATTATTTCTTGTACTCAATCATTAACAAACAGAAATATGATACGAATTAAAAATCTATTTTTAAAAGAAAAATTTGTTTATACATTAAAAAAATTAAAAAGTTTATACATTATTCTTTAAAAGGCAACAAAAGACAGATATCTAGTTCCAAAACTATCACATTTATAAATGCTAGATAGCACCAGACAGATATAGAATATATTTAAAAAAGAAAAACAGTCCCAAGACCATAAAAAAAAAATAAAGCAACAGAGGGTTTTAACAGGTTAACTAGCTTTGTTACAAAAATTGTAAAAAAAGATAGTTTTTGACAATATTTGCGGAATTTAATTTAGGCTTTTTCATAAAGAAGATTATCCAAGGAATTCTTTAACACGTTTGCTCCGGGGCCGGTTTTAATTTGTTTTTCTGTGAGGCGGCGCTTAAATTAATGCCGTGCTTCATCTGGCGGCGCACGATTTTTGCCTGTTCACACCCAGGCCTGAAAAGAGAAAATACTTGTAGAAGAACTAATACAATATTAGATAATATTCGAGAGGAGTTAATCTATTCTCAACAGTAACAATTCACTGTAAGGAAATTTTTCACGTCGAAGAAGCAATTCAATATAAAAATTGCATCCGTTAAAAACAATTGGTAGTTATGGATTTTTATTATTCCCGGAAAAAAACTAAAAAATGAAATTTATTTGTTACCAGTTTTTACTCTTTTCCGTCTCGATATATATGGGCTTTCGGCCCTGATCACACCTGCACACGTGCTTTATGTTCGCTCAGTAGTACAGTGAGTGCCTATTGTGCAAGTTGTGTATTCGTGTCGTTTTTTCATCCTGGCCGCAGAGTTGTGCCAGTAAGTATAACTCAAAAGGCGGTTAGATTTGTTTTTAGTTTTTGCCCTTATAAAAATAGGAAACATGGATGTGGATATAAGTGATTTTGATGAATCTATAAATAGAAGCAGGAGAAAGGCGTCAAGATTACGGATACTTTCTTCCTCTTCAGACGAGGATTTTGTTGTAAACAGTGAAGTGAACGAATGTTTCACAGAAGAAGAAGATTTGGTGTCTAAATCAGAGAACGAGGATAACGATGAAGAATGGCAGAAAGTAAAAGAAAGAACTTCAGTAATAAATGAGTATTTGGAAGAAGAGGAATTTTTATATGAAAACACTGACTGTAGTGACCCTTTTGCTTTATACAAACTATTCTTCACGGATTACATATTAGATTTGATAGTTGGCGAAACAAATAAATATACTACACAATGTATAAAGTATTCTTCATCTAGCAGTAGAAAGCACCAACAGGCCTGGCAGTCTGTTACAAGAGATGAAGTGAGTATTTTTATTGGCATATTGCTTATTATGGGTGTAGTGCAATTACCAGAAATTAGATTGTATTGGTCTAACAACGACATGTATGCGAACGCACACATAAAAAATGCAATGAGACGTGGTCATTTTTTATCTACTCGTAAGTTTTTACATTTTTCGGACAATACCACAGCCAAAACTGAAGATCGGTTGTACAAAATTCAAAACATTATTGAAGCAATTGTGGATACCTTCAAGAGTTCTGTTAAACCTGGCAAAAATATCGTTATCGATGAAAGTGTGGTTCCGTGGAGAAGACGTCTAGGTTTTCGGCAGTACATCCCAGGCAAGCGACATAAGTATGGCGTAAAATTATACAAATTGTGCCTGAAGGCTACACTTATAATATCGAAATTTATGCCGGGAAAAATGAAACGATCATTGAAAAATCACATTCTTATGATGTAGTAATTAGATTACTAAATAATTTATTATTTGAGGCCCGCATACTATTTATTGATAGTTATTATACAATTGTCCTTTTGGGTGAAGAACTTTTAGAGAACAATGCATTTATGTGTGGTGCTGTAAAAATAAACAGAAAATTTCTACCACCACAGGCAAAAAAAAAAAAAAAAACGTGGTGAAATGATGAGTTTTGAAAATCGTAGCGGTGTAAAATTTCTGAAATGAACTGACAAAAGACCAGTATGCATGTTAACTACCTCAAAGAATCACCCGTGTAAATTTGTACAAGGAAAAAATGGCAAAGTAAAGCCTGATGCTGTGTTTGATTATAATATTGCAAAAAAAGGTGTTGATTTATCAGATTAACTATTGGGGTATTACAGTTGTTTACGCAAAACCATTAAATGATACCGAAATGTAATAATATAATTAATATGCGGAACTTCCCTCGTGAATGCCTGGTATATTCATAAAAGATGGAGCACTAAAAATATGAATATTTTAAAATTTAGGGAAGTTATTATTGATCACCTTTTGGCCAAAGAACAAATATACTGTCAAATAAACATGTTCTTCAATCATATGAGCAATCAGCAAGAGAATCCCGTAAACGCTGCAAGGAATGCTATAAAAATTTGTCCAAGAAAAAGGGCAGAGATTATGCCACTAACAAAACTACAAGAGTTAAGACCTATTGTGGACATTGCAAGGGTCAGCCAGCACTTTGCTTGAAATGTTTTAACAAATTACACAAAAAATAATAATGTTATAAATAGAGCAATGTAGAATTATTATGTTAATTTTGTAGAATTTGAGTTATATTTATAATACTGTATTATTATGTTTATGTATATTTTAATTAATAATTTAATAATGTAATATTTTAATTTTCAGCGTCTAATAGCACAATCTAGAGCGGGCCACCGGTGACCCACGTCGGCCTGAACATTGTTAAATGAAAAAAAATACTGAACCTTGGCCTTTTACAGCTCATTACTTACAGGACATATTTTCCATCAATAAAATAAAGCTGAAGGATATAAATGAATAGGAACATCGCAAATAGATTTATTGCTAACACATTAACTGCAAAGAGTTATTAACAAGCAAAGAGTAAGATTCACCATAAACAAGCTTATGATGAGCGTAATAATAATTAAGAAACAAACTTTGTCAGTGACTTCAAGTTATTTACAACAAGTTAAAATAGTTTGGTAAACTTAACTCTGCCTTTAAATTAATCATTTCAAAATAATTAGCAATCTCACACTAATTAATTTTTATAAATTGAAAAATGAATTTTGAAAAAATAAAAATACTTAAAATGCTTATGTTTTTTAAAAATAAAATAACTTCACATTTTATCACAAGTAAAACAATTGGCACATTCGACTGTGCGTTTTAACTAACATAGCTGTCGACATGGATTAGGAAAAAATCCAGTAGATTTTACGAAATAACATAAATTTCATAATAATTGTTGCATAATGTATTAAATATTTTACACATAGGGAATTGTAGGGATTTTTATAATCATCAAAATAGAGAAACTGCAATATTTTCCAGTTATGAGTGACATTAAACATACTTGAAATGTTATGTATTATTACTCATAATTTCGAATATTAATAGGTATTTAATTCATCAAAGATAGTTAAAAGATTTTTTAATTAATTTAAAAAGAGAGTTCCAAACAAAAATAAACTGAACATACATTTCAGAACAAAAAAAGTTTCGAACTGATTTCTATAAATGAGGTTCTATTCTTTATGTATTAGTAATACTTATTTAAATAATCTATAAATAATCAGCAAGCAAGCAATAATCTGCACAAAAATTCTATTTCAATAAGGATTTGTTTAGGAAACTTACTCAATTTTAGGAAATTTTCTAAAATGTACCAAAACTATGAGAATTTTAATTAAACCAGTAGACCAGGAGAAACTGGCAAAATCCATTAGAGTTGACAGCTATGAACTAAGTATTTTAATTTTGAATTGAATAAGATAAAATTTTAAGAATCCGATATAAATAACGTTTAATTTCAGAAAAAGGCAGAAAATAATACAAAATCTAATTCAAATAAGTGCATTAGAAAATAAAAATATAGAAAAGGTAAAATACACCATAAGTTTAAGACTTCTCATCGATGTTTTGAAGAATAACAAACTTTAGCTGGAATGTTGCAAGTAGAAAATGTCCCTAAAAAATTTTATTGCACCAATTATTCTTTAGACAAATCCACATCATCGACTTCATCCAGCCAAGGATGCAGTGTTTTCCAAGTGTCATTCCACAATCTTGTTTGCAGTAGTGGATCTCTAGAATATTGACTAGGCTTCATTTCTCTGCAATCTTCGATGTACTTACCACCTTCTGCTTCTAGAGCTGCAGACAAGGCGGCATAGACTGTCACTTCAGCACCTTTGATAGGCTTCTAAAATTAGAACAGCAAAATGAGAATAGTAATTTTTTGAGAACAATAAGTAATGCAAAATTGAAAAAATACCGGTGATTTAAGTGCTCCGAGAAAAAATTTAAATGAAGATTCAAGAAATAAGGGATAAGCCTGTTAAAAAATGTAGGAAAAAAAACTGGAAATTTATCGTTAAATTTTATCGTTATCTTATCGTTAAGTGAGAAACATTTTTAAATAAAGGAAAAAAATACTAGAAATTTCAGCAAGGAAAAAGTGAAAGTAGAAACCATATATCCATAGAATACTTTCAATGCTTTAGTAATAAAATATTGATGCTGGATTCTGTTAAATTATTTGAATGTGTGACATTATTTGAATGTGTGACATTTTAAGGGACATTTTTAAATTGTATGAATTACAGATTGGATGATTAATTTTAAATCGTACGAAAGTAAATTTTAATCACGTTTTTAAAGGCAAAAAAAAATCCTAATACTGTTTGAGAGAAATTCGAAAAAAAGGAGATTTTTCTTCTTCTTAAAATTGAAAAAAACAGGAAAAATTCATCCATGGCAATTTAAGTACATTCGTTCCAGGGGGTGGGCAATTTTTTTAGGCACAGTGCCACTAACCGAAATGAAAAAATTATGCTCATAATTTCTTATGATTCCAACTTACTAATATACAAGGTGTTCCATAAAGATTTCCCTTAATATATTTTTAGAGTCCTAATCAAAAATAAAAACAATAATGCATACCCATTGGGGGTCGCAAGCTAATATTTAACCAAGGGAAGAACAAAAATGTTGTCAAATTACAGAAGAAACATTCAAATATTAAGATACCAAATTAACAATTTGATGTGCAAGTTTCTTTGTTTAAAAAGAATTCTTGAAATATGAACAAAATGAAAATAAGTTAAAACAGAATTACCTGGAATAAAAATGGTCCTACAAATTTAGGCCACCAAACATGCTTGTACAAATCTGTGTAAACTATCCCAGGATGAATGCAGTTAACCAACACTGGAATTCGACTATTCTTAAGGTAACCATTCAGTGCTAAAGTAAACAACATCAGACACACCTTTGATTGCATGTAGGCATGGTGGGGACAGTATGAAGATCTATAAATTAAAAAAAAAGATTTAGTTGAATCTCAAACTGCAACTTACTTAAAAAATTAACTTTATTTTTAAGTGAAAATAAAGTTCATTAAATTAAATATTTATAAAAAAAATTCTTTAATTATTATAAACTTTTTAACAGCATAAATTTAAGTAACTTTTGGAATTTAAAAATTTTATAAATTTAGTAATAATGTGCCTGTTACCTTCTTGGAAAGGAAAAAAAACTAAACCAATAAGGATAGTGGGGGTATGCTGCCAAAATATATGTATGTTGACTGGGGATTTTTTAATCAAAAAAGGTAATTTGCAATAAAATACTAGAGTACATTATCTTAGTCTTGCCTTTAGTTTTGTTTTACTTTTATTAACTTCATCCCGTTAAGCAACATGTCAAAAATGCATTGGCATATATAATTGTTGTTGTATAACGTCACTTATCAGAACTGACAAGCCTATTTTAAGGCATTTTATGTTTTACCCCACGTCAGTGTGCTCTAATTTCTGACTGAAATATACTGCAGGGGTAATTGTCACAAAGTGCAAAAACCCTGAAAATTTTCTGTGGAAATCAATTTATACTCCAAACATGTTTCATATTTAGCACAATTTTTTGAACTAGCATTTATAATTAAATTACCTACTAATGAAGTATATTACATTTTTATAGTAATTATTGGATATTGAATTTTAAATCGCCTTATTGGGATATTGAATTTTAAATCGCCTAAATACGAATCACAATGCATTATTTTTAGATCGAGTGAATATGAAGCGCAATACGTAGTTTTTAAATCACATATTGAAATTGATTTTTGACATATAGCATTCTTGTGAATACGTATCGCAATACTGGATTTTAAAAATGCATGAATACGAATAGCAATATTAGCAGCCTTTGCAAAATACCAAAGTTTTGATTCGTGGAAATTCTTGAACCAATGGTCATGCGATACACGTAATTTTGGGGGGGACATCACATGCCCTGTTTCGAATTTTAAGACCTGAAATGCAATCACCTCTGTATACTGGTGTGGAGAAAAAGCAACATTTTCCAAAAGGTAAGGTAAGGTAAGGGTAAATTGGTAGTGAGAGTGCCTTGAGACACCTATTCTATTTACAAAAATTATAGTGTAAGTCTTACACAAATGAAAGTTAATTTATTATTCATAAAAAATTAATCACTCGAGTTTTTCATTTTTAAGTATATTAAAATGATGAAAGATTTTTAATCAAACATGTGAAATATCACCGAAGCAAAAAAATTTAGAAGAAGGGAGTTTTAATTTCAAAAACTAGTGAAATTTGGATTGGCACATTCTTTAAGCTGAAGTAAAGGAAGCTTTGTAAATAAAGCATAAAAAGTTATATATTATACTAAGGTATAATTCTGATATATTATGCTTATTTAACTTACATACTGTTTATATCAGAGAAATCAATTTCTGATATGTAATGTAGGCAAGAGGAAACATTGATAACTCTAGTTTTACAACTTGGGCTGGCAGATTCTTTAAGTCGAGGTAGAAGAAGCTTCGTAAGCAAAGCATGAGAATAATAGTTGATGGCTAAATGAGATTCAAAACCTTCATCGGTAATTTTACGAGGTGCAAACATAATACCAGCTGCAAGAAGAATTTTAAAAACAATATTAAGTTTTTGCTAAAAGAGTATGAAATATACCATGAATATTATAAAATATAAAAATAATAAAATATAAACAGATTAAATATTAATTTTTAATCAGAAATAAAATTTAAAAATTAAACAATAAATTTTTTATTTCCAGATTGTGATTTTTAATTCTTGCTATATTTAACTATATTTTATTAAAGAAAAAAAAATTACAATAAATAGGAATTAACATAACTCATATTATTATGAGATTTAGACAATAAAAATTAAAATCTTATATAATTGTAATCCCACTTTTAATTTTTGCCACAAGAAAATTTATATGACAACAAACTTAATTCTGAAAATAAAATCAAAAAATTTGATGAAAAACTAGCCACCAAAAGACATAGCCAAACAAGATAATTTTATAGCATTATGAGATAAAGACAGTAAAAAATATAATCCGAAAAAAGGTTTTAACACGAATAATTTTTGTAAAAAGTAAATATTTATGACAGTGACAAAAGTAAAATTACAAAATAATGAAAGAAGCAACTAATCAAGATATGTATTTCGTTTTATTTTTGTGAGAAGGACTACTTCAAAACACTTCATAGAAAAATTATTTGTTGAAACAAAATTAGTAAAACGTGAATTACCACAAGCCACTGAAAGAGGTAGTCAAACAATATGATCTCAAAACATTATGCGATATAAACAATAAAAATAAATTTAAATCTTAAATTTTTTAATTCCTAAAATAAAACACTTTTAAATTTAGTCAGAAAAATTTATTTAAAATAACTTTATAAAATTATAAAAGCTGTGCTGCATCATGCATGAGCTACTAAAAGAGGTAGTCAAACAGGATGACCTTACAACATTTTGTAATTTAAACAAAAAAAAACAAAAAAAAGCAATTTCTTGCAGAAGTATTTGGACATTCCAAGGTTAGTACCAAGAAAAATAAAAATTTAATGCTTGATTTATAAAATATACAAAATAATAAAGCACATAAATAAGTAATTATTACAAACATTTCAGAAATTTAATAATTTAAAAGAAAATTTTTATAACATTTTAAAAAAAATTTAAAGTGCATCTCTCTTGTTAGTTAACTCTCTTGAGTGAAAAATGGTACAAAACCCTGAAGATTACAATTACCGTTATTAATCAGAATGTGGAGAGGCAATCCAGACAATAAATATTTGTCAGCAAAAGCTTTCACAGAACTCATTGATGAGAGATCAACATACCAAATTTCAACTGAAAAAAAAAAAAGCGTGTTATAATGCGTTTCAGAGGCAAAACTAACTTTAATAATTTCATGGACTATAGAATTAGCAAAAATTTATAGCTCACCGCCTTTAAAATATACCTTGACAAAATTACTCATTTTATAAACCTTGACTCATTAAAATATGCCTTGCCAAATGACTCATTTACCAAGACTTTTCAGTCTTGGAAAATGTTTTTAAATCTTTTTTTTTTTTTTTCCACTTTTCAGTTCTCAGGACTGAAAAGTGGTACCAGTGTTTTCACTACAGCGCGAGAACGTGAGAATCTTGCATATTTTTTTCTTTCCTCGTATTAAAAAATTATTAACGCGAGAAGTTCGCGCACCCTATTAATGAATTTCAAAATGCGTGAATCTCGCGAATTTTGGAAAAAATTTCGTCTTCCGCATTTCTAATGAAATCCGCTTCGTTTTTCTTCTTTGATCTTTCATTATTTTCAATATTGGTCCTTGTTATCTAGCTTCTCTATTTACCAGTATTATTCAGAACCAGAACACCCCCCTCAAACCCCTTTCAGAACACATTTTTCTGCAACCACGTGTTCACTGTAGGTAAGGTTTCTGTAAAACGTTAAAATTTTTTGTGCCTGAATGTAAGATAGACAAATACATTGTTAAGACAAATGTAGAAACGGTAAAAACGAAACAAATACGGATATTTATTGGATATGGATAAAATACTTGCATGAAATATGAACTTGGAAATAACTTCAACGTATCACGATTTTATAGCAGAAATAATTTAAAAGCCTATGCTGGCTGATGTAGAGGATAGGAAAGTGTGTGCACAATGCTACAAATTTAATTAGTGTTTTCGAGTAATTCATCATCTCTTGCAAGGTAATTTATCATCCAAAACCGGATTAAGACAAAATATCGTAACAGATTGACTGATGAGCAACCTAATGAGAATAGCTGATGAAAAAGTAGATATAGAACATTTTCCATATGATGATGCAGCAAAAATATTTAATGCTTTAAAAATTAGAAGATGTTAAAAATGTTTTATAATTAAAGAAATATTTTTTTTCCCAAGTCTACTCGTGTTTTTTTTTTTTTTTTTTTTTAAGAAATCTCACGGAATTATTTGAAATCTTACCCTGTTTTTGAGAAAGGGTGAGAAATTCTCACCCATTTTTTTTCTGTAATGAAAACACTGGGTACCCATGTAATTTCTATAAGTACACATTATTTTTTCAGGAGGCATTTTATACATGTAACAATGTAAAAATGTCTAAAATATTGTATTTTTATAAACAAATATTAAGAAAAAAAAACTTAAAAAATTCACTTACTAAGTAAACTGTCTCAATCAAATTATTTTCGGCCAGTTTATTAAACCTGCTTGGGCTATAAAAAATATCAAGTTCCAGATATTTTTAGCTATTTATTTGAAAGTTATGAAATTTCTTTAAAACTTCTAAACAGCTATAACTTGAGAACTAATTGACAAGAAGAGCCAGGATATATATATATGGTGTATATATATATATATATATATATATATATATATATAACACCATATATATATATATATATATATATATATATATATATATATATATATATATATATATATATATGGTGTTATATATATATATATATGGTGTATATATATATATATATATATATATATATATATATATATATATATGGTGTATATATATATATATATATATATATATATATAATGAATTTCTTGGACTTTCCTGGGAATGACAACATAAATCGTCTTTTGTTTTTTTATATTCACGCCTAGCAAGTCTTGAAAATGGGCACCTATTTTTGAAGCCCTTGAAACATGTTGACTGTTTTTTCATATTTGTATATTTTTGAAGTGAATGAAATTTTCAATCAGGTAATATCTTACCACTTCTGTTTCTTGACATTATTTATTAAATGATTTACCTTTGCTTTTAGGAAAAAGACTTCTCAATATTTGTAAGCAACATTCACTGTCAGCAGCTGATGTATTTGAAGCTAAAACAGACAGACAAAAATAATGATAAAACTGAAAATTGAGTAAATTGTTAAAATAAATAAAATCAAGGAAATAGTTTAAAAATGTGTAATGAAGCACTATTACATTTTTAAATAATATTTACATAAAATCAAGTTTCTTTAACATTTATGCAACATTAGTCTACATCTTATCATTACATTACATAAGACTCTAAAAATCAATATACTGACCAATAATGACATTCATGCCAAACCCAAGTAATTTTTTTACAGTTTCATAACCTATTCCCTTTGTTCCACCAGTAACAACAGCAGTACGACCCTCACATCTCATAAACACTAAAATAAAGATATAATTTATGTAAGTTTTAAAAATTGAGTTAAGAATGAATAATAATAAAGCCTCTAAACTGAAATATATAATTAACCCAAAATAATAAGTAAAATACATTTTTATAACAAACAAAATACATCGTTTAGAATTTCTTTTCTTTTTAGATCACAAAATTTAGTAACTCGGAGAGAAAAAAAAACTTGCATTTCTTGCTGCAATAATTGTTAAATTATGATTCTATAATCAATTTCAATCAAATAGATTTCTTCTTAATCCTTTTATATAAATCAGTTTCGGTTTACAAAAGGATATTTTTCATCAAATATTTAGTATTTTTTTCTACAACTGATAAGAAAAAGCTGTTATTTCATTTAAATTATTTAACCCTAGATTGATAAACATGCATGGAGGATACACTATTCATAAATATTCCTCTAATGATCTACAAAGGTACTTGGAAGTTTATCTTTCTATCTCTTTCAGTTTATAGCTTATTAAGTGTTAATGGATTTTGTAAAAGAAAGTGAGATGAATGATTAGGGAGGGGAAAAAAATTCAATGATATACTGATAGGACATTGATTCTAAAAACATTTTCAGTAAGATCAACATTTAATAAAAATTAGTTCTAATACATGAAATCTTAATTGAACTTTATGTTCTGCAATCTAAACAACTGATTTTTAAAAATTAAATAGCTTTGCTACATTTTATAAAGCAATAAAGAAGTTGTTTGAAAAGTACCCTATTGGAATGTGGAATATTTTTTCCAACTTTTAAATTTAATTCATATAATTGAATCTGTTTGAACTTTTCGACTTTTTGTAACAGTGCAACAAGTTTAAATTGTTAGGTTTGCCCCTGAGATTGAATAGACTTGAGTTTTCTCCATATATTTAAAACAAAATAATATTGTGTGCTTCCAAGAAATTAAAATTAAGGGATATGATACATTATAAAACTGAATCGGCACAGCAAGTATAATAAAGTGCTTTTTTTCAACACTATCACAATAGACACATGACAAAATTCCTGTATTCAATCATGAAGGATTTCTATATCATGATCCGAGCAAAAATAATCGCCTGGTCTTGGCTACTTCTGGACAGTGGTCCAGCGAGAAATAATTACAGAAAGAGCCAACTCGCAGCAACACATGGGATAAACCTCCTCTTGTTTTTTTTTACATATATATTTTGTTAGCTGCAAGTTTAAACTACTTTTAGAAACTATAATTGGCATGACAGATCCTGTAATCATATATTTGTGATCTGCCATGTCAACTACAATAGCCAAGGCACCGAGTCAGGGGGATATTCCTGTATCCTGGTCTGTCACGCCAACTACAATCGTCAAGGTGCCAAATTAATTTTAAACTTGCAAATTTAAAAAAAAAAAAAAAATGTAGTTGTTTGCCCTGGGGTGGCTACGAGTTATACCTTTCGAGTTCGTCCCTTTCTATGATGTTTTTTTAGTTTCTTGCAGGCTTCTCGAAGTTGCCAAGACTTGGCGATTATTCCACCACAAATTACGATATTGAAATCTCCCCTAATAAGCTTACTTTTTAGGTAATTATTGAAGTATAATGAACGAAAGGCCAAAACAAACAAAAATCAGCAAGTGTAAAATTAAATAACACTAAGAAATTTTAACTATATTACATTATTTGTTAACCCTGTGAACAAAGGAGAGGGTTTAATTTGAAGATATATTTACCTTTTCCGGTCAATCCAGATTTAAACCAAAACTTTCCAAGAAGTTCCAGGAACAAGCAATACATCGAAAATAAGTAAAGATAAAATATTTCCCCGAATGAACATTTACTACGCATCATGAAAAAATTATTCTTCCGGCAAAATGTTCCATACAAAAACACTAAAAGCTTAAAATGTTATATGACGTGACAACGAAAATTTAAACTTGGATTGTTTACATGGCAAACCGCTGTCATTGATGTTTTGATTAATCATAAACTTCAGCCGCTGCTTTAGCTTTTGTGTAATTTTGTCTCTTATGATACAATATACATCAATTATCAATGTAGACCGAATAACTGTTATGAAAGCTACAAGCAAATGTATATCAGGTATTCAGCTTTTAGAATTGTTCCTAGTTACCGTACAGCCATTTCTTTGTTTACAAAATTATAAAATTTTTGACGTGTAAGGAAAGCGATAATATTCTTGTTAAGAAATTTTATTTAAATTTTCTATTTATATGAGTATTATCCCTTGTTATAAAACTTGTTTGTTACATTGAAAGGTGAGCCTCTTTATTTGTTTCTTTACTTTTGTTTTAGAAAGAAAAATAATGTCAACATGGTAAAGGCATGAAGGAAGTATGTTTGAATCGATTTACCTTTAAATCTTTCACTTCATATGTATCCATAATAGTAACTTGACGGCTTTGAAAATTTGTTTTTAAAATATGAACAGTTTGCAATAGTTATTGAATAATTGCGTGATGATTCTATCAGATGATTGTGTTATGTTATAGGTGCGTGATATTTCTGTGGTGCTACCTGTTTATGCTCTCCCCCCCAAAAAAAAACGTACTATTTTTCCCTCGAGTGGCTATACGTCCGTCCCCATCTGTGAAGTTTTTCTAATTTTCTGCGTACTTTTGCCAGTAGTTGCCAAAATTTGCGAACTACTTTGGAGCAGTTATGCAGAATCTTTTTAAAGGCATATCTCTGGAAACTGAAAAAAGCTCTACATCCTCAAGAAAAAATTTTGTGTTTCACGTGAAAGAGTGTGGCTTTTTATGGACTCCTAATATTCTTGATTTCTAAGATTTAAAAAAAGAAATATACTTTTTTGCAAACAAAAAATTTTAACTTAAAATAAATATTTTTGCGATAAGCATACTCTTTCTACAGTTCAAACTTTTCAAAACTAGTTGTTCATACTCTGAAAGTTTTGCTTACTGAAATAATATTGTATTAAAATAATCAAGATCTTAGAAACCATATGTCAAAATCAGTATGAAAAGATCCACTAAACTATGTGGATTTACGCGAAATTGTCACAAATCAAGCAGAACGAAAACCCTATTATTCAATTTCATTATTCTGTACCTATTTTCCATTATTCGTTTCTATCAACTATACAACGTTTAAGTAAATAGAAATTTAAAAATGAAAGTAGAAGTAGCTGAAAAAAAAAAAATCGTTATAATAAATGACAAAAAATAAAAATTAGGAAATTATGAGGATTTACCAATGAATCATCTCGAATTAGGTGCATTATAAAGTACTTGCTTAAATATCAAGGGTGATTGTATTTAGGGTAACCCCGGAATTCTGAGTTTCTCGTATCATTCTTCCTGGTCTAAAGACTAGAAGCAGGGCATGTGATTTCGCAGAATTCCGCATATCTCAAGACCATTGATGTGCGAACTTCCGCAAATTAAAAACTTGAAAATAAAACATATGAAATTTTAAAACTCGTGTTAAATCCCATTACCAAGAGATTTACATACATGTGATTTTTGCAGCAATTTTATTCTTTCAGTTTGGTTTTCGCCACACTGCACCTTTCAACTGCGCCGTAATCTGCTAATATCAAGATTCTTATTCACAAGATTTTAATATCAGACTTTGATTTTCGTATTTACTTTATTTAAAAATTACACATTGAGATATCTGTTTACGCAATGTAAAAATCCAAAAACGCTATTTGTTTTTATGCTTTTTTAGAACCTGATATCACGATTTCTTATTCACACAAGTTTAAAATCCAACGTCGACGTTTGTATTCACACGGTTATAATATCAAACATCGATTTTGGTATTTTTACATGATTTTAAATCTACACATTCTGATTCTTATTCACACGTTTAAAAAAATTTCCATTCTGATTGGTATTTACACGATTTAAAAATCCAATATCGCGATTCTAGTAAGAAGTTAATTTTTTTTAAAAATTAGTTACCATAAAAGTGTGATATTTTTCATTGGTAGGTAATTTAGCTATAAATTTTAGTTGGAAAAAATCATGTTACTTATGAAACTTATTTAGTATGTAAATTGATATCTTGATATTGATTTTTCGCTCATAAAATTTTCTGGGTTTTTCTCATAGTGTCACAATTAACTCTGAAATATGCATTAATGATTTCATATTAAAAAAATATTGGAATTTGAATACCTATGTTAGAATGCTCTTTAAAATGATAGCTATCTGCCGACAAAAGTGCATTTATGGTTGGTGAGAAAGGCAGTAAATTATTGCAAAAAGAATTATTAGAGATATACATCCTGCAAAATAAAATTGTAAATCAATAATTTAAAATAAAATTGTAAAATAATAATTACAATAATAGTGTTGCAAATCGAGCACCCCCCACATGTGACAGCTAAAATCGAGATTTGTTTGTCAGGATAATATTGTACCGTTAGGATTCAAAAACCATGTGTGAATGTCTAATTCTAAAATTCTAATGGATTTACATTGGAATCAATGCAAATAAAGTTTTTTTTAATGTATTGTGATACATAGTTTGATTCAAAGGGTATGTGAGGCGAAGTTTTTTGTACACAGTAGTGCAAAAGGGGTATTAAGCCACGTAAATCCTGTCTAGAACCAATCTTGATTTTGTATGCTATTGCTTAAATTTAAAAAAAAAAAAAAAAAAAAAGATTTTTTTTTCCAACTTTGCTATTTCTAAAAAAGTTATAAATGAAAATTGCTCGCTGCTGAATTGTAATGATAGTTAAACAAAGTTTCTGGTTAATAAAATTATTTGTAAACATTTTGTTTCATTTTCCTTTTTATAAAATGAAAATTTTGAGTGAATTATATTGTGTTTTCTTTCTCTGAGAAATTTTCTTTCTCTGGGTAATTATAATTTTAAAAATTGAAATATTTTGTCATTATTTTTTAACTATTGATTTTTTTTTAGATGGCACACCATGACAGTTTAAAAAATTCTTTGAATGGAAGAACATCAGAATCTGAAGAAGGAGAAATAGATGATGATTCACCTAAATATGAGCCTAATCAGACTGAAGATGATAGGTATAATATTTAGTCCAATATGACAATTTTTGTTTATTTCATCAAAAAAAAAATTTGTTTTAAGGTTTTTATTTACGTTTTAGAAATATTGTAAGTTTATTTCCTGTATTTAGTGCTCCTAGCTTTTTATCTCTTTTATGAATTGAATACCGACTTGAGGATTGAACGCTGACGTTTACACTTTTCACTAACCACACAAGTGGTACATCTGCTCCTGCACCCAAAAGCCCAAGGTCAAGGAAACTGGGATGGACTCAGTAAGCCTTGGTCCTCTATGAGATGTTGTGCTATTGAGTTAAGTATTTTCTGTACTAATAACAACAAGGAGGAAATGTGTGAGAGATGTTGATTGGTCGTCACTAGGAATCAAACTAAGGACCTCTTGGGACCTTTCCAGAAGCAATAACTACCATGTAAAAGTATGTACACCCCTAACCAGAGTGAGTTAGGGAGCTTTATATAGTAGTCCCACATACTCCCCCTGGAGGGGATAGGAATATCTGTCTCGTTAGTATGAAGTGTTTCTTGAGATTGAGAGACCATGTGAAATTGACTAAATTCATCATTCCAATGTAGTTGGTCCGTGCAATTTGGTTGTCGAATCAAGATAAGGACTGAGATAGAGCAAAGTTGTGTAATGCTGTAGTATAATATTTGTGTGTTTGTTTGCCCTTGAAGGGGGTCTAACTAAAAACCTTTGACTCCATAGCCAGTTGCTCTAATCACCATGGAAAAGGATGTACACTCAATGGCGTAGTTTTTGGAAAGGATTTGGGGGACAAAACCCCTTCCAAAGTTCTACATTACTATTCTACGGTACGGTAGAGCTATTCTATGGTAAACAGGATGTGAATATAATAAAGCTTTCATTATTCACTTTTTGTAATTTAAACAGTTAGAATATATATATATATGTGTGTTAAAGTGTGAAATAGCATTTAAATGTGAAATCTGTAATTTCATAGAATAACTAGACATGTCAGTTAGAGTATATAAAATTATTGAATTCTACGATTTAACTAGGTATTCTATAGAATAACGATTACTCAATCATTAAAGTTTGAAATACAGCACTCAAAAGTTCTTTGAACCAGTTTTAGCTGGTTTTGGTCAGTTTTGAACTTCTTATAGCTGCTTTGCAGTGACGTGTGTGTTTATGCTTCATTTCTTAGCTTTTAGATGTGGTTATTAATATGAGCTATAATAAATTATATCATCTGATTTTCCTTATTATTTATCAATTAATATATAATATAACTTTGAAATTGTTTATTTTCCATTTTCATTAGTTATTTCATAGAATAACTGGGTAAAATAAGAAATTTTTCATCTGTTATATACTTTAACTGACTTGTTTAGTTATTTCATAAAATATGAAATAACTGATTTATACACTTTAACAGTAACATATATATCAAAAGGAAATAACCTCATTTAAACATACATTAAAACTATGCCACTGTTTATACGTGCTATGCCCTTATAAGGTTTGAAACATCTACTAGTGGCATATCAAATTTCATGTGTTTAATTTTAGTCATTAAATAAATGTTGTGCTCTATGTAATATTTTTTTAAATCTATATATTTCCTAGTAATATTTTTCATATGGTTAATAATGCTTGTTTATTTATTCTATTACATAATTTTTATTCATAATTTTCATTACTAGCTCTAGTGTAAATTCTGAAGATGAAGAAGATGAAGTACTGGCTATAAAACCTCCACCAGCTGTGCGAAAATCTGAAATTTCTAAAAAAGATTATAAAAAGAAAAGTAGACACAGGAAACATGACTGTAAGACTAATCCTTAGAATCCTTATTTAATTTTTTTTTAAAAATAACAAAATTCTCTTTTAAAATATTTATTTTCCTCACATAGATAAATATTTTGTGTTTTCAATGTTTCCTTAATTCTGTATTTTTATTTTAGTAATGTTTATCACTTGTTAAAATGAGTTTTTGATAGTAACAAACATACATTGTATTAAACAATATGCAATACTTTTTTTTTTCTTTTATTATCTTTAAACCCAACCCAATCTTTCAAATCCAAGTAGAAGAAATGGAAGGTACACTTTTAAAAACGAAATATTAAATTTAAAACCCATTTTTTTTAAACAGTTTATAATTGGAACTTAATGTTGTTTAGCTAAGCATTAAATTTTGTGTTGTTTATTTAATTATACATGGTATAAAAATAAAATTACTGTCTAAAATATTAAAAGGCAAAACAAATTGTAATGAAAAATAAACCTGTTTAAAAAATTTTAAAGTAATAATTTAATAGAATATTTGCAATAGTGATCAAAATTAAACCGGTAAACACGAATAATTCTCTCTTGTTTTGTCTGGTGTACAATTATCTACCATACATTAATATAGATATATATTTTAATACAGTCGAACCTGTTTATCTCGAATCTCACGGGAAAGGCGAAAAATTCTAGATAAAGAGGTTTCGAGTTATACAGGTACTTTAAAAAATTTATTTTAATTAAGGAATTCTATTAAAAGTGTTTTAATTGTTTTTAGTAGAAAAATATAGACATTTCTTTAAATTAATTATACCACATACATCTATTTACATAACAGTTTTTTAGCATACTAATTTTTCGAAGATTTTTGATGTATAACCTTACTTGTTCCGATTATTCATTTGAGGTTAGAAAGATCGCAAATTCCTCATAGCCAACATTTTCCTGGAATTCAAGAGTAGTTTATAAGAATTCTACAGCTTTTTCTACTTCTTTTGCATTCACTTTTGATTCATCAATATGATTTTCAGTTTCTTCCTCTTCATCTGATATTCCTTTGACATTATCTATGATTTCCGCAACTGCCAATGTTACGCATGTTGCCAGGCAGTTGTCCACTTGTAAAAATTATCAAAATTAATCCAGAATTTATTGCATTCCATTCTGGCAAATCTGGCACTGCATTTTCAGCGTTAACATTTTCTTCTTCTTTATAGCGATGCCTTCATCCTCTTATTCATCATCTTCACAGCTATTCTTAAAAACAGCTTTTTAAAACCCTTTTGGATAGATTTTAGAGACACATTTCTCCAGGCAAAACACCAATTTTGATAGTGTCTAACTTGTTTCATCAATGGCATCTACAAGTTTGCTTACCAACTGTTTTCTATAGCTTTTTTATCTATGTTGAAAAGCTAACCCCTGATGGTCACTATTCATTAACCCCTCACTTACTGCCAGAATCATTGTATTCTTTTCTAGTTAAGGAAGTGCAGGGATAGTAATTGAAATTCCAAGAAACATCCCCTACCTGTTCATCCCTACTTCCTGTGGATTCACGGAATTCATCTCTGTCTACGAGTTCTACTGATGAAGAAAGTTTTGACATTTGTGCTCTATTATTAGAAATTCGAGAGACGGAGGTTTTGAAGAAGAAAAAATTCGACATAAACATGGAAAATACATTGATTTTAGACAGTAAATGTAGGGAATTTTAGAAATTTCGAGATAAAGAGGTTCGAGATAAACAGGTTCAACTGTATATATATACAGTGAACTAAGAATTTAATTAGTATACATAATTTAGATAGAAAAATAATAATTAAGTTCTTCCTTATTTAATGTACTTATATGATTTAAAAAATAAGAACGCATAAATCCCATATAAAAATAAGTTATTGTTCTTGAGGTTATTGGTTAAAAGATTTTAACATTTTGTATAAAACTAAAATAAAGAGTATGAAAATAAGTATTTTTTCTGATTAATATAATGAACTTCTATCTTGTTCATCATTGAATTTTATTTGTTTAAATTTAAACTATTCTATATTACTTATCTAAACAATTGTATTTGTAATTTCAGTTCCTTCCATGTTGCCTATTTTCTTTTCTGGAAGAAATAGGTTTCTTCTAGAAGATTCTTTAAATTAAAATTATCTTATCTTACATTTATCATGTATATGTCTTTGCTTGTTTCGAATGTTCGAATTTCGAATATTTCAGTTGTTCTTAATTTACTTCCTACTTATTGTGTAAAAGTTAAAATCTGTTGTAGAATTTTATGTATCTTAACTTCGGTTATTAAGACTTAATAGGGGGGGGGGGGGGGATTAGTAGCATATACATATGAAGATCACTGACTTGAAATTAGGGAAAAAATAATTAGCTGCCAAACATCAAGACAAAAGCATTACATGTATGTGCTATTTTTAAGTGTACAAAAGACATAAGTAGATAAACTAGTGAAGAAAGAATGTAAACCCTGTAAAAATTTTGCATTTGTACACTTTAAAAAATGCATTAAAACCAATAATTTTTCATCAACTCAGTAAACAAATTACTCGGAATTTTTATTTATTTTAGCATAGAGCAGCTCCAAATTACATGTTTAAAGTTTAAGCTCATCCTTCATAATAAACATTACTTATCTATTCTTAGAATGATATTCAAAATCTTACTTTTAATTGTAGCTCACAGGCGGGAACATCACCACAAACGAGAAAGAAGTTCCCATACAGAAATTTCATCACGGGATAGAGAATCGAGTAGAAAGGAAAAAATTGAAATAGACAGCCATAATCACAGAGATAGACATAAAGAGGATATTCGAATTGTAAAAGATGTTAGAGAAGTGAGACTAAGTAAAGATATTCGAGAAGTGAGGCTGGGTAAAGATATTCGAGAAGTGAGACCAAATAAAGATATTCAGGAAGTGAGACCGAGTAAAGATATTCGAGAATCCAGGGGAGATTTTAGTAATACTAAAGTCAAGGATGAAAAAATTGTGTAAGAGAAACACTTTTGTTATATTTAAAATGCTTTTTCTGATTTAAAAAATTCATACTTGAAATGCAATTTTATCTAAAAATTTAACTAGTAACTGATGTTATCAAAATATACACACTGTGTATGATTTTGCATAAATTTAAGAAGAAAAAAAGTCCTTTGTGTACAAGATGATAAGAAATATATGATAGTTTAGTGGTTTATCTGATATTATTATTGCTATTCTAAAACCTCTGAATTTTCATTCACTTTCTTTAAAATTTTCACTTGAAATTCTTGCAACACATTTTAAGATGAACTTTATATAAAATGAACATAATACCTGGAAAATTCACTGAGACTATCAATGGTGAGGGTTTGAGGGACAAAACCCCCTCCGAAATTAAACATTACTTGAATAATGAACTATTGTATGACAAGTAGGATGTAAATGTAAAAAAAGTTTTCATTATTCATTTTTTTAAAATTTAAACATTTAGACTATATATTTATATATAGAGAGAAAACATGGAATTAATTTTTCCATGTTTTCTCTATTTTTTTTAACTTATTTTATGAGTTCTATAATAACCCACACTAGCTCAGTTCGATAACAATCAAACATTTTAATTACTAAAAAATAAGAATTATAAACACAACACAAGACAAACATCAAAATCACTTATTTCTACATCTACTCAAAACAGTTTGTGTGAGAGTCCGAGAGGATCATGGGTGAAGTTTTTGTGTGGCGCCATCTTGCGGGCAAATCAAGCATTACATCCTCCCCCTCTGTTTTAATTAGCGTCTCGCATTTAAAGCAGCATTTTTCTTCGGTCTTCCTCTTTTTCGCAGAGGAGCAATTGGAGTAGTCTCCATTTCAGTGAACAATCTTAAAGCCGAAACATGGTAAGTTCCTATAGGTGCGTTAGGATTGTTCAAACTGGCCACCTCGTATGAAACTGGTGATCGTTGAGCTAGGATCACATAAGGGCCGTCTGGTTTTGGCATAAATTTTGCTGTTTTTTTGTTGTGAGCTCTGCTAATAGGATGTAAAACAACCCAAACTTTTTGGCCAGGAGTAAAATACAGTTTTTTTCGGTTCCGGTCATAATAAGTCTTTCTCTGGTCCTGTTTCATTTCAACGCGTTCTTTAACAGTCTTAGAGATTGAGGCCAATCTCTTCAAGTACGGCGTGATTTCCGGAACAAAGTTATCATTGTCCAAAACAGCTTTTAGATCGTAGGCTACATCATCAATTGTCCTCAATTCACGCCCAAATTGCAAATATGCTGCAGTATGTCCAGTTGTATCTGATTTAGAAGAATTTAGAGCAAACCGAATGCTTGGTAGTTTTTCAGACCAAGAATCATGTGAATCTCCCACAAGGATAGCAAGTCGAGGTTTTAAGTCTCGATTTTTTCTTTCGACTGGATTTGCTTGTGGATGGTAAAGTGGAGTTAGGATTTGATCAATGTCAAGTGTACAACAAACCTGTTGCAGCACAGCACTTACAAATTGTGGGCCATTATCACTAATTAATTTCCTTGGGATTCCGTACCTCAGGAAAACTTCTTCAATAAGTTTAGTTGCACACTCATGAGCAGTGGCTGAGACAAGAGAAAACAGTTCCACCCACTTAGTTGCGCAATCTTCAATAATAAAGATCCACTTATGACCTTCTTTACTTTCTGGTAATGGTCCAAATAAATCTATACTCAAAGTCTCGAATCGTTGAGCGTACGCCGGAGTTCTTAAAAGTCCAGAAGGTTTTTGATTGGTTGCTTTGAAACGACAGCATGCAGGACATTTCTTGACATAATTTTCTATATAAGATCTCATGCGGTCCAATAGTATCTCTGAGAAATACGTTGGTAAGTTCCTTTCTCTCCAAAATGACCAGCCGTAGGAGAATCGTGGTGCAATTTCATGATAGTTTCTCTTTCTTGGGAAGGTATTACAAGTTGAGCTTTTTCTGCATCTGAGTCTGGGGCA
The DNA here is from genome assembly GCA_949128135.1 of Parasteatoda lunata. Taxonomy (NCBI): domain Eukaryota; kingdom Metazoa; phylum Arthropoda; class Arachnida; order Araneae; family Theridiidae; genus Parasteatoda; species Parasteatoda lunata. Next base: position 123,469,775 of record OX421971.1, read on the forward strand.
TATCTATAGAGTATCCCTTGATTCATCAAATAGCCTCTATCTGACCAGTTTACAAAATCTTCATCCTTCTTATTATTTTCAAAACATTAGATTATTTTCTTAATATTTTCATCCTTTAGCTGAGCATCACGAATGCTAGCAGGACTTCTAGTTGGCATATCTACACTCACAAAATTACAGATTTCTGTATTGTTTACTTCAGTATCACAGACAGGTCGAGACAACATATCAGCTACTACATTCGATTTTCCAGGAAAATATTCGATCTTTAGGTTATAAGATTGAATTTTCAATGACCAGCGGGCTAATCTTCCAGACGGTGACTTTAGATTCATCAACCACTTTAATGGTTGATGGTCTGTCGCTACAGTGATTTCTTGGCCTTCTATGTAACCACGGAATTTATCAAGTGCCCACACGACAGCTAATGCCTCTCTTTCTGTGGTTGAGTAATTTCTTTCAGCTGCTGTGAGAAGTCGACTGGCATATTCTATAGGATGTTCATTTGTCTTGTCTTCTCTTTGTAAAAGCACTGCTCCTAAGGCATAGCTACTAGCATCGGTTCTTAAGATGAATGGCTTCTTACAATCAGCTTGCTTCAATACTGGAGGAGTAACAAGACATTTTTTGAGCGTTTCAAAAGCTTGTTGTTCTGCTTTTTCCCAATTCCAAATGGTTCTTTTCTTTGTTAGAATTACTGAGTGGCCGAGAAATATCAGCAAAGTTCGGAATAAAGCGTCGATACCACGAGCAAGATTGTAAAAAGGATTGCACTTGCTTTACATTTTTCGGTTGGGGGATGCTGTTTATAGCTTCCACTTTAGCAGGATCAAGTTCTAATCCATTAGGCGTTATCCAGTGTCCATTTTTCTCATTGTCCATTGTCTAGGCGTTCCAGACATTTTTCTCGTTTAGTATTCAGCTTAAATTCGATGAGCCTCTCAAACACTGCCTGAAGATCGGAAAGATGGTTCTCAAAAGTGTCCGACAAAACAAAGATGTCATCAAGATAAGATAAAGCTAATATATCCTTTAAGCCTCTTCTGATACGATCAATCAACCTTTGGAATGTGGCTGGAGCATTTCGTAGACCAAACGGCATCCTTAAGTACCGGAAAGTTCCATAGGGACAAACAAATGCTGTTTTATCCTGATCTGCTGGATAAACTGCAATTTGATGATAACCAGATCTTAGGTCTAATGTTGACATATAAGGTGTATGCTTAGCCTCATGTAATAATTCATCCATTAATGGTAAAGGATATGTATCGGGTACAGTGAGGGAATTAATTTTGCGGTAATCAATGCATAACCTCATGCTCCCATCTGGTTTGGGCACAAGAACCACAGGTGAAGCGTACGGTGACTCACATTCTTCAATGACACCTTGAGCCAAGAGATTGTCTAATTCTTTCCTGGGAATTTCCTTTTTAACAGGCGTCATTCTGTATGGTGGCGTTGCAACAGGAGGATTATTTCTCGTGTCAATACGATGTTCGGCGAATGGAGTAACTTCTCCCCCTAGTTGAAAGCATCTCTCATACTTTTTAAGAAGAGCATTAATTTGATTTCTTTGATCAGGCGTAAGTCCTTTTCCTTCATCTTCACGCAAATCAAATTGGTTAACTTCAACCTTCGCTACAGGAATGCGTTCAGTCGATTCGCAATCCTCAACTAGTGAATACCTTTTCTTAGGGTTATCACCAAAATACCAAGACTTGGTCGATGCTGCTAAGACTATATTAGCTTTCTTTAAAAAATTTATACCCATCAAGGTTCTGTTACCTTTAGCTCCAGGTAAAACTGTAAATTCTGTTTCAATAGTTCTACCTTCAATAGTTACTGGCAGTACAGCTGACAAAGTTTCTCTAGATTGGGTCACACCATCGGCCAATGTAACATTATGAGTGTGCTTTTTCAATGCCACTTGATTTTCTTTGAATAATTCAAACAGGCGCTCTCCTGCAATACAACGGTTTGCTCCTGTGTCTGCACAGACATACACCTCCTTATTACAGATCGTAATAGGTATATTCGGAGTTGATCCTGTCGAAGTATTACAACTATAGAGCATTACCTTTCTTGCTTCAACAGTTTCGTTCTGTTCTGCAACGGAACAATTAGGACATTTCTTTCTTATAAACCCTGGTTTTCCACAACCATAACAAGATATCTTTGATTCTTTATTCGAGGGAAACTCGTTTCTTTTTACTGCATAATTAGGCTTATTTAATTTTTTGTAACTATCATGCAATAGGATTTCTCTCTTACTTTTGACAGCCGTATCCTTCTTTACATAAGTGGATCTAAGGTTGTCGTAGGCGTCAAGCTTATCAGCTAAAGTATCTGGAGAGTTTAATTGTTCCCACTCATCTAACAGATGCTCCTTGCAATCAGGAGGAACTCTTCTTTTTATTTGATCCGCAATGATCAGATTCTGAAGATCCTTAAAAGTGGTAACATTCAGCTCATTCAACCAATTCTCGAAATAAGCTCTCAGTTCAAAATAATGATCACGCCAGGTGCTTTCATTTTGCTTGCGATGAGCAAAAAATAATTGCCTAAATTTCTCAGAACTCAATTTGAAACGCTTGAGAAGCAAATCTTTTACATAGATAAAATTTGAAGCATTTTCTTCAGACTCACGGGCTATGAGGGTAGAAATCGAATTCGGTATCAGACTTAACAGGTGGGAAACCCAAAGTTGCTCAGGCACTTTTGCTAACTTTGGCTGCCTTTCCAGCAATAATAGGAATAGAGTAATATCATCAGTTTCGGCTTTAAATGGAGGTAGTAACTTTTGAATATCTACTCTGGTCTCAGAATAAGATGTCGGATGTACTACGTTTCCAGTCTCCGCACCTTTAGGTTCTGTAGCTTGCAGTTTGAGTTTTTCCAACTCAAAATTCATTTCCATCTTTTGTTTTTCTAACTTGAATTCTTGTTGTCTACGTTTCTCTTCCAATTCGGCTTCTGCCTTACGTTGTTCTTCCTCACGTAATTCAACTATATTTTTCACCAGTGAATTAACGAAGACCTCATCTTTGAACAGAGGGGAGGATTTTATAAGCTCGTGCAATTTTGCAACTTTCATGGTTGGTTGAACGTCCAATTCCATCTCAAGTGCTACCTGATATAAAATATCCTTACGCGCCTTGTCAATTTCAGACATTTTGACAAAAAAAAATAAATATTTTCCCTAAAAATCCTGTAAGAACAACATGAGAAAAAGACTAAAAATTCGTTAAAACTTACCTTCACCCATGAGCTTTGTTAACTATTTCAATGCATGATATATAACATTCAGTGCTTATAAAAAATTTTACTTTTTACTAATAAAAGGTGAAATTTATACCACTTATTAAAATATTTAACATACTTAATTTAAAATTAACACCTTAATTAATATTCATTTAAATATTAATTACCATATTAAATATATAATGCACAAAATTTTATAATTTATAACAGTTCGCACTTTTTATCATGAGATAATAAACAACTAAATCTTACCATATAGCAATCAAACAATACTCATAATAAAATTATTTCTTAAACAAATTAAAATATTAATACCAATAATCTACAAATATAATACCAATAATATCAATAACAACAATATCAATACCAATGATCTACAAAATAATACCAATTCCAATAATCTGAAGATAATTTTCCTTTAAAATTAATGTTCTTTTAAATATTCAAAACAAAACATCAAGAACATTACGTCATCATTCAAAAGAACAAACCACAAATTTTTACTTAACAGATATATTTCTTCTTTCTTTTCTTTAAAACAAAAATAATAACACCTACAATAATAGCATTGAAATAATAACTATCTTTAAAGTACAACATGTGAAACCACTACATATAATAAAATAAACCAAAACAAAATCACTGTTGAGAACATCAAAAGAATATTCATTTCAGCAATAAATAAAAACACACTGCACTTTCGTTTTGAAAGAAGTAGAATACGACGTCATGTATTTAAGGCAATAAATAACAGAATCAAATTACACACTTCCTTTTCGAAAGGAATTAATTAATACCTATACATTCGAAACAGAAAATTTAAATTTTGATGTGTACCTAAAGAAAGACAATTTTCAGAATAGCATTCATAGAAAATATTTCTAAATTTAACATACACTTCTTTTATCTTTTAATTCTAGAACATATAAAGTGTGAAACAAAATATTTATAGACCATTATTCAGTATTATAATCAATATTTCAATATTATCATCATAATATTATAAACCATTTTTCAATGTTTGCTGAAAACTAATACAAGTGCTTTACAATTAAAATACACAAATTTATGAAACTAAATACTCATAGAACGAAACCCTTTTTTTTTTTTTTTTTTACTTTAACTTTACCGGCCGGCACAAAATTTAAATACTTAACACTTTCATATTTTAATCATTGCAGGTTTGATCGATCGATGCATTATTTTCGGAATTCGGAAATTCAACAAAACCTATTTCCAATACGGAAAATGACGAAAACGAAAGCGATGCAATTGTGCACAATATCACTATTTTCGGTTCTTTTCCGAAGGCATAAAAATGTAGACTTCGGGCCCCATAGGTGGGCCGCCACTATAATAACCCACACTAGCTCAGTTCGTTAACAATCAAACATTTTAATTACTATAAAATAAGAATTATAAACACAATACAAGACAAACATCAAAATCACTTATTTCTACATCTACTCAAAACAGTTTGTGTGAGAGTCCGAGAGGATCATGGGTGAAGTTTTTGTGTGGCGCCATCTTGCGGGCAAATCAAGCATTACAGTTCTATTTACTTGCAGCTTATGTGTAGTAAATAAAACTAACGCAGTAAATGTTATTAATTTTTTTTTTTTCGTTTTCCTCTTCTTTTTTTTCCTTGTGAGATATATATTAGAAGGAAATAACCGCCCCTTCGAACATACATTAAAACTACGATACTGGAGACTTCTTGTTGTATATATTAAGGTCATATATGTATTTGTAATGCATATAACAAGACAGAAAAACTTATATAAATCTGGTCTATTATTGGTTGAATAGATGGAGCAGAAAACTAAACATACGGATTTCTATTATCAATTAAATTAAAATAATACTAAGTAAGCTGCATTACGAAAAAATTCATAAAATATGGTATTGTAGAAATTAATACTTTCATCGAATTCAACGGAAATTTTAATTCTGTATCAGTTGGAGTTGAACATTTCAACTGCAAACTCTATAGCTCTGTTCCACAATATAAAATTCTACAGGAGGCTTAAAGACATACAACGTCAAAATTATTATCTTTTTTTTATTTATTTATTGCCTTTCCTGCCTTTAAACAAAACTTTTTTAGAAGCTCATCCCTTCAAAATAACAATTAAGTTTAATCAGAATTATTTGGCATGATGCTGTTGCCAGCACATTCAAGCCAAAATTTTCTAAAATGAAGCACCTATCCCTTTTGGTTCTCAATTTAAAAAAAAAATATATAAAATAACATATCTACACTGTCTGCAATAATACTTATATTAGAATATTTTGTAGTTATTAAAAGAGCATCAGTTATTATAATATATTACACCAAAAATACTAACTTCCAAAATTAATTAAGCATCAATAATAGGTGGGTTTTTTTTTATAGTTCTTTTAAATGAACCAGTACCTTATCACCATTGACTTTGTTTTTGGTAGGTACATGACATTTGTGCTATTCCAATTATTCACTATTTATTTTTATATTATTTCACTATTCATTTCATTTTATAAAAACACGTTTGAAAACCATGACTATAAACAAAAATAAACACATAGTTTCAGATAATTTAAGAAGATATTTGTAGCCACTCTATCCATATTAATCTTATGGGTTTGTAAAGAAACATTAAAGATTATTCAACTCCTCAATGGAATTGTCTGTAATTTAATTTATAACAATGGCTAAAAACTAAACCAATATGAAAATTTAATTTTTAAAAAATCTTTCCTTAACACACTGATGTTGTTTCTTAAAATATATTCCATCAGCTCTTTATTTATTTATTGTTGCATTCACATATTATTGATAAAAAAGGAAATTATATGTCTAACAAATGTTAAAGATACGCTCAAATTTAAATCATGAACAAAATTCAGTTTTTCTCATCAGTGTAAATAAAAAAAAAGGAACGGTAAACTAATTTCTAAATTCTTTTTAGATCATTTATATGCATTATTTTTTTATTAATGTTTTTGACTGACTTTAACTAACAACCTTATTTAATAAGTGAAATTTCCCTATTTTAACCGAGTATTGAGTTGTGATTTTTATTTATTTTGCATGCATATGAGCTAATTCAAAGTTTTTTATGTTTATTTAGAGATAATTTTGATGTTAAAAAAAGGGAATGGAGGGAAAAACGTTTGAATTTCATGGAGAAGAAAAGAGAACAAAACAGAAATCAACCTGATTGTTCAAGGTCAACAAAAGGTAATACAAAACGAAGTATTATTGATAACCAAATTTTTTTTTTTACTGATATCTGAAAACTATAGAATGCTTTTTTTAAATTTCATTTCTTTGAAAAGCTTTTTGATCAATTTTATTAAATCATTCCTTACAACCTTAATAAGAAAGATAAATATGTAAATGTGAGTATAAATAAGAATATCTGCTCATAAAGTAGTAATGAACTAGTTAATCTACTGAATCCAAAAGAAACTGATATTTATGAAGAAGTAGATACTGTCTTCATTAATATTTAAATAAATTGGTGAAGGAAAATAAATGACGAATCAGAAGAGCTTTGAAAAAATTAAATCAAAACAAAATAAAGATACTGACATATACAATATATTTTTTGAAAGAAATGCATCTCATACAACTTTTAAAATGTGGGTATAATTATCATTTTGACTCTATTTTTAAAATATTTGATTTTCTAAATTTTTCATATACGTAGATTTTTAGTGCTCCCTTTGAGTTTGTAATATTAGGATTTGTCTATATAAATAAATATTATCTTAAGCACAAACTATGGCAACTATAATCCCTATATCTTTCTTTTATTTGCTTTGATAAATATTCTTAAATAATGCTTAAAATTTTTGTCTTTTATTTAGAATTTGTATCTAATGGCAAAGATTTAAGAGATAAACTAAGAGACAAAGAACGACAACAAAAAGAAAGACGTCTAGAAAGATTTCGAAGTCCATCCAAAAACATAAAACACATTCCTTCATCAATTGTTGTAAACAATAGAGAAAAAGAGAACAAAAAAGTTATAGGTAAAATAAAATCTCGTGCATCATTAAAATTTTAAGAAAAAAATGTATGTCAATGTCACATTATTTTTTGTTTAAAATTCTTGTTGTGTTATAAAATCTACAGATATTTTAAGTTATTTTTTGCTGGCAACTGTGTACTTATATGAACTCTGCATAGTTTTTAGAAAAATCTATTGCATAATAAAATCTACAGATTTTTTAATTAATTTTTTTTACTGGTAACTCTCTACTTATAAACACTCCATATAGTTTTTATAGAAATGATAATCATTTGTATGCATTCGGAAGTGAAAGTAGAAACTCTGCAGTAGGTATTGTTATAATAAAATTTAGTTTTTGGTTATTATCTCTGATTCATAATAGTAAAATGAATCTTCTAAAGTGTTAAAAAATGCAGCAATATTTTTTTAAAAATTTGTCATGTTTAACAATGTGTTAGTGGTTTGTAAAAATGAATAGTATGATATATTTGTAAAAACTAGTATTTTGAGAAGTCTAAAGGCAAAAAGCTTGCAAAGTATGAAAATAATATTTTTTGTGATTTGGGAAAGAATTCATTATGAAATTTGTTCCAGGGCCACAAAACTTATATCTAGTTATGCTTAATTAAAAAAGTTAATATTTTGATTTTGTTTTATTTTTTCATGCTTTTTAAATAAATGTTTTACTTGTTTTATATTCTTCACTGACTATTAAATGTTTATCCTTATATATATTTTTTTCCGTCTGTTTAACAGAACCAGTCGTAAATGAAGAACCAATGGACTATGAAGAGGAAAATACAGATGATAAGCAAAATGTTAAAGACAAAACTGAAAGTGACACTGACAGTAAATCTGAAAGTTCTACAGATAGCGAATCTGAGAGCAACACAGATAGTAAAAGTGAAGGTATGTGATTCACATGATAATAAAATATTCTCTCTTTGAGAATTAAAAATAATAATGATATCATGTACTTATAAAGATTTTTAATTTATGTTTTATAATTTTATTCATGAGGTGGTTGATCTAATTCTCAACCTCTTAGCTAATCTTATAATTAGTTTTTATATTATAACTGCATTAAAAATTAGGTTTTATGAAAGATGATTCTTATTTTTCATATTTGTTTTTAAAAATTTGCCAGTTTTGTAATGCAGGGATTTTGTTTGCAGTGGGCGTTATTTTTATATTGTGTTACATAATATTACATGTATTGATAAGAAGGACAACTATTGCATTGTCATACAAAGATATATTTCTTATCATTTAAAAACTAAATTATTATTTCGTTTAATCTTTTTTCAATTAATAAAAATCATTATTATAATTGTTGATCTTTTTATTCTTAAACCTAGGCTTAAGTTAAGGAGGAAATATATTTTAAGAGATTCCTTCTACACCTGGCTAACACATTAGCATAAAATTCTAAAACTGTTATATGGTTACTAAATGTTTTGTTTTTATTAAAATGTGTTATTATTTCTTATATCTTATCTTTTCCATAAACACATTTAAGAAAAGAAGCCTTGGCAATAATTTAAAAACGCTTATTATCCATTACATCCATTTTTCGCCTTTCCTTAGAGAAAATTATTCTAATGTCTACATGTCACTTGCATTTTTGATTCCTTGATGGTAAGAATTTTTCTGTGGGGCCATTTTCCAAATTTTATTATTTTATTGTTAAAAATTTCATTTTCTGAAACGTTATTTCATTACGTTTGAAGCTCTTTATTAGCAAAAATAAAATACTTTCTTTTATTATTAATCCATTCCATGTCTTCATAAGAATAGTTTGCTTTTTTATATATTTGTTTGTCTTCATTATTGTCAGAAAAGACAATTCGATAACAATTTTCTTCAGTGATTGCTTACAATGAATTATTCTTCATCATATCGTTATCAACATCTACAAAATGAATGATCTACTAATTCTTCCCGTCGTCACCTACTTCAATATTTTTCTCCACATGCTTTTAAGATTTTTTTCCGTAATTTCTAATTTCTATGTTGCCTAAGTTTATTGTATTTATCCAATTTTTGTAGGTAGGGTATTTCAATTTATATAGTAATCCGTAATGAAGAATTTCTAATATTTTCCCTGTTTTTTTTTTTTTTTTTTTTTTTTTTTTTTTTTTTTTTCAAATTTAAATCTTTTAATTTCAATAGCAAATAAAGGCCACATTTGTTTAGTTCATTAACCCAATAGAATAAATATTGATGATAATCAGAATAAATAAATATTTCTGAAACAAAAAATATATTAAAAATATTTTGTTTTGAACATATACGATTACGAGTACTTTGAAAATAATCTTAATACACTTAAATATTTAGAAATGTATAATATTGTTTGAAAATAATAATTTAAGGAATATCACTTCGTCTTTTAATATTTTTAAAAGGAAGCATATTTTAGAATTGCATAGTTACATCTAAACTGATAAACAAAAGCATTGTCATAGATAAATGTAACAATGCTTTCATATATTCATTGTAAAATGCATGCAATGTAAAGTCACAGTCTAAAATCTAAACTAAACTCAGTAGCACGACAGCCCATAGAGGGCCTACTGTGCCCATCTCAGTTTTCTTGGGCTCTGGAGTGCGGGAGTTCCGGTCAGGTGGTCAGCCGAACGCAGAATCCCTGGTGTCTAGTTCTCAAGCATGCTGGGTACTCATTTATCGACCCACTGAAGGGATGAAAGGCTGAGAAAGTCACAGTCACTCGTGGGCAGGGGTGAAAGTTTTCCAGTATTTTGACGGATTTCCGTCTTTTTAAATAAACCATAAGACTGAGCGAAACGGAGTATTACTATAATTTTTTAATTAAATATAAATTGATAAATGTTTTTAGTTTGCAATTAAAATTTCATAATTTTTCTTTTTAAAATTGATAAGTATAGATATACTGTAAAGATAGTTGTGTACATACAATATGTTTTTAATCAGTATGTATCTTAATTTTAATAAGTATTGTAGACTTAACATTTATTAAATATCAACATTTTGTTGAATACTATTGAACTATGTTTAGCTTGAAAATTGTTTTTGTTATTTATTAACAAAGTATTCACTTAGCTAAGTATTATTCTTTTCCTTAAAATGCTAGCAGTTTATTTCATTGGAAAATTAAATGTTTGAAAAAAATTCAAAGCTGAGGTAATTTTTGCTTGAAATAACTAATTACTTTGCATTTTTTGTTTATACTCCAGAGCAATAGTAGGTTTGCTAAAATAAATATGGAATTTTTATAAGCCTTATTTGCATTTTGTATATTTTAATTTTTATTGAAAAGTTTGTGCACAATTTTTATGAAAAGAATTCATATATAATTTTTTGTTTACTTAAAATTATTGAACGGAACATGCTCACTTATGATTTTGATATTTTCAGTCTTGAAAATTTTTGAAACTTTCACCCCTGCTCATGGGTATTTAAACTGAAAAGTACAGGGGGAAAAAATTATGACAAAACAACATGCAATTTTTTATGAGAGCTCTTACAAATTGCTCTTTTATAATTTGAACATTTAAATTATATTTGTCTTCACAATCAAAACATGATCTCATTCTCTATTTAACATTTTAACTAAAGATGGAGAAACTTTAAAATAACCATAATCTTAAAAAAAAACCTTCTGTGATTTCTCTCATTCTTTGTTTTCACATTTGTATTGCAGTTGTCTTTACATTGAAACTGTTTAAATGTAAAAATGATTAATAATTTTAAACTCTAAAAATAAAAAGTTTGTGTTATTACTTATAATTAATTTTACTTTTAAGCTTCTAGTCAGAGTTCAGAGGAAGAAAATGAAGAATCAGGAGATGATGGATCAGCTGATGAATCATCTGGTAAATACAAATTGAACTTTATATGAAACTAAGCAGATTTTTACTGCTAATACTTTACAATATACTTTACTTTTCGATTTTAGCATCATTATTAGTGTGTGTATTTTATAGATTTACTAAATCAGCTTACGGTTTAGTTTTAAAAACATTTCAAATTTATTATTAACTTTTGTAAATTCTTTTTTTTTTTTTTTTTTTTTCTTCATTATTCTTTACTACGATTATTTATTGAGTTTGTGTTTAATTATAAATTGTTGATTTAAATTTAAGCAGTTTTCTTTTTTCCTTGTTATCTGCAGGCTAACACAAGATATAGATTCTATCATCCCCCAAAATAAAGATTAAAACATTTTTTTACGCATTATACTCTGATATTGATTATGTGGAAGTACTGATTAATAATTTTATGTGTCTTTTATTTATTTTTATTAGCTCCTCGCTTTTTTTTTTTAATTTTTTTTTTTTACTAAATGTAAAATGTGTTTGTTTAGAAAAATCAATATTTTACAATATCTGTTAATGTTTCTTAAGGAAATCTATTCTTAATTTCTCCCTCAGCAAAACTAAGGTGTCTTCTTTGAAGGTGCTGCTCTTAATTTGTTCTTTTTTTTCCTTTCACTAAACTTAGTATATATCATGCTGTTTGCTTTTATTAACCAAAGCACGTAAATTGTTTAACTTTAGTTGCCAATTTTGGCTTCTTAGCTGTCAAATTCTATATTTTATCTATCTTCAGATTGATTTTGGAATTCTTTAATTTTTGTGTTATATTAACTGTATGAAGCTCTAGATTAGCTGTTGTGAATGGGTGATAATTACGTAAAAAATAAATACCATATTATCTAACCTATGTCTCTAAAATTGTTACAAGCCGAACATAAAAGAATAAAATTCCATCTTAAATCCAAGTCCTATTTCAATCGTTTTTCTGAAATATTTTTCTACGAATTTCTACATGCCATGGCTTGCAAATATGGAATAACACCTTTGGGTAATTACTGTTTGATTCTCAATTTGTGACAATTCTATCACTTTTACAACAGTTTATGGATTTTTACTTATTTTTAAAAATTTCAATGTTACAGTATTGTGACACACAAATATCAAATCATTGCTATGCTTATTATAATCTAAAATACAATACCATCTCCTATGGCTCTGATAACCAGTGACTACTATTCTTAACTACTAGTACTGTGAGCTCTATTACTGTGTTATTAAAAAAACACAGTTTTACTAAGTTTAAAATAACATTGTGCCTTGATAAAAATATTTTAAACCATCGTTTGTTCATAAAAATTATGCAATATATATTTTAATAAATTTATCTTAACCCTAAACTGAGTTCTGAAAACTATTATGGAATGTCAAAAGCTTCACTTATCAAAAATAGGGATTTAAAAGTAAAATTTCTATTTTCTAGATTCTTCGTCTTCTGATACAGAAGAAAAGGCAAAGGTAAATGAAGATATCAAATCAAGTAAAGATGATGTTCCAGCAAAAGTGGAACCTGTCATAAAAATGAAAGAAATATTTTCTACATATCTGCCTGCCATTCAAGGTTGCAGGAGTGTTGATGAATTTAATAGTTTGACTCGCATTGAAGAAGGAACATATGGCGTTGTGTATCGTGCAACAGAAAAGGCAACAGGTTAGTCTCATTAACAACAGGTCACTCAACAGTAAATTTATATATACAATCAAACCTCAACATTACTAACTCGAAGGGAGGAAGTAAAATTTTCGAAGGGCCAAAAATTTGGCATTTTAAGAGAATATCAAAAATTTTCAAAATAATAATTGTACTAACATTTTTAAATTTTGTATTACGCATATTTACTGTTTAAAAAAACATTGATTTCAAACACTGTCAATAACTTTGCTTTTTCATTAGTTTATCATCTTCCTTTTCTAATAAATCTCAAGATGCCTTAACCTTTTTAAATATTTTTAATTCTGTCCAATTACTTCATACTGAAACATTGTCTACAGTAACTACTTCCTCATCAATATCAGTTTCGTTTTTCTTATTATTATTAATTAGATTAGTAAGCTTTTACCTATATTCTTTCTTATATTCTTATCTATTCTCACATCTGGCATATCTACTTCTTTAGGAATGTATAATTTCAGGAAAATTCCTTTTAAGTATGGCTCTCTCTCTCTCTATTGGGGTTTGAGAAGTGTTTCACAAAATTGTACAAGAAAAATTTTTAAGTATTGAAATTTAAAAAAACATTGTAAATTTTTCATAAAATCAGAGAAAAAAGCATTGGTGATCGGAAGTATTTTGTGAAATTGAGGATCACCAAGAAATGTATCTAGCTAAGAGTTTTTTTTTCTTCTATTGGCAGCATATCTAACACCCTGGGAATTCATATTCTTTTGTGCTTTCAAGAAAGTTCATGATATTGAGGTTTGACTGTATTTCTTTTTTTGAAGCTTTCGCTTGTCCATGGTATATTGTATCTCAGTTTTAACATTTAATGACATTTTAATTTCTTGTCCTAGAAAAGTAAAGAATGTATGTTTGTGTTGTATTATTTCTGCTCTCTTCTTAGCTTCATTTTTTCTAAACATTTTCTTTTTTTTAGGTGAAGTTGTAGCCTTAAAACGATTAAAAATGGAAAAGGAAAAAGAAGGATTTCCTATCACTTCACTGAGAGAAATAAACACCTTGCTAAAAGCACAACATCAAAATATTGTATCTGTCCGTGTAAGTTTTTATCTTTAATCAGATTTAATATCTTTTTGTCTATCCCTAATCATGTATAGACATGAAAATATTAATAAGAAAAGTATTAAAACAAACTTCTAATCCTTGTTTGTTTGGGTTTTTTTTTTTTTTTCACTTTCCATTTAGCTCAAAATAATAGAGCAATATTTATCCTAATTTCTGACAACACAAAATTCATAAATATTTTTCAATATTGTAACCCTTCCTTGGCTTTTTTGGAGGAAACAATTTTAAATACATGTTTCCTTTCTTCATAATGTGTAATTTAGACCAGTCCTCAATCTTTTTATTGCTATGGACCGGTCAACATTTGATAATTTTACTGTGAGTAACATTGATTTTTTTTATGCTTTAAATTATTTTGATTTAATATTTTTAATTTATTTGCATTTAAACATTCCTTCAAAAAAATACAATTACATGCATAGTATTCGTTTGGCTTCAGGTGACGTCTCTCAGCTCTCGTCCATAGAAAGACGAACGAACCCGAGAGAAATACGCCACAGTAAATAATTATGTTTCTTGAGTGACCCAGTTACCATTTGATTCATGGATAGGAGGTTGGAGACCACTCATTTAGATCTACATTTTCAGCCATCGCAAGCATTTTAACCTCTTATTATATCATGACATATTTCTCTGTTTCTAAATAAAAAATATTTACTACTATCATTTTAAATTTTCTTTATTGAGCCTCTGATATTGATAATAAACTTAAAAGTTTTGTCTGATTTCAACTTAATTTTTATATAATTTATTTATTTATTAGGTTGAAGAATTTCAGTCTTTAAATTTTTTTTAAATCTTTTACTAATTTTCTAGCTAAATACTTGTATTTTTTTAACCTAAAGCTACTGAGCTATTGCTCTCAGGACTGAAATTTGATCCCCAGTGATAGTGTAAAGCCCCAGGGCTAAAGAGAAGAGAGAAGGGCTAGTTCATTCCGCTCTTAGAGCTGAAGCTACGATTTCTCTCCCTATGAGGTTACTGTGTACACAAATCTCGGAAATCGCTAGCAAAGATATTGTGATAACTTTGCGTCTTTCTCTCTGTAAAAATAAGTTAGACTTTTTCTGGTTATTAGATTTCAAACTTTACATAATTAACACATTATTTCCGTTCATAAACATAGTTCAAAAAAACTTTCTTGGCCGTTATATTATAAAAATACCATTTTAAACTTATAAAAATATTTTACTAGTTGGCGAAAATGACGCTATAAATACTTTATTTTAAAAAGTTTAGTTTTAACTTTAATTATTAAGAAAAGCATATATCAACACTTTTTTATCTGCATAATCTTTGATAACTATAAGTTAGGTTAAATTTAGAATCCTGATTTTAAAATATGCTGTTAATAGCAATTTGTTCATACTTAATCATTAGGAAACATCAACCTTAGACGCTAATTACTGAAACAAAATAGTAATTTAGGTTCATAATAATATTTGAAATTTTACAATTGTTCATAGATATTTAAATTTAAGATAATACAGTCGAACTAGGATAATTCGAAGGGCAAGGGGCCTCTTCGAAACTTCGAATTATCCGCAAAATGTTTTTTTTATGTCTTAAAATAACCACTCGTAACAGAAATTGCGAAACAAAGATTGTTTATTAATTTTAAATTAAATGCTACAATTTTTAAAAATATTTAGCTATATCAGATTGCTTTAAAGAGCTTACTTGATTTTTTCTAACAAAATCTTCAAGAATATTTATAGCTCTAAACACAGCTTCACTTACGACCTGTTCTGATTGAGCAGATAAGACTATTCTCCCTCCCCCTTGTCATCCCTAAAAAAATTTCCATAATAGCTGAAAATAACCAGAATACTTTTCCAAAATAACTGCATTTAAACTAGATTATGTCATTTTTGAAAGGGCAAAAACTTCGAATTAAAGAAGTTGGATTTCGAAATAACCAAGATTTTTTAGCATTAACTGAATATACATGTGTCTAGGGAAGGAGAAAAGCTTCGAATTATACACGAATTCGAATTAAAGACGTTCGAATTATCCAAGTTTGACTGAATTTATAGATATTTAATTTTAAGAGAATATAATTATAAAAAACATCATAAATATTTAGAATAACTACATTAAAAAATATGTTATGAAATTATGAGAATTTTAACTATATACTATATATTTTATTTATATTTTTTGTTTTCGCTTTAATTTTCTTTGACTTTATCTATTTTTAATTTTTTCGTCTGCCTTTCTTTTTGAAGTAACAAGGCGGTTTCTATTTAGATGGTGAATTTTTATAAAAGTTCTTAACGATAGAATAAACATATTGCTGTTTTATATTAACTGTGTCATTTCGTTTGCAATTCGTTGAATCCATTCTTTACATAGTTGTTCATTTACTTTAAGGAACACATGGAAAATTATGTTTTTTCCTTTTATGTTTCTATCAGAATTTTTGCAAGTTGCAATCGCGCAAACTGGCATTTCATTAATAGTTTTAAATTTTTGTAAATTCACTGCAATAAACTGAGGAAAATCATTTTATAAAACAACAAATGTCTTGGAATATGTCACAAAAAGGAATGCTCCAATATTAGAGCTAGTTAGACCGAACGCTCCGTTCTTGAAGTAAAAGTGCAAGCTTCGCGCCACAGTGACGTCGCTGGAGAGAATCGGAGGTTTGGCGCAGCGAGAGTTTCTTCAAAGGAGTGAACCAGCCCTTCTATTCTCTTTAGCCCTGGTAAAGCCCATTCGGGCCAATTTTTATTGAAAATAAAGGCGGTCACTGTGCAAACTGACCGCATTGCCATAACCATGACCTATTTGGCACTCAACAAGCAGTTGTGGAACTGCTTTACTCCATTATAAAATATATATGAAAATTAACTTTAAAATTAAAAGAATTGAACTGATTTTGAATAGACTTTCCTCTTTTTATGTTTATATATTTTTTATCTAACTTTAACAACTATTTGATATTCAGTTTTTTTTTTCCTCCAGGAAATAGTTGTAGGTAGCAACATTGACAGAATATACATAGTCATGGATTATGTTGAACATGACCTGAAAAGCTTAATGAAAACTATGAAGGAACCTTTCAAAATTGGTAAATTGCTTTTTCATTCTTCTCTTTCAGGATTGTCACTCCACAGGGAGAATTGGAAAATACAAGAAAATTAAAAATCATCTAAAATGACATGAAATTTTGATAGGAAAAAACAGGAAATTTTATTTCCTATTTTTGCCTTTTAAGAAATGCACACCTCTCAGAGTGCAATCTATGAGATATTTAAAGATGATAATTCTGTTATATTATTTCATTTATTATAGCATTGTATGTTTTGTGTTAAGC
Source organism: Parasteatoda lunata (assembly GCA_949128135.1). Classification (NCBI taxonomy): domain Eukaryota; kingdom Metazoa; phylum Arthropoda; class Arachnida; order Araneae; family Theridiidae; genus Parasteatoda; species Parasteatoda lunata. Next base: position 123,486,953 of record OX421971.1, read on the forward strand.
TCTTCCTTATTTCTCAAAATTTTTCTAGCAGTTAAAACTTGCATTGTTATCCTAATATAGCTCGCAAGAGCACAAGGAATATGTGTTTCTTCTTAATATATTGTGTATATGTTTTTTATTTTTTTATTTTATTTTTTTAGATATGAATGTTAACCCTGGCTTCACACCTTACTTAATAACTTGGTTCCCTCTAAAAATTGTTTGCTTTATGCAAGACAAACTGGTTGTTTCTGACATTACTCAATGAGAAAATACAGTTTGAGATAATTTCATGTATACAAATTTTCCAAGTAGATTTACAGTTAAAGGATTAAAAAACAATGTCACTATAAAAAAAATATATAGAATCTTGACAAGGTTGTGAATATTTTCGGTTCGATTAATGAAATCCTCTTAAAGGATGACAATGGATTTGATATAAATATTTATTCTAGCCGTCTTGAATATATATATGTAGGTAACATAAAATATTCAAAATATACATCAGTTGCATAACAGATGAATTCTGGAGCTCTCCTGCTCCCTTCTCGTTCAGACCTTCTCTCTCATAGTCCAGCTAATAATACGTTCAAACTAATACTAATTAAAAATCCTCTTTCTCACAAGAAAAAGTCCTTCACTCCAACCCCAATGTAGGGGAACAACACTTCCCGTGTCCCTTACCCTCTGACCCTCAGGTCAGGGGTCAATCAAATGCGTGGGAGAGGAATCAGAATCCTGACAAAGGTCAAAACAATAATGTGTGTAAATATTTTTTAGTAAAACCAAAAAATTTTAATAGAATCAATACAACTATAAAGAATTATTTTGCCAGAAGTATTAATCTATATTAAAGTATATTTTAATTCTTTATATAACCATTAATGTGTATAGTTCAGTTATTACATAGTCCAGCTAATAATAGAAATAACTTTGGTATTTCATGAAATAGACAATTCAATTAAAGTATATTATAGATGAAAAATGTCATACTTAACCTAGTTATTCAATGAAATAACTAATGATAAACTGTTAAAGTGAGAAAAACAAAGTCAAAGTTATTTTATAAATCAATTGATCATAAATAGCTAAAATTTCTCAAAAATACATTTCATTCCTATTGCGGATGATTAAGTGATATATAATAAGGAAAAGCGGATGATATAATTAATTATTATTGCTCATATTAATAACTACTTCTAAAAGCTTAGGAATGAAGCGTAAACACACACATCATTGAAAAGCAGCTTGAACTGGTTCAAAGAACTATTGAGTGTCATATTTCATACTTAAATCGTTATTCTATTGAATATCTAGTTAAATCGGTAGAATTCAATAATTTTATAGACTTTAACTAACTTGAATAGTTAATTCATGAAATACCTAGTTATTCTATGAAATAAAGAATTTCACACTTTAACGATAACATCTATACATTGAATTATCAATGTGAATTTTTTATTTATCAAATTTCTCTCGGCTCATGATATATTTAATTATCAATTCTTTAGAAATGTCATAAACAACTAGAAATAGAATCAATTTTAGCAGCAAATTTGACTTAATTAAATCATTATTTTTTTGAGAAAATCTTGGAAAATTTGTTAATCGTCTATTTTCAATTAATTTGTTTAATAAAATTTTATCTACAAAGTTGATCATTAAATAATGTAAAAGAATTACGTTGCGATTTCAAGATTGAACAGTTTATACTTGAATCTTTAATATTTTTCTGTTCGCTTGTAAAACAATTTTTAAATTTTATTAGAATTACCAACAGTCTCACGATATTTTGCCATGATATAATCTTGTGATATTTTGCCATCATATGACCTTATGATCATCATATGACCTTTTACCTATCATAAACTCTAGTTTACAATAATTTAAAAGTACTACCTTCATTTTCTTATATTTTTAGTGATTATATGTTTACATTGACGGAATATTATAAAAACAAATGTTTATTGTAATAAGCAATATAAAAATTTATACTGATTTATTTCACCAAAAATGGAAAATTTTGAAACATAAATTTCCACTGTTTTTCATCTTTTTTTTTTTTGCCATTATTTATAATTATATTCTCAATTGCAAAAATATATTAAAATCTAAAACTATTTTTTGAATAATAAATTTTAAAAAATTTTTTAATGTTATTTCATTGTTTTCAAAGAAGTAAAGTCATAAATTTGCTTATTAGAAATATTGTTAGTTATTAGAAATATTGTTAGTTGTTCTTTATTGTTACTGTGACAGCCAGTTATAAAATAACTAAATTTAGAATCAAAGCATGCAATAACCATCCAATGTTCAACATTTCCAGATATGAGTTCCTATGCAATTTTAATCCTGATAATGTGCCCCGACTCCCCAGAAATTTTTTTCCAACATTTATATTGCGCCCTGTATCACATTAATTTTTTATTCGTTTTAAAGTAATTTTTTTTTCACAATAAAGAATCATGTGCCCAAGGAGGACTCATAACTTTTTTTGTGTCCCTCCTATAATTTTTGACACATTTGTCAGGCTATAGTGTGTAAGTAGAATCGTCAGGTATTATTTATATTGGTAAGAATTTTTTCCCAACTGTGGTAAGCTGAGAAAAATTTATAACTTAGTATATTTCTGATGAGCAATTATTTGTAAAATGTTTTAAGTTTGACCCCAATAGCTCGATTAGCATATTTTTCTACGAGCTTAAACAACATAACCAATCTGTGCACACAATAAATTTAAAGCTTAATTTAGGCAAAAATCAAATATTTTCCAAATTGTTGTGATCAGAAATAAACTGAAATTCAAACTTCTTCTGCTTGCTATAGGACCTACAAACTTTGTATGAACACAAATAGTTCTTTTTTTAGAAGTTATGATTATAAAAAAATTCCAGGACTGTTGCAATGGCTGGGAATCTTGTTTAAGTGTAGGTAACGCAGTACTGGGTTCAAAGATTCTTCCTGAAATTAAAATTATTTAAATACAATTATTTCATGCATTGAGGATTTAGTATTTTGAAAGAAATCCATAAATTTTAATTATATTTTGAATAAATGTTTTTCTTTTTTAATTATGTTATTTTTTTAATGTATGTATCTACTTATTTCCTTACACCAAAATGTGTAGACGAAGTAAAATCTTTGATACTTCAGCTTTTGAGAGCAGTTGCCCATCTCCATGACAACTGGATACTCCATCGAGATCTGAAACCTTCTAATTTGTTGTTGAGTCATAAAGGAACTCTGAAGGTAATTTTCCCCCCTTCTGTCCTTGTGCAACGTAACCAATGTATTGTAGTTGTGCTATATAACAGGGTTGCCACTTCATAGGGAAAACCTGGAAAATACAGGGAATTAAAAAAATACCTAAAATAACAGGGGAAATGCAGGGAATTTTGAGTTTTTTTTTACCATTTGGGAAAATAAAGAAATTTTTGTTTCTTATTTTCCTCTTTTAAAAAATGGTGATTACACAAAGCAAGATGTTTAAAGATATTTCAGCTATACTAAACTATTTCATTTGCTATGGCATTATTTAAGTATGTTTAACTGTTCTTTTTTTCCCTAAGTTTTTCCAGCAATTAAAACTAGTATAGTTAGCCCAATATAGCTCATACAAGGACACAGTAATTGTGTTTTCTCTTATTATATTGAGTATAATATTTAGATATATAATATGGGAATTTTTTTTTTCAGATTTAAGTGGCTATCCTGTATAATTTAAATATTTATAAAGTAATCATTTTTTACTTCACCCAAAACATTTGTAAAGCATTTCATCACGATGAATATATGTCTGGATTAAAATAAAACTAACATTTTCAAGAACCTTTATCTTTGCAAGCAAAAGCCTGGGAAAATTTAATAATAAATTAGAAAATTATCGATCTTCAAGCAACCATTGAGATTAAAGTTAAATAGTTTTAGCATTTGCTATGTTGCTCTTTATGAAAATTCTACTTTGTCATGAAATATTTTAATCAAGTCTTTTTTTAAACATGAATCCCTAAATAACACTATATCTGGTTATGCAGCTGAAAAAAATGTGCTCTGTTGCCAAAATCTGGTCTAAAATTATATTTAAAGTTTCATTGCATTGTGATTTTTTATCAGAAATTCATTTATTTTATTTGATTAAAATTGGCAAAGTTAAAATTAATAAATTCTTATTAATTACAGATTAAGACATATTTGTCTTCACTTAATATGCATTCTTGTATATATTTTTAAAAAAAGTTTAAGGACAGTTGAGTTTTTTTTACCGGAATCAGTCATTTTTGACAATTTTTCAATTTTATTAGCTTTGATTGCTATTCAATAGTTTCTTACTTTTTCTTTCTATTTATTTCAATTTTTGTTTTGTTTAGTTATGCATATTTATATTTTGAAAACAAATGCATTTCTGTAAACATTAATCTAAAGAAGACTTTAATCTCATTTAGGTTGGTGACTTTGGTCTTGCAAGGGAGTATGGATCCCCTTTGAAATCATACACGCCCGTAGTTGTCACTCTATGGTACAGGGCACCTGAGTTACTTCTGGGGGCGAAAGTAAGTTCTAATTTACTTATTTATTAACATGGTAACTATATATATTATCTTTATTTTATCTCAGTTATTTATCTTATGCTTATTATATTGAAAGTAGTTGAGAATGCAAGTTTTATATAGTACTTTAACATTCAAAACTGTTTTTAAAATTTTTGTTTGGTGCTGAATGCTCTTTTTTAAACCTTGTATCATTAAACCCCACATACATTTCAGTTCCCATACTCATTATATGTTACCTTTTTGTTCTTTATCTTAAATATTTGCTCTTTTAGCAGTTATCTTTCATCTTTCTGTGTATTGTACTAATTTTTGATTATTCTTATAGTTATTCATTACTTTTCTCTGTAGTGCCATAATTAACAGTTTTTGTAATACAGTATTCTCTCGATATCTCAAAGTTGGAAGTTGCTAAAAAATTTCAAGATAAAGAGTTTTTAAGATAAGTTCATGATGAAATATGCTGTAAAAAGTAGAAAAATATATTCTAAGATAGTACTCTAAAAAGTAGAGTCATGAAACAAAAAAAAAAAACTGCTAATAAATATGTATGTAACGATAGTTGACTACAACTCTAAATACAGTAATGATAATTTTATTTTTAAAAGTGAGACAAAAATAATTATGCATTATATAGAAAATAATTGGTTTACAATAAACTTACATTGCGTTTTTTAAAAAAAAAAATATAATAATAATAATAATTAATTTTCAGTTTCGTAAATATTCAAGGTAACAAAGTTTTTAGAAGAAACTCTTCAACATAGGAATTCAAATTAACGTTATGTGGATATTTAATAGAAAGAGGAAAAATAGTTTTTTGATATAACAAGGTTTTCGAGATATTGAGAGTATACTGTACTTATCTTTTTTAGAATTATCTTAATTATCTAAAAAAGGTAATCATGGTAATTTTCTCTTTCTACTTTTATGAGTGAAAATTTTTGTATTTATCTTTACATATTTTCATTATCTGCACATTGTGGATTTCATTATTTCTAAATTTCAGACAAAAGTTTACTTAATTTTTAAATTAAAAAGTACACATTTGAACATCCTGTTATTAAAAAACTATTAAAGGTCTTTTACTAACATTCTCAAGATTATAAAATTATATATATTATATTTAACAGTTAGTTGTCTTCTTGTAAATAAAAATGTAATGGTCAGCAAACAGACTTGGTCCATTAAATTTTATCTCTTTTCTGCCTTTGGCTGTTAAAGTGAGTGAAAAATAAATCATTTTTATTTCATTTATTATTATAAATATATTCAAATAATATCACATTATCATAGCTCCCAACATGGAAAAGAAAAAAATCCAGTAGACTTTATGAAATAATATAAATTTTTTGATAACTGTTGTATAACATACTAAATAATTTACAATTAGGGATTTTTATTGTCATCAAAATACTAAAATTTATTACGCTAATAATTATAAATGGGTAATATTTTCCATTTATGATTGACATTAAATGAACTAAAATTTGATAAGTTTTTTATTATATTAACTAAAAATTTTGAATGGTAAAACAAATAATTTATTATTGATAGTTAAAAAGATTTTTTTAATTAATTTAAAGAAAAATAAATTAAACATTTCAGAAAAAAAGCATTATACTGATTAACATTATTGAACTCGCTTCATTATGTATTAGTAATATATATTCAAATATTCAAACAAGCAAATTATGAAAAAATTTGATTTCAATAAGTTTTTTTTTTTTTTTTTATGAAACTTACTTGATTTTAGGGAATTATCTAAAATATACTAAATCCGGGAAAATTTCTATTAAAGCAGTAGACTAGAAGAAACTGGCAAAATCCAGTAGTCTACTGGCAAATTCAGTAAAGTTGGCAGCTATTCATTATTAATTACTTATAACAGGGTTGCCATTCAATTTCAGGAAGAAAAATATTTGACTTTTTGAGGTATATCAGGTGAATTTCAATGGAAGTTCATACCATAGTTTATGTATACCATACAATTTTTCATCAGAAAACTTTTATTTTCTTTTTATGAGAATGTGAGATATTATATTTTTGTGAATAAAAACATACAATAGAATGAAAACATGGCAAAGTTTCTCTAAAAGTTGAATTTTATAAAATAGTTGTAATAGAGTTATTAATATTGTTACTAACAATTCTAAGACTGGTTATTTTTCAATATAATATAAGAGTATTCCATGCTTTTTTTTTTTTTTTTTTTTTTTTTTTTTTGTAAAACTTTCCCTGACTATTCCCTGTTTTTTAGAGTTAAAATAAAATTCCATGACAATTCCAGGTTTTCCCTGTTCTACCTGAACTGTGGGAGCTCTGTTAGAATTACATGTATAAATATAAAAACTAAAATAAACTACAATATTTTTATGTTCAAAATTCTCCGGCTAGATGATTTTATTTTGCTTAAAACAATTTTTTATAGAATTAATTTTAAAGAATAATAATTAATAAACGTTCGATTGCATTAACAAAACGTTCGTTGTAGGTCGATACGAATGTTATGAGATGATAAAAGATAATAAAGTTATAGGAAGTAGACTGTTTCTCTAATGGAATTTTGCCTTTATTGTCATTTTTGAAGAAAATATATCTGTAAATGACCTGCTTCTTAACAATAGATGTGAGCCTGGTTTAAAAGGTGTTGACCCTACAAAAAGGAAAAAGAAGAAAAAAAGCAGTCTATTAAAAAGAAAGGTATAATAAAAAGAAGTCTCTAAGAAAACTGCAGCTCATTTTGCACTGGAGTTATGCAAAGAAAGAATTGTAAATATTAGTCACAGTATTGTTACAAGAGGTATATATGTGTTGGATTGCCTGGGCTAATAACTTTAATAAAGGTATAATTGGTACAGAAAAAAAATACAGGTGGCTAGGTTACAGTTTACCTTCTTAGAAATGAACTTACTTTCTAAAACGAGCTAAAAAAGTATGATTTTCTGATAAATACAAAATCGATCCATTTGAGAGGGATACAAAAAAGTACGTTCTAAGTCTAGGAAGAAAAAATGTATTATGAAATTCCGAATGACAATCATGATAAAGGCAATGTTAGGATTTCGAATGTCTTTAAGATTTCAACTTATATTTACTAAAAATAATTTTAATTAAATTAAAATTATAATCTAGCCTGTATACTTTGAACACAAAAATATAGTTCATTTTAGTTCTTGTGTTTTTAGATCTTTTTTACAAATGATAATCAATAAGTAATAATGTTATATTTGAATTAGGTTATAATAAAATAAAAAGTATTTGTTTCACACTCATAATAACCAAAAGTTAGAAAATATTACACCAAAGACAGAACTTTGGACACTGCTGTATATCAGTGTATGTAGCAACAGATACGCTTCTCAATTTCATTAAAGTGGTAAATGTTTTCTTTTAGAAGTATTCCACAGCTATTGATATGTGGTCAGTTGGATGTATTTTTGCAGAACTACTTACGCTGAAACCACTTTTTCCCGGTGAATCTGAGATGGACCAACTCAAACGAGTGTTTAAAGTAAGTGTTTTTTCAATGATTAAAAAAAAAAAATAAATGAAAGAGAATATTTAATATTGTATTCATATTATTTTGCCATCCATGTGTTGCTAACAGTTAATCACAACCTACTTTTAATTTAACTTATTTTGTATAATTATCTATAATTTATCTATTGTTCATTATAGGAGCTTGGTACTCCAAGTGAAAAAATATGGCCCGGTTTTAATGAACTTCCTTTGGTGAAGAAATTGGCTTTTGCTAACTATCCATACAACAGACTAAAACACAGTCTTCCCTCCACTCTGAGCAATGCTGGATTCGATCTTATCAATAAGTAGGTTTCATTTTTTTTTTTTTTTATAATTATGTAATGTAATGTTCATGTATCAACTATACTTTTTTAATGTATATTTTTAATTTCTTTTTTATATAATTTCTCTTATGTTATGAATAATACGAAGAACAAATCACTTTTATTAACTTTTGGTCTAAGGTTCAAATTTTTGCATGTGAAAAATAAATATGTCTGTTGTTAAAAGTGTTAATGATAACAAAACTTACTTTTTTAGAGCATATTTTCTGATCATTAAAATATATGCATGGGGTGAATGCTACAGTGATGGTTTGAAGCCTGCCCAGCTTCAAATTTATAAATAGCTGCTTGTTTGCCGAGTAAAGGCAGCCACTGGCTACATTTCAGAAATCTCTCAATTGGATACAAGATTGCAGAGAATTAACATGCATGACCCATTGGCGCAAAATAGGCTTTTGCAGAAATGCTTTTCTTTTTTGACGTTAAAAAACTTGGCCACAAAAGATGGGCCAGAAGAACAGCTGGGAGTTTTTGTTTATTGTATTCCTACTATAACAGTTTTCTTTGTGATTTCGCGTCTCAGTAAACATTCCGTTTTAACCATAATTATTATTATTCTGAAAGTTTAACCAGAAGACTGTTGGCTAATATAAATTGCCATGTTATTACATAGGAACATGTCTAAAACAAATTGTGTGAATACCAAACTATTCTAATTCAAATCTCTCCCAAATAACTAAGAACCTATGCCAGATGCTAAGTACGTTAAAATAAACCTTGAATATAGACAGCACTTTTATTAACATAAAAAGAGAATTTCAGATCTTAAATTATAATTTGTTTAAAATTTTACTTGAAAGGATTTTGCATAATTTACTTTATAAAAAGACTATAATATTTAAAAAAAATTATTTATCACTACCTGACAGTGATATAAAATAGTACAACAATAGGAAACTGGACCAATGATAAGTAAGACTAAAATATCCAACACACTAAAAAAAATATGATTTATAACAGGTTGTAAAACCATTGATTATCAGGCTACCACGAATCAATAATTTATATCTCATACAGAATTTTCTCGGAGTTCTGCTAATTTAAATTTCATCATCAGCTATTATTGCTACAAATTTTCTCAATATTTTTTTTTTTTAAATCCCTATATTTTAATATGATATTAAGAAGAGAGATATTTGAATCACACATTTAAGTAATTACTTTTTGACACGGTCGACTGGCTAAATCTAGCTGTTTTGATATTTTTTTTTTTTAGTTAATGTTGTTTATTTCCACATTTTTTAAAATCCCCAAGCTACAATTGCTCGCTTGAGTATTTGACACGATTCATTTTTTCAGCAGTTGCCACTGCTAATTCTCACCTGTTTTTGTTTTTTTTAAACTTCGATATTTTTAGTATGATATTTATTAAAACACATGAATTTCAGGGCATACGTTTCATTAATCCTATTTTGATGGGCCTGATTCGAGTGATTTCTTTTTAAATACTCCTGGTTTAATAATAAAACTTTTTTCAACTAATTATTTTTCTAGGTTTCACAGTTTTAAATTTTTTTTTTTCTATGTGATGATAACTTTCAAAGAGCAAAAAGAGAGGAATATGTAATTTTTTTCAATATTATATTCTTTTATGTATGCATAACAGTAACAGTTGCTATTTATCTTTGTTGTGCAAAAAGATTTTTTTAAAAATTAAATGCGAAAACAATTTCAGATAATTTCTTCTTAGAGCAATCACATGTCAGAACTATAAACGTGAATGAAAGGAAAAATAAGACAAAAAGAATTTACTCGGCAATATTTAAGGACAAAATTTAAATTAAGAAAAAAGCAATTTTTTTATGAATACACAGAATTGCACAGTAAATATCAATATGCAGAATTTAAGCAGAAAAAAGATTATTAAAAATGTATAAATGTTCTTTATTATGCCACTTGCCAATACTAGCAGGCCTGCATGGTGAAACCAAACAAACTGTAGACAGAGGATGCCTTCTTACTTTCCAATGGAGCCATCTATGGCCAAGGATAGGACTTCAGCTACACAAACTTCACAGCTCGTTTATAAGGCCGACCCACTCATCCACAAATTGAATTTTGACCTGAACCAGACAACGATCAATCTCCAATTCAGTACCCCAGAGATTATTTATGGGAATATAGAGAACTTTGTAACCCAACAGATTTAACAGTGAGTTTCCAGCCAGCCTGGACTCGAATTCACAACCTCTAAGACAAGGGTCCAACAACCTACCAACCAGGCTATCCCGGCCTAAAATGTATAAATAATGAAATTGAAGTTAAATTATATTTAATCAACATAAGAACATTCTTGAAAACAAAAATGCCATAAATACATGAGCATTGATTATAAAATTAATTATGGAAAATTAAAGCACCGTAAAACTTAATTGAGCAATACTTATTTTAAAAATAAAAATGTGTTTCTATTACCAAACCATCCTAAAAAGAAACCAACAAATATATTTAATTAAAGTTAATAGAATAGATAACTAAAATATAATTTAATATCTATATCATCCTTAGCTATAAAAGACTAAATAAATTATTCTAAACTATAAAACAAAGCTGCAAGAAAACAAAAAATAGAAGAATTATTAATCTCTAAAATAAAACAACTTTCAACAAGTCATCCTAAAAATAATAAAAATATTTACTAACACTGCATTTAATTGAAACTAAATAGTATTTGATCAACAGGCAAACATTTTTAAGAATAAAAGAAAGAAAACTCTAAAGAATGTATTATGTTAAAAATTTTATTTAAAAAATGAATAAATAGATAGAAAAATTAATTTAATAAAAAAAACTTATTTTTAATCATAAATACCAAACCGACACAAAGAGAAACTAACAAATATATAAGTGAATTGAAGTTAAGATGAATTTTAATAAACTAAATATTTAGTAAAATTAATTACTAAATAAACTAACATAATTCAAAAACACAATATATGTCAAAACTAATTATAAGTAGAAAAAAAGCAATAAAATATCAAGAAAACTTATTGATCAAATTAAATAAAAACACTTTAAAACTATCCAACTGAAATAATAGTTAAAAGCTAACATAAATATTAAAACCTGGATCAGGACAAGATATAATGAGATCAACTGAATTTAAAAAGAAAAAAAATTGTCTGAAAGTTCATGAGTGAGATTAACTAATTTATTGATTTGAATTTTATTATTTACAAGAAGAAAAAATCAAAACGTAGTGGAATCAGAAAAGTAAAAAGTGAGCAAAGCAATCTGCTTTATAAAATAATCTCCTGCGTTCAGTAATAAAAATTGTAGACATATACTATTAATAAATAATCTTCTGCTTCCATTTCCTAATAAAAGCAGATAACTTTTAAAGAAAGCAGATGTCATCAGGCAAACTGACAGTTGACCATTCAGTTTTAGTTGATGATATAAAAAAAACTTTTGTTTGTATTAATTAATGTATTATCCAAAACTATAAAGCCATTCGTCAAAATAAATCAAAGATTAGGAAAATTGAGATAAAAGTGGGGATTTAAAAAAAAAAACCTAAAATGTCAATACTCTCAAGGCAAAAGTTTCAAGTACCTTAGCTAGCTCTGGCATCCAATTGACAAAACTCCAAAAACACTTAAGAATCCTGAAGAAAAATCCTGAGGATAGACCTAATCTCAGTCTTTCCAGGAAAAATCTTGATTATTTTTTTAAAAGCTTTATTGTGCAAATGTGAATGACGGTTTTGAAACTGCCTCACCGGGTAATGTTAAATGGGCAACAATTCCTGCATCTTTTTTTTTTTTTTTTTTTTTTTTTTTTAAGAGAGAATTTCTGTGTTTAAAAAAAATTTACTTAGAAAATTATTATGGATAATGATTACATTTATTTTTTGAGGTGATTTTTTCTTGTCTAATTACAAAAATTTAGCAATAATAAAGAAATTTCAGCTTGCATGTTTGCAACATTCAAGAATTCTCATAAAACACAAAAGGAGGAAATATTATTTTCTATGTGTTAACGACTCTCAGTAAACATTCTGTTTTAACCATAATTATTATTATTTATTATTAGAAAGTTTAACAAGTAAAATATTGGTTAGTGTAAAATAGTTATTTGTTACAATTATTGTATAGAAACATGCCTAAAACAAATTGTGTGAAAATAATTGCAGTAATTCATATATATTAAAAGTTTTAAAAAACATATTTATGAATAAGGTAAATAGATAATATACAGGAAATAATTATTTTACTTCATTGATTAATGCATGATAACATTTTATGGTGTAACGATATTGTGATTGTAGCTTTATTTATATATTTTATTTTCAGATTATTGACATATAGTCCAGATAAGAGATTAACTGCAGAAAAAGCACTAATGCATGATTTTATTGAAAAAAATCATGAGGTAAATATACTATACTATAACTGTAAAACTGTTAATTTAGTTATATGTTAAATTGTAAACAAATATTTATTTAAAAATGCCCTTTTTGTTCTTTGTAAATTTGAGAGAAAAATATTATTTTGGATATTTTTTATCTAGTGTTCCTTTTTATATTGCGACTTATTTGTTACATATATAATGAAAACAAATTAATAAATCAAAAATTGATAAAAATTGTTTTAAAAATTAGATCTCATAGAAGATTTGTAAAGTGTTCTGTAATTTTATTGTGAGTTTTCAGAAAATTTGTTGTCATTTCTGGAAATGTACATGAATGTTGATATTCTTATTAATACTTATGCCACATCCAATAAAATATCAAAAAGACTATTTTAAAATTTTCATTTCAAAAGAACTATTCAACCAAATTTATTTAGATTTATTTAAAATTACATAGTTTAAAATATGTAAAAAAATTTATACCTTACATTTCTTAAATAATAATTAAGAATAATAAAAATTAAAATATTATATTTTATAAAAATTATTTTTTACATGAAGTTATCTTTGTCTAGACGAATATTAAAGTAATAGTAATATCAAAAAGTTTAATTCTATTTTTATCAATTACAGAGTGAAGTGAGTGAAAAAAATTCAATGGCTGAAGCTGTTGCCCGTTACAACTCAATCGGAACTAATGATGATCAATCTGTTCAAGGAGGTGGATTTAGCTTAAAATTTTAACAATGTAAATAACTATGAAACTTGTAAATTATGTAATAAAGATTTCCATTTTTTAATTAATAAGGTAGCCTAATTGCAGATTTATTCTAATAGTTCATAAATAAAGGTATAGTATATTACTGTTATATTAATCCAAGTGGTAATAATATGAATTCTACTATTTTAAAATATGAAGTGAATAGCAAAGAAACTTATGAAAAAAAAGTTGTGAAAGCTGTAATGTCATAGGGCTTATTTCCAATTGAATTCTGATTTGTATACCATTTATCTACACTGTTAACAACGTAGTAAATATTCTAAAATTTAAGAACAATTCCTCTTTTGTTTTTTTTTTAGATTGTTTTAAATTGAAAATTTAAACATAAGTTTCTTTCTTGGTACTACTAACACGAAAAATTTAAATAATATCTACCAAGTTACACTGAAATAGTACATTTGTGAAAATAAACTCATTTCATTTGAACTTCAAAATATTGCTTCATAAATATAAAATTAAAATATGTAACCATTAAAAGAAATTTTATTATTTTTAAAACAGTTACATAAAAATTACAAACCAAAAAATATTAAATGAAGTATTAAATGTTTTGGGACAGATTAATGCAACAAGTTTAAACAGGCAAAAGGTTACAAACCAAGTGTTTTGCAGTTGTCTATTTTAATTGTCTATTTAAACTTTTTTATAATAGGTAAAAAGTAAAAAAAAAAATTTATTAGAACATTAATTCCTTTCTTAAAATATTCAGATGAAAAAAAAAAAAAAAGTCTCTGTCACTTTTTTAAAAAAAAGTAATTTAATTGTTTTAGGATTAAAGCAGTTATGTTAGAATGAAGTAATAATTGAAACAACGCCTTTTAATTTCGAATTAATTTAAAACTTTTTTATTTTAAGTGGTTTTAAAATAAAACTATTATTTAATTTATTTGTTTAAATTGCTATTTTTTAAAAAAATGTGAACTTTTTTACATTTATACATATTTTTGTTTAAAAACAATTTTTAAAAGATTTTTATTTAATTTATAAAAAAAAAGGTATTAGGTGATATATAGTAAAAAGACAACATTTTTAGAGCATTAAAGAATAAAGAGCTTTTTATGTAAGAAGAAAATGATAGAAATTGTAACATTGTTTTTTAGTTATTGTTTTTTTCTGGGTGTCTTTTTTTTTTTTTTTTTTTTTTTTTATACCAAAAATATGCTTTTAACTTCTTAAAGCTGCTTTGCTTTCAAATTTCTGTTATAAATATTTGCTATTGTAGATCTCTGTTTAGGGGCTTCTTGCTAACACTGCCCCCCCCCCCCCCCAATTTACTTACATTTTAAAAGTGCCATAAGCTAGCACGAAAGTAACAAAATGTATTTTCAACTCAATTCTATTTCAAACTGCTTATCACAAGAAGACAGTATTAGTCAAAATTGTTATTAAGTAATTTTAGTTATTTACTTGTCTCTAATTTGACACTACTTTTAAAATATATTATTCAATATTTACTTATTAAAATATTAATATAAAACAATAACAGATTAAATTCAAGCTATTTTTTTATTAAAATATTTTTCCAATATAAGTCTCCAATGTATAATCATAAATAAAAATATTTGTTCAATTTTACATACCTTGTTTTAAAATTCCAAAAACATTAAAATGCAATGTAATTGTGTATTTTATTTAAAAATAAAATTACAAATGTGATTAATCTAATTTCGTCCACTCATAGAAATCTTGATTTGAGACATGATATAATGTGTCAAGTGAATAAAAATCTTACTAAAAACCAACACAAATGAATACAAATTCTGTCATGTTTCATTCTTTTTATCTTTAATGTTTCTCTTCATTGCAAATATCCTTGGGCCCTCTTCTTCATGTGACTTTACAAAAACAACTGATGAGTTCTAAAAGCAAAAATAATAATAATTAAAAAATTCACTAAAAAATATTACAAATTATAAATAAGAGCATTAAGATAAAAAAATTAAGAAGTAAATTGATATTGGGGATGTAACAAATATTCTACCACTATTCGGTTGACTAAATGTGTTTGGAAAAGTATTTTTTGATTAAGTTTTTTTTTTTTTTCATATATATAATTAAAACAGATTTAATATCTTTAACGCAACATTATTAGAAATAGTGTCACACATTTGTGAAGTTCTAAAATGTATATGCTTGAACATGGCTTACAAATATATGTTATGGGAGACAAATAGAAAAATAGTTGTAGAATTTAAACTAAGTTATTTTGTACTTTTGTTAGTTTTTATACTGTTGCTTTTTTTTTTTTTTAATTACATTCAGACAAATTAATTTTGTTATTTTTTCCACACTTTTTAAGAATTGGGGAAAAAAATGTTTTTTTTTTTTTTTTTTTTTAGTTTTTGCCGCCTGTCAGTTATTAAAGCGCAGCATTTTAACCGAGTGTTTCTGATAGACTTCATTCTTTTATTGTTGCTTTTTTCCTGCATGGTAATAGAGAGATGATAGGTGGTTTTTAAAATTAAAGTTTTGCTTTAAGGACTAAGAATAATTTTGTGTTTTTCTGTTTCATTTTTATTATGACATAGTTTGTTTTGAAGAGCATTTCTAATGAACTTAATTCTTTAATCGTTACTTTTTATAAACATTTGGCAATCTAAAAAAATTAAATTGGTCTTTTCAGTGCTAATTTTTTTTTTAAAAAAAAGTTTTTTTTTCTATTTTGTTTTTGCCTTTTTTAAAAAAACTTTTTTTAATTATGACACAGCAATTTTTAAAAGCGTTTCTATCGGACTTTATTCTTTTTACTTCGCTTTTTCTTAAAGAAATATGGTAATTGGAAAACTTAGATGTTTGACTTTAAAGTTTTGTTTTGAGAATAATGATATATATTTATTTTTTTGTTTTGACTTTGTATAAAATCTTTTCTTTTTATGATAGTGCAGCATTTTTAAATGCATTTCTGGTAGACTATATTTGTTTTAACATTGCTTTTTGGATACTTTTACCCCGGAAAATATTACGCCAAATCACTGTTAGTTACATTCCTAATTCATATATTTTAAAGATAAATTAATTCAATACAATTGTGAAATTTTTAATTAGATACAACAAGTTTAATTGTAAGAAAAAATTAGTTAAATTTTTTTTTTTTTTTTTTAGAACTAATAAGCAAGGTGGACAAAGACAGTGAATTTGATCAATCTGGAAATTTAATTAAAGTGCCCCCAAAGCTAAAAATACGAATTGATCTGAACTTGAGGTTCATTGAAGTCCAATATTTTTGCCAAACAAATCGGGTTTGTTATAATTTATATCAAAAAAATATTCATGTTAAATTCTAAAATAAGTACTTTTTAATGTATTTTATGTTTAAGAATAAAACATACCGTATATTCCGGCGTATAACGCGCACTTTTAATACAAAAAATAATATTGGAATTTACGGGTGCGCGGTATACACCGAATATAAAAAATTATTGATTAAAAAAAATTTAATATGGAAAAAAACTTTATTTTAAAGAAATAACATACCTTTACCTATATACTTTATTCATTTTCGTTATTACATAAATAGTTCATTATATTCGTCTTCCGTTATTTCTTCAGGCACGTCATCACAATCTGTTTCGTCTTCATCATCTGTGTTACCCTCATCCATAAATAAACAGTCATCTTCTGATCCGTCCAGATTATTTGAAATGCTGCATTTTTTGAATGATTTTCTAACAATCTCAGGCTTAATTTCATCCCATGCTTTTAATATCCATTCGCACACTGTTTCCAAACTTGCATGTTGCATATGTCCTCCTTTCGTAAAGGTTTTCTCGCCCTCCAACATCCAAGTGTTCCATTGTTTTTTTAAATTGGCTTTAAATGGTTTGTTTAAGCAGACGTCTAACGGCTGAACCTTGGCCAAAGGATACTGTGAGATCCTTGGATTTGTTCGCCAAGGGCTGAACTAATGGTGTCAATCCACCCGGAATAACTGCCATATCGGTGTTACATTCTTTCAACTTTTTTCTTTTGTATTATCTGTAAGGTGAGACCTAAACATGTCCCACACTAAAAGGCTTTCTGGTTTTCTTACGCAACCAGGACGGATTTGCCAGACATTTTTTACCCACAATTTAACACCATTTTCGTCCATCCAGCCTTTTTCGTGGACATGAACAAAAATACCGTTTGGAAAATTACATTTGGGAAAAGTTTTTCTCTTAAAAATAACCATTGGTTTTAGTTTCGTTCCATCCGCTAAGCAAGAAAGGGCTACGGTGAAATGAGATTTCTCATGTCCCGTTGTTACGTTGACAGATTTTACTCCCTTTAAATCAATTGTTTTATTACCGATCATGTCAAACATGACTGGGGTCTCATCCATATTTCCTATTTGCGAAAGTAAATATTCCTTTTTTTTCGCAGTTCTATAATATATTTTTGAAAACTTAACAATTTACTATCCA
Source organism: Parasteatoda lunata (assembly GCA_949128135.1). Taxonomy (NCBI): domain Eukaryota; kingdom Metazoa; phylum Arthropoda; class Arachnida; order Araneae; family Theridiidae; genus Parasteatoda; species Parasteatoda lunata. Next base: position 123,504,885 of record OX421971.1, read on the forward strand.
AATCTTTTGGTAGTTTTGTGATACTTTGGTTTTTTCACGTAGAACTAAATTTTTTCGAGCCATAAATCGGCTACACCAACTCACAGTAGCCTTGAAATTTTCACTCTCGTGTGGATTAATCTTTGCCCATTTTAGAGCAAACAAGCGAACACAGTTTCTTGTTACAATCAAGCCATTTTGCCGATTTTCCAAAATACAGTTTTCTACATTTTCCTCTAACACCGGCCATTTTGCTAGTCCTGTACGCAATGCACACTTATCCTTAGGCATATCCATTATTTTTTGTTCATATTTCTTCCATTCACGCACCGAGCTTTCCCCAATACCAAAATGTCTCGCCGCAGCCCGATTTCCACTTTCTTTCGCAAACTGAATTACTTTGCATTTAAATCCAGCGCTGTGTTTGCTTCGTTTGATAGGAGCCATGTCTACTACTAAAAACTACGCTGAATTCTTGAAGTTTACAATGTTTACTTTTCAAAGGCAGGACATCAAATGGTGCGATTGGCCGAAGAGGAATTACGTTTTGTCTCCTGATTCGTGGTATGCTTTTGAGACATACACAATAGACAGCATTCCAGATAACCCTCCCCCCCTTACTTCTAGAATGTGGGGAACAACATTCTTCCACACACCTGCACTGCTGAATACGACTACATCTCTTTTCTCAGAATCACATTATTACTCTTTCAACTCTACCCTCACATACATGTCAAATTCAGTTCTTTTAATTTTGCAAAAGATAGGAAAAATAACTTTTTATTTACGATCTTGAAAGACGAAATATTGCACATGTACAATCCTAATTTTCGTGAGCGTTATACGAAGAGTATATCTTAAAATTTAAAAAAAAGTATTAGAAATTACGGGTGCGCGTTATACGCCGGGGCGCGTTATGCGCCGGAATATACGGTAATTGAAAAATTAGCAATAAAATTTATGCTACCAATTATAAAAATTAGGAATTTTTTTTCCCCTGAATGTTTGTGGCCACTCTGTTTTAGTTCACAAAGCTAAGTTAAAAATAAAGAAAAAAAGTAGACTTAAATAACTGATTAAATTGATAGAATTAAAAAATTATGTTCTTTTTTAAGTTCTTTTGCTTGACTAACTCCTTTTATAACTTAATATAATATCAATGCATGGGGAAAATTTATAACAAACATTGTTTTCTTCTCTCAAAAATATCAGTTTTTTTTTTATGTAGGAAAGCAATTAACCCTCTAATATACATGAGCCTCATATGAGGACATACATATATTTTTGCTTCAAAATAGATTCACATTTGTGGTGTAATTTGCATGTAGTCCTCATATAGAGACTCCAAACAGTTATTGGAAACCACATCAAATGGCAGGCCATTCAAGATAGTTAAAAGAATATGATCTATTTGGAAATTGATAGAGAATTCCAGAAAGAAGTGTTCATTGCTTTTACAGGCCATGGTTGATATTATTTAATATCTTCTTATACCTATTAAATGAAGTTTGAGTATTCAGTTTTTCCATGATTAAAATTATTTTAATAAAATATACCACAATTATGCACATAATGTCCTCATACATGAAAACCAATTTTTGACTATATAGGACAAGTTTCCAAAAATAAATTATTACACCACATTCCTGAGATACCAAATAGGTTGTATCATATCTAAATATATGTTATAACTCAAATGAAAAATTATGCATCAGAGGATTAAGTTTAACTTAGGACAATTTTTTTCCTCAAGTCTACAGACAAGATTGACAAATATACGTAAGGGTTATTTTCTCAACCCATATATATGCTAGATTAAAATAAACCTTGAATTAAAAATTTACTTCCACAGCCGAACACACAAAGACAATTTCAGATCTTAAATTATACCAATTTTTCCTATCTATTTGTTTGAAATTATACTTGAAATGATTTTGTATAATTTAATAATTACAAGAAAGACTAATATACCCGACATGACATAATATTATAAAAAATGATTTATCACAATGGATAGTAATCTAAAATCATACAACAATAATTTTAGGAAACTTACTGGGTCTATAATGGGTAACTGAATACTTGAATCTTCTTCACAAATTTTCAATGAATATGTAAATTCTAAAAAAGAGAAAAAATATAGAGGGTAAATGAACAACTTTTCGCCCACTAAATCATCCTAAAAGAAATAATGAAAAACATTAAATTAATGAAATATTTTACAAATGATCTGTATTTAATAGAAATTAAATCGTATAAAAATATTAAATCGTATAATAGAAATTAAATCGTAATAGAAGGAAAAAAACTATAAAATTGCAATATACTAGCATTAGGAATTTCTATTTTTAAAAAAAGAATCACAAATAAGATGGATAAATAAGTAGAACAAATATAAATTAAGAAGGTAAAACTAAGAGATTAATAAAAAAATTAACAAATAATAAAGTTAATTGAAGTTATTCATTTAATTGAAATTAAGAAAAAAAATATAATAAACTAAATAAAACCAAATTATAATTAACTAAAGATTAAAATCACGAAATTAACTAATATAAATCAAAATTACTGATCAAAAAAGTAATATATTTTATACATAATTATAAGGAAAAAGAGAAAATAATAAAATATAAGGAAACTTATTTAACAAATTAAATGACAAACTACCACTTAAAAACTACCAAAAGAAGCACTAACATAAATGTAAAAAAAAAACCGGGACAAAGCAGGATATAATGACTACATTTTTTTAAAATTCATGATTGAGAAAAACTAATTTATAGAGTATAAAATTTACTGTGAGAAGCAAAAAAACTCAAATCCCCATGGAATCAGAAATGTATCACTAATTTTTAAAAAAAAGTTCTATCTGCTTCATAAAATAATCTTCTATTTTTAGTAATAAATAATTACATGCTTACATTAATTAACAATCTCCTGATTTTATTTCTTCAGAAAAAGCAGACTAATTTTAAAGAAAGCAGACATGATTCCACATCAGGCAAAACCTGCAAATGATACTGCACTTTTGAGGAATATAAGAATTTATTCTTTTGAGTCATTAACTTCAACTTTATTAATGGAAAATAAATTGAAACAAAAAATAGCTTTAACTTTTGATTAAAACTGCACTTGAAATAACAAACAGTATGTCTAAATGAAAATCCTAGTCATATCTGTTAGTAAAGAAATAAATTAGTCAAAGCCATACCAATGCAAAAAAGATTTTTAAAAAAATGAGATATATAAATATTCACCTTCATCTGATGTAAGAGTTTGTACTCCTTCTTCCAAAGTAACTGCTTCTAGTGATTGTACTATGTCCACAATATTTCTTTCAAGCTCAAAACTAAATGAAAATAAAATAATTATTTTGCATATTATACTAAAAATGCTAATTTGCATCATGTAAGGAGAAATCACACTATAAAGTAAAAATCAAAATATATAATTGAATAGTTAATATAAATTAAATATTTATTCATTTTTAATGATTCATCATTTTGAAAAGATTATACTTTGTATCCCAGCAGACCTGCCAACCTTAGAAAAAAAAAAGCAGGAGACTCTTTCTGTATCACGACATAGTGCAATATTGAAAATTAAACTTGATTCACATTTCCTACAAGAAGTTTATTTCAAAATTTATTATTTACATTACATAAAATAGACCACAATAAGATTCTGACACTGAATAATAAAGGTATGTTTTCTTACTATAAAATATAAGGTTCTATAGAATTATATTAAAACACATCTTTTGATTTTTTTAAAATTTAGGAAGAGGTTCAAAATTAACAAAATATGTCAATAATGAATACAATACTTTAAAAAAATGTATTTCTTCTAATTTTTTTTTTTTTTTAACTGCTACTGTTTTAAAACTGCACATGTTGCTGATTTAGCATTTTTTTTTAAAAATGCCATCTATAAAAAGGGAAAAAACATTTTGCCTTATGGTATCCAAGATATATTTCCTCTCCAATTTTGCCATTTCATCGGTTATTGCTGTTGTTTTGGTTCGCGCACACCCGTAATTTTTAGCGATTATCGGGTAACATTTTTCTAAATAAATGCCCAGCATGATCTGAAGCACAAATTGGGAAGAGAATTGAAGCACAAATTGTTTTTTTCTCTCTATCATGCACTAAATAGAAAAAAGCAGGAGAAAAAAACCTGAGGGCGAAAATTTAAGGCAAAAGCAGGAGACTAATGCTAAAAGCAGGAGAGTTGGCAGGTCTGTGCCAGGTATATCAAGGGTCAGTCTACATTTTTCTGAGAGGTACCTATTTCGTAACAATTTAGATATAATTTGTGAAAATTAAAAATGATATTAAAAAATCAACACAAAAATATGGATTTATCAATTCGTACGGGATACAAAAATAAACTTTTAAGAGAAAGTATTTTGTGAAACTACCATTTTTTCCTTTACCAATTAAGTCGATTTGTGAAGGTACCGCTAAACGGTAGTAAATTTGTCCTGGACAGAACCTAGTATATAGAAACTTTCCAAGCCCCTAAAGTTTTATGGAAATCAGAGGGTTGTTTTATACTCCAGTAATAAAGTAGAACATTTGTGGATTCTGAAATATCAATGCATTATAAGCAATGAGATAGATATATTTAATAAGTAATTTACCTATTTTAAAAACTATTCTTAATATGTAAGATGGAAGTAAGTTTATATTTTCTTCACATATAAGATTTTTTTTAAACCAATACTCTAAACTCTGTTCAAAAAAAAAAAAAATTAAAATAATTAATTTAAGAGTTTTTCAAAATGTAACACAATGAAAACTTTTAAAACATATCAGTTACAAATTTAAAGATTTCAGAACATCTGTGTTAGATTCAACAATGTTATGCATCTTTATTTAAGGACAAATGAATCATGTGCACAGAGAACAATGTAAAATGTTTAACTTGAAAAAATTTTGCATTTTTTTTTTTTTTTTTTTTTTATGTTTTTGAATTTTAGAAATGTTTTTATTTTTCTATCTTCAGATTACAAAAAAAAAAATATTTAGAATTTTCAAAAAATTTTCATCAGAAAATTTTATTGAAAATTTTAATTTTAAAAAATCGTCAATTAATCTCTTAAATGCTTACTACTTGAAGAAATTTGGGTAAAAAATTGTTTCTGGTGAATTATTTCTCTGAGAAAAACTTTCTTGTGAACACTGAAAAAAACTTTCTTGTTATGCATAAAGATAACTAGGAGCCTAGTTAAATCAACTTTGATGTTAATAGTTAAAAAATATAATGATAACACTATAAGACAATCAACAACTTTGAATAACATAATAATGTTACCTGTCCATTTCAATTTGCTTAGGATGAACATGAAACACATATTCGTCCAAAATTATGTCCGGACATTTTTTAAGCTCAAAAACTATTTTTAGCGGTGTTCCTTTATTAAGATGTTCTTCTGCAGTAGAAAGAAAGTTGTAAAAATATTTACAAACACCAGGATGAATACATTGCTAGAATAAAAGATTTTCAGAAATACAAATGTAGTACTTATTTAAAATTTTCAGCTTACTATACACATTCTTATAGTTAACAGCTATTAACAGTTTTTAACACAATTTTAAGAGTGAAGTCAATTTACTATACTCTGTTGCAAGCAAAGAAAAGGCCATTACAGTATAGAATATAAGTAATCACCTATGACTGCATATAGTTCCATTTTATTTTGTTATCATATTGTACAAATATGCTTTCAAAGCAATATAAAAGCTTTTAAAAGTTAAACACATCATTTTAATTTGTGCTATCTTATAAGATTTATATCATAGAATTAAAAAAAAGTTATAGTTTTGCAAACTTGGAAGGAACATATTTTGATAAAGAAAAATATTCATTCTTGGAAGAAGAAAAACAACTATATGATATTGTAAAAGCATTACATTTGCTTGGACCACTTAAAATGGTTTGTCTTATACTAACATGCTCTTTGTAAATCAAATGCGAGATAAAGAGTTTTTACTTTTGTTTCGCTGTAGAAGAAAATTGTCCGCAAGAAACCGTAGATTTATTATTATTTCATCAGTTTCTTTAAATGTTAACAGAAAAACGTACATTTGTTATGATTTTTAGATATCATTTCAGTTGATTCTTATTAATTGTTAATTGATTATTGTTGTTAATAACTGGTTTTCTCATTAATAAAAAAGCAAGCAAAAAGAAGGCTATGCAATTTCGGTTCAAGAGTTGGCGATATTGATAAACATTTGCGCTGGGAGCTTCGCATCCATTTTACGTGCATCTTTTGTAGTAAAATTTTTTTACAGAAAACATATAAATGATGGGTGTCTTAGATATTCAGTTTTTGAGGAAAAATTTAAACATATAGTTATCAAAGAATAAAAATATAAAATGCCTAATATGTCAGAGGCATGCATTTTTTATCCTTTTGTGCCAGACTAAACACGTAAATATGTATTAAAAAATATCGTATAAAATAAATTAAGCACCCCTTAAATTTTGACAAAAATCGATGGATAAGGCAAAATAAACGGCACCAAAAGGTTAAAAAAATTATTGATTATATTTGATAAGACAGACATTTTTTTAATTAGATAAATTAAATTTTATTTAACAGTTAGTTAATTATTTTTTCTTCTAAAAAAAAAATTTTACTCCAAGTAATATGCGTATGAAAATAATTACTATTAAACCTCATAATATTTTTGAGTAACCATAATTCAACAGAACTTTAGAATTTCGATAATATTATTTCTTAGCTAATACTGATTTATACTCAAATAACTTGTCAATAACTTTACGTGCTTATGACTTTAGCACACTGGCATTGCTAAATGTCAATTTTTTTTTAAGAAATCAATAAAGGGGAAATTCATAAATGTTCATTAATATGTAATCAGAAAAGATGCTGAGACATATACCTAATTAAAACATTGTTGATAAACATGCCCAGCAAGATGAAAATTTGGGGTTTTCTCAAGCCCTGTTCAGTATGTTTTCAAATTTCCACATTTGAAAAAAAAAAAAAATATTCTATCAGCTAAATATCTACAAAATGGTTAATGTATATAAAAGAAATTTAGCTTGTTTGTAACTTTGCCAAGTTTAAAGTTTTTCATTTATTTATCTTTGTCAGAATTTGTTTATTAAGTATTAAGCAGATATTTTTAAGATTTCTATTTATTAAAGGGGCCATATACCTATCGTATATACTGAACTTGATTATTTCCACAAAAAAAATGGGGAAAAATAGATAAAACTACTGTACAGCAGGTGAAGAAATTAAGATAATTTAGTCACTGAACCAAAGAGCTTACCCATATCGGAGTATTAAGCAAATTAAAACACTCGAAAGAACTCTTTACATAAACTTGATTAATATACAGAATATTATGAAAAACTGTTTCAAATAACTTGCACAAGTTTTTACTGTTGGAATTCATCTTCATATAAAAATAGTGTAAAATTTTCTAAATTATAAGCAATAAAAAATCTCGCATAACTCATTTTCAAATAATTATCTGGCCAATATAAGTCTTTTAACGATTACGCAGTCAATACTACGGATTTTCTTATAAATTTACAGTGCAAACAGGAAAAGAGAACAAGCACGTAAAAATATTTTCATTTTTTTTTTTGAAATTGTAATGTTATTTTTAAAACATATAGTTTTGCTTTAGTTCAGCTTATAGCTTTATTGTATTTCAGCAGCTTCGTTGAAAGGCTATTCTCACTAAGCAAATTCAAAAGCGTGCGATAATCCGATTAAGCAGTTTTTACGAGTGAAAATTTTTCACGAATCAGATTCGCATTAGAGAGTTCTCCCCAGGGGCCCCCATCAGGGGGTAAGGTGGGCGCACGATGCGCCCACTTAAAGCTTGGGGGGGAATTTTTACACAAAATAAAACGAATAGTTTGGGGGGAATTTAGACAAGAGAATTATTATTATTATTTTTTTTTTTTGCGCCCAAGAGCTTGGGGGGGGATGGGGGCCACTGGTTCTCCTGTCATCCCCTTCCTCTCGGCGTTCCAAACAGGGTCTTGAACTGAATCCCTAATATCGCGTTTCCCATTAAACGTGAAGTATAGTATGTTTAGTATAAGCCGACCAGGTGGCCAAGAGGTTAGCGTGCCTGACTATGAAGCTGATGGTTGCGGGTTCGAGTCCCGCTCAGGGCATGGATGTTTCTTTCTCTCTGTGTGTATTCTCTTTTGTGTGAATGTGACCCGCCCTATAAACGGGTTTGTGGTTGTGTGACGTGGGTGGCGCTGCTCCACCGCCGTGGCTTCTCCACAGGTGCCCACTGGGCACTGGGTAACGAGAAGAGAGTAGCAATCCTGGCATTTGAGGCCAATTAGGACAATACATCCCAAGTGCGCACCATTAAAAAAAAAAATGTTTAGTATATTATGTTTCTCGTCAAATTTTCATAACTAAATAATTCATTTAATAATATTAAAAAGCTAGTTTGGGGGGAAAAAACGTAACTTTACGATTCAATTCCTCTAAAAGTAATTAAAATCGTAATCAAATTAAGAAATATTCTCCATCTTCAATTCATCGGGAAAAGAAATAATTTTAGTGTTACAACTAAACAACCATACAGCTGAGGGGGAGAAAGAAAGGGGGTCAAGAAATAGAACCGATTTTCTCTCCTGATGGCGAATTCGAGCCTTCGAGCTTTGCAATCACGAATCAATGCACTTCATTTCAAAATTTTGCTTCGTCCCAAATATAGCAAGCAATCTGAATTCAACCTTGTAAAAAGTTCCAGGGGTGTTAACGAGCATTGTTTTCAAAATGTAAATTGTTGTTATTGCTACATATTCCTGATGGATATTTTTTATTTTCGTAATAAATCTGTTGATCCGCCTAGCACTGGCGTTGCAACCAGGGAGGTTCGAGCCCCCCAATAATTGGGAAACCAGGGTTCATTATTTTGAGCAAATATTTTTGGTTTATTTCTATGTCTTTTACTCTTTTTTTTTTCTCCCCATTTTTTTACATAGTGCAACTTATTATATTATATTGCTAAAAGAAAATTAATTAAAAATAAAATACACAAAAAATGCACTACATAAAAAAATAAAACAAGTGTTTAGAACATTTTCTTAGTTAAAAAATATGCTAAAAATTTATAAATCACGTCTATTTGAAAAACTACATAACAATTGGTAATTGTTCAAAAACACTGCACTATAAGTCAACTATATTAGAAGAAGTATACTTGTATCTAACTACATAGTTATTCATTTGTAAAGCATTTTATTCAAATATGTAGAATTTGATTAAAATAGGACCATACTAGTCTATTCAAATTATTTTAAACTTTCAAATAGGTGGCAAACCATTTGCACTCTTTTTGTGAATCGTATAACAATAATTTAAAAACATTTATGTTTTAACCCTCAACGCACGGATGTCAGATGAACAGAACATAAATGGCTTCGTTTTAGCCAACTGATAATTTACACAAAATAGTAAGCAAATATTTAAACAACAGTCATTTTGCAACTTGAAATCTTTAATGCAGATCATGAACTCTTTAACTTAATGCAGATCAGGAATTCTTAACTACATGTAACCAAATATTCACTTCAAAAATTTATTTTTAAGAACTAATATATATTAGTCTAATATTTAAAGAGTTCGTGATCTGCATTAAAGATTTCAAGTTGCAAAATGACTGTTGTTTAAATATTTGCTTACCATTTTGTATAAATTATCAGTTGGCTAAAACGAAGCCATTTATGTTCTGTTCGGTAACATGTAGTTTTCATCCTCGCATCGTGTTTGACACCCCCCTTCCAATCGCTGAAAGGGAGTGACTGGGTAGGGTATAGGGGTTAGTGTATGTTTGTGGTCATTGTCATGCCAAGGACTAGATACAAATTTCGCCTATGTGGGGAATCGCAACTTGGCAGCACAGAACGTAAAAATATAACCCTTTTCTCCTAATCGAGTTGACTGCGCGTGCTCGAGAAATTGAGACTGCGAAATTATAGGAAATCACACTCCTCTAGCTAGTAATATCGATATCATAAGTAGAAATCGATATTTATAAATACTCATTCCACAAACGTACGAGTTCCCAGCAGATTATTTTCAAAAATATTAATCTAAAAAAAGATGTAAATCTCTTTCTTTCTCACATAATCGCAAAACTTATACTCTATAGCCGTTTATTTATTTATTTATTTATTATTTATTTATTTATTTTTATTTTTTTTGGCTAAATATATTATGACATTATATTTCTTGCCAACATCAAGAGGAGGTAAAAACCTCATATTAGATTTTGAAATCTATTATCTAAAAGACCAATTAAGCTATTGGAGATGCCGGAGATTCCATCACTCTTGCCCGGCGAGTATAATGTTAGAAAATGATGTTTTAAAAACGCGTGTCGGGCAACACAATCACGAGTCCGCTGAAGGGCGTTAAATTGCCTTCATATTGCCAAGAAGGCATTTGAAGAAAACTTAAAAAAGAGAGTTGTGGCAGAAGGGACAACGCCTATCCCATAAATTTACAAGTGAGTATCTACTTTATTTATATTATATATATATAAATTAATATGAAATTTTTTAGTTCTGGCTCGAATTAAAAATAATAATAGGTCACCCATGATCGCATTTCTAATACACGATCAATTATCTTAACTAATTAACCCATAAGGCATCAAAACTCCCGCTATGTGAACACATTTTTCATTTCCCCCGTGTCCCTTTCACAGATTTATTCAATTTCTTGAATTGTAAGGTTAAATATAAATTATAATGACTTCAAATGAATTTTTATGAGAATGAATCCCATAAATTCAATTATTTGTATTCAATTTTTATAATAAAAATAGGTAAAATAGGAAAATAGTGGTTTTTTTTTTAACACAATGCTTAAAAACATTAATTGCAGAAAATGCTTAGTAGTAAGTTTTCCTTGATAATGACACCCAGTTTGTCCATCCCGAAATGGGAGCTTTGGCAGGAACTTTCTATAAAAGTAAAACAATTTGTTTCATACAAAATCTTTTTTGCTGCTTTACATGTTCATTATTAAATGCAATAATTCTAAGAAATTGAAAAGAAATATTCTCAATCGAAATAGCAGCACCCACTGGGTTTAGTCTTAAAATTAAATTACATCATACTTTTACATGGATGGCTTAGTACTTATTGCATTAAATTTAGTATATGCTTGAGCTACTCGATATTAATAATTTGGAAAATTTATTCTCTCTTAATAGCTTTTAAGAGGAACATCGTATTTAAAAAATTCCAAAACTGAAGAATCTTATTCGTAAAAAAAGTTTTCTAGAAATTATAAGAAAACTTAATTTTAGAAAAAATTTATGGTTCAACATTTTTTAGGACATCAAAACTTGGTCAGTTTCTCCCAAAGAATGTCATTTTCTGTAACTAAAACATAGCATAAAAACTATTTTTTTTAAATGAAGGTTTAGATTAATATTCATCTTAAAGTTGGAGAAAATTATTTAATTCTTTATTTTTTATTTAATTGTCATTGATTGAAATCATTTGAAGCATTCAGTCAATTAAAATTATTTTTACATCAGTTATTTAATTGATAGTTAATCGATTTTCTGATATATTTTACAGAGATATGGAAATTATTTTAAATATTTAAGCAGATATTAAAACTATTTAAAAGAATTTAAATAGTTATTAAAATTTTGTTTGAATAGTCAAGATATCTTAAATGTTATAATTTTTAACAAAGGGTTCAGTGGTATATTGATTAAATTCTATATATTAGCAATCAACCTTGTATTACAGACTAAGTTCTTCCTTTTTTAGTCACATGGGAATTATTTTAAATATTTTAGCAAATATTAAAACAAGTTAAAACAAATTTAAGCAGTTATTAAATTATTATTATTATTATTATTATTATTTTGAATAGTTAAGATTTCTTCAATATTATAATTTTTAACAAGGGTTTCAGAGGTAAAATTTCTAAATTATTTAAATTAGAAAATCTGAACTTAAATGAAATATAATTGCTTGAAAATTGTTCGATATTTTTTTTTTAACTTGAATTTCAACCGTAATAACTTCAATATTTTCAAACTTCAAATTATCTGTAAAATACACTTTACAAAAATTATAAATTAGTATTATTACTTAATTGAGATTTCAGTTTTTTCTTATTTTCCTTTTCTATGTGATCTTTAACGTATTTAACTTATAACATAAATTTTATTTTCAATAGAGCAATTTTCATAATTATACTTCATATTATTAAGTGAAAGTTCTATTCAAGTATTTCAACGAAAAAAAAAGTAAATTGAAGTAAAATTTTCACTATTTCTTTCAAATTTATGAAAAATTATGGTAACTGTCAACCATCAACTTCGATATATACTTTGTAAAAATAATGAAATATTAATTTTAACTATTATATTTCGATCAATGCATTTCACTTGTACATTTTTTAATGCAAATAGCTTTAGATAATTTCAACCTAATAAGAATAAATTTTATAATGCAATCCATTTAAGAGGCGGTTGCATTTAAAAATCTTTCATTCTTAGGTATTTCAGTTTTAAACTTTTCATATGTTTAGTCCCATTTCAACTCCGTATCCTTGTTATTTTGAACCCAATCCAGAAGACATGGGAACTCCTGAACCAAGTGTTGAGAGAAATACGCCTTCGTCGAGGACTTTTTGATGGAACTAACCCGTATTTGTGTTACATGGAGAAGAAAACCACGTAAACATCTCATGGTTAGCCTGACGACAAGGGGACGCTAACCCTTGATCCGTCTACCACAAAGGATATTTTATTCCGCTGAGGATATTGCACAGTGGTCGGTGCAAACCGGATGCGGTATCCGTATCAACCAGCAATCCCTGGGATTTGAAACCTGTTCATCTAATTTGAAGACGAACTCTCTTTTCCCGAGCCATCATGGCTCTTATCATAAGATTGAAATTTTCAGTTTAGTTTCCATTAGTTTGCAGTTCAGTTAAGTTTGCAACCACCGTCATGTTAGTAAGAAAGTTTTTATTGTGGTTTCCAAGATGTTATGCAGACGACTTCTTTCTCCTATTTCTTTGTCAGAAAGTAGTAAAAGAGTTTTTAATTCTTTTTTGGGGTAAATTTTACTAGTTTTTCTTTTTTGAACTTTTTTTTACAGACTATTGTATAAAAGTACTTAAAAAGCATTTTCCTAATTTTAGGTTTAAGCATTAAAACAAAGTTTAAAAAGTTTACTTTGCTAAAAACTTACTAAAACAAGTCACGCAACCACAACTATTATACGATACTAACTTAATTTGAAAAATATTGTCAATTTTAACTATGTGTCTATAACCCTTAGAACAAGAGGTATTCACTGCACAGTTTTTGACATCCCAAGTATAGAAAACTTAAAGCCTAATTTGATTAAAAGTTTAAATATTTAAGCACAATTTTTTTTTTAATTTAATAACTTAATTTAGCTATGTTTTTATATAATTGAAGATTTTATCGATCGATATAATTAAAGATACCAGCTTTTAAGAAGAAAAAACACCCACACCCACACACACACACACACACACATATATATATATATATATATATATATATATATATATATATATATTTATATATATTTAAAACATTAATTAATATTATAAGAGGTAATCATCTATAATAAATGTTTGAATAAAATTTACCATAAAAATAGCTAACAGAAAGAGTAAAATAAGATTTAAAAAAAAAATTTTTTTACTTATAAATGTACCATGTCATTAAAATCTCTTAACAAGTAATAGTTTTAAAAAATAAATTATATTTTAATATAAAGAATTTCTTTTAAGAAAAATTTAAATATAGAAAATAATGTTTTTAAATAGAAATAACGTTTTTAAAAAACAATTAAATATTTTTAAAACAAAGAATGTTTTTTAAAAATGAATAATATTCAACAAAATAAGAATTTTTTCATAAATAATAATAATTTTATCTTCTTTAAATAAAAAAGCAATATTTGAAAAAATATAATAATTCCCTTCAACCAATAATGAAAATAAATAATGGTTTTAAAAAATCAATTTAGATTTTTAAAAGTAAGAATTTCCTTAAACTTATAAATAATGTTATTAAAAATAAAAATTCCTTCAATAAGAATACTTATATTTTTAAAAACAAGAAATTCCTATTAAATTTCTTTTAAAAAAAGAACTTTTATATCTAAAAATGAAATTTAAAGAAGCATGTCTCTAATTTCTTGATTGTTGAAAACATAATACTGTTAATTCCCCTTTCAGTTTCAAACAATAAACTTTTGGTGTAAAAGCGGCGATAATCGCGCTAAGCTAGTTTACGGGCTAAGCAGTAGAATCATATGAGGCTTTGAGTCGATGGGGAGGGAAAATGAAAACCTGGACCCAAGGATGAAACAGCTACGACACCGAATATTTTTTCCAGCATTACATCTAAAAGCAAAGTAGATCTCGATAATTTTAAAGATTACAGTTATTTTCCTTATATTAAGCAAATTAATTAGAAGAAGCTGAAAATCTCTAATTTCTTCCTGCCCCATAACTTAGACCATCCATTAAAAAATAAATCCTCAAAATTTAAGAATTGGGTGATATTGTCCTAGTAAGTTTTACCAGATTTTTTTTAATTATAAGAGACTCAAACAATTCAACTTTTATATATAACACAATGTTAAATTATGAATTATGAACATGGATTATAGCATTTTACATTTAAAAGTAAATAAATATTTTCTTAATTTATCAGAAAAGGAACTAGATGGCTCAAGGAAAAGTAGTTTTTAGTGATGAGCAAAAGTTAAACTTGAATGACAAATGACCAAAAAATAGGGTCGACTTGGTGAGCTTATGTAATGTCCAAGGTTAAACTTCTGTGGCTTCTCATTAACAACTTTGAAGAAAAAGAACCTCCAGTAAGTTTCCACGGAAAGAAATTTGCGTTTAATATTCGTATAAAAGATACTGAAGCAATAAAGGTAAGATCGAGAATTTACGTCTGAAAGTCGGATAAAAGACACTGAAGCAATAAAGATAAAGTATTTTCTCATGGGTCAGCAAAAGGACAAACTACATCACCTCGGGGGAGATGATTTGGTAGCAGTCTCCCCTAAAGCTCTTTTGAAATGGATACTTTTTTTTTTTACATTTTGTTTCCGATAGAAACAAAGTTGATCATGCAGGTAGGGTGATTGTTAATTTCTAGAAGAAGAAGAGTTTTCCTTAGGGAAGGGTAAACGATGCGAAAACAGCGAACAATAAAATAAAATTTCGTTACAAATCATTTATAATTTTTTTTTCTAAAAAACAAACATTAATAAAAAAAAAATTTCCATAATTTTTTTGGAGGAAAACTTCTACAAAATTTCAGAGAATATCTTTCGACATAATCGTTACAAATACTTTTTCACAAAAAAGTAACGGAAAAACAAATAAAAGCACAAAATTTAAAAAGTAACAAATTACGTACTTTTTACTTTTGTTACAAGAACAAGTAACGAAAGTAAAAGTTTTGCCATGTATGCTGCTGTGGAAGAATAACTTAAATTTTTTGCGCAAGAGTCAAAGGACGCTTAACACTTGGACAAAATTAAGTCTGGTTTAAAAGTTCTGGAAGTATCCACTGTCCAGTGATTTTAAGAAATTCAATAAGGTTTCTATGCAGATTGTATTTAAGTCCATAAAGACGAAAAAAGCACAGTACTCAAAAATCTGCTGATTGCCACTTCTGGCACTTTCATCCAACGGGATAGAAGATGAATTCTATGAGGCAATGTTCTCCGGCCTTTCTCATTTGAGATTATCTCGAAGTTAGTTAACATCTTTACTAACCAAGTTTTTTCATGGGGGGAGGGGTGTTTTGTGATTGAGGAATTTATTATCTAGATGCAATTTAATTAAACCAGTTACATACAAACATACAAATAAACTCTTTTTGATTTTGATAAATTAATCTAATGCAGAAGCTTTCACTGTAAGCTTCATTTAAAAGCTAAAAATCAAAACCAGTGGTCTAAATGAAGATCAAAATAAAGCAAATAAGATCAAATAAAGCGATAAACGTCGTTAATAGCTTCCCTTCGATTGAGAGATAAGCAAAATACAAATAAAAAGAACAATTAAACCACCGTTATTGCCAAAAATTCACGTATAAAATATCAATAAAAATTCATCTGTTCACCGCAAATTATAATGCGTTTAAGCAGCCAAAATAATATACAAAAAAATTAATTCCTTACGAAGTTGAATATAATTTATATGGTATAGTAGAGAAGAATATAATTTATATGGGTAATTTTCAGAAAATCGACACATGGGAAATTATTTTTTTAATTTTTAACCTTTTGGATTGGAATACTATATTTAAAAAAAAAAAAACTCGTTTATTAAAATAACTCTAATTAATACCTTATAGAGAGCAATGTGCAATAGTTAAATAGCATTTAGCAGTTTGCAATTATTCCTTGGCATTCAAGTGCCAGAAAAATTACAATTTATAATTTTATAGGTTTTACTTCCATGTTCCATTTCATTTTTAGTTAGTCTTTGTGTTATTAATCACAAAACTTTATTAAACAGCTCAAATTGAATAATATAGTTTATATTAATTATTTAGAAAACGCAGAAAATTACAATGTGTAAAATCATTCTAAAAAACTAATAATAATGGTGTTAAATAAACTTTAAAAAAATTTCATTTTATTCTATGATATCAGATTTCAATGGCAGTTACATTAAATTGTCGCATTACTCGTCATAATACTCGTAGATATATAATACATTAGCAGAAGTCGGTAAATGAATATATCTTCGCAAAAATTTTTCTTTTTGTTTATTTCAATAATATCCTGTTCAACTACATTATTAAATAGAAGGTGTAAAACTTTAATAATGTAACAAAAAATTACTAATAAATACAAAAGATATACAGCACAAGAAAAATAAAATTAGATACAAAGTCTCAAAATATTTCGTAAATAAATATTGAATGAAAAAATCAATGTTTCGTAAGGTCACGGACTATCAAAATTTGGATTTCGATAGAGTGGCCGCGGGCATTTCAACATTTAAAGAATTACTTATCGCACTAAATTAAATATCAGAGAAACAATTAATTCTTTTAAATTTGTTGGCTTTAAAAAAAAGTTTTCGCTACTTAATCAGTATAATACATTATGTGTTTAAATGTTTTATACGCACACACACACACATATTATATATATTATAGTTAAGCAGGGTTGAAATATATATATATATTTATTTATTTCAACTCATGTGCCTAAACTTTACCATAGAATGGAATATAATTAATATTCTTACCATTCCGATCTTAAATGTTTGTATCATGTATGACAATAATGACTTGATGATATTTTTTAATAAAGCAATTTCTACTTAAATTTTATTTTTAAAGAGAAATATATGTTACCCCTTACATTTTTAATAATCTTAAAACATTTTGCTAAACATATATATATATATATATGTATATACATATATATATATACATATATATATGTATAAACATATATATATATATATATACATATATATATATATATATACATACACACATATATATATACATACACACACATATATATATATATATACGGTGTCTAGATTCCACTGTAGATCCATATATATATGTGTATGTATAGTGGAATCTATACATACACATATATATATGGATGATTCTCACGAAATATGACAATTCACTGTCCCCTGCTCCAAGATCTTATACTATAATATTGAAAGAACATTTTTAATAAAAAATGTTAATAAATAGCATTGCTGTTAACATTTTAAAATGACTGTGCACCAGCATTGATTGTTTTGTATAGTTACAAAATTTAATTGAACTTCAAAATTTCATGTTTCTGGCAAGTCACAAACAATGTTTCCAATAATAGCTAGCTTCATAACTTCACATAAATTTTTCAATATCTAATTTTTTTTTATCTCAACCTGTTTTAGCATAGAATCTACGCAGAGAGTATTATTTACAAAAACATCGTTTAAAAAAAAAATTTCTGTCAATAATTTGTCCCAAGAAAATTTGTCATTTTCCAGGCTACTTTTATAACCAAAATAGATAGATCCAGCAATCAATATCTTATGTTAATAGATTGATTAGATGCCCTCCTATATGAACATGTCTTATTGCATGAATAAAGAACCAATTTATTGATTCAAAATCTTTTTCAAGGTGAGTAAGTTTTTGTGTTGTCATTTTCCTGGCGTCTTGAAATCATTAATAACATAAACTACATAGATTTATCTGAGTTATTTTAAGAAATCCTGTTGTTTTCTGCAGAATATAAACGTCTTAGGCCAAAATATTAAATTAAAGTTATATGCTATAAAATGGCGAATTTTTCATTATCTTGGCTTATGAATGCCAGGACATTGAAGTGTTACCAGAAATTTTTTTTTAACTGCTAATACTGTAAAGAGGGAAAGCCTATATTAACCTAATATCAAGTTTATATATGATTGTAATATACTTGGATGTAATCAAAGTTATTTATTTAATGATTGATTATTACACGCAATTTTATTCTGTGCATATCAGCAACAAAAATTTTTTTGATTCTTTCTACAGTGGATAAAAAGAATTAATTTAAGCAATTTATGGTCCATATAACATAAACGCTTATGTTGAGTTACTTACTATTAACTTAAAATGACTGTTTATTTAAACTTTTAAGCTAATATCTCATTTTCCTGGCATTCAAGATTTGGTGAATTTCTATTTTTTTTTTTTTTCTTTCTTTTTTCTCGAGCAAATGTCAATAAACTACACTGCTGTCTCTAAGGTATTAATAAGTGTAACTAAAGAAGTATACAAAAAAAATTTTAGATTATTTTGAAGACTTTAAATTTGAAGAAATTTTTTGGTCCGAATCGTCATGTTTAAAAAGAATCACCCATATATATTACTGCATGTATAATCACTAAAAATAAACATTAAATGCATAATTTTTATTTAGTTCAGAACATGTCACAATCTTAATTATACGGAAAATTTATGCATTACGTTGAATTTATAATTACGAAAAATTTATTATTGGTAAATAATTTTTTTCATTACAGATTAGAAACTCTTCGATACTATTATGATATTTTGTAATTTAAACTGATATTATTTAATAAGTGGATGTAAAGGTTTCCTGTTAATCTGTTGCGTTAGGACAAAATATACATTATTTACTAAATTTCAGTTGGCGTATATTTTTTTTAAAGATTTCTTCACAAGGTCTGTGCATATAATAGCTAAAGAAAAAGGGGTCTCGACTCTGCTATAAATATATATGAAATTAAGTAGACAAAAAAAAAAAAAAAAAAACTATTTGAGCTGATTCAAATCATTTTTAGAAAGTACTGAATTGTTTTTTTAATTAACAATTTCAGTAATTTTTATGATAATTTAAAGGTTTGTTGACATTTGTTTTAATTTTATAAAACTGTTACATATATCGCTACTTTTGATTATGCAATGAAGTATTATAGTTAAAAATTTGTCAATATCATAAGTAACTTCCCCTTGCAGTAAGAGCAGCCCAAGAAGGGAAAGTTAGTAATAGAAAGTTTTTTTAATTTTCTAAAAAATAGTTAAACTTTAAGTTACACTTACACATTTATACTGAGATAGTTTGAATGATTAATTACTCTCAGCTATTCATTTATGAAAATTTTGTGTTTTATCATAAAATTAAATGTAATATAGATATTTCAATTCTGACTGAATTATAATAAAGTTGTTTCAATTTTCAGTTTAAAAATTTTTAAGTCCGATTTCATAATCATAAAATAAGAACAAAAATTGGGAAATAAAATTATGCATGAATAATCAAATTTACTAAATAAATCTATTTGTTGTACAGTTTAAGTGTTACATATATGCGGAAATATATGCATTATAAATGTTACACTTATGCGGAAATATATGCATTATAAATGTTACATATATGCGGAAAGACTGATTTAATACAAATATTTGCCTACCTCCAATATTTTTTATTCAAGTTCTTTTTATAGCCTATAAAAGACCACATTTTATTTACAGGAACAGAATTACACAAAACAAATTAAAAATTAACGGACGAGATAAAAAAATAAAAATTAATCAGAAAGAAAATATAAAAAGAAATTTTAAATAAAATGAAAAAACAAAATTACTACATTAAACAAAAGGAAAAATTTAATAAACTAAGCGCTTTTAGGATAAGTGTCTAAGGCAAAGTTCCCAGACAGAAAGACCGAAAAAATTGCCAAGGAAATTTTATGTCCTGAAAAGGTTAACATATATATGCAGTCCTAGAAATCCAAGAGAATTCTTTGTTTGAAGCATGGATTTTATGACCGTTAATAGGATCTGTGTATAGCCGATATTTTAAAAAGTAGATGAGATAAGATAAAACCCATTGGAAGAACATTTCCCCTTAGAGTAATATGAGCAGGGCTGGCTACTTTTCTGAAGGGAGAAGCTTTGTGGGTGGTAAATCAATGAGGAAAGGGATGCTATCTAATTTAATCACTGAAGGGAAGCGTTTATTACTCTCTCTTGATGAATGGGTAGCAAAGAGGCAGCAGTGATTATTTTATTTCTGTTACAGATTAATAAAAGCCTCAAAATAAAATGTCATGGGAATTCTCCATTTTTTTTTTCAGTAAATGATATATATAAAAATTTTCTAAAATTAAGGACAAATTATCTATAGTATTTTTAAAAAAAGAAAAATTGCTTTGTACAATGGGGGTTACTTGAACACCCCCCTTACCTACGTCCCTGTTACTAACCAAGAAAAGACCTTTCCAATAGCACCACTTTTATGTAAATTTAGAACTGGCACTTGGGGTACCTCCTTAGTGAGAAGCGTCAAACAAAAGTCAACAAGCGACTTCTTACAGGGAAAGATCTATTATTTCAGGATTGCTTTCCCATTTCGTAATCCTGCCATAGTTGTATTTTGATAGATTGAAAACATTTGAACTTCATGCTTATCTGAACTTATTTTTCTATCACCTTTAAAATACCCACGGAGGGGAAACATACTTAGTCATGTAGGGTTTCTCTGGCGGTATAGGCGATCGCAACGCTAGAGTATGCCATCTGGAGAGAAGACCTGTTCCATGCCTTTGGCCCTTCTCCTTTTCTGTTGTATAGAAATGTACTAAGATATTTTCCCTTTTCTTATTATTTTTCGTTTTTAATTAATTAAAATATTTCTCAAAATTTCCACGATACTTCCTTTTAGAATTATGTTTAATGTAGTTTTCAGTTCCATATAGTTTCCCAACTTAAAACATTTTAATCTGAATATTCCCAAGTGAAAATTAATGTAATAGTGAAAATTCCCAAGAAAGGCGATCTTACAAAATGCGAAAATTGGAGAGGCATTAGCCTACTTTCCATACCGGGAAAATATTTTGGAAGGATAATTTTGAATAGACTAAAACATGAAATTTATGGAATTTTAAGAGAAGAACAAGCAGGTTTCCACAGTGGAAGTGGAACAATGCAGCAAATCTTCACACTTAGAAATATCATTGAGCAAAGCCTAGAATTTAACACCTCTTTATATTTAAACTTTATTGATTTCAGTAAAGCCTTTGATTTAGTTAAGAGAGAGAAATTATGGGAAATTTTATCACTTTATAATATACCAGAGAAATATATTAAAATAATCAAGGATATGTATGATAACAGCAAAGCATGTATTGAAGTAAATGGAGAATTAACTGAATTCTTTCTGGTAAAAACTGGCGTGAGACAGGGATGTGTTTTATCAGGATTTTTATTTATACTGGTGATAGACTGGATTATGCGAAACAGCTTGAAAGATGAAAAAAGAGGAATAAGGTGGAATTTCACAACTACTTTAGAAGACCTTGATTTTGCTGATGACATCGTACTTATTTCATCCAAATGTATAGACCTTCAGCTTAAAACAGACAAATTCAACAAATAGTGTAGGTTTATTCATAAACAAGAAGAAAACTAAAGTAATGAGAATAAATCAAAAGAAAAATGACAAAATTAAAATCGAAAATCACGAAATAGATGACATAGAGACATTTAGCTATTTGGGTTCTATTGTAGATAAAAAAGGTGGAAGTAGTGAAGATATTAGACAGAGAATAATCAAAGCAAGAACATGTTTTAAGGGATTACATAAATTTTGGAGAGAGTCAAATATTGAAATAAAGACAAAAAGAGTTGTTTACCAAGCTATTGTTAGAGCAGTACTATTATATGGCGCAGAAACCTGGAAACAGACTAAGATCGAAATACAAAAATTAGAAACCTTTCAAAACAAATGTTTAAGATTTATTTTTAAAATTGTTTGGCCTTACAAAGTATCAAATCAAAATCTATTAAAGAAAGCTAAAATAAAAACAATAGAGGATGAAATTAAAAAACGAAGATGGAGCTGGCTTGGACATATCCTTAGAATGCCCAAAGAAAAAATTACATCTGTTGCGCTTACATGGGCCCCTGATGGTAAAAGAACAAGATGAAGACCCGGACTGACCATCCAGCGCATGTTTTTGGACGAATTAAAAGAATGTAGAATTTCTGGCTGGGAGGAAGCAAGATCTATTGCTAGAGACAGGAGGCGTTGGAGGGATATGCTAGAGGCCTTAAGTGCCCAAAGGCACATAGAGGATAAGTAAGTAAGTGGCCCATTTAGACGCCAGTTGGCGTCCCCAAGGGTCTGTGTTTCAGTCGTCCGACCGGAGATTACTTTCTACAGACATACATAATTGGACTTACTGACTCTACTGATTAGATATTGTGTGAGAAATATGTTGACATGAAAATCGAGCATAATTTGTACTATGAGCTCCCAGGAATGATCATTCCAGATGGACGGCCGTCACATTCCACAGAGAAGAAATTCTAACTAGAAACTGAAAGCAACAAAGTAGATCAAATAATATTTACTTACCTATGTAATCATCTGAAACTATTTATAGCAAAGAAAATAAAGGCAGTTCTAAACATCAGACCGAAATCATTTATACTTTGACGGCTAGAAAAATTGGAACCAAAATTTAAATCCTATTACGAAATTCAACAATGCTAAAATTCCACTCCTGTCACATCAGCCCATCTGATGCCCTGGAATCTTGTTTTATTCATATGAATGCCGATCCCTTCCTCAAAACCTCTAACATAGCACGTGGAAATGCACTTTACCCTGATTTGCCCCTTTCTGTCCCTGCTGTATTGTGTTTAGTTTTTTCTCTCTTTTAGTATGGTTTATTCTAGCTTTGTTTCTCACCTTTATTTTTCCATTTTTCGTTGGCAACTTAACGTCTTTATTTCAAATCACTTTTGTTTCTTTTAATTCCCGCCCCGTAAATCTTGAAAATGGGCATCTGTTTTTGAGTGTCTGAAACACATCAACTGTTATTTTGAATTAATTCTTTTTTGAACTGCATGAAGTAATTAATGAAGTAATATCTTACCGTTTCAGCTTCTTGGGATTATTTATTTAACAAAAGAGTATTTATTTATTCGCATTACAAGTTTAACAAATAATCTTAAACATATTTCAGTTTTTACAGCACTCCGGGAATAATACTTTTAGAATGAAGAAGGGGATAACAATTTAAATAACTTTTTCAAGTAAAAAATGTTACATGTATTACACTGAAGAAGCTTTTAACCACAATGAACTAGGTTGCAATTAAAGCACCTTTTTGAGAATAACTCTTGTTACAAATGCTATATGAATAACACTTTTTACCAGAATACAATAGTGTGCTTTTAATTGATCTTTTTGAGAAAAATTCTTATTATATATATGCTACAAGAATAAGGTTTTTCTCCAGTATAAACATGATTATGTCTATTAAAATCACTTTTTTGAGAAAAGGCATATTACACATAATAATACAAGATTAAGCCTATTTATCACGATGTACAAGATTATGCTTACTTAATTTACTTCTATGGGAAAAACATATATTACATTCACTACAAGAATAGAACTTACGATGTTCAATTAAAAGAGTTCTTCTAGCAAAACATGCTTTACATATATTACAAGAATAAAGTTTCTCACCAGAATGAACAAGATTATGATTTATTAAACTCTTTTTTTGAGCAAAATATACATTACATATATTACACTTATAAGGCTTTTTGTCAGAATGAACAAAGTTGTGCTTATATAAAGCACCTTTTTGAGAAAAATGCTTGTTACATATACTACACGAATAAGGCTTTTCTCCAGAATGAACACGATAGTGTGCACTTAAATGACCTTTTTGAGAAAAGTCCTCACCACATATACTACAAGAATAAGGTTTTTCTCCAGTATGAACACGATTATGTCTATTTAAATCACCTTTTTGAGAAAAATGCATACTACATATACTGCAAGAATAAGGTTTTTCCCCACTATGTACAAGATAATGACTTTTTAAAGAATTTTTTAAGGAAAAACACATATTACATATGCTACAAGAGTAAGGTTTTTCACCAGAATGAACAAGATTATGTCGAATTAAAGAACTTTGTTGAGAATACCGCACATTACATATACTGCAAGAAAAAGGTTTTTCACCACTATGAACAATAATATGTTGACTTAAATTACTTTTTCTAGCAAAACATGCATTGCATATACTACAAGAATAAGGCTTTTCACCAGAATGAACAAAATTGTGTGCTTTTAAACTACCTTTTTGAGTAAAACACATATTACATATACTACAAGAAAAAGGCTTTTCTTTGGAATCAACAAAGCTCTTGCTCGTGGAAAGTGTATGCACACTAATTTCACTGGACATGCCAATAAACGAAGATATTAATTAACAACACACAGAACTTACGAAATTGAGATACATGTATTTTTTGGAGTAGAAAAGAAGATAACAAAGATGAAAAATTTTAATACTTTTACGAAATTTCCTTAGTTATTTGAATACAACTATTATGCATTGTGAACCAAATATTATATTCTCTATCAAAATTATTAAAAAATTGGAAAGAAGTTTTTATATGTGCTATTTATTTTGGTTTCACACTATAAATACATATAATAATTCAGTTAAAGGGTATTAAACATAAGGACTTGTCATAATAGTGAAATATATCTCACAAAGTATTTAAGATAGAATTTCTATTATAACTTCACTTGAAATCAAGATATAAGAAACCTAATTGTAAATATATAATAATAAAATTAGCAGGAATTTTCCACACAATATTTATATTTAAATTTTTATGTAGACCACAAATGAAGCTTCTTTTTTCTATCTTTAACAAAAATTAATTCTTAATGAATAATCACATGAATGAGTTTTAAAGAATTTGCCTTGTTTAAAAAATAATATTAAAAAAAAATATTTACTAAACTTTGTGAGAAGAAATGCAGATGGTCAGTTCATTTTTTATATTTAAAAAAGGAGGAATGAGGCATTATTTTGCTAACCAACACTCGAATTTGTTCAAAATCATTTCAATCTACAATGGTTTTTAATTTAAATAATAAGAATCTAAAATATCTTTTAAAAGTGGAAAAAAAGAAAGATTCAACACTTAAAAAACAAATATTGCAAAACATAAAAAACTGTACAGTAGTCGATGAATTTTTCAATGGGAAGTCAAAATGAAATATGAATTTAATATATCAAAAAATCATTGTCTACATTAAAAAACTGAGAGAATGAATATTAATTTTCATGAAATAGAAGGTATAATAAGATATTATGGTAGAGAATACAGTTGATCAATCACAGTTTTAGTTATTATCATCAACTTATAATTATTAGAGCAACAATGCCTAAAAAGAAGAAAATAAATTACTCAAAACTTTCTTACAAGTTACCTTAAAATGCAGAGATCAACAAAAAATATATTTTATATAAAAGTCAATGATGGGAAATTACGCAGACAATGAGAAAGCAATAAAATTTTGTTTATTCATTTATTTCGTTTTCCCCTTGAGACTAAAGTTGATCCCTATGCAATGAATATTTGTATATCCTTTCTTATTCTTTATATTGTGTACAAACACCTTTGATGACATTCTAAAAAAGAAAAAAAAAGTTAATCATATAGTGAGACGCAATCAAGAGTATCAAATTTCTGCCATACATCAATTTCCGACAATTTCAACCATTGATAAAATTGTCAATAACTTTTTTTAAAAAATTTTTGTATATAGGCATAAACCACTGTTTTAAATATTAATATACAGTGCATAAACATTATTACTTAAATAGGAACTCCATCTCTTGCTCACTAAAAATACTATACAATAAAAAATTTCAACATTTTTATTGCATTAACAATCGGTTCCTCAGATTTCGTTACCAGTTCTAAAATAATAAAATTTTAATCAAACACTTTTCTTTGATTACTATTGCAATTTCTATCCCAGAAGTCTGTAAAATTTTTATTCAATTTTTAATTACTATAAAACTTTTACCTTTTTTTTTTTTTTTTTTTGGCCTAAGAGATTTTCCAGCATTATTTTTGTATTAATTACTTTTATTACATACATTGACAAAATATATCTTTTTTATAAAATTTTGTTTTAGAAGTGTAATTAAATATCATAGTTGTAAAACAGTAACTAAATATCTTTATCATGAAATATTTTATTAAGGTAAGATCATACACTTATTTTATAATATGATAAGTGAACAACACTAGCATGTGAGCCTTAAATTTCAGATAAAAAAAATCAACATTTGATCTTTTAGAGAGATTATAATATTAAAAAGGGGAAATAATAATTTAATATTAGTGACATAAACGATAAAAATTAGAGCTGGTCTAGAGTTTTGTGTAATTACACTTCTTCATTTAAAGAAAATTTATAAACTGTTTTACATTTAATGTGCAGCAAGATTAAGAAGTTTTCTATAACTGGTATGCCCTCCAAAATACAATACATTTTCCAAGGAGTAGCCGAACGAAAGAAAATAAACATTGCAGATGAAAAACTCTGGGATGTTTCCGTAAATTGCGATTTATTGTATTTAGTTGTAACAATTACAATCACCAGACGATTTATGTATAAGGTATTAGAAGTCATACTAAAAAGATTGAATTGTATTTTAAAAAATAATTGGCTTCCGCTAAATTCAATAATTTCAACGTGTAAAACAACAAAATACGAAAAAGGCAAAAGAAGAGAAATACTTTTAAAATTTTATTTGAGAATGATTCCAAAAGCTAAAATTCCCCCTTAAATTCATTGGTTTTTATTTTTAAGCTTAATGAGTAGATGTAATATAATTTGTATCGCAAGAAACATAACTGGCATGCGAAGTGCTTTGCAAAATTGAAACATTTTTAAAAAATTCCCCTTTTTCTAAAATATAACTGCCGTAACTTACTAGCATTTTCATCACACGAAACTAATTTATCTTTTCAAGCATAGAATCAACTAACTGTTTCTTCAACAAGAGAAAACAGTAAAGAAAATCAAAACCGAATTTTGAAGTGTTTTGAAAATAAATATTGATAATTTTTTTTCCAGGACGTTTACAGCTACTATTTTTGTGTGCTTTAAGACCAAGGCTTGATATAATGTAATTTTAACTAATGGACTATTTCCACTGCGTGCAATTCGCCTATTGGATTGAACTTCAATGCAATAGATAGGGTTAGTGATGACGTGAATCATGATGTCGACAATAATTCTCCCCCTACCAGCGTCCAAAACAGGGTATTGATCTACTTAGTGACGTAGATATTCGCATAAGAGTAGAGGAAGTGAAGGTCCTATCTTCCCGGTGGCAACAAAATTCCAAGAAATTACCCTCTTTCAGGTTTACCTTAGTCAAGTGGTTTATCTTACTATTGGCATATCTTTAGGGAGCGCAAAAATGTGAAATTTCTTGTCCTGTCTGTGATTGGACAGATTTATTACTGTCTCTAAAGCTTTAGAACGTCTTGCGGCAAAGTATCTTGCACACGTGACTTATTAACGATGCATTTTCTAACTTGGAAATAGACTTTTGGACTTGGAAATAACTTTTGTAGTTGCACGAATATATTTTTTAGTCTTACTCAAGTCATTTTATTATGATATTGAACACAAAAAGATTATATTACTTCACTATTTATGTCTTTTGTAATCACATTAAAACGTGAATTTTATTAAACATTATTTTAACATTCATTTCGCTTGATTGTTATCATTAAAAAAAAATTGAAAATAATGTTAAAATAAATTTAGACTATCATTTAACAAACATTGAAGATGTTCGTTAATTGAGCTCTTATAAAAACAGTTGTTTATTAAAAAAAAAAAAAAGGATAATATTTATTTGCAGGAAATATTTGCTAGGCAATAGTATAAATGTTTCATTATGCTATAAAATTTAACTACGTCAACTTTTCTCAATAGCCGTGACAAGGGTAAAAATCTAAAAATACATTATAAATTAATTAAGATTTTTAGAAATAAAAAGTGAAGGAAATTAAAAAAACATAATTTTTAAAAGATTTAACTCTGTAAAATACTGTAGGCAAGAAACTTGATTGCGCATATATTTCCAAAGATTTAAAATCCTTTTCCATCTAATTGAACAATTAAATTGCATTTAAAATGTAATTCCATCAAATAAAATTTCATTCGGGGAAAAAATCTATTGGAAGGAGAAATGTTTGCTTCAACTTGTAAATTTTTAGGATACTTTTTATTTCCTCAAGTACAGTACAGGTGATTTTCTTTTCTTCTTTTTCCAAAGAGGAAAAAATTATATTAGTTAAAATCGCTGGCTTTTTAGGAAGCAGCTCTATTATATAAATGATTTAAAATGTTGTGTCCAACTTAGCCGAAACCGGATTTAGCATTAATATTAAGAAAATCTCTGATGCAAAAATAAATAAATAGATTCCCTTTTCAATAAATGAAACCTAGTAACTAAAAGAGCAATTCATTTAATGGGTTAAATCAAGTTTTTTTTCCTTCAGAAATAAGACATTTTAAAAATAATTGAGCTTTACATATAAGTATTTCGCAAACAATTATGATTAAAAACTATTACCACTTGCCGTCAGGCAAACCGGGGAAGGTTTTCGTGGTTTTCCTCTCCATATAACGCAAATGGGGAATAGTCGCCTGCTCAACAACGGTTATAAAATTAAAATAAAATACAACCTATGTTTAAATTATATAATTATTTGTATTTAAAATATATTTATTTAATTTAAATTTTATCTATTTGAATAAATAAAAAACTGTAGAGCATAAAAAGCTATAATCAATTCTTAGTCCATATTTTTTAAAAAGGCCTTTTGTTTCTTTTATTTATATATCAAATGTTTAGTTTTATAAATTTTATTTATTTTGTAAACAAGAGAATTTTTTTAATTGTTTAGTAAATTTTACATTTTTTTCTTTTGACAGAAAATTTTTTATTAATTCGTAGTTTAATTACATTTATGACAATGCCACAACTAGTATATTTCATTCCCTTTTATTTGTGCAGATACGAAATGTGCAACTTTCTTGAGAACTTAATTTTTTTTCATTAAGTTTGATTGCTTAAGAAGAAAAAAGACAATAAAATTTGACTTATTTATTAAGTTTGGTTGTGATAAACTCCCAAACTCTTCCTGTCTTTAAAAGGCTTTAAGTGGTTTTGTATACCTATAAATGTTTTAGCAGTATCTTTAGTTTTAATGATAAATCAACTCATTTGAAGAGCATACTAATGTGCCATTAATTATAATGGGAAAATGAAGTAACTGTCCTTTATAAAACAACGAGGATTCTTAAACCTTGCGAATATTTTTTAATTTATATAAAATAATAATTGTTATTGTTAATAAAATTTTCATTACAAGTGCCTAACTTTTAATATGATAACTAATATTGCATTTTTTTTCAAATATTTAGACTAATTACAGTGATTTAAATTAAAAATTAAATTAAACTACTTTATTTATAAAAAATTATCTATTTTTATGAAGTGAAATTATCATGTAAATTAGGGGTGTACAACCAGCGGCCTGACAAACCTTAATGTGCGACTCTCTGCAGCAACTTGAACAAAATAAAAAGATTAAATAATTTTTTTTTGAAAAATAAAAAAAAAATTCCGAAATTTATAATTTCGCATTTAGGTTTTAGATGCACCCAATCTGTTAGTTTTTTGATTGCTTTTTTTCGGTGGTCAATGCTACGAATTTACGCATAGTTTTGAAAATCCCCATATTTTTAATACGGCCATATTTTTAATTTCGAATTTTATTTATCACTTTTGACTCTCTTCGTGTATGCCAATTTTATGATAAATCCGATCCATCATAATTGCGAAAATTTAGCTGAATTCCACCCTAGAAAGCCATGCGTTTATGAAGTATAGATTATGTTCATACGATAAATTAATGAAGAAAACATAAAACTGACGGAATTTGCACTGTACTGATATTTTGTTTGAAAAAAAGTTCATTAAAGAATGAAACGTGAAATAAACCGTCTATTCGATTTGGGGACCCCTCTGGTGTGGGGGCCCAGGGCAAACTGCTCCGTATGCCCCTGCTTTAGCCAAGCTCTGTTCGCAAAGTGATTTAAAAATCACACATCGCTATTCCTATTCACGCGATTTAAAAATTAGGAGAGGAAGAGCACCATGTGGGGAAAAATTCCAAAAACTGAATAAGTTATCTGCCCTAAGTTAAGACTGACCAAAACAACAGCTTCTGTAGAAAGACTGTTTTCCAGAATGAATTGGACATGTTCCAGATCAGGGCTGGACAAACTACGGCCCGCGAGTCAATTGTGGCCCGCCGGAAGATTTTATCAGAATTTTAGCATGGCGAATGTAAACAATATACATTAAACATCTATTTTCTTGTCTACTTTGTTTAAAGCTATTTTTGTTCTTTCTTTTTGTTACAAAGTACTGATGGGCTTTTTACTTTCTCTATTTTTGTTCAATAAAACATAAATTGATGAAAATAGCTTGCACAGACAGTTTCAATTGGTAAAATGTTCTCGAGGTTAAATTCAATACCCTCAGTAAATAAGGAAGAGCTTAAGAATTATGAAGATGGCTTGAAAAAACTCCATTTTGAGTTAGGACGCAGATTTCATGGTTATAATGCCATTCAAACAGAATTAGATGTTTTTGCCATGCCTTTCAGCGTAAATTGTGAAACAGTGAGATCGGAGTTGCAATATAACAATCATCTGAAGCAGTTGTTTCGAAACATGCCAAAGTTTTAGCTTTGCAATTCATTACCAATCAGCCTTTCATCCCTTCAGTGGGTCGATAAATGAGTACTAAGCATGCTTGGGAACTAAACACTGGGGGTTCCGCGTTCGGCTGACCACCTGACCGGAACATCTGCTCCTGCACCTCAGAGCCCAAGGTCGAGAAAACTGAGATGGGCACAGTAGGCCTTAGCCCTCTTTAGGCTGTAGCGCCGCTGAGTTTAGTTTAGTAATTCATTACCAAGGGCTAGTTTCCCAAATTTCAAATCTCATGCCCAAAAATCAGTGATATGTTTGTTTCATCATGTGAACAAGTGTTTTCAACTATGAACCTTAGAAGAAATCTATTCAGAAGTAGACTAACAGACAAGCATTTAGCCTCGAGACTAACGATCGTTCCTTAAAATAAATAAAACTCACTCCGAACCTCATCACAAGAAACTTTTGAAAATGAAATCGCAATATTATTCACCTCATTAAATATTTAAATTCAAATTTGTAAATAGTTTTTATTTTTAGAATTTTTTACCTAGCCCATCAAACCTTTTTTTCTCTCGATTTTTTGCCCTCGAAAGTTTGGCCATCCCTGCTCTAGACTGGGTAGCAGTCTTTAAACAAAACCATTAAATGTTCGTTTAATGGCCCGAAAAAGCTATCAGATGATCAAGTAGATAAAATTATCACAATATTTGAAAATTGCAGGATAACCATTAAGAGATCTTTTAAGCCATTTTTGACCTACATGGACCATTTTGCATCATATGCTCGAAAATTTGTATATCCTTATATTTTCACAGTAAAAAAGTGTAATCAAGATGAGTAGCGTAATGTAAATTTTAATTAGTTGTTAATATATATTTATATTAATTGTAAGTAGCGTGATGTGTTAAAAAAGTATTAGTCATAAAGAGTTGTAAAACAAGTATTTTATAGTTTTTGATTATTAAGGAAAATAGTTCCTTCGAAATGAATGATTTCTTATTTTCTTTTCTCTCTCAGTTCCTTTCTCTTATAATTTATTTAAAAAAAAAAAAAAATGTTTTAAAGTTGAATCTTATTTCGCCCTGCAAAGGTTTTGTTTCAATTTCAATCATTTTTAGTCCTGCAAACTTTCTTTAAATTAAAGTATTTAACTTGTATTTAATTTATATTAACTAGAATATTTAATTTTTTAAATTTAATTATATGAACATTAAAATTTTTTAATGTTAAAATTTATCGTTAAATGAACTTTAGTATTATGTAATGTGATAAAAAAAAAACATTAATTTTCCCATTATTTTTCAATTTATCTAAATTTTTTCTGATAATTGATTCTGTTTTTCTCCCTAAGTAATCAGTTTTTAATTTTAAACAGTTAAAGGTATTTAATTTCATGCAAACATATTACATGGTTAACATGTTCTAAATACTTGGGAATGTGGCCTTTCACTCAAAAGTTTGTGCATCCCTATGTATAAATTGTTATGCATTTTTTTTCACATCTTCAAAAAAAAAAAGTTTATAAAGAAATTTGGGGAAAGCATAGAAAAAATTATTAGAACAAGTTTTAAATTTCGCTGCTAGACATGCATAACATATTCATTTAAATATTCAATTACCCAATATTTTTTTTTTCTATTTATAAAATGTTTAATTTATAAGGTATATAATAAAAGAATTAAAAAAGATGAATACGGAGAATTTTCTTAATTATGTCATGGTCAATTAAGTTTTACTCAAAGTAAATACAAGGCCCTACTACAATATCCAAACACCTTAATTTGCTCTCCTTTTTATCCACAAGCCCTAATAAATTCATTGCAACAAATATTTTATGAAACTTTTGATAGGATAAAAGTACAATTATGCTTGAGAAGATTTATAATTTTTGAACTAAGATATTTCATACATAGTTCTCAATGTTAAATATAAATAAAATGGTCTAAAACGATTTTTCATGGTCAGAAAATTGGTAAGGTTCCTTAATTAAAATATAAATTTATTTTTTCATCATTTCCTTGTCACCCTTTTGTAATATTATTCTCTACTATTGTTATGCTATGATTCAGTTCATTAAAAATAGCATGCGATTTAAATATTTTGAAATTATTACTAAATGTCAAATATGCTAAATTTATTTTTATAATTAGCTTTATATAAAATCATTTCCAGCCAAAACTGTTATTAGGAATAAATTTCACATAATATTAGTAAATAATCTGGCAAAAAACATTTATCTACCAATATATTAATGAGAGGACATCTCTTCTTGTCTTTCAAAAATGCTCTACTCTTGTTGCATGGTCTCATTCGAGGAGATAAAAGAGCGATTTATTGTTTCTAATATTTTTGTAAGACTAAAAAATTGTTTCTATCAATTATAATGATACAGAAAATTGAGGAATTTTTACCAAAATAAAAATCAAGCAGCTTTTAAGGACTGTAGGAACCCTGTAAATAACATTGAATAAGAGCTTCAATAATTAAAGAGATTATTGCACAAATTTTTCTTTTTAATAGTGCTTATTTAAAATTTAATAGTTTCATATACTGGAGATTCGATTATCATTTGAAAAAAAAAAAAAAAATGGAATCAATTTGAAGTAAATATGAGCTTCTAACAACAAAACTTGTTTATATATTACAGGGAAAAACTTATACATTTAATTTCCCAACTGTGCCTAGTGTTTAAAATATTTTTTCAGCAATGACACCAGTTCCAATAGCTATTAATTTGCAAAAAAAAAAAAACTAGAAACTTGCAAACAAGATTTTACGGGCTTGCACATTAGTTTAATAACAATCCTTTAATTACTAAGGCAACATAATCTTCAGAGTGTTATTTCAAGAATAAAAAAAAACAACAACATTGAAGACAACATTGTTGGGCAATTTTGTTTAAGTTTAATTATTCAAAAAAAAATTAATTGCTAAACTGTAATTTTTTAGCATAGATTTAAAGCGGCGTCATCACGATTAAAGTTATTTGCACATAGTGATTTGTAACGCCTTAGTCAGGTAATGAAAATGTGGCGTCTTTTTTTTGAAACATTACTTAAAACTGTCTATTAAGTTTAGTATCAATTTGATATTTGAAATTCTAAATACATAATTTATTAATATAAATAGTTTTTTCAGTTAGAATTCTGTAAAATGATGCATAAAGTTTAGATGAGATAGAATCTTAACTAAACATTCCCTCTTTGAAATTTTTTATAAATTATACAACTTGCAAAAAATAGTGGATTGCTTACATGATATATTATTAAAAGGTACATTAACTCTACAGTGTGAGAATTGAAAATTTATTAAAAAACATGTATATAATCACAGTAATTGTTGAACAAAAACAAAACACAATAGTTTTATTATATACAGCTTAAAGATGACATACAAATACATTGTAAAAACACTCTTGCTCTTTAAAAGATAA
This sequence comes from Parasteatoda lunata, assembly GCA_949128135.1. Lineage (NCBI taxonomy): Eukaryota > Metazoa > Arthropoda > Arachnida > Araneae > Theridiidae > Parasteatoda > Parasteatoda lunata. The sequence goes on from OX421971.1 coordinate 123,539,482, forward strand.
CACTGAAGTTTGTAACATGCTCTTCTTTCAAAAATTAAATGGATTTGAATATACAGCTGATTGAAACAACTTTCATCACTTAGGACAGACAAGATGCTTAATAATGACAGGCTGCTCCAACTTTTCATCACTAGGCTAAGTAAATGCCTGTAAATTTGGCTTCTGAGACTCCTCAGAATAATGAAGAGAACAAACCTGAAATTAAACTTTAAAAAACATGCATGATTGCAACCATTTTCCACATCACCCAAGAGCAGGGCTGTAAACTCAATATGCCTTTTTGAAGTGAAACTTTTAAAATATTTACTTTCATTTCACTTTTACAATTTTCTAAAATGAAAATCTCTTAACACTGTATATATAAGCGAAGTAAATACAGCCCTGTTCAAGAGGTACGGTTGCACAGATGCGTTGACCCCTTTTATTAGGTTGTTCCAAAAACATATTTAAAAACTGATTATAAAACCACATTGCTTAGGGTTTAAAATTTTTATAATTTAATATTATAAATAGAAAACCAGAAACAAGTAATAAGTACACTATAATCATAACTCAATATGGAACAATCTAACAGCATATAGCAAGGCGGGTTCCCCAAGAGGCATATATTCCTTTTGTGCCATGACCATTTAATACTTTTTCTCACTTAAATCTTTTTTATAGATAGTATCCTAAAAGTTGAACGGAAGAAAGGTTTACATTTTTTATGCCTTACATTCCTTTGTTTTATAAAATTCTTAAACAAGAATGGCACACTTGTTCAAATTTATCAAAAAAGGTTAAATAAAGAATGTTATGGATATTATAAAATCTTCAGGCACTACAACTTATTGTTGGTTAAAATGGTCATGACACTATACAGTATTTATAAATCTCCAAAAACAACAATTAAAAGACAAAAACATTAATGAAAATTTTTCTATACTATACCCATTTAAAGTTATTTAAGTCTACTGCCATATTTCTTACATTTGTGATAAAAATTTCACAACTAGGATTGTTCAACAAAATTTCTTGAAGCAATTTTTTATACTCGGTTATATTGGTTCAACCATCCATCCACAGAGCAATTAATAGAACCTGAAATTAAAGTTACCAACATTATTTATTTACAAAATACTTAAAACGATTATGAAAAACTGCTTCTACTACAGCGGTTTTAAATCTTCATAAATATATTAGGAAAGAACCCCAGCATTATAAAAATAATATCTTAAGACAATAGTGAGTGCATTAACAAATTAAATGATACTTTATTTAGAAAATATAAAATAAGAGGAATGAAATTTTTTTGATTCATTAACAATTACAAATCAGAACTTGTGTTTGGCAATTGAATGCACATTCTTGGAGTTTTTGGTGAATGTACAAAAGCTGAGAATTGAATAAACAGGGAGAAATATGGTTTCCATTGAAATGGAAGCTAAAAAAAAGTATATAAACATTGGAAAGATTGTTAGGGAATCACATTTTTTCTAACATAATCAGCTATTCTACTTCAATTTGAAAAGCGTAACAGAAAATACATAAATTTTCAGGAACCTTCTCATAATCTATTTAAAATATAACTAAAAAAATTATAAATTCTTTTATTCATGGAAAACCAGTTTTCTTTAACACAACTGAGTTCTATTAAAAGGTAATTGGGAACCACAGTTCCAGTCTATCAATAAATAGAACTTTTAAATTCTAAATAGGAACTAACTTTTATTAAGACACAACTCAGAAATCTAAAGTCTTAAGGACTCCTAATTTCTTAAGTCTAGAGGAATGATAGCAAATTTATGTGAAATTAGACAAGGTACTTACCAATATGTAGTACAATCACACCAATTCCACTAAACTCCTTGATATTCTCCATTAAATCTTTAATTTTAAATTCAGGAAAGCTTTCAAGCTGCACATTTGACCCAGTATTTACATCAGGAAGATGGGGTTTCAAATATTTCAACATTGATTCCCCGAATCATAACTAAAGCCTTCATCTAAATGAAAATTTAGGACAAAAAATATATATATTAGAAGAAACACTCATATCATACTTATGAAACAAATACTAGATCACAGAGTATGTTAACTAATTAAATTCTTTTCATTTACATGTATTTCTTCTTCATACATTCAAAGTACTTAAATGTTTTTAAATATTTAATTTTACTTAACTGAATTTAATTGTAGTTAATTTTAAAACATATCTTTGATTTAAATGAATGAAACAAAATTAAAGATCTTAAATTACACTTCTAAATGAATGAATTATGAATACAATATTACATTTATTATACAATATTGAGTTAAAATTACACCACATGTTTTTTTGTTAGCAAATGCATGCACAATTTGCATCTGAACACATTATGCTATAACAGTCTGTTATAAATTATGATATCCGAAAAAACAACACAGTAGATTTATGAACCATAACATGTTACAAAATTGTAGTCATACATTATTTACTGAACACATTTATAAAAATAAATAGTACATAAGTATATTAACAATCAAGCGATTACAATATTTAGGACCAAAAAACAGTAACACGTGAAATAAATAAATGAATAGTATGGAATAGAATATTTAAAATTCAAAACTAAAAATAAAGCTTTTGAAAATAATAAAACCCTACAACATACCATAACAGATTTGATAACATGAATCGAATGCTTGCGGAATTAAATATAATCGCCGTTTCTTTATATAAGCTATACGTTATTTATTCAACATTTAAGCATGCATACAAAAAAAAAAAAAAAACTTATAAATAAATAAACTTACCGTAAGAGATTTGATAGATTATCTAAGTCATAAAATCAAGTATTAATTACTAAAATTAATAAAATCAATGTATCAATAACGAATCTAACACGTTTATAAATATGAGATTTGGCACGTGATAAAATAAACAAATACAACATCGAAAAATAGAATATTTTTAAAATTCAAATAAATAAATAAACTTACCATAAAAGATTTAATAGACTCTCCACATTTCTAAAAGATAAGAATTAATTATAAAAACAATGTATACCAATAGCGAATACTAGCACGTGTTACAATGACACTAAAATGAAGCCAAAGCACAAAGCAGGGCAAAAAAGGCACTGAATGGCGACTAAAACAGCAAATAATGTCGCCACAAGAAATAAAATAGTAACCTTTTAATCATTGCCACCTTATAAAACAGACCTTCACTTCCCTTTACTCTTATGCGAATATCTACAAAAATCTTGATCTACTAAATCCTTCTTATGGTTTATGGTTTTCGTCTGGAGGTGTGGCGGTGACTATGGTAACGAGGTATGATTATTTCAAGTAGGGGTGCGGGTCCCTCTTTAAGACTGGTTTTGGTCAGAGAAAATGAGACCTCTTTCTTCGGTCTATTGTGTTAACTCTAGAGCAGAGGGGCAGAGGTCGCCAAAGTGGTCTATATAGTCCCTCAGGGGTCTATTTAACAAAAGCGGGGGTCGGTCTGAGCCAGGGGATCGATCCATGGAGTTGAAATAGTAAGTATCTCTATTTCAGTATTCCCCAGTATTTCAACTCTATGGGTCAATCCGAATCCGAAGGGTCGATGGGTCGAAGGAAAAACAGTTCTTAATACGCTAATCACACGTACCAAATTGAGTATGTAAAATTTGTGAATTTTTTTATAATTGACTTAATATCAGTTTCTTTATAAAACATAAATTCATAAACGAATGTATTCGAGTGAAACAAGTATTTACGTACCAGCGCTCAGTGGCACGAACTCAGCACAGTTTATAAGTTATATGCATATGTGCGCTTGTCCAAATGTCACGTGTGACGAGCATTGACGTTACAAACGCAAATATCATACGCAGTTTCAGCTATCTTTGCAAACTGTGAAAGGGCCGTAATTACGCCGGGGCACCGCCCCGGGCCCCCGATGGTCAAGGGGGCCCCATATGAAGAGACCACATCATGTTTTTTTCAAAATAAAGTACTCTAATTATATATATGTAGGAAAGAAATTGTGTAAAGATAGAGTTGATGAAAATTTTCTTTTTTGTAATGAAAATAGATTCAAAGATGATTTTTTTAGTAATCAATTTTCATTATTTTTGAGCACCTACTATAACATAAAGGGAAGGGTAAAAAACGGTAAAACACCTTTTCGCGAATTATTTCTCTTTCTCAAAAGAACAAACACGCTTTGCAGAGAAGGGGAAAGGCCACAGCTGCATGAAGTTGATTGTTAACACTTTCTGTATATTGCTCTTCTGGTTTACTTAGTTGTTTCCTCTACTATCCAGCGTCAGACCCAGTGGCATGCCAACCAGGGGGAGGCAGAGGGCCCCTCTGAAATTTAAGTGATGGGGCAAACGATGCGTTTCGCCCCTTCTGAAATTTAGACACTCACAAAAATAAAGTAAAATCGGAAATTTAAAAAAAAAAAAAAAATTTCAATTATGAAGCTAATTTTGTAATAGAAAACTTTATATTCCTCTAACATTTATGTGCTTTGCCTCTTCTGATATTTAATTATTCGCCAAGTCGAAGTCTAGTAAAATAAGTAATTTTAGAGAAGGAAAAAAAGCTATTCTTTCTCAGTTTGAAGATATACATCAAGTAGGAAACTTTATTTTGTTATGGGCGATTAATGTGTTTTTTAACTTTTGGAAAAGTCAAGTAAAAATGGAAAAAATATTTTATTTCCAATTTTCTCTTTATTTTCTATCCGAAATAGAAATGAGGGGGCGGACATAGTGTTTCTCCCCTTCTGAAATTTCAAAGTGCTCAAAAATAATGAAAATTGGTAACTAAAAAAATCATCTTTGAATTTATTTTCCAAATAGAAAGCTTTATTTTTTTCTGAAATAAAAGTGAGGGGGGGGGATTTGTTTCTCATCTTCTGAAATTCAGATATTGATAGAATAAAATCAAGTAAAGTTGGAAATTTTAGAAGAAAAAAATTGTTTTGTTTCATAACTTCGACGATATTTTCCAAATAGAAAACTTCATTTTCGTATTAAAGTATAGTAAGGGGATTGAAAATTTACCCCAACCTGCCCCAATTTAGGGCATGTGGGTAAATGTTTATTTAGAACCAAAAAGCAGTACAAATCATATAATACATAAGATATATAAAATACATGAAATACATAAAATAAACGGCAACAGCCCATGAACATGGCGGGCGAGTAAGTTAAATATTAAGCAATAGTACAAAAGTCAAATTTAAAACCTGGGAAAAGCCCCAAAGCAAGAAAATTCTAAAAGTACATTAGCAACAAATTTTAAAAAGAGCAATTTTAAAATGGGAAATTAAAACTTGGGTGAAATAGTAAAACTTTAAATTGACGAATAATGTAAAACCCAACAAATATAAACTAACATCGTCGTGTAGATAGATAAGATGAAAAAGCAATTGTAAAGTTTTAAAAATCGATAGTTAAAATCAATAAGTAAAAAGTTAAAATGTTGGCACGATGGAGGGACAGTCAAGAAACAGAAGTAATAGTTCAAGTATTATAGTTCAAGTACAGTCTAAAATGTTCTCTAAGGTCACTTTGATGATGTGTTTGATAGTATTTCTGCAGGCCAGATTAGAAAAGTGTCGATGTTCAGTATTATTATTTTAAAAGTCAGAGCCACGGCACGTCTTGAATTCAGGGCAGTCAAGTAATAGATGTTTTATATCCTGGAATTCACCACAGAATTTACAGTTTGGAGATTTCCCGAAAAGGCGGTATTGATGATTACTAAACACGCCATGGCCTGTAAGAAATTGATTTAGGTAAAAATCTGCCTGCAGTCTGGTGACCCTTGGATCTTTAAAAAAATTAAAAGTTTGACGTCCCTTAGACTTTATTTTCTTCTGATATAAAGTAAGGGGAGCTAAAATGTGTTCTTCTGAAATTTAAACATTTGAAATAATAGTCTAGTAAAATTGCGTTTAAAAAAAAAAAAAAAAAAAAAAAAACTTTGAAGCTATTTTCCAAAGAGAAAATTTTATTTTCCTCTTAAATTAAAGTGAGGGGGCGAAGAATATACTTCACCCCTTCTGAAATTCAGACATTCGCAGGAATAAAGTCAAGTAAAATTTATATTTAACTCTTATTTTCGACTTTAAAGCTATTTTCCAAATCGAAAACTTTATTTTCCTCTGAAATTTAATTAAGATGGAAGATAATGTGCGCCACCCCTTCTGCAATTTGACATTCGCTACAATAAAGTAAAACAGAATTCAGAGTTTTAGAAAAAGAATCTACTTTTTTTCCAATTTACTAGCTATTTTCCAAATTGAAATAGAAATTCACAACAAAAATACTTTTAATTTATTAAAAAAAGTTAAAACTAAAACACGAAAAGAGAAGAAGAGCACATCATAAAAAAACATAACAAGTGTTTAGAAGACTAAAATAAGTACCACTGTTTTGCGTCCTGAAAAATACATCCTACAGATATATTTTAAAGCATCTTTTGACTGTGGGTGGTATGAAGGTGTTAAAACTTTCATACCACCCACAGAGTTGACCCACAGTTATCTGACTTCTCAAAAAATAGCCATCTCCTTTTACACCATGGGAAAATGACCTTCTACTTCTTTAAATTGCTTTAATCATATTTATGACTATGGGCTTTTTTGTGCTTCTATAAAATGTCATATATTTACAGTACCATGTATATTTCCCTTAATTGTCTTAAACTAGCAATTATCTAGATGTTCTAGGAAAATAGATGTAAGCTTTTAAGGGATCCAAGGGGATGACTCTTGTTGACATTTACTTAAGTCATTTTGTCAAGAGATTTTTTTTTAGACAAACGTAAAACGTTCCAGTTATATTCCAGTTTTTAGCTCATTTAATTGCGTCATTTAAATTAACCATTTTTAATTCAGATATAAATTTTCTGTTAGCTTTAATTTTGTTCAATTTTTGAAATTAAAATTTAACTTTAATTAAGAGTTATTGAAATTATTTGCAACTTCCTTTTTTTCAAACATAAATCGTGATATCGATAATTCCCATTCTTAATAAAAATTTTCTTCGGAAAACAAGAAAACCAAATGTAAATTTATTTATAAGGAGGTAAGTAAATGTTTGCATTAACTCATTTAATACATTTGAATTTTATATTTATATACTGTTCCAATTTTTTTATAAGAATGGTAACATAAAAATTGCTTTTTTTTTATGTTCGTATATAAAATTTAATTTGTATAGTAAATACTTTAATTGATAATTTTACTGTTTATTGTGTGCATGGATTTTGTTATTATTTTATGCTTTTCAAATTATTAAGTCCTTTAAATTTTTTAAATTTGAACTTCGAATTTTTAAGGTTTTTAACAACTTTGTTTTCATTAAAAAATGAAATGCAATCTTTATTTTATCTAAAAAAATCATGTTTAATTTAATAAAAGAACGCATTTAATTTAATAAAAAAGCTATGAACATCAGCTTAGAAATCCGTAGCAATTAAAATTCATTACCATGACAAACCATTAAAAAGAATTTTTTTTTAATTAGCAAATATGCTTTGACTTTTCTCATTTTTCTTTCTTAAAAAAAACTATTACTCTTTGTCATAATTTTGTCACATATGATTACATGGCGTCATGAATACATAGGCCAAATATTCAAGAACGATTTTCTAGGAACCAGTCCATATTGGAGTAAGGCAACTTTGTTTTTGTTAATCGATGTATATAGAGAAAAAATTTCTAAATATTTTTTCAATTAGGACATTTTAAAATGTGGGTATATGTGCCGATAGAAAAGAAAAAAGTCTATAATTTCCTTCAGTTTCTATAACGCGACCAAAAACTTTTAGATTTGAAACTAAAAAATAATTTTCATTTTTATAATGGTCCTGTCTTGAAAAGACCTTACTAACGATACAGTAACCGGATTCAACAGGTTTATAAAATTGGTATTTTATGATTATAAAAAATTAAAAATATATAGCACTATATTTTTATAGCATTATATTTAGAGGAAAAGGAGGCTACTGTGGACACGGGGGACAGGAGTAGACAACATGAATAGCGATTTTCCTCCTAGTCATATTTCCTCGGTGAGATGTCGTAAATTGGTAACATTTACGTACAGTGAACCAAATAAGTACCACCCTGAAAAACTTTTGATTTAATGATCGGATCTTCACGTTCTAAGACTCCATCTTAATAATTCGAGGGTGTGACATCAAATATGCAAATTAATTAGTACACGGTATTTTATTTTAAGTTGCGCAATCAGACACAAAAACATACTTTCTCTGAATAAACTTAACTTTTGTTCGACAGATTCGATTTTCTAACCCCCGTAATGTAGGAGGTAGCTGTAATCGGGGAAATATGGTCCCAATAGTTGGGTCGGGTGAGCTATCCAAAGTTTGGACCCCCAAATGTTAATTTTATTTTTTTGTATTTCACTACAGATCGAGAGCTTTTTAAGGGAATTGAAAAAATTTTGCACACGATTATAAAATTCTGTTATCTAAATATAATTCCATGCAAAAAATAACTTTTAGTAAATATTTATTATTTTTTATTTAATAATAATCTGATGTTGATCATTTACGTCGCACTAGTGCTGCACAATAGGCTATTGGCGACGGTCTGGGAAACATCCCTTGAGGTTTGATCCTCTGTAGAGGGGATGGCACCCCCGCTTCGGTAGCCCGGTGACCTGCACGCAAAGTCGAGCACTTTATCGTAGAACAGTTTAACGAGGACAAATACCGCACACCCTCGGTCCTTACCCAGACTGATCCAAGTGGTCACCCACCCGCACACTGACCGCAGCCAGTGATGCTTGACTTCGGTAATCTGCTAGGAACCGTGTCTTAACGATCCCTTTGGAACAATAATAGTCTGAAAACTTTTGAATCGTAAGGCATATAATTTATTTATTTATTTATTTATTATTTTTTTTTGTATCATTTTAAAGTATCTAATTCCACATGGAAAATACAAATTTGAGCGAAATTGGTTGAATAGTGCATTAGTTCGTGAGAAATTGAGTTTTATAAGTACGACCTTTTTAAAATTTACTTTCTCAGGATTAATCGATTTCGCTGAAATTTTGTATTTTGCCATGTGGAAAACGTACAATGTTTTGTAATCCAATTTATATGCGAACAAATAACTTGTTTTCATAAATATATTCGCTAATATAATAAATAACAAGGCCACCGTCAAAAATGTTTGCTCCAGGGCCCCGAGGGGTGAAGTTACGGCACTGAGTGTTGTATATTTGCAGTGCCATTATTAAAACTTTTATAATTTTGGATAATTAGTCATTGTTTCGATAAAGCCATTCGTTTAGTTTAGATATCAATTTTAATTATCAATGCATGTAAAAAAAGAAGGTAAGCATTAATAATATGGATTAGTACAGCCCGCGACGAAACTATAGCACACTTTTTATTTTTTTACGAAAATTACAAAATTGACCCATTTTGACGAAAATTAAAATTGACTAATTTTGAACCCAATATAGCGAACCTTGCAAAAAAACACCAGCCACACCCATCTCATTGATTAAGAAGCAATAAATCTGTAGTTACTTTACTTTTTATTTCTACTTATTCATAATTACTTATTATTTAATAAATATTAAGGTATTTAAATTTCAACATAAATATAGATTTTTCATAAAACTATTGTTACACAATGTACTATTACTTTAATAAATGTTTAAAATCATAAAATAAATGTACAAACACAGTATCTAATAGAGTTTTATTTTAATTGACAGAAAATTACTTTTATGGGGGTCGATGGAGATTTCGAAAAATTATATAGGGGTCGATGATCAAAAAAGTTTGGTCACCCCTGCTCTAGAGTGAAGAGAAAAAAGTATTGGCGCCTGAAACATCGTTTAGATCGTTCAATTTTCTCTATTTTAAAAGAGTCAAAATTTTAATATCATAATTTTTAAATTTTTCTTTGATTTTTAAAAAGTATATATTATACAAAACAATAGCCCAAAACGATTTTTTTTATTTAATTTATTTTACAAGATATTAACAATTAAATTTTAAAGCTCTTTTTAATTAAAAAATAAATATCTAAGGATAGAATGAATGGATTTTAAAAAAATGTATACCATTTTACGCGGAAATAATTGAAGTTTTTGATAAAATAATTATAATAAAACAAATGTTTAAAAAATTTAATTTGTATTGCAAAATTAAGTTGTAAAATGAAAAACAAAAATTTTGTTAATGTCGTACAAAGTTCAAACAAAACCCATTTTGAAGCAAATTTTATTCTGAACAAAATGGCTTTTTAAAAAAATTGATCGCAATTCCATAAAAAGTTATAGCTTTTTTCGCGAAACGCTGCACCGCGGCGCGCTCTGCCACTCCACTCCGCTGATCGCTCAATCGCGCTGTATCAGTTGATTTGGAGGGAATTTAAAAACCTCAACTAAAGTTTCACAAAATAACAATTATATTAAATAATAAATTTATAATTTTAGGTGAATAATATTATGATTAATTAGTTAGTTATAATTTATTTACATAATTTTTTGAGTTCAAACTTGGAACTAGAAGAATATATTTTATTTATGACTATTTTATCAAAAACTTCAATTACTTCCGCATAAAATGAGATAAAAATTTTTTAAATCCATTTATTCTATCCTTAGATATTTCTTTTTTAATTAAAAAGAGCTTTAAAATTTAATTGTTAACATCTTGTAAAATAAATTAAATAAAAAAAAATCGTTTTGGGCTATTGTTTTGTATAATATATGCTTTTCAAAAAACAACAAAAAATTTAAAAATTATGATATCAAATTTTGGGTGTAACCGCTATTAAAATTTTGACTCAATGACAAATTATAATTGTTATTTCTATGTAATGATTGATAAATAGGATATGTATGGAAATTGTTTAAAGCAAGCTCAATGTTTTATTAATAAATAACTCATTTATAAATTTATCATACATAGTAAATTGGTTATTAAGAAAAAAATAAAAAAATAAATTTGCTAATGAAAAACTATGATAATTATTATTTTTTTTTTTATTTTTAATAAATAGTGGGAAAAACTATACAGGTTACATTAAAATACGAGTAAGAAAACGTAATTTAAGCACAAAAAAAAAAAAAAAAAAAAAAAAAAAAACTCAGATAATTTCAGATGGTTTGATGGGTGCTGATAAAAATCATCGTTGATAGTTTTAGATTTCATCCTATTTGCGGTAACTTGCTTTCACTTTAAAAAAAAGTAAAAAATATATAATAAAAACAAAGATATTTAATATTTTTTCGGCACAGATAACGTGAATTATTTCTATTTTCAGCAAAAGTTTTATCTCCTTTTAAAATCAGAGTTAATAAGTTTAAGCACTTCACTTTTTCCAGAAAACTCAAATAATAAAAGAAATTAACTGCTTTAAAAAATTTGCAAGTTTAGAAATTAAACCATCTAACAATCAATGAACATTCATAATAAATAACGTAAAATTAAAAAGTAACATTAAAAAAATCTACTCTACCCTTAATGTCAGAATTTGTTCACTTTTTTTCTTCTTTTTTTTTCCTTTGTATATAAAAAATAGCAACCGATTGAGTAAAGAGAATCATTTTAAATAAGAAATAAATATCCATGCGAATCTTTAAAAAGTTATTGGATCAGATTAAATAAGTCTCCTACTGGTGGCTGAGTCAGCCAATCTGGTATTCTTCCCATACAAGCTATCATCGCAGCTACCCTCCCTAAAATGCCCTCTTCTTGTTTCCATAGCACCAGACTGTCGCAGACTTTGTGGCGGTCAGAGTACCTATCGTAGACAAACGGTATGTTTCTCGTCAATCCCTTCTCTTATGGGAGAAGATCATTAGAGTGCCTGGGTGTCGCTCTGGAACGAAGTCAACTTTGACTTGACACGAAATTTAAAGACCAAGCACGAGTTTCTACAAGGGGTTCTTGAGCGGAAGAATTCCCATAACTTGAACCACGAACCAGAATTTATTATACCACCGCAGAAAACTACAAATGAAGCTCTTTAAGGTTAATCTTGACTTGTGTCATAAGGTGTCAAAAAAGAATACGGATACTACCATCTTGAGATCCCTGGCTTATGAAGCAATAAACAATTACTATCCTGAAGATCTCTGGCTTAATATATTTAAAGACGGCTCTTTACTCTCCAACTGCAATAATTCAGGGGCAGGAATCTCCTCAAAATTATTTTCATTTTACACTTCTGCGGGACAAGGATATGCATTTGATGGTGAAATAACCGCCATTCGAGCTGCTCTGTCTCAAATTCACTGTCATCTTGACCATTTTACAAAAGAAGTTATTCTTTGTGACTCTATGGCCGCACTTCAAGTCATCAATTCCTCTGACGATCCCAAAACTCTTGAAGTCATGGACTACCGACGACTCCTTCGAAGCCTTCAGTCACACTGGAGAAACATTGTCCTTCAGTGGATACTATCCCACTGCAGAGTTGTGGGAAACGAGAGTGCAAATCTTTTGGCCAAGAAGGGCGCCTCAATTATTGAAATTCCTTCCCACGCAATACTATTTTGTTCCATCAAAAAAATGGTGACAAATTGCATAAAAAGACCATTCCCTCATGGACCTGTCCAAAAGAGTGTCCCAAAATTCTATCTTGGGTCAAGGCGTAGAGCTGTGGCAGAATTCAGCCTGGCCACTGGACACAACTGTCTTTTTAAACACCTCAGCAGAATTAACATTGCTCCTTCTCCCTTCTGCACACTTTGTAATCTTGGGGAGGAAATGGATGCCGCCCATATTATACACTGTCCTGCTTTGCGCAAGTCTTCTCTAGCCGAGCGATATTGGGAAGCCCGAGACCTTTTGAATAAATGGACTCAAGTTACTGCATTATGTTCACCCTCTTTTATTGTATTTCACTTTTCTTATTTGTGCTGTAACTACTGTCCAATAAATTTGCCATTGGAAATAAAATGTTTCTCGTCAATATTTTTATAACTAAATAGTTCATATACAGGAGCTAAACTGGATAGTTTATATTCAGGAGTTAATTTGTATAGAAAAAAACCAATTTGATGTAATAGCATAATAGCAGCATTGAACTTTAGTTTAAGGACAGTTAATTTCAGAAGGAGAAAAAAAGCTAAGGACTGGTTATTAGTATCGGTTTCAAAAGATTGCTTCTACTTTTTACAAAATTTAGATTTCTGCATAAATTACCATTCGATTCAATAATATTTTATTAAAAGATATTGGTGAAACATTTGCATGTCTCCCTAATACTTTTAATCATAATTTACAATATGTATTTCATTCATTTATTTTGGAATTGATTTTACTTTTGAGAAATTTTTTACCTATCTGAAATATAAAGAAATTTTTAATACAAAACTTAAAATAAGAAGCTTTAGAACCACATTTAATACTGTACCAAATAGTTTCACCGCACTTAAAATAAAACTTGAATTGACTGAAGTATTTCTTTAATTATGTAGTGTCGAGTTTATTTAACTGCTTATAAAACATTATATTAGTTTCATTAAATAATTAATTATTAACATTAATTTATTTTTAAAGAAATATTTTTATACGATTATATTCTTAATGTAACAATTCAATATATTATTGCTACTAAGTTAATTTAAGTTTCATGGCATTATATTTTTTAGTTTCAAAAATGAATACATGAACCCAATTTTTAAGCCTGAGTACTGTTGTTTTGTTCTTCTCTAACTAGTCATCACGTGGAAAATATTTATTGTAGATAGCTAATGATAATACTATCCTCATAATTGTAATTGTAAATATTTTAGACCAGATTTCATACATTTAAAATTATTTAATCTATAACACTAAATGAAGCATAACTTTAGCAATATCTAAAATACACACTGTCTATTAATTTACATTGCAGGTATTTGAAAAATATAATAATTGAAACAAATATATTCTTATTAAAGCAAGAAGATTTAAGTTTAAAAAATGAGATATCAGAAAAATATCTTTGAGATGAAAGGTATATAAATATATTTGTGTACACTTTCAGAGGCGCATCCTTTTTTCTATAATTAATTCTAATAATTATATATTTTTATGAGACTACTGAAACGAAAGCTTTTTTTTAAATAAAATTTATCATCATTACAGTTTTACAAATATTATTCTTAATTAGTAATGAAAGTGACTTATTTGGCATTGTATATTAATTACAACAACTGAGATTTTCAGTTAACTCAGTCATAACTGCTTTTTGTTGCTATTATTTAGTCATAACTGATATGCATTCAAAGTAAAATCGGACATATTAGTTTTGATGGTGATTTAACTGTAAATACATATTAGTTATAATCAATTAATAACAAAGTAAATGAAGAAGAAAAGCATTAAACAGTGCAGGTTATATTATCAGTTTCATTTGCAATAATTAAACAAAATATTTGAAATCTTTAAGGTCACAAGAGGTAGATTTCTTAATTTTGGAAAAATGTCTGAATTCTAACTATATTTCTGGTGCTTATCTCTGAGTAATGTATTGTTTTAAACCTGTTATATTTAAATTATGCTTAAATAATGCAAACTTAAATACATTTTTTTCAATTCTTTCTCTTAATGACTCTAAAATTAACACTATTAAAAAATATAATTCTTAAATATATTACTCTTTTTAGTATTACTGAAAAAAAAATAAATCACTTAACAGAAAATAAATACTAGACTGATTTTTTTATACTAATTAAATTTTTTTTTTGTTTGTGCGTGAAGTAATAATTTTTCCCTAAACATAAATTTTCAAAAATGAGATTTGAACATTCTTTGTTTAATGTTAACATTCTTAACAGTGATCAATTTAATTTACTTTAAAGCTAAATCTCCACAATTTCTATAAAAAAATTAATTTGAAAGTAGGTATATTATTCTGTTAATATTTAATGCAGCGAATCTGACTTAAGATTAAAATTAATAAATGTTTATAAAGAAATATCTTTAAAATGGAAAAGTATAATAAGTGAGCATAATTACAAAGATATGTGATTATCTATGTTATCAATTATGAACTTTAAAAAAAAATCTGGTTAATATATCTTAGATTAATTATTTAGAATCTTAATACTTACACTATTCATTTGAATTATTATTATGGACACAATCTGTATTATCTACGTTTATTTTTTTTTCGAGTGAAAAATGATTTAACTGCACCAACGGCTGATAATAATAATTTGAGAAATATATATAATATTTTCTATGGAAGATATTAAATCAGGAAAACTAAATATTCATTTTACTATTAATAAGCATTTATTTGATATAAATTAATTATAGTTACATCTAGTAATAAATTGACCTCACTGAGCATCAAAAGTATCGTATGCTACTCACATCCCGCAGTGGACTGATCGTTAAGACACGATTCCCAGCAGATCACCGAAGTCAAGCATCACTGGCTGCGGTCAGTGTGCGGGTGGGTGACCACTTGGATCAGTCTGCGTAGGGACCGAGGATGTGCGGTATTGGTCCTCGTTAAACTGTACTACCGTAAAGTGCTCGACTTCGCGTGCAGGTCGTTGGGCTACCGAAGCGGGTGTGCCATCCCCTCTGCAGAGGATCAAAATTGTGATGTCACGTCTTCGGATCATTCTCAGGGATGTTTCCCAGACCGTCGCCAATAGCCCATTGTGCAGCTCTAGTGTGACGTAAATGAACTACAACTACAACAACGGCCCTATAATAATAAATAAAACGTAATTTTTTTCTTTCTTATTATAAACTGTACAAAGATTGCCAAAAAACAGTTTAACATTTTAAAAACAGTAGAAAAATAAATTTTTGCCAAGATAATTGAATTAAAATTTTTGCCTAGTATTTTGGGACAGGCCTTTGGAAGTAACCTGTTATTTTTATAACAGGTATGATTAAATAACAGGTGCAAAATACCTGTTCCAGAAAATATTGGACATCTCTAACGTAGAGAAAGATCAATCACTCGATCAAACGGATGTCACGGCGAACGTTGACATCAGTGGTCTAGTAACTAGTTTTTACTCTATATCCACGCCCTCTAGTGAACTACGGTGTTTCTTTATTGTAGTTGTTTCTTTATAGCAGCTGTACATAATTTGTTCTTTTTTTATTTGATTTTTATAAGTTGTAATAATTAATAATAATTGATAACATTCAGATGATTAATAATAATTAAAAAATCTGAAATTCGTAAATTTTATGACACATTTTTTTTAAAGATTTATAATTCGTAAATTTTAAAATTAAAAAAAAAAAAAAAAACTAATATGCTCTTAAAATTTAATTCTTTATATCATTCTGAAATTCAAATATTTGAAATAAAATAAAACACAATTTATGTACTTACAAAAAATAAATAAATAAAATAAAGAACATTTTAGTAACCATTCCAAGCTAGTCAAAACATTAAACTTCATATAAAGCACAAGAAATTGGAAAATGATAATAACTGCTGAGATATAGTCTCATTATTGCCTGTTAGCGTTCAATTAGTTTGCTAGTAAAGCGTTTTCTTGCTTTTCATTTGTGTGTAATGGAAATTTTAATTATTTTCATTCAAAAAGTCTTTCAAAATATGATTTTACTCATCTATTTCAATAACAAGGTACTTTGGTATCTGGGTCGTGTTAAAAATTTAAAATATAAGAAAGTGTTTCACAACATCCACTAAGATGACAAATTGTCAGTCAAGGATGATAAAAAAAAAGTTAAAAAAATTAATGGTTAAAAAAATAATTCATTGCGATAATAAACATTTAGCTGTAATGCTATTATTTTTCAGCAATCTAAAAGACTTTTTCGTGGTTTTCCTTTGCATTTAAAGCAACATTTGATCTGTCTAAATTTTAATTTAATTTTAAATAATATATAGGTTACTAAAAAAGCTTTTATAAACATGATTTTACTCTGATATTTAAATTGTAAGTTACTTTGATTTCTGGATCGTGTTAAAAGTTAAAAATATAAGAAAAGTGTTTCACAACATCCACTAAGATGACAAATTGTCTGTCAAGGATGATAAAAAAATTAATGGTTAAAAAAAAATTCATTGCGATAATGAACATTTGACTGTAATGTTATTATTGTTCAGCAATTTAAAAGACTTTTTCGTGGTTTTCCTTTGCATTTAACGCAACATTTGATCTGTCTAAATTTTAATTTAATTTTAAATAATATATAGGTTACTACAAAAGCTTTTATAAACATGATTTTACTCTGATACTTAAATTGCAAGTTACTTTGATTTCCGGGTCGTGTTAAAAGTTAAAAATATAAGAAAAGAAGAGCATCTCGTTATATTCACCGAAATAATATGAATGATATTTTCGTGGATTCCTTTTATGATTGTTTTCTTTAAAAAAGAAAAAAAAACATTCATAAAGGCAGCAATGTTTAAATATTTACATAAATTATGAGTTATTTTATCTTTATTCCTTGTTAAAAAAAAACAAGATGAAGAGCATTTGATTGTGGGCAATTCATTAGCAAGGTAGATAGTATTAAGAAATGAATTGGGAGATTTCGATACGGATATATATATATATATATATATATATATATATATATATATATCCTTGTACACACGTCTTTAATTGGAAAATTTCAAATTTTTTTGAATAAGCTGTAACAATCTGGATCGTTTTGATGCAAATTTTTATTAAAAAGTTATCATATTATCTAACGTGATTACATATGTCTTATCACAATTCGACCAATCTCGACCAATCGTTAGCGTGTGAGTATGTGTATACTATCAGCGAAATTAAATGTAGAGGTTGTTTTAAATCAAAACTTAAACTTATTTTAATTAAAGGTAAAAAAGTGAAAACTTAAACTATATTATAACAGATATATATTTTCAATTAACAAAAACTTAAGTTATCGTAATGCCATTAGATGTACAATATTTTTGATTAATCCTTGAGGAGCATACACAAACAAATTCGAGGGTTTTCCAACTCTGGAACACGCAACATATAATTGACCGTGAGAAAAGCACGGGTTTTCTAAATCTAAGCCACAAATTGTCATTGTTTGACCTTGTGACTTATTAATAGTCATAGCAAATGCTAAGCGGATTGGAGATTGCAAACGTTTGAATGGTATAGGCGAATCTGTGAAGGTATCATTGGGATCCGCGGTAGAAGTACAACTTTTTCACCGTGAAATTTTCCACTTAAAATAGTGGCTTCCAAAATGTTACCCATGAATTTTTTTTATGACCAGTCGCGTGCCATTACACAATTTTGGAGCATTCAAATTTCTAAGAAAAATTATAGGTGAACCAATCTTCAATCGCAAATTATGGGGTGGCATTCCAGGTAAATCCAGTGAATTTAAAAACTCGGCAGGATAGTTGACAACTTCATCAGGATCAACAACAGTGCCAATCGATTTAAATGTAATTTCACTACCAGGCAATGATTGTTGTACTTTAAAATTGATTGCGTCAACATCTAAATTTTTTGCGGCTAAAATAGCTCGCTCACGTAGCCATACATGATTATAGTATAATTATGTGGCAAATCTGGAAAGATACTTTTTATTAACTCCTCTTTGGTAGGAACCATGCTGCAAAACTTCTGTGGGAGTCGAATATATTGTGTATCTTCATACAATTGAATTTTACCATTGCAAAATGTCTAACAGTTGTTCAGAGAATCTTGACGCTAATGGATCATTTTGAAGTTGAACACGCATATTAAGAGTAAGGCATAATTTACTGACACTTCGCCACAGATAAGATTCTTTCAAACATGCGTTTATTTCGTCCGCATATGTCGCACGTGGAATGACGGGTAATGTTTGTCTGAAATCACCTGACAGCAGCAGTAGAGCACCACCAAAAAGCCGAGTATTATCTTTGATATCTTTTAGGGACCTGTCGAGAGCTTCAAGCGAATGCTTGTGGGCCATTGTACATTCATCCCAGATAATAATTTTACATTTTCTCAAAACTTCAGCCATGCCTGAATGCTTCTTTATGTTATACATTGCTTCGGGATTGGTATGAATATTCAAAGGTAATTTAAGTGCTGAATGCGCTGTCCGTCCACCATCAAGTAAGGTTGCTGCAATGCCTGATGAAGCAATTGCCAATGCAATATGATTTTGAGATCGAATGTGCGCAAGTATTAGTAGATGATGAATGTTAGTAGATGAGGAATGTGCCACCTGGTGCGTTCAGAAGAAAAAAATCCACCTTGTTGTGCTTCAATTGACACGTTAATTTGATCATATATATTTCGTTGCTCAGCAGTAAGCAATCGTTCATTGTTAGCAACAAAAGTAGCCAGAGAAGTCATATCGAACTGGTGTTCACGTTGAACGTCGCTGTTGATGATATCTGCTGCTTGGCGGATTGGCGCTGGCATGCCAAAATTTACGAGCGGCATGTTCGAAATAAGAATACAAATAGCCTCAATCATTATTAATACCACGTTATCTATTTCTGCGGAGAATTCCATACTGAGATTTTGATTAGTAATTCTATTCCGATGCAAAATATCCTCACTCATTGAGTCTTTATATTTATTCCACAGAGCAGATGCTTCAGACGGAAAACACGTTGTCAATATTATTGAAAATAATTGACGAATTAGCTGTGGAGATGAGCTCAGTGCTGCATCTGCAAGTGTGAGGTCCCAATGGTTATCATCCTCCAATAAATGTAACTCACGACACGCATCAAAGAAAGTGCCGTATAAAGTACCGTTGACTTTTCGCAAGTATTGGAAGGATGTCGGTCCAGGAACGTTAACCAATAATAAACGCAGAAAAAAGCATTCGCGTTGCTTAGGATGAACTCTATATAATCGTCCTAAAGTATTTGTCATAACTATGTCGGCAAATCCTGGGACTGGAGTGCCTCGTTTCCGTGGTTCCCAACTTTTTGATTGTTTATTCCATGTAAAAAATTTAGGAACATCAGTCTTTACAAATTCACCAACAATATCTTGTCGGTTACAAAGGTTGAAAAATTCAGTTAGAGTTGTTTTTGGAGCTGTTAAAGCTTGTTGTAGTGCATTTTGTTCTGTGAAATAAACACGCTGTCCATTTTCAAGATGCACAGCCAAATGTACAACAGCAGGATCCCTTTCATGTATAGGAAATGTAAAAATTCGCCAAATAGCTTCATTACTACTTATGTATCGTCCCATTTGATAATGTGTTATTTCGTCATTCTTATTTACATTTTGAATAGCAAATATAGCTTTATCTTTGCCCTTATGAACGTACTTACAAATGTACTTGATAGACTTCACCGAACTGCATAACTCAACGTTTATGCGTGCTTTATAGGTTTTGCACAGCAATGGTGAATATGGAACCACCCAGCGATTATCGATGTCCACTCTTACACCGTTTGATAGACGCAATTCATATGATTGACCGCCATTGTCTACATCTCTACGACAGTAAGATGGATAACCATCGATATTGGTGAAAGTGTCAGTTTGACATGGTTTAGGAAAACGTTTCGTACATTTTCCATTATCCATACATGGTAACATCATGTTGAGAGAACCACATGGACCATGGATCATATTAGTAGTCACAATGTCAAACAATTCTTGATCAACATTCGGATTTGGAATTTCCGCTGAAATAATTTTGTCAATTTCTTCTGAGCGTACTTTGTCCACCAACCAAATCAAAATATGCGCATGAGGTAAACCTCGTTTTTGCCATTCAACAGAATAAAGCCAACATCGTGTTTCACCAAATACCGAGTGATGTGTAATTTCATCAGAGATTTCAGTTTTTGTTTGAACACACGTGCAATGATATCATGGCGATGCATCGATGTTTGACCTGATAACAGCAAATTTTTAATTGCATCCCAGTTTGGATTACACGTAAATGTGATAAAAAGATCTGGTCGGCCGTATGCGCGTACGTAAGTCATGGCGTCTTGAATATAATCTTGCATATGACGTGGACTACCAATATATGATGATGGAAGAATATATGCGGTACCAATGTTGTTGATATCATTCGTTGCATCTACGTTACCGATTATGGCGTCACGCAAATGAATGTACTCCTCAGAACGAAGTTTCGCTTGATTAAATTTTATCTAACGCAATCTCTCACTTGCGATTTTTACATACATATCAACAATGTACTGATGAAATAGCTGTCTGCATCGGAGAATGTTATTATCTTCATTTTCACGAATCATCAACCGGTATGCGTAGAAGTTCATCGCACTAACTTTCTTGATTAGTTCTTCACCTGTAAATAAAACTATTTATAAGATAAACAGAAATAATTGGTTAAAAAAAAATTATAAAATAATCTATAAGTTGTGCCTGTTGTTGGATTCCTTTGTTAAATATTTAAATGATATCCATCTTCTCCTCCCCAAAATATCAACGGATATTGCAGTGCGTCGTAAGAACGATGATTGTCTTGAATTATTTGCATTGTATTATCTCTGCGTTGTATTCGAATATCTCGACGTTCACATGGGTCACCAGCCATAACAACTGCAACTTCATTAACAGTTGGAACATTATATGTGCCTGCGTGCTCTCCATAGGGCACTTTGTCTGCTTTAATAACAATGGCGTAGTTGTCGTTTTGCAGTCTGTTGGAAAGAGTCTTGAACAATCGTATCAATTGGTTATGGTTTTGCAAGAACGTTTCCAAAATGTCCACAATTTCTCGTTCCTCCATCTGCTCTATATGGTTGTATACGCATCGTGTATGAGTTTGTTTCTCCTCATCGCCCTTAAAGTAAATTTGTAAAAATTTTGGATCGACATTAGGCATTGGAAGCAATGAACTAATTTGGTGGTACCATAGATATAAAGGCAGAAAGATCAATCACTCAACCAAACGGACGTCACGGTGAACGTTGACATCACTGGTCTAGGAACTAGTTTGTACTCTATGACCCACGCCCTCTAGTGAACTGCGGTGTTTGTTTATTGCAGCTATACATAATTTGTTCTTTTTTTATTTGATTTTTATAAGTTGTAATGATTAATAATAATTGATAACATTCAGTCTCTTTGCCAGAAAAATCTGAAATTCGCAAATTTTATGATACATTTTTTTCAGATTTTTTTAAAGATTTATAATTTGTAAATTTTAAAATTACAAAAAAAAAAAAAAAAAAAAAAAAAAAAACTAATATAATCTTGAAATTTAATTCTTTATATCATTCTGAAATTCAAATATTTGAAATAAAATAAAACACAATTTATGCACTTACAAAAAATAAATAAAATAAAGAACATTTTAGTAAACATTCCAAGCTAGTCAAAACATTAAATTTCATATAAAGCACAAGAAATTGGAAAATGATAATAATTGTATAGTCTCATTACTGCCTCTTAGCGTTCAACTAGTTTGCTAGCAAAACGTTTTCTTGGTTTTCATTTGTGTGTAATGGAAATTCTAATTATTTTCATTCAAAAAATCTTTCAAATCTCGTGATTTTCCTTTGCATTTAACGCAACATATGATTTGTCTAAATTTAAATTTAATTTTAAATAATATATAGGTTACTACAAAAGCTTTTATAAACATGATTTTACTGTGATATTTAAATTGCAAGATACTTTGATTTCTGGGTCGTGTTAAAAGTTAAAAATATAAGAAAAGTATTTCACAACATCTATTATGATGACAAATTGTCTGTCAAGGATGATAAAAACATTAATGGTTAAAAAAATAATTCATTGCGATAATGCACATTTAGCTGTAATCTTATTATTGTTCAGTTACCTAAAAAAGACTTTTTTTCGTGGTTTTCCTTTGCATTTAACGCAATATTTGATTTGTCTAAATTTTAATTTAATTTTAAATAATATATAGGTTACTACAAAAGCTTTTATAAACATGGTTTTACTGCAATATTTAAATTGCAAGTTACTTTGATTTCTGGGTCGTGTTAAAAGTTAAAAACATAAGAAAAATATTTCACAACATCCACTAAGATGACAAATTGTCTGTCAAGGATGATAAAAAAATTAATGGTTAAAAAAAATAATTCATTACGATAATGAACATTTAGCTGTAATGTTATTATTTGTCTAAATTTTAATTTAATTTTAAATAATATATAGGTTACTACAAAAGCTTTTATAAACATGATTTTACTGCAATATTTAAACTGCAAGTTATTTTGATTTCTGGGTCGTGTTAAAAGTTAAAAACATACGAAAAATATTTCACAACATCCACTAAGATGACAAATTGTCTGTCAAGGATGATAAAAAAATTAATGGTTAAAGAAATAATTCATTGCGATAATGAACATTTAGCTGTAATAATATTATTGTTCAGTTATCTAAAAAAGACTTTTTAGTGGTTTTCCTTTGCATTTAACACAACATTTGATTTGTCTAAATTTTAATTTAATTTTAAATAATGTATAGGTTACTACAAAAGCTTTTATAAACATGATTTTACAGTGATATTTAAATTGCAAGTTACTTTGATTTCTGGGTCGTGTTAAAAGTTAAAAATATAAGAAAAGTATTTCACAACATCCACTAAGATGACAAATTCTCTGTCAAGAATGATAAAAAAATTAATGGTTAAAAAAATAATTCATTGCGATAATGAACATTTAGCTGTAATCTTATTATTGTTCAGTTATCTAAAAGAATTTTTCGTGGTTTTCCTTTGTATTTAACGCAACATTTGATTATTTTAATTTCACCTTAATCTTGGTCAAAATAAGTTTTTTTTTATAACTTTTATAAACATTGTTTTATCTTTATTCCTTGTTAAATCAAAACAAAATGAAGAGCATTTGATTTTGGGCAATTAATTAGCAAGGTAGATAGCCTTACGCGGACATTAAGATATGAATTGGGAGATTTTGATATATATATATCAAATTATATATATATTATAATTTGAATAATTATTCGTGTAAAGGCATTAATAAAGATCGGAAATTGAAAGATAATACAATCGAATTCATAATAAATGCTACGAATAATTATTTTCACGAAAAATATTTTTATTTTTAATTATCATCGGAAAATTTAACAAATGTACGGTTGCATGACTTACATTTTGTTTAAAAAAATTTGACATTAATGTGCATTTTTAATTATAAAAATTTTAAAACAATAGTAAACTTATAAAATTCAAAGGGTTTTAGTTTTGAACTCGTTCTGTTAAATTAAATTTTTAAATATAAAAAAATGCTTATATAAGCATCTATAATTCAGTTATAATAGAACCAGATGCTTTAAACTAATAACTATGGTTGAATAAGCAAATATCCTTCTTTCGGTTTTAATTAACCCAAGTTCTGAAAACCGAAACTAAACAAAACCGAAACTATAGTATATAATTGCTCGTAATCTGAATGATCTCTGGTTTTAAAACTTCAATAAACAAACAAATAAATTATGAGTAATGAATAGACATCTTTAAGCAATATACAAAATTTTATATACTGATTTACGGAAATGAAAAAAATTTAGAATTTAAATTAAATTGCTTTTTAATGATCAACACTGATTACGCGCAATGCTAAGGTACGGCGGAGATGTCAGAAAATAATCCCTAGGACGACACGAACGCCACTTTTTGTGCGTAAAACCGGTCTGTCAAAAGCGTGTTGCTTTTCTAAAAGCCCCCGGGAAAAGTTAAATGTCCTTATCCCCTATATTAGTCCCTGGATGGTACACTTGACCTTGAATCTTAAATGTAGATTCAAAATTACGACCATCTTCATTATGAACAATTTTTGTTGCTCCAAATGATGTCATTTGAAAGCAAGAATTGAATTTACGAATTTTCCGGAAAAACAATTTCGATTGAGATACGGTTCCAGCTAATAATGTTTTCAAAGGTTCCGGTGGTGGATTTAACGGTGGAAGTGAAATTTTTCAAGATGCGCAACATAGACCAGCTGATTCACCTTTGTACTTTAAAGCATGACAATATTGACACTCGTTGTCCATACTACCGATTAAGATTAATGCATGTGACGAATAGTCTATTTCAGGGTCATATTCAAACGCAAGACGATTAAGTGATGCTCGTATCAATGCTCGATTATCTTGCATTCGCCGTTGGTTACGTTCTCTATTTTCGTTGGTCGCTCGTTGGCGTGTCTCTCGTTGTCTTAATGCATTTGCACGAAGACGTTGATTGCGTTGCTCTGAATTTTCATTTTCACGTGAAGATGCAACTTGATTTCTTGAATTCACATTATCCGTCAAGTGTTCTTCAACTGTTCAATTCAATCGACGATCATGGACCAATTGTGCGTTTCGAGTACGTCGACCAATATTTCTTGCTCTTCCACGAAGACGTGGCATTTCTTTGTAAAACAAAATACTGTAAAATAGTACATAAAAAATATGAGTTATTTTTTGAAAATGATAACAGGACTGAAAAGATTTATTGTACCAAATTTTAGATAAAAAATGTGTAATTTTATTTTCTTGCTTTTTTTTTTATTTAATATTTCAAATAAGAAATTTCAAATAAGAAATTTTAAATAAAAACAATTGAAAAAGTTTTATATGAAATCAATTAACTTCACAAATAAATTTATAGGTTAGAGTGGTTGTTAACCAACGCACGTATAAATTCGATCTAAAATTATACAAAATACTCACTTCAATTCCGCACTGAATCTACAAAATGTGTAGTTTTTTACATTTTTAAAATGCACACTTCAAAACTCTTCAAACACAATAATAACACGAAATTACAAAATTTCTTCCTGATATTGATCACAGCACTAACTATTCGCGATCGCAACACTCGATACGCCATCTAGTGGGAGACTGTAAATATCGTGCATTAGTTCCCACATAACCATTGGCAATGACGGACGCCATTTTCTTAGCATAAAAAAAGAAGCAAAATTTCCCTAAAGAAAAGGTAAAACTTCTTGAAAAAACTAATCAGAACATGCCAAACATTGAAGTAGAACACGCCAAGCATTTGAAGAACAACTTCTCAATATTTTTTACCTTTCTATTACCAACAACATAACATGATTTCATGATCACTTGCTGTTACAGATGTGTGTATTGCGGTAAAATAATTTTTCTGTCTTCAATTCATTACAAGTTAAAATGAAATCAACATTGCTTTCGTCATTCCAATGAATAAATGTGTTCCAATGAATTCCTGTAATAGTTATAGAATATTCTTCTTCTTCATAGAATAGTATATATTTCTGTATCTACATAATTCAGAAAACAACAATAAAGAATAATCCGAATTACTTGAAAAAGTATCTTTTGTGCTGATTATAAATAAATTTTTTATCGTTTTCTTGGTAAGTGTTTTTTAGTTTTGAAAGAATTTCAACTAGAATACAGCTATTCTGTTTTTAAGCTACATATTAAAATTCATATCGAGATCTTACAATTATAAAATTTTGATGTGTGGTATGTTGCCTAAAAGTAATGAAGGGATAAACTATGTATATATTATTTGAGAATAAAGTTTTCAAACAAAGAACATATCATTTTGGAATTCTCCGGACTTATAAATCAGGTAAGTGTTATGATTTTTATAATAAAAAATTTGCTTGTAAATAATTTTTTTTCTTACTTGATGATCGTTCTCTACAAAATGGTTTTTTTACGTCTGATTAAATACTATAAGAATTAAAAAAAAGAAACAAAACGAAAGTTTTTATTGAAAAATGAGGAAATTTTAAAATCGTTTTTATCCTAAGAATTCTTTATTTTACGTTTTTTAGTTTATAATTTTTTGATAAAATTGTTGTCAAAATACTTTTTTTGAAAAATTAAATGGTATTAAATTATGTGTTTATGTATACTTCTTGCATATTCTAATATTTGAAGTAATATGATTCAGAAAAGTATGGAAGAAAAATTCGGTACTTACGTATTAACCACAGCTACAGATTTGGCAGATTTTTAAGTGCCGCCAATCTACACTTAAAATTTTTGGAAAAAATCTTAAAATGAAACGCTTTGTTTAAAATCAAAGTAGTCAATCGGATTTAGGTGGAAAATGGGCCGATATAGAGTTTAGCATAGATTCAAAACAAACTTTTCTCTCACCTGATTCTATAGCCTTTATGAACTCTAATAAATAAGATTCAAAATGAAATAACATTTCCAAAACGGACTTTTACTAAGATAAAGTTTCATGTTATGGACATTGGTACATTTTCGTTATATTTCACTCTATAAAATATTTCGCTCTTAAAAAAATAAAATTGCATCTTGTTTTGTTTTTGGCAAGTCCCAAAGACGCATTTTCGTAACACTAAAAATGGCGACAAAAAAAGAATAGTTCTTTTTTTGTTTCGTATGCATTCTTTATTTTACATTAAAATTTAAATGGGCTTTTCATGTTTTACCATTAAATTTAGTAAAACTATTTCTCAGGCATTAGGTTTGAACTTTTATAAGAATATATCTATTTTTTTCTCTTTATTTACAAATATTTTTCCGATGTGTTCTGGATGTTCCTTCTCTAAAAAAAAAGGAGATACCATTTTGTTTTCGTTTGCATAAGAAAGAAAACAAGCATTTTTCTTTTTTAAATTTAATCAGCCATAATAAAGATGGAACGTTACAATGCTACATGCTACATTAAAGACGTCTCCAGTGTAACTAAATGACTGTTCATATGGAAATCGCAGGGATTCGGCACATACAACAACGCCCCCTATAGTTCGTTGCGATCGCGAATCGACGAAAGAAAAACAAAAGTTTTATGACTTTTATTATTTTTGTGCTAGTGAGAACCAAAACAATATGGAAAACTGGATCCTACCACGTGATTTCCCGGCCAATAAAAATGTAGCGTTAAACGTGTAACGCTTTCTTGTTAGAAGTCGCATAAGAAGTATAACTTCAATAAAAAATTTATTAAAAAAACAATTGAAATTGGACCGAATTGTGAATCTAAACCATTCTCGAACCCTTCTGAAGGTACACAGAAAATTTCATTTAAATCTGTCCAGCCGTTTAGGAGGAGTTCAGTGACAAACACACGCACAGAAGAATATATATATATATATATATATATATATATATATATATATATATATATATATATATATATATATATATATATATGTAATAAAAGGGCTTAAGTCCCTTTTATTTGTATGTAGATAGCTTAAATAATGCAGTCGTAAGCCATGTTACACACAAAAAATCTTTATTAATGGTAGTAGGCTGGTATCGATAACAGTCCACATCCGCTCTCCCCAAGGGAGAGGGTGGACAAGACTTTGGACAATTCCGGAACAACTTATTCAGGATCAGAACATGATGAAAAAGCCATGCGAAAAGCATTGCTCTCGCTTTTATACTAACACATTTTGTAGTAAAAAGGCACTGTCTCTGACATTCTTGTATCCTTACGCATTAAGGAAAATCATTTCATGCTTCCTTATATGGAAGTGAAAGGGGGAGAGATTCTAAAAATAACTCAATCGTATGTTTATCAGCCTTGAATTCCCAAAATAGAATCTCTCTACGCTTATTCTTTAACAAAGACATTTTATTAAAACGAAAGAGATTTAATTCTTTTATTAATGCAAAAGTATTATAATTTTTGTATTACATATATATATATATATATATATATATATATATATATATATATATATATATATATATATATATATATATATATATATATATATATATATATATATATATATATATATATATATATATATATAATATATATATATATATATATATATATATATATATATATATATATATAAACAATATATATATATATATTGTTTAAAAAAATGTGTCATTAGTGTGCATTTTTAATTATAACGATTTTAAAACAATAATAGTAAACTAATGAAATTCAAAGGGTTTTAGTTTTGAACACGTTCTGTTAAATCATATATTTAAGTATAAAAAAAAATTATAAAGTTATATACTTCAGTTATAATAGAACCAGACGCTTCAAACGAATAATTATGGTTGAATAAGCAAATATCCTTCCTTCGGTTTTAATTCACCCAAATTCTGAAAACCGAAACTAAACAAAACCGAAACTATAGTATATAATTGCTCTCAATCTGAATGATCTCTGGTTTTAAAACTTCAATAAACAAACAAATAAATTATGAGTGATGAATAGACATCTTTAAGCAATATACAAAATAATATACTGGTTTTCAGAAGAAAAAACAATTTAGAGTTCAAATTAAATTGCTTTTTAATGATCGACACTGATTACGCGCAATGCTTAGGTACGGCGGGGATGACAGAAAATAATCTATAGAACGATGCAAACGCCACTTTTTGTGCGTAAAACCGGTCTGTCAAAAGCGTGTTATTTTACTAAAACCCCCCCGGGAAAAGTTAAATGTCCTTATCCCCTATCAAGTCAACAAAAATAAAATAAACAAAGCCGCTGGATCTCCCGCTCTTTTGTTTGAGAAGCTTCAAGTACCATACTGGATAAAATAAAGTTGCCGTATGTGAGAAATTTGCATATAGTTATAACTACCGTTAAGTTAGTATAACTGTGCATCTTCGATTCGAAAGTAAGCGTTTACGTTTTCTGTAATAACTATATTGTTACATCTAGTATACTCTTAACCAGGCCGGCAGGACGCTCGCTTCATGTACAAACATGAAAGCGCGCGTGGGTGTTTAAAAGCCCACAAGCTTAGATTACAGTAAAAGCTCTTTTTACCGTAATATTTTATGTCAAGATGATTATAATAATAAAACTTAAGCTTTTTAAAAATTATTAACTCACCAAATCATTGAAATGCCCACCAAAATTAAAAATGTAGTGTATTTATTATACGTACCTTACTCAGTGCTGTAGTTAAAAAAAATGTATGGGGGAACTCACCTTTTCATAGAGTATATGTCATAGTTAATTGATTTTTGTTCAGCTTAAAAACGACCAGTTCAAATTTCTTGGCCAGCTTTAATTTAAAAAAAAAAAAAGAAGACATTTATTTTAAAAAAGATTTACAGCTAATTTTCACTATGTTTATCTTTGATGCATTCCGCAAAAAAGCTACTAATAAAATAATTGCATAATATAATAAACTATAAATTTCTATTAAATAAGTGAGTCCTCAATTTTTCATTAGCAATTAAAAAGTTCAGTGCACTATTTATTTGTTAAACACAATGCCTTGATAGCAAGAAGGTAAAAAATGTATAAATGCTTGTACACAAGAGGTACAGATCTGTTTTGTTGCTGTTTAACAGTAGGAGAAATGCACATTTGTAATAATATATGTTACTTACTTTAAGAGTGTCTTTATAAAGAGTGAGTAAACCCCATGAGCAGGAGAGAAAAATATTTTCTTTTTCTTGGAGCAGTTTTTTTCCAATAGGGAAAGAAGTTTCCTGATCTCATTTAA
Organism: Parasteatoda lunata; assembly: GCA_949128135.1. NCBI lineage: Eukaryota > Metazoa > Arthropoda > Arachnida > Araneae > Theridiidae > Parasteatoda > Parasteatoda lunata. The sequence continues at coordinate 123,569,795 of OX421971.1, forward strand.
AATCACCATACAAAAATATGGAAACATTCAAGTTAGTATATATTTTATGTTCCCCTTTGAAAACCAAATTAGTGTTAAGCCATATTTCTTAATTCATTAATAATAATGAAATAAGAAATATAAAACTCAAAAATCTTTACAGTCAATTTAACACATTGGACATTGTTATTATTCAGAAAGATATCATCACATCGCTATTAAATATGAATCAAATAAGGAATGATGTACAATTCAAATGCAGGGAAAGTTTTTTCATGATAAACTTTTTAAAGTAAATTACATAAAACTTGAGTTAACTTTTGCATTCCTGAAATATATTTCTGACAAAATTCTCCTCATTTAGATGTTACTTTTAAAACCACAAAGACTGAGAATTATGATTAGAAATGTGAATTTAAAAAGAATCGAACCATAATTGTTCTTAAAAAAAAAAATTGAAAAATAATGATTTCAATAATTTATAGCTTCAATTGAATGAATTTTTCTTCCATAGTAAATGACAAATTGAGTATTGACAAAGTAAACGAAACTTAAGTCTAAAATATATATAATTTTGTATAAAGAGTTAAAATGAATTCCTTTGAATTTTCCTTATAATTGATAACTACACAAGTTTTTTTTATGAATTTGGGGTATTTAATCGTGTAATTACCTGGGTATTTACCCCAAGTTATAAAAACCCCAGTATTTTACAACTATAGTCCAGTCACACCCAAAATTTAACAGCTCCTTCCATATAGAAGAATTAATGACTCTTTGGAACACTTATGGATTGATGAGCATAATATAGATAACTGAAAAGAAAGAACTTTCATGGTCAATGGAGGAATTAAAAATTCTATTGACAAAATCATCTGGGTTCCATATGAATTAAATCCCCACTTGTCCTTCCAGGTTAGTTGAAAAAAAAAGAACCAATGAATGTAATGTAATAATGTGTTTGCAAGATAACGTTTAAGAAAGTATTGGTGAAAAAAAAAAGTATGTTTTTGCAATTTTCATTCACATTTTGTTTTTTAAAGGAGATTTTCATATTTTACTACCATCTCTGTTTAACCGTATATTGTAAAATTCCTCCTTATTTTTGAAGAAGTTTAAAATAATATACTAACTATTGAACTTTTTCCAGTGATAAAATTTCTGCTGATGAAACTAGTTAATATTCCACAATAGATGGGGCTATGGCTGTTTCTCGTAAATTTTGGTACCATACAGACTCAACAGGATGTTAGACAATGATGCTTTAAATCATTCATTAGGTGAGTTGTTTTTTTTTTCCGGATAGTTTAATAATTTAAATAATTCCAAAAAAAAAAAATAAATACTTAGTATTATGGAAATCACCTCAATGCTGAATGTTTAAGTAATTATGGTTGATGACTTAAAAAAAGTCTTCTTTAGGTCAAAAATTATGTGCACATATTTTTTTCTGTGTTACAGGTAGATCCTTATATTATTATCTATTTTGCATTTCTCTTTTTGACTTTCAAGGTTTGCATTATGTAGGTATTTAAAACTGTACACACAGCCCAAAAATTTAACCCTTCTCTATTTCATTTTGTTCTTTATTAACTACAACGCTTCAATTTCAGCAGTGTAATTCACACAAGTAGTGTTATTCCTTTTGTTTGTAGGTTTTAAACTGTAATTTGATAATTATGTGTTACTGACAGATCTTTCAACATTCATAAAGTAAAAAAATTCTAAATAATCCACCAAGAAAAAAAGAACATTGTTAGGGCTGATTGTGCTCCGGAAAAAATCTGGATTTTTCGCTAACAGTGATCCGGAAATTTCCGGAGATGGAAGGTCCAGACGTTTAAAAAAATCATTGATCACAGAAGTTTCCGGAAATCAAATTTTCAAAGGTGGAACTTAAAAACACAGTTTATTTTATTTGTTATAAAGGAGGCTATTGACCTTTTTTTTTTTACAGAGTTAATAATTAGTGTTTTCAACAGCCAGTTGTGATTTTTAACTTTTGTGACATTTTTTTATAGTAAAAAAAACATTCATTTTTTATTAGTGGTACGCAGCATTACGAAAAATTTAGAAAGGGTTCACAAAAGTCATAAGTTTGGGAAACACTGAGGTAACACATTAGCAACTGTAATCTCAGTCAGTGTATTCTTATTGAAGAGGATTGTTTATATAATAGTGGTAGCAAAATTTAGTGAAATTTTGAAAGCTGCGACTGGCAGTATAAACCAAAATTGTTAAACGATGATTTTAACTTAATTTGATATTGCAATTATTCTGTTCTTGTATATTTGGTTTTTATAATACAGCTGATTTTATAAATCAAGGATTTTAATTTGCCTGTAATTTATTTATTTATTTTTTAAATAAATAAAAACCTCACTTTTCAAAACATGACTTTTAACTAAGATTGGGAAAGGCCTGTGTATTCTCATTTTGTTAAAAGTGTATAATGAACTGATTGCACAATTGTTTTGAGTATATATCTTTATAGCAAATAGTAGTCTATAAAGTATATTTATACACATTGGTAATTTACTCGATAGATTTAGCCTCATTGGCAATGTTTTTTTTCCTTCATATATCGTCAGAAAAGTAATTGTGTAAGTGCTTTTGCATTCTTATTTTATAAAAAATAAAGTGGTATTTGCCTATAATATAAATTTATTATGCTTACCTAATTTAGTCTTATGGTTTTAGTGTTGTAAAAATTTAAGTACTAGGTAATGTTTCATAAATCATAAGTATTGTTGTTTCTAAATATTCTTACTACAGAGTAATTGCATGATATTAACTACATGCAACATTTCATGAAAGATATTTATTACTGTTTTACTATCCGATACCTGCAACAGATGTCACATGTGAGTAAATCAGGGCATTTGTTCATGAAATGATTCAGTAGCCAATTAGGTTTGAACCACACGTGTGACATGTTTTTAGGATATCCAATTAAATCTGTTCTGAAAAAAAAAAAAAAGGAACTGATTCAGAGTGATAATAAACTAAGCATAATAGCTGTAACATTAACAGACTATGCACAATCGCCTAACTAGACTTAACTATGTAAAATCAGCATTTTTCTTCTTCTGAGGTGCAAGTGCACAGTTATAGAAGGGTTGTAAAGTATTTGCTTTTTAATGAGATAGATTTACTTTTAAAATAAATGTATTGTAAAAGTTTTATTTTGTAAATGTATGCAATAAAAACTATACTAAATATATAAGATGAATACAAAATAATTACAACTTAAGAATTAGCTTTTTGCACTAATATTAAATATCTCTTTGGCAAAACATATTTTAAAGAGTTTTTTAATATAATATGAATTTCAAAGACAAGTTTGTGCATATTGAATGTTATCCAAACAAAAATGTTGGCCTTTAATTTATTTTATTATAATCTATCAAATTGTTTGATTTTAAACTCCAATATCACGATTCATATTCATACAATCTTTGTTAGAACTATTTTTCTTAAATTACTTACTATCAAAGTATGGATTTCTTCATTTTTAGGTAATTTAATTATAAATCTTATTTCTAAAAAGTTATGTTAATTATGAAACATCATTTTTTTTGCACTTTAAAATTTTCAGGGTTTTTCACCTTGACTCACAATTACCCCTGCAATAATAAGTTGAATATTAAAAAAGGAAGAAGAAAATTAGAAGACTTGATTTTAACTATTGATTGGATTTTAAGTAAAAGTTCACCCATTTTCAACGGTTAGTAAAGAATTCAGTATGAAGAGGAATGTGCTCCTTGGCAACTTCTTCACTCTAGTTTATAAGGGGAAGAAACATGAGGGCAATTGGGTCATTCACAATCGCAATTGACAAATTTAAAGTTTCAAAGATAGGGAGGGGGGGGGGCTGTGGAAATGAAATTAGAGTTTATTACAAGCAAACTACCAATTTTTAGCCAAACTGCCAATTAGTTGTATAAAATAACATATGTAATGACTATAAATGTATAAAATAACGTTAATTAAATATCAGTTCAGAAAAGGACTACTAACTTTCTCAATATTAAGTGTTAACTTTTTATCCCAAGTGTATTATATTATGGGATAATTATATTTAAAATAATAATGTTTATACCCATAAGCGAAAGCAAATATAAAAGTTTTTGGTGTTTTTATCAATGGTGTAACTGTGAAAAATTATTGTGTGTCAAAAATTTGCTGATCCTCATTACATATAAATATAATATTTTTTTTTTTTTTTTTTAGGATATCATCAAACTTTTTCGTACTCAGTGAATACATTAAAGAATGATGTGTTAATAATTGGATAAGGATCAACTTTAGTCTCTAGTTGAAAATTAAAATAAGCTAAATTAGACTGCATTTTTAAAGTTTGTGCAATTTTTTCACCCTTGACTTATCTGAAGTGTATAATTTGATGTTTTATTGTGCCAAAATAATATCTCATTCATTCTCTGTGTTTTTTGAATAACATAGTGAAGATGACATTTGACTGATAAACTGTTTTTCTTGTCACTAAGTCTTATTAATGCTATTTTTTCTTAAAAAATACATTTTTTTTTTCAAACTTCATTCATTTAATTATTCAATTTGAATTATTTTTTATTAATATAACAAAACAAAAAAAATTATTTCTGATCTACACAAAATTTTGAAATGATGTTGGCTAATCACAAGGGTAATTTGTGGTATACATGAAATTCTAATATAGATATTGCATGGGAAATTCCTATTAATTTTCTTATTGTATAAATTTACATTTATGTTTCTTACTTCTTGATTTCAAGTTAAAGGTATAGAATAGAATGTCTATCTTAAATATTTCATAAAGTATATTTCACATGTTTTGACAATTAATATGACAAGTCCTTATGTTTAATATAATTTAACTAAACTAATCATTTTATATTTTGATTGCAAAACTTAAGTAAATAGAGTGTATAAAACTTTTTTTTAAATTTTATTAGAAATATATGTATAACATTTTGTTCTCAATGGTCAATATTTGTTTTCAAATAAATAATGAAGCATAAAAAAAGGAGTAAAGTAAAAAGTTCTCATTCTTGCTATCTGCTTTTCTCTCTAAAAATATTTTTTTAATTTCATTAAACTCAATTTGTTAAATTTAATAAGTTATTAAAAGATATCTTTGTTTACTCGTCATGTCTGGTAAAGTTTTTGTGCTTACACTTCCCTCGAGCGACAGCTCTGTCGATACCAACGATAAGCCTTTTTCTTGTAATATATGTCATATGCGTTTTCCTCGAAAAGGTAGTTTAAAAGCACATTATTCTGTTCATTCTGGTGAAAAGCCTTATATTTGTAGTACATGCAATGCATGCTTTGCTAGAAAGGGTAATTTAGACGAACACGTTAATGTTCATAGTGGTGAAAAGCCTTATCCTTGCAATGTATGTAATGTGCGATTTTCTCAAAAAAGTTCTCTTAGTAGACATAAACTTATTCATTCTGAGACGATTAAAAAGCCTCACTTTTGCAGCATATGTAATATGTGTTTTGCCCTAAAAAGTACTTTACGTAGACATTATCTGATACATAGTGGTGCAGAACCTTATTCTTGTAATATATGTAATAAGCATTTTTCTGAAAAATGTTTTTTAAATATACATTATCGTACTCATACTGGAGAAAAACCTTTTTCTTGCAGTATATGTCATGAGACTTTTACTCAAAAAGGTAATTTAAATTCTCACTTTCGGACTCATTCCGGTGAAAAACCTTATTTATGTACCATATGTAAACAGAATTTTTCTCGGAAAAGTGCTCTAAAAAAGCACACCCTCGCTCATTCCTGTAAAACTCCTTACACTTGTAGTATATGTAATGAATGTTTTTTTAAAAAAAAAAATTTGAACGTTCATATTCGTATCCATTCTCTTGAAAAGCCTTATTCTTGTAATATATGTCAGGCAAGTTTTAAAAAAAAAACTCTTTTGATTGAACATAGTAAGTTTAATTCGTGTAGTGAATGTAATATGTGTTTTTCTTACAAACG